>CAWUFW010002410.1:0-1200000 GCA_963921515.1 Calotriton arnoldi
TAGCCGTTCAGTTGCGTGTTATTCCCCATTTGAGAACACCCTTCATCAGCTTACGTTGGTTTCCCACTCCCACTCGTGGCTGCTGTCCTTTGTCCTGCTGAGAGCATCCTGAGACCTTCTGATCCTGGAATGTGTTTGGCTCTTTGAATGTCACCGCGATCTAGGAGCCAAAGCTCTTCAACTGGACGGTGTTGGGGCAGTACTCGGGTTTGTTGATACCTGTAATGGATGCTGGTCGTGTTGTCCGCCTAGGCATTGCTTTGCCAGCAATCCTGAGATCCAAGTGGGAGGAAAAGCTTGCAGGGGAGAGGAATAGGTCTGAGCTCCAGTTTGTTGATGTTAATTAGTGGGCGGGAGAACCATTTCCCTTGAATTTGGAGGGTCCTGCAAAAGCCTCTTATTATCATAGAAGAATCTGTTGAGATGATAAAAATCTGAAGCAATGAGCAGAAATAGAGACACTTCTGGAAAATGTGGTTGAGAAACCACCATCTTAACGCTTCCTCATGCGTGAAGTGATGGAATCAAAATCTTAGAAGAACCAGTCACTTGTACCCACTGTATTTGAGAAGTTCTTCATGTAGCGGTCTCATTTTGAGCGGAAACTCTAGTGGAGTAAATTGATTGCCGAAGAAAGCATGCCTAGGAGTGACATATGTCCTCACTGACATACTGTCTTCCTGCAATACTGGTCAAGATTAACTTTGTTCGGTTACAAGAACCATAAGGGATTTGCAAAACAACAACCACTTTTAAAACTTTAAGTAGCATATTTGTGCAGCAGCATAGGTAAAAATCATTAAAGACAATTCATAGTATTTGCACAATTTAAAAAGAGTATAATCCTGGTACCAAATACAGTATGGCGGGCTGCTTTGCCAATCATAAATTTCATATGGATATATAAAAATGTATCATTTAAAATTACAGCATACCTGATCTATTGTGACTCAGTGTTTTCTAATAGTCATTGCAACATTAATATAATTAGTCACTGCAGTGCAAATGGCAGAGGCAGCCAAAATGCAAAAATTAAAACCTTCGGTGTCGTTACCAAGGCCTGATACCCCTCAAGAAAGTGGGGCTAAGAATTTTCCCCTCGGCTCTATAAAGGGGGAAATGGTATAAGCACAACGTGCTCTGAGCTGCCAAGTTATTGCACAGGCAGGTGAGTTTGTGGAAGCCCATCCTGATTGTTTGGGTGCTGAAAGTACAAAGTGCATAAACGTAATCTAGTTAAAAATCAGGTGTGTGTGGGCTCGCCAGCAAGGTTAGATAAAAATTGCTGTTGTGTCGGAGACAGATGTGAGAGACCTGTCGCTGCAGCTTGGTGGCTCTATTTTTAAAATGATGCCTCTTTTAGAATAACTTTCAGCAATTTATGTTAATGTAGCATTGTCATAGTAGTACCCTAGACCTATCTCATGAAGATTGGTCTCTCACAAATCAGGGCAGAGGGATCGACAATGCACCTCTGGAGTGTGCAGTCCTTAGTGACTTCCCTTGTGAGCATGTAATTCTTTGATGTTAAATTTTTTTCATAAAAGCAGAAGACAGCACTATGTTCAATCCTCTATAAATTCCAACCCCAGCTCACAGTTGCAAAAGAATGTGGGGGCACTGTTTGGGGTCATTAATAGCCTTTTTATAAATTTGTTTTCCTGAATCTGTAAATAAGCAGCTTTTGTGGTAACCCCATCCTGCCCAAGATGCAACAGGTAGGCATTTGGCTTTATGAAGGACGCCAGCTCTGTGGGAAAACATGACCCAACTTACTGACAGCGGAATAACCCCTCCACAGCCCGACTGGTATGTTACCCTTGCAGCTGGCAAGAGGATCCCAAGTCATGGGGTTATTAAAAATTTTCCCCAAGTATCGAAAAGTTGGCCAGTTTAGCAATAGTCTTCACCCCTTGCAACAAACTTTCTAGTTTTAGTCGATTGGGGCCACACCATAATATACGATTTAATAAAATTGACTTTTAAATCAGCGCCATCATAAAATCATAGCAAAAGCAGAATGATTTTTGGAAGCTGTTTGCTGTCATAGCCATTAGCAGTGTCATCCGCATACGTGCGATAGTAAGCGGAGACAGAGTTGCCTTCAATTCGAGGACAGTCAATTTCCTTCTCTATTAAAAATACCTCTAGGCCATTAGTATAAATCAAGAAAGGAAAGGAGCAATACACCGCCGTGCACCTTCTGTGGAAACAATAGGCCTAGTCTTTCCCCCAGAGGGCCGTATATTATGGCAACAGTGGTGGAGCATGGAGCCCTGCGGTGGGAATCTAAGCTTCCTCAACACCCATTTCCCCCATTAGAGCCCCAGTTTCTCCCGATTAACAGTATGAAGGCATAGACAAGTCCACATGAGGAAAGGCCAGTGGATAGAACCCTTCCTGGCCTTCATGTACTTTGCCCATAATGGGGACAAATTGAGCACTTTGCTCTATAGTGCCATACCCTTCTGAACCCATGTTGATGACATGATCTGGGTGGTTTCCAGGTCTCCAAGTCTTAAAGAGGACGACCCTCCCCAATACCTTAGCCGTGGCGTAGTGAAGATTAGCCTCTAGCAGGCAGGATCACACCTATTCTCCTTTTGAACACAAGGTCACCAATGGCCTCCCTTCCAGGGTTGCTGGGATTGGACAACCACCACTGCTTTGAACATTGGTCGCTTAATGGTGCCCAAAGACCAGGGTTACTTTTAAACAAATCTAATGGGACACCATTAAGGCCTGGCCTTTCACATGCAGAATTCCTTTGCTAAGGCACTCTCAGCAGCACTGAAAGGAATACACTTAATTGGAGAGCTGAGGTTAAGTCTGATGGCAAATCCTCACTTTTCTCTTCTAACTGAATGCGTTTTGGGTTAAATATGACCAAGAAATGAGATTCCCAGGCATCCCCCAAAAATCAGGGAATCAAGTGTGCCTAACCTAGCCTGTAAAAAAAAGAAGGACGATTTAATAATGCCCCAAAAGCTTTTAGAATCTTTGGGGGCACTAGCTTTCTCTCCAGATCTTTCCAGGCTAATCTCATAATTCTTCTTTCCTTTACAGTTTTTCAATACTTTTATAGGCCTGTCTTGCGCTTTTAATTTCGGGTTATATCACAGGGATTAGCATGTACTGAAACCAAAACAAGGTTCTTCTGTGCTCTAGAACACTTCGTGTTGAACACCATGCCTCCCGATTCGTTTCTCTAAGCAATCTGGATTGGTCTTTTTGGCTACACCTGCAATGTAGTGCCAAGTTTGCCAACTTGCTTCTCCTCTTTCTCGAGAGAAGAAAAGCCTTCCTTGTTCTGAATTGGTCCAGTTCGGCTCCCAAGGAATGTCACTGACTGGGAACGATGGATAACCCGATGGTTTCGGATAAGACCGGGCTTGTGAAAAAGAGTGTCAGGCAGTCCTCCATAACTTTGGCTGCTTGCACAGAGTTCAGAGCTTTAGCAGTCAGTCGTCCAAGTAGGGAATGCCAGTGACCTTGCTTTCTTAGAGCGACTGCTACTGGGGCCATACACTTGTTAATATCCGAGGAGCTGATGTCAGACCGAAAGGAAGGACCTTGAATAGGTAATTGGTACAAACTACTGTGAGTCTGAGAGGTATCTTCGATGTTTGGGATGGATATATGAAAATAGGCATCTTCCAGACTTAGAGATGTCTTCTTAATGTCCACTGTTGAGGCGCTGAAGGATGGAGAACACCGGAATAATCATCCCGAAGGCTCGCTTCATGAAGAATTTGAGTTTCCTGAGATCCAAATGGATCTCCACTCCCCGATTTCTTGCGTATAAGGAAAAAATAGAAGTAAACGATGGATTTAGGCCCAGATCTCTGTACTGGGGTGAATGTATGACATTGTTCTGCATTCTGTCCATCAACTGTTGTTTTTGCATTTGTCACCCCGAGTGGGACGGGTATGCCCAGACGTGGGTCCCGTGCTCTCCATGCCACTGGAATCAAGCTATCCTGGCTGAAGAGGGGTGAAACCCCGAAACCGGTCCTAGGATGCTTGTTTCCAGTCCAGGAGGACCTGGCTTGGCAGTTCGGGCTGGACTGTTCCCATGAGGCACAGGGTCAAGACTGATTTGCATATGGCTGGGTTCAAACTGGAATGGCATGGTGAGCAAAAAAACGATGGATTTAGGCCCAGATCTCTGTACTGGGGTGAATGTATGACATTGTTCTGCATTCTGTCCATCAACTGTTGTTTTTGCATTTGTCACCCCGAGTGGGACGGGTATGCCCAGACGTGGGTCCCGTGCTCTCCATGCCACTGGAATCAAGCTATCCTGGCTGAAGAGGGGTGAAACCCCGAAACCGGTCCTAGGATGCTTGTTTCCAGTCCAGGGAGGACCTGGCTTGGCAGTTCGGGCTGGACTGTTCCCATGAGGCACAGGGTCAAGACTGATTTGCATATGGCTGGGTTCAAACTGGAATGGCATGGTGAGCAAAAAAACGATGGATTTAGGCCCAGATCTCTGTACTGGGGTGAATGTATGACATTGTTCTGCATTCTGTCCATCAACTGTTGTTTTTGCATTTGTCACCCCGAGTGGGACGGGTATGCCCAGACGTGGGTCCCGTGCTCTCCATGCCACTGGAATCAAGCTATCCTGGCTGAAGAGGGGTGAAACCCCGAAACCGGTCCTAGGATGCTTGTTTCCAGTCCAGGGAAGGACCTGGCTTGGCAGTTCGGGCTGGACTGTTCCCATGAGGCACAGGGTCAAGACTGATTTGCATATGGCTGGGTTCAAACTGGAATGGCATGGTGAGCAAAAAAACGATGGATTTAGGCCCAGATCTCTGTACTGGGGTGAATGTATGACATTGTTCTGCATTCTGTCCATCAACTGTTGTTTTTGCATTTGTCACCCCGAGTGGGACGGGTATGCCCAGACGTGGGTCCCGTGCTCTCCATGCCACTGGAATCAAGCTATCCTGGCTGAAGAGGGGTGAAACCCCGAAGCCGGTCCTAGGATGCTTGTTTCCAGTCCAGGGAGGACCTGGCTTGGCAGTTCGGGCTGGACTGTTCCCATGAGGCACAGGGTCAAGACTGATTTGCATATGGCTGGGTTCAAACTGGAATGGCATGGTGAGCAAAAAAACGATGGATTTAGGCCCAGATCTCTGTACTGGGGTGAATGTATGACATTGTTCTGCATTCTGTCCATCAACTGTTGTTTTTGCATTTGTCACCCCGAGTGGGACGGGTATGCCCAGACGTGGGTCCCGTGCTCTCCATGCCACTGGAATCAAGCTATCCTGGCTGAAGAGGGGTGAAACCCCGAAACCGGTCCTAGGATGCTTGTTTCCAGTCCAGGGAGGACCTGGCTTGGCAGTTCGGGCTGGACTGTTCCCATGAGGCACAGGGTCAAGACTGATTTGCATATGGCTGGGTTCAAACTGGAATGGCATGGTGAGCAAAAAAACGATGGATTTAGGCCCAGATCTCTGTACTGGGGTGAATGTATGACATTGTTCTGCATTCTGTCCATCAACTGTTGTTTTTGCATTTGTCACCCGAGTGGGACGGGTATGCCCAGACGTGGGTCCCGTGCTCTCCATGCCACTGGAATCAAGCTATCCTGGCTGAAGAGGGGTGAAACCCCGAAACCGGTCCTAGGATGCTTGTTTCCAGTCCAGGGAGGACCTGGCTTGGCAGTTCGGGCTGGACTGTTCCCATGAGGCACAGGGTCAAGACTGATTTGCATATGGCTGGGTTCAAACTGGAATGGCATGGTGAGCAAAAAAACGATGGATTTAGGCCCAGATCTCTGTACTGGGGTGAATGTATGACATTGTTCTGCATTCTGTCCATCAACTGTTGTTTTTGCATTTGTCACCCCGAGTGGGACGGGTATGCCCAGACGTGGGTCCCGTGCTCTCCATGCCACTGGAATCAAGCTATCCTGGCTGAAGAGGGGTGAAACCCCGAAACCGGTCCTAGGATGCTTGTTTCCAGTCCAGGGAGGACCTGGCTTGGCAGTTCGGGCTGGACTGTTCCCATGAGGCACAGGGTCAAGACTGATTTGCATATGGCTGGGTTCAAACTGGAATGGCATGGTGAGCAAAAAAACGATGGATTTAGGCCCAGATCTCTGTACTGGGGTGAATGTATGACATTGTTCTGCATTCTGTCCATCAACTGTTGTTTTTGCATTTGTCACCCCGAGTGGGACGGGTATGCCCAGACGTGGGTCCCGTGCTCTCCATGCCACTGGAATCAAGCTATCCTGGCTGAAGAGGGTGAAACCCCGAAACCGGTCCTAGGATGCTTGTTTCCAGTCCAGGAAGGACCTGGCTTGGCAGTTCGGGCTGGACTGTTCCCATGAGGCACAGGGTCAAGACTGATTTGCATATGGCTGGGTTCAAACTGGAATGGCATGGTGAGCAAAAAAACGATGGATTTAGGCCCAGATCTCTGTACTGGGGTGAATGTATGACATTGTTCTGCATTCTGTCCATCAACTGTTGTTTTTGCATTTGTCACCCCGAGTGGGACGGGTATGCCCAGACGTGGGTCCCGTGCTCTCCATGCCACTGGAATCAAGCTATCCTGGCTGAAGAGGGGTGAAACCCCGAAACCGGTCCTAGGATGCTTGTTTCCAGTCCAGGGAGGACCTGGCTTGGCAGTTCGGGCTGGACTGTTCCCATGAGGCACAGGGTCAAGACTGATTTGCATATGGCTGGGTTCAAACTGGAATGGCATGGTGAGCAAAAAAACGATGGATTTAGGCCCAGATCTCTGTACTGGGGTGAATGTATGACATTGTTCTGCATTCTGTCCATCAACTGTTGTTTTTGCATTTGTCACCCCGAGTGGGACGGGTATGCCCAGACGTGGGTCCCGTGCTCTCCATGCCACTGGAATCAAGCTATCCTGGCTGAAGAGGGGTGAAACCCCGAAACCGGTCCTAGGATGCTTGTTTCCAGTCCAGGGAGGACCTGGCTTGGCAGTTCGGGCTGGACTGTTCCCATGAGGCACAGGGTCAAGACTGATTTGCATATGGCTGGGTTCAAACTGGAATGGCATGGTGAGCAAAAAAACGATGGATTTAGGCCCAGATCTCTGTACTGGGGTGAATGTATGACATTGTTCTGCATTCTGTCCATCAACTGTTGTTTTTGCATTTGTCACCCCGAGTGGGACGGGTATGCCCAGACGTGGGTCCCGTGCTCTCCATGCCACTGGAATCAAGCTATCCTGGCTGAAGAGGGGTGAAACCCCGAAACCGGTCCTAGGATGCTTGTTTCCAGTCCAGGGAGGACCTGGCTTGGCAGTTCGGGCTGGACTGTTCCCATGAGGCACAGGGTCAAGACTGATTTGCATATGGCTGGGTTCAAACTGGAATGGCATGGTGAGCAAAAAAACGATGGATTTAGGCCCAGATCTCTGTACTGGGGTGAATGTATGACATTGTTCTGCATTCTGTCCATCAACTGTTGTTTTTGCATTTGTCACCCCGAGTGGGACGGGTATGCCCAGACGTGGGTCCCGTGCTCTCCATGCCACTGGAATCAAGCTATCCTGGCTGAAGAGGGTGAAACCCCGAAACCGGTCCTAGGATGCTTGTTTCCAGTCCAGGGAGGACCTGGCTTGGCAGTTCGGGCTGGACTGTTCCCATGAGGCACAGGGTCAAGACTGATTTGCATATGGCTGGGTTCAAACTGGAATGGCATGGTGAGCAAAAAACGATGGATTTAGGCCCAGATCTCTGTACTGGGGTGAATGTATGACATTGTTCTGCATTCTGTCCATCAACTGTTGTTTTTGCATTTGTCACCCCGAGTGGGACGGGTATGCCCAGACGTGGGTCCCGTGCTCTCCATGCCACTGGAATCAAGCTATCCTGGCTGAAGAGGGGTGAAACCCCGAAACCGGTCCTAGGATGCTTGTTTCCAGTCCAGGGAGGACCTGGCTTGGCAGTTCGGGCTGGACTGTTCCCATGAGGCACAGGGTCAAGACTGATTTGCATATGGCTGGGTTCAAACTGGAATGGCATGGTGAGCAAAAAAACGATGGATTTAGGCCCAGATCTCTGTACTGGGGTGAATGTATGACATTGTTCTGCATTCTGTCCATCAACTGTTGTTTTTGCATTTGTCACCCCGAGTGGGACGGGTATGCCCAGACGTGGGTCCCGTGCTCTCCATGCCACTGGAATCAAGCTATCCTGGCTGAAGAGGGGTGAAACCCCGAAGCCGGTCCTAGGATGCTTGTTTCCAGTCCAGGGAGGACCTGGCTTGGCAGTTCGGGCTGGACTGTTCCCATGAGGCACAGGGTCAAGACTGATTTGCATATGGCTGGGTTCAAACTGGAATGGCATGGTGAGCAAAAAAACGATGGATTTAGGCCCAGATCTCTGTACTGGGGTGAATGTATGACATTGTTCTGCATTCTGTCCATCAACTGTTGTTTTTGCATTTGTCACCCCGAGTGGGACGGGTATGCCCAGACGTGGGTCCCGTGCTCTCCATGCCACTGGAATCAAGCTATCCTGGCTGAAGAGGGTGAAACCCCGAAACCGGTCCTAGGATGCTTGTTTCCAGTCCAGGGAGGACCTGGCTTGGCAGTTCGGGCTGGACTGTTCCCATGAGGCACAGGGTCAAGACTGATTTGCATATGGCTGGGTTCAAACTGGAATGGCATGGTGAGCAAAAAAACGATGGATTTAGGCCCAGATCTCTGTACTGGGGTGAATGTATGACATTGTTCTGCATTCTGTCCATCAACTGTTGTTTTTGCATTTGTCACCCGAGTGGGACGGGTATGCCCAGACGTGGGTCCCGTGCTCTCCATGCCACTGGAATCAAGCTATCCTGGCTGAAGAGGGGTGAAACCCCGAAACCGGTCCTAGGATGCTTGTTTCCAGTCCAGGGAGGACCTGGCTTGGCAGTTCGGGCTGGACTGTTCCCATGAGGCACAGGGTCAAGACTGATTTGCATATGGCTGGGTTCAAACTGGAATGGCATGGTGAGCAAAAAAACGATGGATTTAGGCCCAGATCTCTGTACTGGGGTGAATGTATGACATTGTTCTGCATTCTGTCCATCAACTGTTGTTTTTGCATTTGTCACCCCGAGTGGGACGGGTATGCCCAGACGTGGGTCCCGTGCTCTCCATGCCACTGGAATCAAGCTATCCTGGCTGAAGAGGGGTGAAACCCCGAAACCGGTCCTAGGATGCTTGTTTCCAGTCCAGGGAGGACCTGGCTTGGCAGTTCGGGCTGGACTGTTCCCATGAGGCACAGGGTCAAGACTGATTTGCATATGGCTGGGTTCAAACTGGAATGGCATGGTGAGCAAAAAAACGATGGATTTAGGCCCAGATCTCTGTACTGGGGTGAATGTATGACATTGTTCTGCATTCTGTCCATCAACTGTTGTTTTTGCATTTGTCACCCCGAGTGGGACGGGTATGCCCAGACGTGGGTCCCGTGCTCTCCATGCCACTGGAATCAAGCTATCCTGGCTGAAGAGGGGTGAAACCCCGAAACCGGTCCTAGGATGCTTGTTTCCAGTCCAGGGAGGACCTGGCTTGGCAGTTCGGGCTGGACTGTTCCCATGAGGCACAGGGTCAAGACTGATTTGCATATGGCTGGGTTCAAACTGGAATGGCATGGTGAGCAAAAAAACGATGGATTTAGGCCCAGATCTCTGTACTGGGGTGAATGTATGACATTGTTCTGCATTCTGTCCATCAACTGTTGTTTTTGCATTTGTCACCCCGAGTGGGACGGGTATGCCCAGACGTGGGTCCCGTGCTCTCCATGCCACTGGAATCAAGCTATCCTGGCTGAAGAGGGGTGAAACCCCGAAACCGGTCCTAGGATGCTTGTTTCCAGTCCAGGAAGGACCTGGCTTGGCAGTTCGGGCTGGACTGTTCCCATGAGGCACAGGGTCAAGACTGATTTGCATATGGCTGGGTTCAAACTGGAATGGCATGGTGAGCAAAAAAACGATGGATTTAGGCCCAGATCTCTGTACTGGGGTGAATGTATGACATTGTTCTGCATTCTGTCCATCAACTGTTGTTTTTGCATTTGTCACCCCGAGTGGGACGGGTATGCCCAGACGTGGGTCCCGTGCTCTCCATGCCACTGGAATCAAGCTATCCTGGCTGAAGAGGGGTGAAACCCCGAAACCGGTCCTAGGATGCTTGTTTCCAGTCCAGGGAGGACCTGGCTTGGCAGTTCGGGCTGGACTGTTCCCATGAGGCACAGGGTCAAGACTGATTTGCATATGGCTGGGTTCAAACTGGAATGGCATGGTGAGCAAAAAAACGATGGATTTAGGCCCAGATCTCTGTACTGGGGTGAATGTATGACATTGTTCTGCATTCTGTCCATCAACTGTTGTTTTTGCATTTGTCACCCCGAGTGGGACGGGTATGCCCAGACGTGGGTCCCGTGCTCTCCATGCCACTGGAATCAAGCTATCCTGGCTGAAGAGGGGTGAAACCCCGAAACCGGTCCTAGGATGCTTGTTTCCAGTCCAGGAAGGACCTGGCTTGGCAGTTCGGGCTGGACTGTTCCCATGAGGCACAGGGTCAAGACTGATTTGCATATGGCTGGGTTCAAACTGGAATGGCATGGTGAGCAAAAAAACGATGGATTTAGGCCCAGATCTCTGTACTGGGGTGAATGTATGACATTGTTCTGCATTCTGTCCATCAACTGTTGTTTTTGCATTTGTCACCCCGAGTGGGACGGGTATGCCCAGACGTGGGTCCCGTGCTCTCCATGCCACTGGAATCAAGCTATCCTGGCTGAAGAGGGGTGAAACCCCGAAACCGGTCCTAGGATGCTTGTTTCCAGTCCAGGGAGGACCTGGCTTGGCAGTTCGGGCTGGACTGTTCCCATGAGGCACAGGGTCAAGACTGATTTGCATATGGCTGGGTTCAAACTGGAATGGCATGGTGAGCAAAAAAACGATGGATTTAGGCCCAGATCTCTGTACTGGGGTGAATGTATGACATTGTTCTGCATTCTGTCCATCAACTGTTGTTTTTGCATTTGTCACCCCGAGTGGGACGGGTATGCCCAGACGTGGGTCCCGTGCTCTCCATGCCACTGGAATCAAGCTATCCTGGCTGAAGAGGGGTGAAACCCCGAAACCGGTCCTAGGATGCTTGTTTCCAGTCCAGGGAGGACCTGGCTTGGCAGTTCGGGCTGGACTGTTCCCATGAGGCACAGGGTCAAGACTGATTTGCATATGGCTGGGTTCAAACTGGAATGGCATGGTGAGCAAAAAAACGATGGATTTAGGCCCAGATCTCTGTACTGGGGTGAATGTATGACATTGTTCTGCATTCTGTCCATCAACTGTTGTTTTTGCATTTGTCACCCCGAGTGGGACGGGTATGCCCAGACGTGGGTCCCGTGCTCTCCATGCCACTGGAATCAAGCTATCCTGGCTGAAGAGGGGTGAAACCCCGAAACCGGTCCTAGGATGCTTGTTTCCAGTCCAGGGAGGACCTGGCTTGGCAGTTCGGGCTGGACTGTTCCCATGAGGCACAGGGTCAAGACTGATTTGCATATGGCTGGGTTCAAACTGGAATGGCATGGTGAGCAAAAAAACGATGGATTTAGGCCCAGATCTCTGTACTGGGGTGAATGTATGACATTGTTCTGCATTCTGTCCATCAACTGTTGTTTTTGCATTTGTCACCCCGAGTGGGACGGGTATGCCCAGACGTGGGTCCCGTGCTCTCCATGCCACTGGAATCAAGCTATCCTGGCTGAAGAGGGTGAAACCCCGAAACCGGTCCTAGGATGCTTGTTTCCAGTCCAGGGAGGACCTGGCTTGGCAGTTCGGGCTGGACTGTTCCCATGAGGCACAGGGTCAAGACTGATTTGCATATGGCTGGGTTCAAACTGGAATGGCATGGTGAGCAAAAAAACGATGGATTTAGGCCCAGATCTCTGTACTGGGGTGAATGTATGACATTGTTCTGCATTCTGTCCATCAACTGTTGTTTTTGCATTTGTCACCCCGAGTGGGACGGGTATGCCCAGACGTGGGTCCCGTGCTCTCCATGCCACTGGAATCAAGCTATCCTGGCTGAAGAGGGGTGAAACCCCGAAACCGGTCCTAGGATGCTTGTTTCCAGTCCAGGGAGGACCTGGCTTGGCAGTTCGGGCTGGACTGTTCCCATGAGGCACAGGGTCAAGACTGATTTGCATATGGCTGGGTTCAAACTGGAATGGCATGGTGAGCAAAAAAACGATGGATTTAGGCCCAGATCTCTGTACTGGGGTGAATGTATGACATTGTTCTGCATTCTGTCCATCAACTGTTGTTTTTGCATTTGTCACCCCGAGTGGGACGGGTATGCCCAGACGTGGGTCCCGTGCTCTCCATGCCACTGGAATCAAGCTATCCTGGCTGAAGAGGGGTGAAACCCCGAAACCGGTCCTAGGATGCTTGTTTCCAGTCCAGGAAGGACCTGGCTTGGCAGTTCGGGCTGGACTGTTCCCATGAGGCACAGGGTCAAGACTGATTTGCATATGGCTGGGTTCAAACTGGAATGGCATGGTGAGCAAAAAAACGATGGATTTAGGCCCAGATCTCTGTACTGGGGTGAATGTATGACATTGTTCTGCATTCTGTCCATCAACTGTTGTTTTTGCATTTGTCACCCCGAGTGGGACGGGTATGCCCAGACGTGGGTCCCGTGCTCTCCATGCCACTGGAATCAAGCTATCCTGGCTGAAGAGGGGTGAAACCCCGAAACCGGTCCTAGGATGCTTGTTTCCAGTCCAGGGAGGACCTGGCTTGGCAGTTCGGGCTGGACTGTTCCCATGAGGCACAGGGTCAAGACTGATTTGCATATGGCTGGGTTCAAACTGGAATGGCATGGTGAGCAAAAAAACGATGGATTTAGGCCCAGATCTCTGTACTGGGGTGAATGTATGACATTGTTCTGCATTCTGTCCATCAACTGTTGTTTTTGCATTTGTCACCCCGAGTGGGACGGGTATGCCCAGACGTGGGTCCCGTGCTCTCCATGCCACTGGAATCAAGCTATCCTGGCTGAAGAGGGGTGAAACCCCGAAACCGGTCCTAGGATGCTTGTTTCCAGTCCAGGGAGGACCTGGCTTGGCAGTTCGGGCTGGACTGTTCCCATGAGGCACAGGGTCAAGACTGATTTGCATATGGCTGGGTTCAAACTGGAATGGCATGGTGAGCAAAAAAACGATGGATTTAGGCCCAGATCTCTGTACTGGGGTGAATGTATGACATTGTTCTGCATTCTGTCCATCAACTGTTGTTTTTGCATTTGTCACCCCGAGTGGGACGGGTATGCCCAGACGTGGGTCCCGTGCTCTCCATGCCACTGGAATCAAGCTATCCTGGCTGAAGAGGGGTGAAACCCCGAAACCGGTCCTAGGATGCTTGTTTCCAGTCCAGGGAGGACCTGGCTTGGCAGTTCGGGCTGGACTGTTCCCATGAGGCACAGGGTCAAGACTGATTTGCATATGGCTGGGTTCAAACTGGAATGGCATGGTGAGCAAAAAAACGATGGATTTAGGCCCAGATCTCTGTACTGGGGTGAATGTATGACATTGTTCTGCATTCTGTCCATCAACTGTTGTTTTTGCATTTGTCACCCCGAGTGGGACGGGTATGCCCAGACGTGGGTCCCGTGCTCTCCATGCCACTGGAATCAAGCTATCCTGGCTGAAGAGGGTGAAACCCCGAAACCGGTCCTAGGATGCTTGTTTCCAGTCCAGGGAGGACCTGGCTTGGCAGTTCGGGCTGGACTGTTCCCATGAGGCACAGGGTCAAGACTGATTTGCATATGGCTGGGTTCAAACTGGAATGGCATGGTGAGCAAAAAAACGATGGATTTAGGCCCAGATCTCTGTACTGGGGTGAATGTATGACATTGTTCTGCATTCTGTCCATCAACTGTTGTTTTTGCATTTGTCACCCCGAGTGGGACGGGTATGCCCAGACGTGGGTCCCGTGCTCTCCATGCCACTGGAATCAAGCTATCCTGGCTGAAGAGGGGTGAAACCCCGAAACCGGTCCTAGGATGCTTGTTTCCAGTCCAGGGAGGACCTGGCTTGGCAGTTCGGGCTGGACTGTTCCCATGAGGCACAGGGTCAAGACTGATTTGCATATGGCTGGGTTCAAACTGGAATGGCATGGTGAGCAAAAAAACGATGGATTTAGGCCCAGATCTCTGTACTGGGGTGAATGTATGACATTGTTCTGCATTCTGTCCATCAACTGTTGTTTTTGCATTTGTCACCCCGAGTGGGACGGGTATGCCCAGACGTGGGTCCCGTGCTCTCCATGCCACTGGAATCAAGCTATCCTGGCTGAAGAGGGGTGAAACCCCGAAACCGGTCCTAGGATGCTTGTTTCCAGTCCAGGGAGGACCTGGCTTGGCAGTTCGGGCTGGACTGTTCCCATGAGGCACAGGGTCAAGACTGATTTGCATATGGCTGGGTTCAAACTGGAATGGCATGGTGAGCAAAAAAACGATGGATTTAGGCCCAGATCTCTGTACTGGGGTGAATGTATGACATTGTTCTGCATTCTGTCCATCAACTGTTGTTTTTGCATTTGTCACCCCGAGTGGGACGGGTATGCCCAGACGTGGGTCCCGTGCTCTCCATGCCACTGGAATCAAGCTATCCTGGCTGAAGAGGGGTGAAACCCCGAAACCGGTCCTAGGATGCTTGTTTCCAGTCCAGGGAGGACCTGGCTTGGCAGTTCGGGCTGGACTGTTCCCATGAGGCACAGGGTCAAGACTGATTTGCATATGGCTGGGTTCAAACTGGAATGGCATGGTGAGCAAAAAAACGATGGATTTAGGCCCAGATCTCTGTACTGGGGTGAATGTATGACATTGTTCTGCATTCTGTCCATCAACTGTTGTTTTTGCATTTGTCACCCCGAGTGGGACGGGTATGCCCAGACGTGGGTCCCGTGCTCTCCATGCCACTGGAATCAAGCTATCCTGGCTGAAGAGGGGTGAAACCCCGAAACCGGTCCTAGGATGCTTGTTTCCAGTCCAGGAAGGACCTGGCTTGGCAGTTCGGGCTGGACTGTTCCCATGAGGCACAGGGTCAAGACTGATTTGCATATGGCTGGGTTCAAACTGGAATGGCATGGTGAGCAAAAAAACGATGGATTTAGGCCCAGATCTCTGTACTGGGGTGAATGTATGACATTGTTCTGCATTCTGTCCATCAACTGTTGTTTTTGCATTTGTCACCCCGAGTGGGACGGGTATGCCCAGACGTGGGTCCCGTGCTCTCCATGCCACTGGAATCAAGCTATCCTGGCTGAAGAGGGGTGAAACCCCGAAACCGGTCCTAGGATGCTTGTTTCCAGTCCAGGGAGGACCTGGCTTGGCAGTTCGGGCTGGACTGTTCCCATGAGGCACAGGGTCAAGACTGATTTGCATATGGCTGGGTTCAAACTGGAATGGCATGGTGAGCAAAAAACGATGGATTTAGGCCCAGATCTCTGTACTGGGGTGAATGTATGACATTGTTCTGCATTCTGTCCATCAACTGTTGTTTTTGCATTTGTCACCCCGAGTGGGACGGGTATGCCCAGACGTGGGTCCCGTGCTCTCCATGCCACTGGAATCAAGCTATCCTGGCTGAAGAGGGGTGAAACCCCGAAACCGGTCCTAGGATGCTTGTTTCCAGTCCAGGGAGGACCTGGCTTGGCAGTTCGGGCTGGACTGTTCCCATGAGGCACAGGGTCAAGACTGATTTGCATATGGCTGGGTTCAAACTGGAATGGCATGGTGAGCAAAAAAACGATGGATTTAGGCCCAGATCTCTGTACTGGGGTGAATGTATGACATTGTTCTGCATTCTGTCCATCAACTGTTGTTTTTGCATTTGTCACCCCGAGTGGGACGGGTATGCCCAGACGTGGGTCCCGTGCTCTCCATGCCACTGGAATCAAGCTATCCTGGCTGAAGAGGGGTGAAACCCCGAAACCGGTCCTAGGATGCTTGTTTCCAGTCCAGGGAGGACCTGGCTTGGCAGTTCGGGCTGGACTGTTCCCATGAGGCACAGGGTCAAGACTGATTTGCATATGGCTGGGTTCAAACTGGAATGGCATGGTGAGCAAAAAACGATGGATTTAGGCCCAGATCTCTGTACTGGGGTGAATGTATGACATTGTTCTGCATTCTGTCCATCAACTGTTGTTTTTGCATTTGTCACCCCGAGTGGGACGGGTATGCCCAGACGTGGGTCCCGTGCTCTCCATGCCACTGGAATCAAGCTATCCTGGCTGAAGAGGGGTGAAACCCCGAAACCGGTCCTAGGATGCTTGTTTCCAGTCCAGGAAGGACCTGGCTTGGCAGTTCGGGCTGGACTGTTCCCATGAGGCACAGGGTCAAGACTGATTTGCATATGGCTGGGTTCAAACTGGAATGGCATGGTGAGCAAAAAAACGATGGATTTAGGCCCAGATCTCTGTACTGGGGTGAATGTATGACATTGTTCTGCATTCTGTCCATCAACTGTTGTTTTTGCATTTGTCACCCCGAGTGGGACGGGTATGCCCAGACGTGGGTCCCGTGCTCTCCATGCCACTGGAATCAAGCTATCCTGGCTGAAGAGGGTGAAACCCCGAAACCGGTCCTAGGATGCTTGTTTCCAGTCCAGGGAGGACCTGGCTTGGCAGTTCGGGCTGGACTGTTCCCATGAGGCACAGGGTCAAGACTGATTTGCATATGGCTGGGTTCAAACTGGAATGGCATGGTGAGCAAAAAAACGATGGATTTAGGCCCAGATCTCTGTACTGGGGTGAATGTATGACATTGTTCTGCATTCTGTCCATCAACTGTTGTTTTTGCATTTGTCACCCCGAGTGGGACGGGTATGCCCAGACGTGGGTCCCGTGCTCTCCATGCCACTGGAATCAAGCTATCCTGGCTGAAGAGGGGTGAAACCCCGAAACCGGTCCTAGGATGCTTGTTTCCAGTCCAGGGAGGACCTGGCTTGGCAGTTCGGGCTGGACTGTTCCCATGAGGCACAGGGTCAAGACTGATTTGCATATGGCTGGGTTCAAACTGGAATGGCATGGTGAGCAAAAAAACGATGGATTTAGGCCCAGATCTCTGTACTGGGGTGAATGTATGACATTGTTCTGCATTCTGTCCATCAACTGTTGTTTTTGCATTTGTCACCCCGAGTGGGACGGGTATGCCCAGACGTGGGTCCCGTGCTCTCCATGCCACTGGAATCAAGCTATCCTGGCTGAAGAGGGGTGAAACCCCGAAACCGGTCCTAGGATGCTTGTTTCCAGTCCAGGGAGGACCTGGCTTGGCAGTTCGGGCTGGACTGTTCCCATGAGGCACAGGGTCAAGACTGATTTGCATATGGCTGGGTTCAAACTGGAATGGCATGGTGAGCAAAAAAACGATGGATTTAGGCCCAGATCTCTGTACTGGGGTGAATGTATGACATTGTTCTGCATTCTGTCCATCAACTGTTGTTTTTGCATTTGTCACCCCGAGTGGGACGGGTATGCCCAGACGTGGGTCCCGTGCTCTCCATGCCACTGGAATCAAGCTATCCTGGCTGAAGAGGGGTGAAACCCCGAAACCGGTCCTAGGATGCTTGTTTCCAGTCCAGGGAGGACCTGGCTTGGCAGTTCGGGCTGGACTGTTCCCATGAGGCACAGGGTCAAGACTGATTTGCATATGGCTGGGTTCAAACTGGAATGGCATGGTGAGCAAAAAAACGATGGATTTAGGCCCAGATCTCTGTACTGGGGTGAATGTATGACATTGTTCTGCATTCTGTCCATCAACTGTTGTTTTTGCATTTGTCACCCCGAGTGGGACGGGTATGCCCAGACGTGGGTCCCGTGCTCTCCATGCCACTGGAATCAAGCTATCCTGGCTGAAGAGGGGTGAAACCCCGAAACCGGTCCTAGGATGCTTGTTTCCAGTCAGGAAGGACCTGGCTTGGCAGTTCGGGCTGGACTGTTCCCATGAGGCACAGGGTCAAGACTGATTTGCATATGGCTGGGTTCAAACTGGAATGGCATGGTGAGCAAAAAAACGATGGATTTAGGCCCAGATCTCTGTACTGGGGTGAATGTATGACATTGTTCTGCATTCTGTCCATCAACTGTTGTTTTTGCATTTGTCACCCCGAGTGGGACGGGTATGCCCAGACGTGGGTCCCGTGCTCTCCATGCCACTGGAATCAAGCTATCCTGGCTGAAGAGGGTGAAACCCCGAAACCGGTCCTAGGATGCTTGTTTCCAGTCCAGGGAGGACCTGGCTTGGCAGTTCGGGCTGGACTGTTCCCATGAGGCACAGGGTCAAGACTGATTTGCATATGGCTGGGTTCAAACTGGAATGGCATGGTGAGCAAAAAAACGATGGATTTAGGCCCAGATCTCTGTACTGGGGTGAATGTATGACATTGTTCTGCATTCTGTCCATCAACTGTTGTTTTTGCATTTGTCACCCCGAGTGGGACGGGTATGCCCAGACGTGGGTCCCGTGCTCTCCATGCCACTGGAATCAAGCTATCCTGGCTGAAGAGGGTGAAACCCCGAAACCGGTCCTAGGATGCTTGTTTCCAGTCCAGGGAGGACCTGGCTTGGCAGTTCGGGCTGGACTGTTCCCATGAGGCACAGGGTCAAGACTGATTTGCATATGGCTGGGTTCAAACTGGAATGGCATGGTGAGCAAAAAAACGATGGATTTAGGCCCAGATCTCTGTACTGGGGTGAATGTATGACATTGTTCTGCATTCTGTCCATCAACTGTTGTTTTTGCATTTGTCACCCCGAGTGGGACGGGTATGCCCAGACGTGGGTCCCGTGCTCTCCATGCCACTGGAATCAAGCTATCCTGGCTGAAGAGGGGTGAAACCCCGAAACCGGTCCTAGGATGCTTGTTTCCAGTCCAGGGAGGACCTGGCTTGGCAGTTCGGGCTGGACTGTTCCCATGAGGCACAGGGTCAAGACTGATTTGCATATGGCTGGGTTCAAACTGGAATGGCATGGTGAGCAAAAAAACGATGGATTTAGGCCCAGATCTCTGTACTGGGGTGAATGTATGACATTGTTCTGCATTCTGTCCATCAACTGTTGTTTTTGCATTTGTCACCCCGAGTGGGACGGGTATGCCCAGACGTGGGTCCCGTGCTCTCCATGCCACTGGAATCAAGCTATCCTGGCTGAAGAGGGGTGAAACCCCGAAACCGGTCCTAGGATGCTTGTTTCCAGTCCAGGGAGGACCTGGCTTGGCAGTTCGGGCTGGACTGTTCCCATGAGGCACAGGGTCAAGACTGATTTGCATATGGCTGGGTTCAAACTGGAATGGCATGGTGAGCAAAAAAACGATGGATTTAGGCCCAGATCTCTGTACTGGGGTGAATGTATGACATTGTTCTGCATTCTGTCCATCAACTGTTGTTTTTGCATTTGTCACCCCGAGTGGGACGGGTATGCCCAGACGTGGGTCCCGTGCTCTCCATGCCACTGGAATCAAGCTATCCTGGCTGAAGAGGGTGAAACCCCGAAACCGGTCCTAGGATGCTTGTTTCCAGTCCAGGAAGGACCTGGCTTGGCAGTTCGGGCTGGACTGTTCCCATGAGGCACAGGGTCAAGACTGATTTGCATATGGCTGGGTTCAAACTGGAATGGCATGGTGAGCAAAAAAACGATGGATTTAGGCCCAGATCTCTGTACTGGGGTGAATGTATGACATTGTTCTGCATTCTGTCCATCAACTGTTGTTTTTGCATTTGTCACCCCGAGTGGGACGGGTATGCCCAGACGTGGGTCCCGTGCTCTCCATGCCACTGGAATCAAGCTATCCTGGCTGAAGAGGGGTGAAACCCCGAAACCGGTCCTAGGATGCTTGTTTCCAGTCCAGGGAGGACCTGGCTTGGCAGTTCGGGCTGGACTGTTCCCATGAGGCACAGGGTCAAGACTGATTTGCATATGGCTGGGTTCAAACTGGAATGGCATGGTGAGCAAAAAAACGATGGATTTAGGCCCAGATCTCTGTACTGGGGTGAATGTATGACATTGTTCTGCATTCTGTCCATCAACTGTTGTTTTTGCATTTGTCACCCCGAGTGGGACGGGTATGCCCAGACGTGGGTCCCGTGCTCTCCATGCCACTGGAATCAAGCTATCCTGGCTGAAGAGGGTGAAACCCCGAAACCGGTCCTAGGATGCTTGTTTCCAGTCCAGGGAGGACCTGGCTTGGCAGTTCGGGCTGGACTGTTCCCATGAGGCACAGGGTCAAGACTGATTTGCATATGGCTGGGTTCAAACTGGAATGGCATGGTGAGCAAAAAAACGATGGATTTAGGCCCAGATCTCTGTACTGGGGTGAATGTATGACATTGTTCTGCATTCTGTCCATCAACTGTTGTTTTTGCATTTGTCACCCCGAGTGGGACGGGTATGCCCAGACGTGGGTCCCGTGCTCTCCATGCCACTGGAATCAAGCTATCCTGGCTGAAGAGGGGTGAAACCCCGAAACCGGTCCTAGGATGCTTGTTTCCAGTCCAGGGAGGACCTGGCTTGGCAGTTCGGGCTGGACTGTTCCCATGAGGCACAGGGTCAAGACTGATTTGCATATGGCTGGGTTCAAACTGGAATGGCATGGTGAGCAAAAAAACGATGGATTTAGGCCCAGATCTCTGTACTGGGGTGAATGTATGACATTGTTCTGCATTCTGTCCATCAACTGTTGTTTTTGCATTTGTCACCCCGAGTGGGACGGGTATGCCCAGACGTGGGTCCCGTGCTCTCCATGCCACTGGAATCAAGCTATCCTGGCTGAAGAGGGGTGAAACCCCGAAACCGGTCCTAGGATGCTTGTTTCCAGTCCAGGGAGGACCTGGCTTGGCAGTTCGGGCTGGACTGTTCCCATGAGGCACAGGGTCAAGACTGATTTGCATATGGCTGGGTTCAAACTGGAATGGCATGGTGAGCAAAAAAACGATGGATTTAGGCCCAGATCTCTGTACTGGGGTGAATGTATGACATTGTTCTGCATTCTGTCCATCAACTGTTGTTTTTGCATTTGTCACCCCGAGTGGGACGGGTATGCCCAGACGTGGGTCCCGTGCTCTCCATGCCACTGGAATCAAGCTATCCTGGCTGAAGAGGGGTGAAACCCCGAAACCGGTCCTAGGATGCTTGTTTCCAGTCCAGGGAGGACCTGGCTTGGCAGTTCGGGCTGGACTGTTCCCATGAGGCACAGGGTCAAGACTGATTTGCATATGGCTGGGTTCAAACTGGAATGGCATGGTGAGCAAAAAAACGATGGATTTAGGCCCAGATCTCTGTACTGGGGTGAATGTATGACATTGTTCTGCATTCTGTCCATCAACTGTTGTTTTTGCATTTGTCACCCCGAGTGGGACGGGTATGCCCAGACGTGGGTCCCGTGCTCTCCATGCCACTGGAATCAAGCTATCCTGGCTGAAGAGGGTGAAACCCCGAAACCGGTCCTAGGATGCTTGTTTCCAGTCCAGGGAGGACCTGGCTTGGCAGTTCGGGCTGGACTGTTCCCATGAGGCACAGGGTCAAGACTGATTTGCATATGGCTGGGTTCAAACTGGAATGGCATGGTGAGCAAAAAAACGATGGATTTAGGCCCAGATCTCTGTACTGGGGTGAATGTATGACATTGTTCTGCATTCTGTCCATCAACTGTTGTTTTTGCATTTGTCACCCCGAGTGGGACGGGTATGCCCAGACGTGGGTCCCGTGCTCTCCATGCCACTGGAATCAAGCTATCCTGGCTGAAGAGGGGTGAAACCCCGAAACCGGTCCTAGGATGCTTGTTTCCAGTCCAGGGAGGACCTGGCTTGGCAGTTCGGGCTGGACTGTTCCCATGAGGCACAGGGTCAAGACTGATTTGCATATGGCTGGGTTCAAACTGGAATGGCATGGTGAGCAAAAAACGATGGATTTAGGCCCAGATCTCTGTACTGGGGTGAATGTATGACATTGTTCTGCATTCTGTCCATCAACTGTTGTTTTTGCATTTGTCACCCCGAGTGGGACGGGTATGCCCAGACGTGGGTCCCGTGCTCTCCATGCCACTGGAATCAAGCTATCCTGGCTGAAGAGGGGTGAAACCCCGAAACCGGTCCTAGGATGCTTGTTTCCAGTCCAGGGAGGACCTGGCTTGGCAGTTCGGGCTGGACTGTTCCCATGAGGCACAGGGTCAAGACTGATTTGCATATGGCTGGGTTCAAACTGGAATGGCATGGTGAGCAAAAAAACGATGGATTTAGGCCCAGATCTCTGTACTGGGGTGAATGTATGACATTGTTCTGCATTCTGTCCATCAACTGTTGTTTTTGCATTTGTCACCCCGAGTGGGACGGGTATGCCCAGACGTGGGTCCCGTGCTCTCCATGCCACTGGAATCAAGCTATCCTGGCTGAAGAGGGGTGAAACCCCGAAACCGGTCCTAGGATGCTTGTTTCCAGTCCAGGGAGGACCTGGCTTGGCAGTTCGGGCTGGACTGTTCCCATGAGGCACAGGGTCAAGACTGATTTGCATATGGCTGGGTTCAAACTGGAATGGCATGGTGAGCAAAAAAACGATGGATTTAGGCCCAGATCTCTGTACTGGGGTGAATGTATGACATTGTTCTGCATTCTGTCCATCAACTGTTGTTTTTGCATTTGTCACCCCGAGTGGGACGGGTATGCCCAGACGTGGGTCCCGTGCTCTCCATGCCACTGGAATCAAGCTATCCTGGCTGAAGAGGGGTGAAAGCCCGAAACCGGTCCTAGGATGCTTGTTTCCAGTCCAGGGAGGACCTGGCTTGGCAGTTCGGGCTGGACTGTTCCCATGAGGCACAGGGTCAAGACTGATTTGCATATGGCTGGGTTCAAACTGGAATGGCATGGTGAGCAAAAAAACGATGGATTTAGGCCCAGATCTCTGTACTGGGGTGAATGTATGACATTGTTCTGCATTCTGTCCATCAACTGTTGTTTTTGCATTTGTCACCCCGAGTGGGACGGGTATGCCCAGACGTGGGTCCCGTGCTCTCCATGCCACTGGAATCAAGCTATCCTGGCTGAAGAGGGGTGAAACCCCGAAACCGGTCCTAGGATGCTTGTTTCCAGTCCAGGGAGGACCTGGCTTGGCAGTTCGGGCTGGACTGTTCCCATGAGGCACAGGGTCAAGACTGATTTGCATATGGCTGGGTTCAAACTGGAATGGCATGGTGAGCAAAAAAACGATGGATTTAGGCCCAGATCTCTGTACTGGGGTGAATGTATGACATTGTTCTGCATTCTGTCCATCAACTGTTGTTTTTGCATTTGTCACCCCGAGTGGGACGGGTATGCCCAGACGTGGGTCCCGTGCTCTCCATGCCACTGGAATCAAGCTATCCTGGCTGAAGAGGGGTGAAACCCCGAAACCGGTCCTAGGATGCTTGTTTCCAGTCCAGGGAGGACCTGGCTTGGCAGTTCGGGCTGGACTGTTCCCATGAGGCACAGGGTCAAGACTGATTTGCATATGGCTGGGTTCAAACTGGAATGGCATGGTGAGCAAAAAACGATGGATTTAGGCCCAGATCTCTGTACTGGGGTGAATGTATGACATTGTTCTGCATTCTGTCCATCAACTGTTGTTTTTGCATTTGTCACCCCGAGTGGGACGGGTATGCCCAGACGTGGGTCCCGTGCTCTCCATGCCACTGGAATCAAGCTATCCTGGCTGAAGAGGAGTGAAACCCCGAAACCGGTCCTAGGATGCTTGTTTCCAGTCCAGGGAGGACCTGGCTTGGCAGTTCGGGCTGGACTGTTCCCATGAGGCACAGGGTCAAGACTGATTTGCATATGGCTGGGTTCAAACTGGAATGGCATGGTGAGCAAAAAAACGATGGATTTAGGCCCAGATCTCTGTACTGGGGTGAATGTATGACATTGTTCTGCATTCTGTCCATCAACTGTTGTTTTTGCATTTGTCACCCCGAGTGGGACGGGTATGCCCAGACGTGGGTCCCGTGCTCTCCATGCCACTGGAATCAAGCTATCCTGGCTGAAGAGGGGTGAAACCCCGAAACCGGTCCTAGGATGCTTGTTTCCAGTCCAGGGAGGACCTGGCTTGGCAGTTCGGGCTGGACTGTTCCCATGAGGCACAGGGTCAAGACTGATTTGCATATGGCTGGGTTCAAACTGGAATGGCATGGTGAGCAAAAACGATGGATTTAGGCCCAGATCTCTGTACTGGGGTGAATGTATGACATTGTTCTGCATTCTGTCCATCAACTGTTGTTTTTGCATTTGTCACCCCGAGTGGGACGGGTATGCCCAGACGTGGGTCCCGTGCTCTCCATGCCACTGGAATCAAGCTATCCTGGCTGAAGAGGGGTGAAACCCCGAAACCGGTCCTAGGATGCTTGTTTCCAGTCCAGGGAGGACCTGGCTTGGCAGTTCGGGCTGGACTGTTCCCATGAGGCACAGGGTCAAGACTGATTTGCATATGGCTGGGTTCAAACTGGAATGGCATGGTGAGCAAAAACGATGGATTTAGGCCCAGATCTCTGTACTGGGGTGAATGTATGACATTGTTCTGCATTCTGTCCATCAACTGTTGTTTTTGCATTTGTCACCCCGAGTGGGACGGGTATGCCCAGACGTGGGTCCCGTGCTCTCCATGCCACTGGAATCAAGCTATCCTGGCTGAAGAGGGGTGAAACCCCGAAACCGGTCCTAGGATGCTTGTTTCCAGTCCAGGGAGGACCTGGCTTGGCAGTTCGGGCTGGACTGTTCCCATGAGGCACAGGGTCAAGACTGATTTGCATATGGCTGGGTTCAAACTGGAATGGCATGGTGAGCAAAAAAACGATGGATTTAGGCCCAGATCTCTGTAGTGGGGTGAATGTATGACATTGTTCTGCATTCTGTCCATCAACTGTTGTTTTTGCATTTCTCACCCCGAGTGGGACGGGTATGCCCAGACGTGGGACCAGTGCTCTCCTTGCCACTGGAATCAAGCTATCCTGGCTGAAGAGGAGTGAAACCCCGAAACCGGTCCTAGGATGCTTGTTTCCAGTCCAGGGAGGACCTGTCTTGGCAGTTCGGGCTGGACTGTTCCCATGAGGCACAGGGTCAAGACTGATTTGCATATGGCTGGGTTCAAACTGGAATGGCATGGTGAGCAAAAAAACGATGGATTTAGACCCAGATCTCTGTACTGGGGTGAATGTATGACATTGTTCTGCATTCTGTCCATCAACTGTTGTTTTTGCATTTGTCACCCCGAGTGGGACGGGTATGCCCAGACGTGGGTCCTGTGCTCTCCATGCCACTGGAATCAAGCTATCCTGGCTGAAGAGGGGTGAAACCCCGAAACCGGTCTTAGGATGCTTGTTTCCAGTCCAGGGAGGACCTGGCTTGGCAGTTCGGGCTGGACTGTTCCCATGAGGCACAGGGTCAAGACTGATTTGCATATGGCTGGGTTCAAACTGGAATGGCATGGTGAGCAAAAAAACGATGGATTTAGGCCCAGATCTCGGTACTGGGGTGAATGTATGACATTGTTCTGCATTCTGTCCATCAACTGCTGTTTTTGCATTTGTCACCCCGAGTGGGACGGGTATGCCCAGACGTGGGTCCCGTGCTCTCCATGCCACTGGAATCAAGCTATCCTGGCTGAAGAGGGGTGAAACCCCGAAACCGGTCTTAGGATGCTTGTTTCCAGTCCAGGGAGGACCTGGCTTGGCAGTTCGGGCTGGACTGTTCCCATGAGGCACAGGGTCAAGACTGATTTGCATATGGCTGGGTTCAAACTGGAATGGCATGGTGAGCAAAAAACGATGGATTTAGGCCCAGATCCCTGTACTGGGGTGAATGTATGAAATTGTTCTGCATTCTGTCCATCAACTGTTGTTTTTGCATTTGTCACCCCGAGTGGGACGGGTATGCCCAGACGTGGGTCCCGTGCTCTCCATGCCACTGGAATCAAGCTATCCTGGCTGAAGAGGGGTGAAACCCCGAAACTGGTCCTAGGATGCTTGTTTCCAGTCCAGGGAGGACCTGGCTTGGCAGTTCGGGCTGGACTGTTCCCATGAGGCACAGGGTCAAGACTGATTTGCATATGGCTGGGTTCAAACTGGAATGGCATGGTCAGCAAAACAACGATGGATTTAGTCCCAGATCTCTGTACTGGGGTGAATGTATGACATTGTTCTGCATTCTGTCCATCAACTGTTGTTTTTGCATTTGTCACCCCGAGTGGGATAGGTATGCCCAGACGTGGGTCCCGTGCTCTCCATGCCACTGGAATCAAGCTACCCTGGCTGAAGAGGGGTGAAACCCCGAAACTGGTCCTAGGATGCTTGTTTCCAGTCCAGGGAGGACCTGGCTTGGCAGTTCGGGCTGGACTGTTCCCATGAGGCACAGGGTCAAGACTGATTTGCATATGGCTGGGTTCAAACTGGAATGGCATGGTGAGCAAAAAACGATGGATTTAGGCCCAGATCTCTGTACTGGGGTGAATGTATGACATTGTTCTGCATTCTGTCCATCAACTGCTGTTTTTGCATTTGTCACCCCGAGTGGGACGGGTATGCCCAGACGTGGGTCCCGTGCTCTCCATGCCACTGGAATCAAGCTATCCTGGCTGAAGAGGGGTGAAACCCGAAACCGGTCTTAGGATGCTTGTTTCCAGTCCAGGAGGACCTGGCTTGGCAGTTCGGGCTGGACTGTTCCCATGAGGCACAGGGTCAAGACTGATTTGCATATGGCTGGGTTCAAACTGGAATGGCATGGTGAGCAAAAACGATGGATTTAGGCCCAGATCTCTGTACTGGGGTGAATGTATGAAATTGTTCTGCATTCTGTTCATCAACTGTTGTTTTAGCATTTGTCACCCCGAGTGGGACGGGTATGCCCAGACGTGGGTCCCGTGCTCTCCATGCCACTGGAATCAAGCTATCCTGGCTGAAGAGGGGTGAAACCCCGAAACTGGTCCTAGGATGCTTGTTTCCAGTCCAGGGAGGACCTGGCTTGGCAGTTCGGGCTGGACTGTTCCCATGAGGCACAGGGTCAAGACTGATTTGTATATGGCTGGGTTCAAACTGGAATGGCATGGTGAGCAAAAAAACGATGGATTTAGGCCCAGATCTCTGTACTGGGGTGAATGTATGACATTGTTCTGCATTCTGTCCATCAACTGTTGTTTTTGCATTTGTCACCCCGAGTGGGATAGGTATGCCCAGACGTGGGTCCCGTGCTCTCCATGCCACTGGAATCAAGCTACCCTGGCTGAAGAGGGGTGAAACCCCGAAACTGGTCCTAGGATGCTTGTTTCCAGTCCAGGGAGGACCTGGCTTGGCAGTTCGGGCTGGACTGTTCCCATGAGGCACAGGGTCAAGACTGATTTGCATATGGCTGGGTTCAAACTGGAATGGCATGGTGAGCAAAAAAACGATGGATTTAGGCCCAGATCTCTGTACTGGGGTGAATGTATGACATTGTTCTGCATTCTGTCCATCAACTGTTGTTTTTGCATTTGTCACCCCGAGTGGGACGGGTATGCCCAGACGTGGGTCCCATGCTCTCCATGCCACTGGAATCAAGCTATCCTGGCTGAAGAGGGGTGAAACCCCGAAACCGGTCCTAGGATGCTTGTTTCCAGTCCAGGGACGACCTGGCTTGGCAGTTCGGGCTGGACTGTTCCCATGAGGCACAGGGTCAAGACTGATTTGCATATGGCTGGGTTCAAACTGGAATGGCATGGTGAGCAAAAAAACGATGGATTTAGGCCCAGATCTCTGTACTGGGGTGAATGTATGACATTGTTCTGCTTTCTGTCCATCAACTGTTGTTTTTGCATTTGTCACCCCGAGTGGGACGGGTATGCCCAGACGTGGGTCCCGTGCTCTCCATGCCACTGGAATCAAGCTATCCTGGCTGAAGAGGGGTGAAACCCCGAAACCGGTCCTAGGATGCTTGTTTCCAGTCCAGGGAGGACCTGGCTTGGCAGTTCGGGCTGGACTGTTCCCATGAGGCACAGGGTCAAGACTGATTTGCATATGGCTGGGTTCAAACTGGAATGGCATGGTGAGCAAAAAACGATGGATTTAGGCCCAGATCTCTGTACTGGGGTGAATGTATGACATTGTTCTGCATTCTGTCCATCAACTGTTGTTTTTGCATTTGGCACCCCGAGTGGGACGGGTATTGCCAGACGTGGGTCCCCTGCTCTCCATGCCACTGGAATCAAGCTATCCTGGCTGAAGAGGGGTGAAACCCCGAAACCGGTCCTAGGATGCTTGTTTCCAGACCAGGGAGGACCTGGCTTGGCAGTTCGGGCTGGACTGTTCCCATGAGGCACAGGGTCAAGACTGATTTGCATATGGCTGGGTTCAAACTGGAATGGCATGGTGAGCAAAAAAACGATGGATTTAGGCCCAGATCTCTGTACTGGGGTGAATGTGTGACATTGTTCTGCATTCTGTCCATCAACTGTTGTTTTTGCATTTGTCACCCCGAGTGGGACGGGTATGCCCAGACGTGGGTCCCGTGCTCTCCATGCCACTGGAATCAAGCTATCCTGGCTGAAGAGGGGTGAAACCCCGAAACCGGTCCTAGGATGCTTGTTTCCAGTCCAGGGAGGACCTGGCTTGGCAGTTCGGGCTGGACTGTTCCCATGAGGCACAGGGTCAAGACTGATTTGCATATGTCTGGGTTCAAACTGGAATGGCATGGTGAGCAAAAAACGATGGATTTAGGCCCAGATCTCTGTACTGGGGTGAATGTATGACATTGTTCTGCATTCTGTCCATCAACTGTTGTTTTTGCATTTGTCACCCCGAGTGGGACGGGTATGCCCAGACGTGGGTCCCGTGCTCTCCATGCCACTGGAATCAAGCTATCCTGGCTGAAGAGGGGTGAAAGCCCGAAACCGGTCCTAGGATGCTTGTTTCCAGTCCAGGGAGGACCTGGCTTGGCAGTTCGGGCTGGACTGTTCCCATGAGGCACAGGGTCAAGACTGATTTGCATATGGCTGGGTTCAAACTGGAATGGCATGGTGAGAAAAAAACGATGGATTTAGGCCTAGATCTCTGTACTGGGGTGAATGTATGACATTGTTCTGCATTCTGTCCATCAACTGTTGTTTTTGCATTTGTCACCCGAGTGGGACGGGTATGCCCAGACGTGGGTCCCGTGCTCTCCATGCCACTGGAATCAAGCTATCCTGGCTGAAGAGGGGTGAAACCCCGAAACCGGTCCTAGGATGCTTGTTTCCAGTCCAGGGAGGACCTGGCTTGGCAGTTCGGGCTGGACTGTTCCCATGAGGCACAGGGTCAAGAGTGATTTGCATATGGTTGGGTTCAAACTGGAATGGCATGGTGAGCAAAAAAACGATGGATTTAGGCCCAGATCTCTGTACTGGGGTGAATGTATGACATTGTTCTGCTTTCTGTCCATCAACTGTTGTTTTTGCATTTGTCACCCCGAGTGGGACGGGTATGCCCAGACATGGGTCCCGTGCTCTCCATGCCACTGGAATCAAGCTATCCTGGCTGAAGAGGGGTGAAACCCCGAAACCGGTCCTAGGATGCTTGTTTCCAGTCCAGGGAGGACCTGGCTTGGCAGTTCGGGCTGGACTGTTCCCATGAGGCACAGGGTCAAGACTGATTTGCATATGGCTGGGTTCAAACTGGAATGGCATGGTGAGCAAAAAACGATGGATTTAGGCCCAGATCTCTGTACTGGGGTGAATGTATGACATTGTTCTGCATTCTGTCCATCAACTGTTGTTTTTGCATTTGTCACCCCGAGTGGGACGGGTATGCCCAGACGTGGGTCCCGTGCTCTCCATGCCACTGGAATCAAGCTATCCTGGCTGAAGAGGGGTGAAACCCCGAAACCGGTCCTAGGATGCTTGTTTCCAGTCCAGGGAGGACCTGGCTTGGCAGTTCGGGCTGGACTGTTCCCATGAGGCACAGGGTCAAGACTGATTTGCATATGGCTGGGTTCAAACTGGAATGGCATGGTGAGCAAAAAAACGATGGATTTAGGCCCAGATCTCTGTACTGGGGTGAATGTATGACATTGTTCTGCATTCTGTCCATCAACTGTTGTTTTTGCATTTGTCACCCCGAGTGGGACGGGTATGCCCAGACGTGGGACCCGTGCTCTCCTTGCCACTGGAATCAAGCTATCCTGGCTGAAGAGGAGTGAAACCCCGAAACCGGTCCTAGGATGCTTGTTTCCAGTCCAGGGAGGACCTGGCTTGGCAGTTCGGGCTGGACTGTTCCCATGAGGCACAGGGTCAAGACTGATTTGCATATGGCTGGGTTCAAACTGGAATGGCATGGTGAGCAAAAAAACGATGGATTTAGACCCAGATCTCTGTACTGGGGTGAATGTATGACATTGTTCTGCATTCTGTCCATCAACTGTTGTTTTTGCATTTGTCACCCCGAGTGGGACGGGTATGCCCAGACGTGGGTCCTGTGCTCTCCATGCCACTGGAATCAAGCTATCCTGGCTGAAGAGGGGTGAAACCCGAAACCGGTCTTAGGATGCTTGTTTCCAGTCCAGGGAGGACCTGGCTTGGCAGTTCGGGCTGGACTGTTCCCATGAGGCACAGGGTCAAGACTGATTTGCATATGGCTGGGTTCAAACTGGAATGGCATGGTGAGCAAAAACGATGGATTTAGGCCCAGATCTCTGTACTGGGGTGAATGTATGACATTGTTCTGCATTCTGTACATCAACTGCTGTTTTTGCATTTGTCACCCCGAGTGGGACGGGTATGCCCAGACGTGGGTCCCGTGCTCTCCATGCCACTGGAATCAAGCTATCCTGGCTGAAGAGGGGTGAAACCCCGAAACCGGTCTTAGGATGCTTGTTTCCAGTCCAGGGAGGACCTGGCTTGGCAGTTCGGGCTGGACTGTTCCCATGAGGCACAGGGTCAAGACTGATTTGCATATGGCTGGGTTCAAACTGGAATGGCATGGTGAGCAAAAAAACGATGGATTTAGGCCCAGATCCCTGTACTGGGGTGAATGTATGAAATTGTTCTGCATTCTGTCCATCAACTGTTGTTTTTGCATTTGTCAACCCGAGTGGGACGGGTATGCCCAGACGTGGTTCCCGTGCTCTCCATGCCACTGGAATCAAGCTATCCTGGCTGAAGAGGGTGAAACCCCGAAACTGGTCCTAGGATGCTTGTTTCCAGTCCAGGGAGGACCTGGCTTGGCAGTTCGGGCTGGACTGTTCCCATGAGGCACAGGGTCAAGACTGATTTGCATATGGCTGGGTTCAAACTGGAATGGCATGGTCAGCAAAACAACGATGGATTTAGGCCCAGATCTCTGTACTGGGGTGAATGTATGACATTGTTCTGCATTCTGTCCATCAACTGTTGTTTTTGCATTTGTCACCCCGAGTGGGATAGGTATGCCCAGACGTGGGTCCCGTGCTCTCCATGCCACTGGAATCAAGCTACCCTGGCTGAAGAGGGGTGAAACCCGAAACTGGTCCTAGGATGCTTGTTTCCAGTCCAGGGAGGACCTGGCTTGGCAGTTCGGGCTGGACTGTTCCCATGAGGCACAGGGTCAAGACTGATTTGCATATGGCTGGGTTCAAACTGGAATGGCATGGTGAGCAAAAAACGATGGATTTAGGCCCAGATCTCTGTACTGGGGTGAATGTATGACATTGTTCTGCATTCTGTCCATCAACTGTTGTTTTTGCATTTGTCACCCCGAGTGGGACGGGTATGCCCAGATGTGGGTCCCGTGCTCTCCATGCCACTGGAATCAAGCTATCCTGGCTAAAGAGGGGTGAAACCCCGAAACCGGTCCTAAGTTGCTTGTTTCCAGTCCAGGGACGACCTGGCTTGGCAGTTCGGGCTGGACTGTTCCCATGAGGCACAGGGTCAAGACTGATTTGCATATGGCTGGGTTCAAACTGGAATGGCATGGTGAGCAAAAAACGATGGATTTAGGCCCAGATCTATGTACTGGGGTGAATGTATGACATTGTTCTGCATTCTGTCCATCAACTGTTGTTTTGCATTTGTCACCCCGAGTGGGACGGGTATGCCCAGACGTGGGTCCCGTGCTCTCCATGCCACTGGAATCAAGCTATCCTGGCTGAAGAGGGGTGAAACCCCGAAACCGGTCCTAGGATGCTTGTTTCCTGTCCAGGGAGGACCTGGCTTGGCAGTTCGGGCTGGACTGTTCCCATGAGGCACAGGGTCAAGACTGATTTGCATATGGCTGGGTTCAAACTGGAATGGCATGGTGAGCAAAAAACGATGGATTTAGGCCCAGATCTCTGTACTGGGGTGAATGTATGACATTGTTCTGCATTCTGTCCATCAACTGTTGTTTTTGCATTTGGCACCCCGAGTGGGACGGGTATTGCCCAGACGTGGGTCCCCTGCTCTCCATGCCACTGGAATCAAGCTATCCTGGCTGAAGAGGGGTGAAACCCCGAAACCGGTCCTAGGATGCTTGTTTCCAGACCAGGGAGGACGTGGCTTGGCAGTTCGGGCTGGACTGTTCCCATGAGGCACAGGGTCAAGACTGATTTGCATATGGCTGGGTTCAAACTGGAATGGCATGGTGAGCAAAAACGATGGATTTAGGCCCAGATCTCTGTACTGGGGTGAATGTATGACATTGTTCTGCATTCTGTCCATCAACTGTTGTTTTTGCATTTGTCACCCCGAGTGGGACGGGTATGCCCAGACGTGGGACCCGTGCTCTCCTTGCCACTGGAATCAAGCTATCCTGGCTTAAGAGGAGTGAAACCCCGAAACCGGTCCGAGGATGCTTGTTTCCAGTCCAGGGAGGACCTGGCTTGGCAGTTCGGGCTGGACTGTTCCCATGAGGCACAGGGTCAAGACTGATTTGCATATGGCTGGGTTCAAACTGGAATGGCATGGTGAGCAAAAAAACGATGGATTTAGACCCAGATCTCTGTACTGGGGTGAATGTATGACATTGTTCTGCATTCTGTCCATCAACTGTTGTTTTTGCATTTGTCACCCCGAGTGGGACGGGTATGCCCAGACGTGGGTCCTGTGCTCTCCATGCCACTGGAATCAAGCTATCCTGGCTGAAGAGGGGTGAAACCCGAAACCGGTCTTAGGATGCTTGTTTCCAGTCCACGGAGGACCTGGCTTGGCAGTTCGGGCTGGACTGTTCCCATGAGGCACAGGGTCAAGACTGATTTGCATATGGCTGGGTTCAAACTGGAATGGCATGGTGAGCAAAAAAACGATGGATTTAGGCCCAGATCTCTGTACTGGGGTGAATGTATGACATTGTTCTGCATTCTGTACATCAACTGCTGTTTTTGCATTTGTCACCCCGAGTGGGACGGGTATGCCCAGACGTGGGTCCCGTGCTCTCCATGCCACTGGAATTAAGCTATCCTGGCTGAAGAGGGGTGAAACCCCGAAACCGGTCTTAGGATGCTTGTTTCCAGTCCAGGGAGGACCTGGCTTGGCAGTTCGGGCTGGACTGTTCCCATGAGGCACAGGGTCAAGACTGATTTGCATATGGCTGGGTTCAAACTGGAATGGCATGGTGAGCAAAAAAACGATGGATTTAGGCCCAGATCCCTGTACTGGGGTGAATGTATGAAATTGTTCTGCATTCTGTCCATCAACTGTTGTTTTTGCATTTGTCACCCCGAGTGGGACGGGTATGCCCAGACGTGGGTCCCGTGCTCTCCATGCCACTGGAATCAAGCTATCCTGGCTGAAGAGGGGTGAAACCCCGAAACTGGTCCTAGGATGCTTGTTTCCAGTCCAGGGAGGACCTGGCTTGGCAGTTCGGGCTGGACTGTTCCCATGAGGCACAGGGTCAAGACTGATTTGCATATGGCTGGGTTCAAACTGGAATGGCATGGTCAGCAAAACAACGATGGATTTAGGCCCAGATCTCTGTACTGGGGTGAATGTATGACATTGTTCTGCATTCTGTCCATCAACTGTTGTTTTTGCATTTGTCACCCCGAGTGGGATAGGTATGCCCAGACGTGGGTCCCGTGCTCTCCATGCCACTGGAATCAAGCTATCCTGGCTAAAGAGGGGTGAAACCCCGAAACCGGTCCTAGGATGCTTGTTTCCAGTCCAGGGAGCGACCTGGCTTGGCAGTTCGGGCTGGACTGTTCCCATGAGGCACAGGGTCAAGACTGATTTGCATATGGCTGGGTTCAAACTGGAATGGCATGGTGAGCAAAAACGATGGATTTAGGCCCAGATCTCTGTACTGGGGTGAATGTATGACATTGTTCTGCATTCTGTCCATCAACTGTTGTTTTTGCATTTGTCACCCCGAGTGGGACGGGTATGCCCAGATGTGGGTCCCGTGCTCTCCATGCCACTGGAATCAAGCTATCCTGGCTAAAGAGGGGTGAAACCCCGAAACCGGTCCTAGGATGCTTGTTTCCAGTCCAGGGACGACCTGGCTTGGCAGTTCGGGCTGGACTGTTCCCATGAGGCACAGGGTCAAGACTGATTTGCATATGGCTGGGTTCAAACTGGAATGGCATGGTGAGCAAAAAAACGATGGATTTAGGCCCAGATCTCTGTACTGGGGTGAATGTATGACATTGTTCTGCATTCTGTCCATCAACTGTTGTTTTTGCATTTGTCACCCCGAGTGGGACGGGTATGCCCAGACGTGGGTCCCGTGCTCTCCATGCCACTGGAATCAAGCTATCCTGGCTGAAGAGGGTGAAACCCCGAAACCGGTCCTAGGATGCTTGTTTCCAGTCCAGGGAGGACCTGGCTTGGCAGTTCGGGCTGGACTGTTCCCATGAGGCACAGGGTCAAGACTGATTTGCATATGGCTGGGTTCAAACTGGAATGGCATGGTGAGCAAAAAAACGATGGATTTAGGCCCAGATCTCTGTACTGGGGTGAATGTATGACATTGTTCTGCATTCTGTCCATCAACTGTTGTTTTTGCATTTGGCACCCCGAGTGGGACGGGTATTGCCAGACGTGGGTCCCCTGCTCTCCATGCCACTGGAATCAAGCTATCCTGGCTGAAGAGGGGTGAAACCCCGAAACCGGTCCTAGGATGCTTGTTTCCAGACCAGGGAGGACGTGGCTTGGCAGTTCGGGCTGGACTGTTCCCATGAGGCACAGGGTCAAGACTGATTTGCATATGGCTGGGTTCAAACTGGAATGGCATGGTGAGCAAAAAAACGATGGATTTAGGCCCAGATCTCTGTACTGGGGTGAATGTATGACATTGTTCTGCATTCTGTCCATCAACTGTTGTTTTTGCATTTGTCACCCCGAGTGGGACGGGTATGCCCAGACGTGGGACCCGTGCTCTCCTTGCCACTGGAATCAAGCTATCCTGGCTTAAGAGGAGTGAAACCCCGAAACCGGTCCGAGGATGCTTGTTTCCAGTCCAGGGAGGACCTGGCTTGGCAGTTCGGGCTGGACTGTTCCCATGAGGCACAGGGTCAAGACTGATTTGCATATGGCTGGGTTCAAACTGGAATGGCATGGTGAGCAAAAAACGATGGATTTAGACCCAGATCTCTGTACTGGGGTGAATGTATGACATTGTTCTGCATTCTGTCCATCAACTGTTGTTTTTGCATTTGTCACCCCGAGTGGGACGGGTATGCCCAGACGTGGGTCCTGTGCTCTCCATGCCACTGGAATCAAGCTATCCTGGCTGAAGAGGGGTGAAACCCCGAAACCGGTCTTAGGATGCTTGTTTCCAGTCCAGGGAGGACCTGGCTTGGCAGTTCGGGCTGGACTGTTCCCATGAGGCACAGGGTCAAGACTGATTTGCATATGGCTGGGTTCAAACTGGAATGGCATGGTGAGCAAAAAAACGATGGATTTAGGCCCAGATCTCTGTACTGGGGTGAATGTATGACATTGTTCTGCATTCTGTACATCAACTGCTGTTTTTGCATTTGTCACCCCGAGTGGGACGGGTATGCCCAGACGTGGGTCCCGTGCTCTCCATGCCACTGGAATTAAGCTATCCTGGCTGAAGAGGGTGAAACCCCGAAACCGGTCTTAGGATGCTTGTTTCCAGTCCAGGGAGGACCTGGCTTGGCAGTTCGGGCTGGACTGTTCCCATGAGGCACAGGGTCAAGACTGATTTGCATATGGCTGGGTTCAAACTGGAATGGCATGGTGAGCAAAAAACGATGGATTTAGGCCCAGATCCCTGTACTGGGGTGAATGTATGAAATTGTTCTGCATTCTGTCCATCAACTGTTGTTTTTGCATTTGTCACCCGAGTGGGACGGGTATGCCCAGACGTGGGTCCCGTGCTCTCCATGCCACTGGAATCAAGCTATCCTGGCTGAAGAGGGGTGAAACCCCGAAACTGGTCCTAGGATGCTTGTTTCCAGTCCAGGGAGGACCTGGCTTGGCAGTTCGGGCTGGACTGTTCCCATGAGGCACAGGGTCAAGACTGATTTGCATATGGCTGGGTTCAAACTGGAATGGCATGGTCAGCAAAACAACGATGGATTTAGGCCCAGATCTCTGTACTGGGGTGAATGTATGACATTGTTCTGCATTCTGTCCATCAACTGTTGTTTTTGCATTTGTCACCCCGAGTGGGATAGGTATGCCCAGACGTGGGTCCCGTGCTCTCCATGCCACTGGAATCAAGCTATCCTGGCTAAAGAGGGGTGAAACCCCGAAACCGGTCCTAGGATGCTTGTTTCCAGTCCAGGGACGACCTGGCTTGGCAGTTCGGGCTGGACTGTTCCCATGAGGCACAGGGTCAAGACTGATTTGCATATGGCTGGGTTCAAACTGGAATGGCATGGTGAGCAAAAAAACGATGGATTTAGGCCCAGATCTCTGTACTGGGGTGAATGTATGACATTGTTCTGCATTCTGTCCATCAACTGTTGTTTTTGCATTTGTCACCCCGAGTGGGACGGGTATTGCCAGACGTGGGTCCCCTGCTCTCCATGCCACTGGAATCAAGCTATCCTGGCTGAAGAGAGGTGAAACCCCGAAACCGGTCCTAGGATGCTTGTTTCCAGACCAGGGAGGACGTGGCTTGGCAGTTCGGGCTGGACTGTTCCCATGAGGCACAGGGTCAAGACTGATTTGCATATGGCTGGGTTCAAACTGGAATGGCATGGTGAGCAAAAACGATGGATTTAGGCCCAGATCTCTGTACTGGGGTGAATGTATGACATTGTTCTGCATTCTGTCCATCAACTGTTGTTTTTGCATTTGTCACCCCGAGTGGGACGGGTATGCCCAGACGTGGGACCCGTGCTCTCCTTGCCACTGGAATCAAGCTATCCTGGCTTAAGAGGAGTGAAACCCCGAAACCGGTCCGAGGATGCTTGTTTCCAGTCCAGGGAGGACCTGGCTTGGCAGTTCGGGCTGGACTGTTCCCATGAGGCACAGGGTCAAGACTGATTTGCATATGGCTGGGTTCAAACTGGAATGGCATGGTGAGCAAAAAAACGATGGATTTAGACCCAGATCTCTGTACTGGGGTGAATGTATGACATTGTTCTGCATTCTGTCCATCAACTGTTGTTTTTGCATTTGTCACCCCGAGTGGGACGGGTATGCCCAGACGTGGGTCCTGTGCTCTCCATGCCACTGGAATCAAGCTATCCTGGCTGAAGAGGGGTGAAACCCCGAAACCGGTCTTAGGATGCTTGTTTCCAGTCCAGGGAGGACCTGGCTTGGCAGTTCGGGCTGGACTGTTCCCATGAGGCACAGGGTCAAGACTGATTTGCATATGGCTGGGTTCAAACTGGAATGGCATGGTGAGCAAAAAAACGATGGATTTAGGCCCAGATCTCTGTACTGGGGTGAATGTATGACATTGTTCTGCATTCTGTACATCAACTGCTGTTTTTGCATTTGTCACCCCGAGTGGGACGGGTATGCCCAGACGTGGGTCCCGTGCTCTCCATGCCACTGGAATTAAGCTATCCTGGCTGAAGAGGGGTGAAACCCCGAAACCGGTCTTAGGATGCTTGTTTCCAGTCCAGGGAGGACCTGGCTTGGCAGTTCGGGCTGGACTGTTCCCATGAGGCACAGGGTCAAGACTGATTTGCATATGGCTGGGTTCAAACTGGAATGGCATGGTGAGCAAAAAACGATGGATTTAGGCCCAGATCCCTGTACTGGGGTGAATGTATGAAATTGTTCTGCATTCTGTCCATCAACTGTTGTTTTTGCATTTGTCACCCGAGTGGGACGGGTATGCCCAGACGTGGGTCCCGTGCTCTCCATGCCACTGGAATCAAGCTATCCTGGCTGAAGAGGGTGAAACCCGAAACTGGTCCTAGGATGCTTGTTTCCAGTCCAGGGAGGACCTGGCTTGGCAGTTCGGGCTGGACTGTTCCCATGAGGCACAGGGTCAAGACTGATTTGCATATGGCTGGGTTCAAACTGGAATGGCATGGTCAGCAAAACAACGATGGATTTAGGCCCAGATCTCTGTACTGGGGTGAATGTATGACATTGTTCTGCATTCTGTCCATCAACTGTTGTTTTTGCATTTGTCACCCCGAGTGGGATAGGTATGCCCAGACGTGGGTCCCGTGCTCTCCATGCCACTGGAATCAAGCTATCCTGGCTAAAGAGGGTGAAACCCGAAACCGGTCCTAGGATGCTTGTTTCCAGTCCAGGGACGACCTGGCTTGGCAGTTCGGGCTGGACTGTTCCCATGAGGCACAGGGTCAAGACTGATTTGCATATGGCTGGGTTCAAACTGGAATGGCATGGTGAGCAAAAAACGATGGATTTAGGCCCAGATCTCTGTACTGGGGTGAATGTATGACATTGTTCTGCATTCTGTCCATCAACTGTTGTTTTTGCATTTGTCACCCCGAGTGGGACGGGTATGCCCAGACGTGGGTCCCGTGCTCTCCATGTCACTGGAATCAAGCTATCCTGGCTGAAGAGGGGTGAAACCCGAAACCGGTCCTAGGATGCTTGTTTCCAGTCCAGGGAGGACCTGGCTTGGCAGTTCGGGCTGGACTGTTCCCATGAGGCACAGGGTCAAGACTGATTTGCATATGGCTGGGTTCAAACTGGAATGGCATGGTGAGCAAAAAACGATGGATTTAGGCCCAGATCTCTGTACTGGGGTGAATGTGTGACATTGTTCTGCATTCTGTCCATCAACTGTTGTTTTTGCATTTGTCACCCCGAGTGGGACGGGTATGCCCAGACGTGGGTCCCGTGCTCTCCATGCCACTGGAATCAAGCTATCCTGGCTGAAGAGGGGTGAAACCCCGAAACCGGTCCTAGGATGCTTGTTTCCAGTCCAGGGAGGACCTGGCTTGGCAGTTCGGGCTGGACTGTTCCCATGAGGCACAGGGTCAAGACTGATTTGCATATGTCTGGGTTCAAACTGGAATGGCATGGTGAGCAAAAAAGCGATGGATTTAGGCCCAGATCTCTGTACTGGGGTGAATGTATGACATTGTTCTGCATTCTGTCCATCAACTGTTGTTTTTGCATTTGTCACCCCGAGTGGGACGGGTATGCCCAGACGTGGGTCCCGTGCTCTCCATGCCACTGGAATCAAGCTATCCTGGCTGAAGAGGGTGAAACCCCGATACCGGTCCTAGGATGCTTGTTTCCAGTCCAGGGAGGACCTGGCTTGGCAGTTCGGGCTGGACTGTTCCCATGAGGCACAGGGTCAAGACTGATTTGCATATGGCTGGGTTCAAACTGGAATGGCATGGTGAGCAAAAAAACGATGGATTTAGGCCCAGATCTCTGTACTGGGGTGAATGTATGACATTGTTCTGCATTCTGTCCATCAACTGTTGTTTTTGCATTTGTCACCCCGAGTGGGACGGGTATGCCCAGACGTGGGTCCCGTGCTCTCCATGCCACTGGAATCAAGCTATCCTGGCTGAAGAGGGTGAAACCCCGAAACCGGTCCTAGGATGCTTGTTTCCAGTCCAGGGAGGACCTGGCTTGGCAGTTCGGGCTGGACTGTTCCCATGAGGCACAGGGTCAAGACTGATTTGCATATGGCTGGGTTCAAACTGGAATGGCATGGTGAGCAAAAAACGATGGATTTAGGCCCAGATCTCTGTACTGGGGTGAATGTATGACATTGTTCTGCGTTCTGTCCATCAACTGTTGTTTTTGCATTTGTCACCCCGAGTGGGACGGGTATGCCCAGACGTGGGTCCCGTGCTCTCCATGCCACTGGTATCAAGCTATCCTGGCTGAAGAGGGTGAAACCCGAAACCGGTCCTAGGATGCTTGTTTCCAGTCCAGGGAGGACCTGGCTTGGCAGTTCGGGCTGGACTGTTCCCATGAGGCACAGGGTCAAGACTGATTTGCATATGGCTGGGTTCAAACTGGAATGGCATGGTGAGCAAAAAAACGATGGATTTAGGCCCAGATCTCTGTACTGGGGTGAATGTATGACATTGTTCTGCATTCTGTCCATCAACTGTTGTTTTTGCATTTGTCACCCCGAGTGGGACGGGTATGCCCAGACGTGTGTCCCGTGCTCTCCATGCCACTGGAATCAAGCTATCCTGGCTGAAGAGGGGTGAAACCCCGAAACCGGTCCTAGGATGCTTGTTTCCAGTCCAGGGATGACCTGGCTTGGCAGTTCGGGCTGGACTGTTCCCATGAGGCACAGGGTCAAGACTGATTTGCATATGGCTGGGTTCAAACTGGAATGGCATGGTGAGCAAAATAACGATGGATTTAGGCCCAGATCTCTGTACTGGGGTGAATGTATGACATTGTTCTGCATTCTGTCCATCAACTGTTGTTTTTGCATAGCATTAATGACAGCACCTGATATTGAGCGCACCCCGCTGTTAGCCCTGCTGGGTTATACCAAGTAAATCCCCACACTACACCGGCGATATATCGCTCTTGTACTCCTGATGGCTAAGCGACGCGTCGCCTGCCGATGGGGCAGGGGGAGGGCACCCAAATTTAAGGACTGGCTAAGCGACTTGGTATTCTGCCAAGAGCAAGTATCCACTTATGCAGAGCTACTCCCGCGCACTTCCCAGCCTAGGGACATTTGGGGACCCCTTACGAGCTACCTCATTGCGCACCCACGTGATACTCCAGACGATGACACTGTACGAACACGCCTTCAAGATGCTCCACCACAGTAATGCGGCTGCACATCAGAGCTGAGAAGCAAGCACCATCTGAAACCTATTCCCCTTTGCGATACATCCTTCACAAGGTACTGTTTCATCATGCCCCCCCCCAAATAGAGCTATGGCTGATGACCTGGGATATACTACATGACTGGGTGGGGAAGTGAAATGTGAATCTGGTAATGAGCCTATATCGACATAAAAGATGCCATAATGTACCCTCAGCGGTTAAAAAAGTTACAAGAGGTAAACAAGCTGAAAGTATAATTTTCCATAATGTCGGATATCAATGTAAAGTCAGCAAGGTAACTCTCTGTACATATATTGTGCCTAATATTAACTGCGTTTATTATTGATGTACTGTTATATTGAAAATCAATAAAGAAATAAAAAAAAAAAAAAAGGAACTTGATTTGCAGGTTACTGTATTTTGGACAAAGCATAACCACATGCAACAACAACAAGCAAAATAGAGAAGTGCAATCTATAAGTATCGACCTATTAGCTCTGAATTTGGTACAAATAATAGATCAACCAACGCACAGAGGAGGTCACACCCTCGATGCAATTTTTCACATTTCCTGGAATTAGAGGCGGAAACACCATGGCCTATCCCGTGGACTATCATTTTCTGATTCTTTTTTGGGTAAACATAAAGAGGCAGAAGACAGTGGTAGCCATACAGAGGATAAGGAGGAGGAAATGGAGCAACTTTAACCCTTATACCTTTACACAGGCGTTGAAGAAAAATAATATTACATTAGATAAAGAGGTGAATCAAGCAAACAGTCAATTTGAGACATGGGTAACACAAGCTCTGGATGAGACAGCCCCATGGACTACACAATTTCCAAGAAGACAAAAAGCCTCCCAACCATGGTATAATGAGACCCTACAGTCTGTAAAAAGATCGAACGAGCTTGGCGGAAAGAGTATGACAACAGGACTAAACAGAATTATAAAGAGGAATTGAAAAAATACCATACTTTAATAAAAAAAACACGCTGTGATTTTTATACAGATAAAATTGAGAAAGCCAGTAACTCCCATAAAGAAATGTTCGCTATTCTGAAATCTCTGAAAACATATAAGAGTGCGGACAATGATACAAGTGCCTCTGTGGATTACTGCAACAAAGTGGCGGACTTTTTTTCTAATAAAGTGTCTAAAATATATGATTCCTTCCCAGTGGAAGCACAATTAGGGCTGGACACAGAAATGAACTATCTAATTTTAGAGGGGAACCCCTGGAGGTTTTTAAAATACATGAGTTAGAAGAACTGAAAACCACTGCAAGAAGTATTAAATCCGGATCTCCATTGGATCCTGCACACCCAGAGATATTAATGCAGGGCGAGGATCTGATCATGCCATATATCTCGGAACTTATTGAAAGTTCATTTCAAACAGGAGAGGTCCCCCTGAAATGGAAACAGGCCTCTGAAAAAGAAACCGACAATAGGCCAGTTCATACTGGAAAATATACGCCCAATTTCCCTACTCCCGTTTGTAGCAAAGATCGCGGAAAAACTAGTGAACAGACAACTTGTTGATCATATCAACAAAAATGATCTTTTCCACCCCTCTCAATCGGGTTTTAGGGCCAATCACTCGACTGAGTCGGCGTTGCTAATGGCAACGGAAACGCTGAGAAAGTTTGCCGATGAGGGTCAAACAGTCGCGTTGATCATGCTGGACCTAAGTGCAGCATTTGATACTGTCTCACACACGATACTACTCCAGAGACTGGAAGAGTGTGGTATCAAAGGAAACGCCTGGCGATGGATGTCATCTTTTCTGTCAGCACGGAGTTTCCAAGTAGAACAGCAATCCTTTAGATCTAAGGAGATGCCTCTGGCTCAGGGGGTTCCACGAGGATCCATTCTGAGTCCTACCTTATTCAATTTATATGTAGGACCCCTTGCTGAACGAGTTGAGAAACACAAGGTGTCTATTGTGTCATATGCTGACGACACTCAGTTAATTGTTATGCTATCTCAAAAAGAGGAACAGGCGGCAATCCAATTTTCTAGATGCTTAGAAGAAGTATCTAAGTGGATGTTCGAACACTGCCTGAAGCTCAATGGTAACAAAACGGAGGTGATGATCATGGGCAAGACTCCGTCCATCTGGTCACCAGTATGGTGGCCGGTTTCACTGGGAGATTTTCCTCTTCTGAAAATGGAAGTAAAAAACCTTGGAGTATGGTTTGATTCTGATCTGACTTTTGATAACCAAATCCGTAAAGTTGCAGGAAAATGTTATGGAACCATGAAAGTCCTAAGAAAGATACTAGACCTGCTGCCTACAAGAACGAGGAAAACCATTGTACATGCAGTGATTACCTCACAGATGGATTATGGGAACGTTCTGTACCTGGGGGCCACAAAGAAGGGGTTAAAAAAACTCCAACAGGTACAAAATGCAGCAGCGCGACTGGTTCTCAGCCTGCCAAGAAGATCCTCCATAAAGAAAGCACTGGCAGAACTACACTGGTTGCCAGTGGAGAAATTAATAGTGTTCACAGCTATGTGCTATGGTCATCGTATACTGCAAAAAAAAGGTCCGAGGTACCTGCATTTGCATGCTAATGCAGTATTGCCCGAGTCGAAATCTAAGATCCAGAGACAGGGCTTTGGTCACTATTCCCAGAGTTTTCAAAGCCAGAATGGGGGCCCGATCCTTTAGACACCAAGCAGCAAGGATATGGAACTCTCTCCCAATGGATTTATGAGTCGAGCAATGCGAAATGAAATTTCGCAAACAGCTAAAGACTTGGCTCTTCTCCAATAGCGTAACAATCTAATGGATATTGGGGTGTTTCTGCAGTCATTGCCTTTCCATTTTTTCAGAGTGCCGTTATAGCCGGGTGCCGGGGACGCACCGGTGGTGTAACCAGGCGCTTTATAAATGGCTAAACTAAACTAAACTAAACATGTAATGTATCATTGATCGATGTGTTATCACAATTGCAAAAAGGCAGAACTGAGTACTTAAAACAGCCATGATTAAAAGGAACCAATCGGGGAAATAAATCTTATCTAAAATAAGTCAGCAGACTATCAATTTTGGCATATATCTGAAAAGTAACATTAAGAATCTGAAAGAGTGCCCAAGAATTCCCATCTGTCGAACATGGCCAACCCATGGCAAATCCTGATAGGATGTTCTGTTAGCCAATGTACTAAAATATCATATTTCATAGCTATCAGCCAAAGTCTTTTCTTTCCAAGGAGTAAGAAAATATATTTGCTGTATGTGGTACAACCCAATATGTGCCCTGCATTCTGGTTTTGGTGTATATATCATCTGGATTGGCTGATTTTAAGGGAATGAGGTCATCTTGTTTGCTAAATTAGTTGTTTTTCAAAGGATGGTATTGTTAATGAAATACATGCCTTCGAACTGTATGTGGGAATGTATGCAACACCAGTAGGTATTCTACAGTCGAAATGTATTCTTCTGTAACTTTGTGGCATGAATCGGAGTATATGCTGAACTAATAAAACTTTATTGCAGAAGTTTTAACAAACACCATATCAATAAAAAAGCATAGCATAGCAGTTTTCAGGACCTACCAAATACAGAAAGTAACAAGCATTAGTAAAGCCAACAGGTCTGGGCCTGGCAAGCTGATGTAATGTTTTACATTTTTTATATTGCAAGAATATTTTTGGACTGACTTGTGTCTTAAATAGTTGAAGAGGGGAAGCAGTGGTATTTTACTTAAGCAATGGTAAATGCCTGTTTTACACAGGAACTTTAAAATGATATGCTGCTTTTAGCAAGAACTGTGGCAGTTCATCTCATCTTCACACAACATAATACAAAGCAAAATAAGACCACAACAAAAACATAGCGCTGAACATAAAAAAACAGTCAAAACCGAACACACCACAGAAACACAATAGCTTACACCAATAATACAATACAATAATACAGAATAAAAACAAAATAGCACAAACACAGCACATCACCACCACCACAGATAAGAACAGATTTTCTTTTCATACACTACCACCTCATCAAATCTGAATTCATCACACGGCGGTAAAAGCTGTTTGCACCAAGTTTTGTGTTAATTAACAAAAAGGACTTGCAATAGAAGCAAATATGTTTTGTGATCCAGCTCCAAGCTTTCTCCACTAAACTGGTTTTGAAACTCTATGCCAATTCATATCTGGCAAGACCCAAGCCTTCTCCTTTTCCAGAAAGAGTTGATGAAACATCTTTTGTAGCAAAACCTTGCATCAAGCACCTCACTTCCCCTAACTCAGCACTTAATTTATGCCGATGGTTGAACCAGCACCTATTTTTCAGGACTGGGAGTTATTTTTCAACATTAGGCTTTGAAAGAGAGGGAGAGAAAGAAGGATGAAACAATAAGAATTAGTGAGAAAGAGAGCAAACAAGAATAAAAAAAGAACATGGAAGACTGAGATTAAGAGACAAGAATTGTAGGATGGTAGAAGAAATAGCCAGGAGGTGCGATAAAAAGAAGGCAGCCTTGGTATTCAGCAACCTTTACATTCTGCACCAGTGGCACTCGCCTTCTCACAAAAACGTTGGTCCACTGCACAAATTAAGCACTGCCCACAACCCGCAACTACTTTGGCCATCTACCATGTCTTCCGGGAAACCTGTCCTACCAACACTACCTTCTCCATCCTCCTCCATTCTGTTCTGTGCCCACCTACCTACCTAGGCCGTACACTTGTCTATGGACTGTGCTCCACTGGTTCATAGTTAGGCTTGTCTGCAGCGGGTAAGTTTCATACATACATCCATACATACATTCCAGCATCACTGAGAAAAGTAGTAAGGAATATAGTGTGGGAATTTCAATCAGTGTCATGACTCATAAGGGCCAGCAGCTTCTAAATTTGGCTTCCCCTTTGGTATCCCCGCCACCATGCTTGAGACAGCCGATGCAGCCGTCGTGCAAGCGGTGTCATGGACATAAAGATATCAGCACTTCAAGTAGCTCAGTTTACATTCTGTGCATTCAGAAATTGTCACTAGTCCAGTCCCAGGTCTAGTTCTTTATCAGCAAAAGCGGCTGTTGAGGGACTAGGACTGGAACCATCGGTTGCAGCCCCTGCATCCTGTTTGCTATTGCGAGACTATGAGAGAGGAAAGGGTGTTGGAAGCCTACACCAAATGAAGTCAGCGTGTCACAATGCAAGGGCGAGGGCTGGCACTGCCAAGCATTGAAGTAGGATATTTCCACCCTGCCTCTGCATAGGTAACTGGAGGATTTGACAATGCTTGAAAGTGCTTGACAGTGCTTGGGCGCAACAGGGCTCATGACCATATTTACCCCACCAAACAGCCCCCAGCTTTTCTAGGACAAGATACTTGAGGCAAGGCGACTAGCCTGAGTGAGAGAAGAGGAAGTACCTGAGCATCGTAAAACGCACTGGACAGTGGATGCACAATCATTATACAGCTGGACTGAGAAGTTTAGGCTATACCTGTATATAATGATGCTGTGCTAGGGCTGTTGGTGTGCGTTATGATGCCACACAGGGCACATGAGCCTAAGACTGCACTCTGGACGACTGTGCTGATCATTTGAAGCAAACCCTATAGCTTGCGAAACCAAACTGCACCTTTAAGATTAAATCTGCATATTGCAAGGCTGGCCTAGGCATTTGCGACAACCCTTAGACCTTGTGAGGCCATACCTGTCAATTATGGCCAAATAAGCACTTTGTGAGACTGGACACTTGAGAACATACCTGTGTATTGAGAGACTGTATTGGGCATTTGAGGCTGTTCTTGAGCATTCTATACTGATACTAGATATCAGAAGCCATATCTGATCAAATGAGGCTGCAATTATCATAGCAGGCTCCACAGAACATTTGAAGATGAACCCATTTTTGCGAGGCTGCAATAGACATATGCAGCTACGCCTAACATCTGAGGCTTAACTGGACATGTGCAGGCTGTGTCTGGAGATAAGATGATTATGGCTGGACATCTGAGGCTGCACCACCTTGGCATTTCAGTCGTGTTTGAGAACCTGAAGATGTGCTTGTGCATTTGAAGCTTTGCATGGGCATTTTAAGGATGAAGATGTCCCCATGCAGTCAATAGTGTCATTGGGCATTTGGGACAGTGCCTTTGCATCTGAGTGTTTACTATGGCATTGAGACTTCCGGACATAAGCCTGAGCATTTGAGACTGTATTTGGGCCAACACTGCATTTAGTGGTCATATACATCTATGCATGGCATGCTATTGTTGCGAATGGGCAGTTGAGGCTGACTGCTGCATTTGATTATTTATCTGGGCGTTTTAAGCTACACTCAGTGTTCGGGCCTGTATTTGAGTGTCTAAAGCTATGCCTTGGCATGTGGTGGTTGGGTCTGGGCTTACAATGCCTGTGTCTAGGCTTTTTAGAATGTAATGGGCGTTTGAGGCTTTTGGCATTTCAAGCTATGATGGGGGATCTAAAGCTATTTACGTAGGTAATACGATGGTTATACCTGGGCATCTGTAGCTGTATTTGGGTGTTAGGTACTGGGCTTAGACGTTTAAGGGTATGGCTGCCAATTCAATGTTGTGCTTGTGAATTTGCTGCTTTGCAACAGGATTTGAAAATATACTGAGCATTCGAGGGAAGTTGTGCTGAGTTGATGTTGTAATTTGACATTAAAGATCGTTTGTAGGCATTTTTGAGCCATACGGGGTCACATCATGACAGATCTCTGCTTTTGGGACTTTTCTTGTACATTTAAAGGTGTCCTTGAGGTATTTGGGGCTGCGTCTTGGCATTTGACATTATGCTTTGAAGTATAAGCTACCCCTTTATATGTAATGGTTTTGCATAAACACTTAAGGCTGTAACAGGTTATGTGCACACCATTTGGGAGCTAACGCTGTGCAGGAGTTTCTGAAAATTTCTACAGTCCAGCTTTCGCACGAGTGGGGGGGGGGGGTGGGGGTGCATCTACCAGAAAACAGATCAGAAACAACTTATGGATTTCCTCTTTCGGCTGGATCTTCCATACACCCTCTAAGACCAGCTGAGGCACAAGTGGGGGTACTTGAAAACAGAGTAGAAACGACAAATAGATTCTAGTCGGTGATAATTTTAGGGGATTTCAATGTGCACTTATGCCCAAAGGATTGCCATGTTTGCCATGTTGCTGATGATTTTGGCCCTGAGAATCATGGCTGATTTTGACTTATTATACCTGAGTACTAAAAAGGGTGAGGATAGTATCCCCTCCTTTAAGGGAAGAGGTGTGAATTCTACAATTGACTATATTTTTATCACCACATGCTTGTTCCCTCAGGTAGTATCTTATGCAGTTAAGTGGGATAGGGTATTGAGGAAAATTTAAACTCCCAGGAGGGCATTACGAGTGCCAATGTAAGGCTAAAGGATCAGGGTTGTAGGCTTCACTGGAGCAAGGTAATCCCGGAACAGTTTCTTAATGATTTATTAGAAATCTCCAGGGATGATTTTGGATCCTGCCTAGATAGCACTAATGAGGGGGAAGTAATCCTAAACGCTTATGACTGGATATGCCAACAGGTAGCTAGAGTGCTTTCACAGCTCGCTAGGAAAGCTAAGGAGGGTGTTGAGAGGTTGTTTGACCACAATTGCACAGAGGCCCACCAGAAATTATTATATGCTTTGAAGGGAGCTCCTCAAAACAAAGCCGGTATAGCCATACTCAGGAAAATGTATGAGCAAACCTTGGAAATACGCTAAGCAGAAATTAAAAATGAAGCCTGCAATGACTTATTGTCTATAGATGTCGCCACAAATAGCGCTAGGTTTTGGGAGATTGTTAATAAACCATTTTTTATGGGTGATAGTAATTCCCAAATGCATTGCACCATACCAAAAGATCAGTGGTTCACCCACTTTGAAAACATATATGGTGACAATGCAGATGTGGGATCTTCTTCCCCCTTGATTTTGGTAGAGGGAAAATATGCTATGGTCTTTAATGAAGAAAAAGTAAGTGAGGCGATAATACTAATGTCAAGCAATAAAGCACCCGGACCGGACGGTGTCCCGGCCGACCTTTACAAGTTAAATGTGACACTATGTCCAACATATTGACACATGTATTTAATGTGGCCTGTTTGCATGGTCTGCCGAGGTCTTGGTCACAATCTATTAGAATCCCAGGTTTTAAGAAGGGGCAGAGAGAGGACCCACAATGCTATAGGCCCATATCGCTGATTGAATCAGCAGTAAAAGTAATGGGAAGAGTGATAATTAAGAAATTAATAGATTGGTTAGATGAGCGCAAGGTATTGTCCAATTTACAATACAGGTTTAGGAAGGGTAGGGGTACGACAGGCCAGTGCCTAAATCTACATTTGATAGTGGGGAAATATATTACCGCCAAGAAGGGGACACTACATCTGGCCTTTATGGATCTGTCCTCGGCTTTTGACCGAGTAAACAGATCCAAACTATGGGCATTACTAATTAATATAGGAATGGATCCGAATAATTGTTAATTTCCTGTCTGACCTGCATAGGGACCTCTCTGCCTCGGTGAGATATGACCAAAGGCGCAATCACACACAGCATATGCGGATAACAAGGGGAGTTAGACAGGAATGTATTCTAGCTCCCTTATTGTTTACGCTATATATTAATAACTTAGATTTGTCTCTGTGTATAGCCTGTAAAGATATCCCTTGTGTAGGCGTTTGGCAAATCCCTGCGCTTCTATATGCAGATGATGAAGTATTAATAGCAAGGACAGCGGTTGGGCTTCAGTGTCTACTAAATTCTTTTGCCGATTTTATGAGATCATTGGACTTGAGTGTCAATTTTTCTAAATCTCATACAATGATCCTGGGTCCAAGAGCTAGAAGATTAAAAACTCATTTCTGTGAAGGAAATGAAATAACAAGGGTGACTACTTTTTCCTACTTAGGGGTATTGTTTGACGAAAGGGGCACATGAGCACTGCAAAAAAAAGTTAAAAGAAACGCTATGGCGAGAGCGACAGTAGTGGTCCTTGACTTTGCATGTAGGATAGGGGCCAAACTTATTCAAGCTATGGTAAACATATACAGAGCCAAATGTATTGCTATTGCTTACTATGGGTCTGATATCTAGGGGTATAAGGAGGCTGAAGAACTCCAAATAGTGGAGAATACGTGTTTTAGAAATCTGCTTTCGGTTCCGCAATCAGTACCTTTTTATATCATTCATCAGGAACTGGGTGCTGGTTTTGTATCAGATCTGATCGGCATGGCCCTACTCCTGTGGTGGATCATGATCTGGACCAACCCAGAATTGGAGCTGAACAGTGAAATCGATTGGAATTGTTTATCCCTAGATAGAGCAAGTAGCATTCCCTGGCTAGGCTACATTAAGAGCTTAGCAGAGAAATTAGGGCGTCCCGCCTTATTTGACTCTCCCAACAAGCTGGTTAGAGAGGACCTGTTGTGGGTTAAAAAAAATTTGTGTGTGTGATGCAAGCAGAGAGAGAGGCCAAAGAGCTCTTGAAACCCACGGTACGAGCCTATATATTATTGAAAATGACTATCGATAGAACCTTATTTGAATGAAATAACAAATCCCCATCACCGCTTCCTTTTAACAAGGTTTAGATTTAACCTGATACACTTTGTATTGGCAGAACCTATGGGGTGGTGTAAGGTGAAAGATTTGGGACCTTGCTCTTGTGACAATTTCTCTACCCAAGATTCTCTGCACTTTATGATGTATTGCGACTTTTATCATCGTATTCATAAACGTTTTTATTTCCAATACTTCAAGACAAAGGTTTTGTGCAAGTAAGACCTGAATTAATATATCTACAGATGTTGAATAACTCATGGAAATGCTTCAATATTGCTAGTTTTTAGTCGCAGCAGTCAGGAAAAGGAAAAAACGGTTTCTCTGATTTGGCACACATTTGATTTCTATACTGTAATGATGGTAAATGATTTTATTCTGATGTTTCTGGAGCATAAGATTTGGTTTTAAAAAGAAACATGTATATATTTGTAATGTTTTATCAGATTTTAATTAGTGTACTTTTATGGTTTTAATTAACTGAATAAAGTAATTTTGATTGATTGACAGGTTATGTGAGACTGTAACAATTCGGAATTACATTGTGGTACCTGAACATTCATGTCCGTGCCTGTGCATTTGAAGTCTTTCCTGAGCATATTATGGTTGTCTCTAGGCGGTTAAGACTATACGTGCTCATTTGTGACTTTGGAATCTGAAGATAAGCCTTCTCATTTGAGGCTGTGTTGGGCAATTGACGTTACTAATGGGCATTTCAAGCTCTGTTTGGGTCTTTGAAGCAGCAATGCTTGGGCAGATCATGGTTATGATATGGATCTAGATGCGGTGTCTGGGCGTTCTATTGCCAGGATACTGGGGCATTTTAGGTTATGTATGGGCACCTAATGACTGTCTAGGCATCTGCGATTATCCTTGGGTGCTTGAGGCCGTGTCTGAGTATTTGAAACTGTACCCAGTCTGTATCACATGCTCTTTTTTATCTTTGCTGTTGTATTTTTATTATTTGTTTTTAGATTTTGTCTTTGGAATGTTTATTTGTATGTTTACTTTTATGATTTGTTTGGCAAAATCGAGGAAAATTCATACTGACTGTGCCCAGTCATTACAAGCTAAACCTGGGCATAACATATTTTTCTAGGGCATTTGGATGATCTGCCTGGGCAGATCAGTAAATGGAGCACCATGAATTGGGTAATAATAACATCTGTTATTTATGATACTTAAAAATTAAAAAATATTAAATAGCTAAGATGCAATGTAGTCTTAAGAAAATGGTTGCCTTTAATACTGACAATGACACACAGACAAATAGTGTGCCATATTGGACGGCACAGTAGTTAGATATATTTTAACTACATTAATTTACCTGCATACAGTGGGCTTGGGATGATGTACAGTGCAGTTCTCATTTCATCGCTCATGTGTAAAATACACACAGCAGTGCAGAGTGAACCACTGCAGCAACAATGTAGACCAGGGGTATCCAAAGAAGGCCCTGGAGGGCCAGATTCATCGCCAATTTTCTCAGTAACCACGGACCCTGCAAATTATTTCAGTTTAGATTATTTGTATTTGTATATATATTATGTGGATATCCTGAAATTCTGGCATCAATGCAGCCATCGTTAAATTATGTTGGACCCCCTGGTGTAGACAATGTGGTGCATTCAGTGAGTATGCCACATAAGCACACCTCTCCACTACTTATGCATAAAAGTTAAGAATGCTTCAGAACTTACCAATCAAAAATAGGTATTTTTTAATTGTAATACCATTTCCCCTATATAAATAATTGTCATTAAAATCGAAACTAAGAAAAAAGACACCCACGAAAGAAACATTAGCTGTGATTTTTTTTTTGTAAGTATGAGACTTTCAAGACAATGTGAAAGAACATAAAAAGAATTTAGGTTCAAAGTTCGAATTGAAAAGTTAGAAAAGTCAAAGGCTTGTAAGAGTAGTGACAAACCTATAGAATTGCTCGAAATTAAATCCAGTAAGTGTAATTGTCTATTACTTCGTAAGTCTAAAGTTGAGTTGGATTTTGTTGCATTAGACAAACAAATATATTTCTTATTTATATTACCTACGTATGCTCAGCAGGTCTCAAACCCTAACCTCTACTGATAACTGTAATAAACAATTTGATGTAGTTAATAACATTAACCTTAACTCAATAACTTTCCCAATTCTTTTCCCTTTATTCTCTTCGAATAATTATTAGTTTTCTTCCCAGAATGGGGAATAACCACACTAACCGGAAATACTTAGTCCTTCTCCACGTGGTTTGTACCCTCACATTTTTCATCTGCTTAGCGCAAGCGGAAAGTGTCAGAAAAAGGGCCAGTGAAATTCAGGGGTTGGGGTGTGGGGACAGAAGGGTCAAGGAAGGGTTGGGCCAGTGTGGGGCAAGCTTTGACTGCTCCTCTCAATGTGCTGCAGGGTAGGGTGTTGGGCCAGGCTGGGCTCATCCCAATAGCCCCTGCACCTGGAGTGCTTTCACCAGGTGTAGATAAACACACGGTGAATCCTTGCATGATGTCTTCACACCTGGAATTCCTGAGCTCTGAGATATCGGGCTACTCCTAATGGCCTTTTGTTTTATGAAGGAAGATGAAAGGAGATACTTCTTAAAGTTGAAACGTGCGTGAAAACTTGTCCTTCAATACATATATACTAACTTCGAAGGGTATGTAACTCAGGATCTCTCACTTCTTTCAAATCACATAAAGCCAAGCTCATTACCCACGCATGATCCAGGCTTCAGCAGTCCTATATTGTATCACTACAGCTTGCTGCCTGTTAGGTGGGACCCAGGGTCTTAAAATCCAGCACAGAGAAAAGTATATCCACTGTATAATGTGTCTCTCATTTGGAAGATGCATAAACATAATACACGTAATGCTGTAATCCCTGTATAAACTGCAGTCTCTACATTTTTTTTATAATCAGCAACTTGTGATGCACCTAGGTGCCAATAATAAAGAAAAGTTGTCAGAACTTGACTATTATAAGTTAAAACATTTGAGTTCGGGGGCAAGATGGCGACCGTGCTGACGGTCGTGTAAGCCCGAGCTCCCGGACCCATGCTCTTCGTGTATGGCACCACATCTTCTCAGTCTAATAAACCCAAAAAAACTGAATCCCGGTAGCCAAATGTAACTGAAGCTGACAGGATAACAGCTCGAATTTACCTGGTGGAGCGGTATGCTCTGGTGTGCCTATCTTGCTGTGGCGGCGTCCCGAGTAGCTGTCCTGCAGCTGCTGGAGCTGGTGCGGCGGCGGTCTTCCGGGTTCGCATACGTCAGGAGACTGCGGACGGTAGGCGGAACTGGTCGATTGGCGTCCTCTGTGGCAATGCCTCCAAAGGGTGGGCGCGGTAAGATTCGCAACCCCATGGAAGCTGGTGCGTCCGGAGGGCTGCGAGATGGCAAGAACAGCGACCGATACCGGAGGGAAAAAAAGACAGCATACGTCTGGAGGCAAGCGGTAAGAAGACAGTACCGTCTCTATTTCTGGCAGGGAAAATGAGGAAGCAACTCCCCTCCATACACACGAGTCCTGCTAAGGGAGCTGGACAGAGTGGTAAAAAAAAGGGGGAAATCATGAATACAGGCTGGGGGCATAAGGAGCCTCATTTGCAGAGGGATGATCTAACAGGGGACATATCTGGCAATATGAATGAAGGGGAAAAAGCCCTAAGAACGGTTAATAAGGCAGGGGTCGATACTATTTTTGAAAGCGATAAATTGATCACGAAACAAAGCACAGCAGAGGTTCCTGCTGAAGATCTACTGGCGGTACCCTATATAATGAATGGGCAGGAGCATGAACCCCCAAATCAAGATATCTTAAGGGATAAGGATAACATGAGCAGTCAAAGCGCAACAAAAGAGATTGATTCAGGGGATAATTTTTTTTCCCTCTCCGACCCTTCAGACGGTTCTGAAGATGAGCTTGAACTAACTACTCACCCAAGACGTAAGGGGGGCTCTCCTGATAGTGGTCACAGTGGTTTCAGCAATTTCCATTTGGATGATCTGGGAACAGATTCACCAGGTACGCCAGAAAGCAGCCCAAGAACAGTGTGGAAGAGAGGTGGATCGGGCGCAAGTCTTAAAACCACCGAAAATACTGAGGCCATGCAATGGGACTATTCCTTCTTAGCTGAATCTGGAGCTACTGGTGTGACGACTGTAATGCAGCATAGTGAAAAGGTCCTGGAGAACATTGAGGACATTTCATTAGCGGTCATATATCAAAGTATAATGGCCCATAGAGAGGAGACGCGCACTGAAAGTCAGCGCACTCAGGGGGCTTGTCGAAAACTCCAGAATTTGGTCCGTAGGATAGCCAAATCATGCACAGAATTTGCAGAGAGATTTAATGAGGCTGAAACACGCATCTCTAACTTGGAGGATGAGCTAGCTGTACAGAAGGCAACTACAGAAACATTGCGCACATTGAAGGACGATACTCTCTGGAAGCTGACGGACCTTGAAAACCGTCTGCGCTGCAACAATCTGCGGGTCTTGGGCATTCCAGAGGGTGTAGAAGGATTAGATGCGAGAAAATTCATCATTGAGCTTTTCACTCAGGCCTTCCCAGGATTACCGCAATGGAACTGGAATCGGGAGATTCAGAGAGCACACAGATTCCCTTTCACGCAGCGTACAAGACCTGGACAAAACACCCCCAGACCTAGGGCTATTCTAATATCAATTAACAACTTCTTGGCTCGAGAGGCAGTCTACGACTTAGCACACCCGGATCGAAAAAAAACTGGGAAAGGGATGGAGTTTTTTGTACGCCCAGATTACTGTCCCCTGATGGTCAAGGCAAAGGGGCACAGGCTTACCTGCTGAATCCAGCTAAATTAAAAGTTATCTTTAAGGAGAAAATCCGATTTTTTACTGCAGAACTGCCGGCTAAAGAATATCTGCAATCCCTGTAAGAGGGGATAGGACTTGTAGGATCTGGTTAAAATAGGTGGGGGAAAAGCAAAAAAAAAAAAAGGGGGGGATTTTCTCTTTTTGAATAGGGTGTGTTGTGGGCTCTTCTACTTTTTCTCTATTTTATATATTTTGTATACTTCTTCTTCTCTATATCACCCGGCTTATGATCGGGCTGTTGTACTAAACCCCCCCCCCCCAAAAAAAGGGGAAAGATGAAATGCACATTATTCTGAGGGGCATGGCAATCCGGGGGGGCTGGAGCTTGATCCATCTCAGGGACCATTGGTCTCAAAGCCTCTTTTCAGGGTAAGGGTGGGGGAGGGGCAGGGCTTCGGCTGAAGCCTTGTGGTGGAAATTGGGGTAAGGAGTTTTGGGGTGGGGGGCTGGGGATGATGGGGGGCACTGGGGGGTGGGGGGGGCACAAGATAAAACAATCCATGATAGTGTAAGAACAAAAAGCGGAAAACGCAAACAAACAATGCATATGGACTCAGACTGGTTAGAAACACTGACATCTGATGGGGGATAGGAATATGTTCCAATGATTACGGATTTGCTCTCTTAATGTATGTGGGCTGAATAATTATGGGAAGAGGCAACGGGTGGCTGCAGAGCTGCGGGTGCTTCAACCAGATTTAGTCTGTATACAAGAAACCCACATTCCATGGGGTAAAAGAAAGCTTTTGGCTGAACTGGGATTGTCAACACTGATATGCACACAGCAATCTACAACAACTCGGGGAGTCGCGGTACTGGCAAAAAATTCTATACAGGGGACGGGAAGAGCACTGGGGGATAAACAGGGGCCGTGGGTCATTGTTGAATGTATTATAGGGACTATCAGATGCACTGTCTGCTCAGTATACGGCTCCAACTTTGATGAGGCAGCAGTGTTAGATGGATTGAATGTTGAATTAGCATCATGGCCAACTCCTCTAATTCTGTGCGGGGACTTTAATATACATCTCAAGCCTCAGGGTTTGCAGGTGGATATTAAAAGCTATTAAGGCAGGAAACCTAAAGTCTTCAAGGCCCTTCAGCACTTGGTCTTAGATCATGGGTTGGTCGATGTCTGGGCCGCTTTACGCGGTTCTGACCCAGGTTCACATTCTATTCGCACCCGCATCAGAAGTTAGTAAGGTTAGATTATTTCTTTGTGTCAACTGCCTTTTTGGCCGATGCAGATATACACGTATTTCCCCGGATCACGGCTGATCATGGACCTTTGGTATTGAATATTCCAGCATTTAATGCAGGTATTAAGTCCAGATCGTTTTCATTTGACAGGAAACTCTTGTTGGACGAAACATTAGTTGTGCACATGAATAAGTGGATTAGGCAATTCCTGATTATCAATCATAGCTCTACCACAGCTGGTTTTGTCTGGGATGCCCTAAAGGCTGGGTTTAGGGGGGAGACCCTTAGTTTTGGGTTACACAAGGAGAAGCAGCTGTAACTGGTAACTCAGGAATTGTATGCGAAGCTCATAACTGCGGAAGAAAATCTTATGTTGGGGATATATGTAAAGGGCGATATTGCGCACTGCAAACAGAGGTTGCACGCTGCAAGGCCAAAATCAACCTTCATTGGAGTAAAGAAATAGCCATTAAGCATGCTCTGAACAAGGAACAGAGTTATGAGTATGGGGAAGCTGCTGGGCGCTGTTTGGCGCAAAGGCTTCGTGCAAGAGAAGCAGCCCAAAGAGTTGCCCTGAGGATCAGTTATGACCTCAATTAGGTCATAACTGATCCTCAGGGCAACTCTGTGAACATCCCGGCTGGGATCCTTAATGTTTTTCATGATTTCTTCAAGGGGCTGTACACTGGCGATAGTTATGATATGCAGGCAAGTGAGGTCTTGCTGCAAAATTTTAATGGTGAAACCTTGAGTCTCCAAGACATAGATAGGCTGGAGTCGCCAATAACTATGGAGGAGCTGGAGGCGGCCATCAATAGTCTAGCTAGTGGTAAAGCGGCTGGACCTGACAAACTGCCTCTAGAAGTATAAAAACCCTTTTTTGAAGAGTTGAAAGGGGATATGTTGTCTACTTTTCAACAAGCACAGATAGGCGCAGCTCCTCCTTCATGGGATGAGGCAAGCATAATTGTTTTTAAAAAAAAAGATAAGCCACCTGATCTTCTGGGCTCTTACCGACCCATATCATTATTAAATTGCAATGGCAAAATTTTTGCAAAAATCTTGGCAACCCGATTGGCGGAAGTCGTAACCCCTCTAGTATCGATTCGACAACACGGGTTCAAACCCGAGCGGGGCACAGTTAACCATATCAACAGGGTAATAACTCTATTAGATGTAGCCAACACGAAGGGTAGTAAATTTGGTCTGATCCTATTAGATGCTGAAAAAGCATTCGATCGGGCCGCATGGGACTTTTTGTGGGCAGTCTTACGACGGTTAGGTTTTCGCCAAGGCTTTGTTAAAGCTATCCAGGTTTTATATCGTAGGCCGACTGCTAGAATTTGTATGATGGGCTTAGAATCGGATCCTGTACATATCACCAGAGGTACAAGACTGCTGTTTTCACTGTATATTAATCCCTTTTTAGTTATGCTAGAGCAGAACCCAAGGACCGAATCAGTAATTTGCATGCAAAAGCAATATCGGGTGCTCGCGTATGCGGACGGCATTGCGGTTGTTACACCTAATCCTGTCACTGCTATGCCTGAGATAGAACAGCTGGCACTTGAATTTGGCACAGCCTCCGGCTACAAACTCAATCTCTCCAAAACACAAATTTTGTGTATGAATCAAGATTGCAATAACGACCTAAGGATTATGAGTGAGGTATCATACTTAGGTGTTAAATTAAGGACATGCTTAAAAACACTAGTGGAGGTTAATTGGGGATCCATTGTAAGGGCAGTAAGACAACAATTAGATCGCTGTGAATCTGCATCTTTCATTGGTGGGGCATTGCAATGTTCTTAAAATGCTGATTTTACCCAGGGTTTTATACTTTTTTTAGATCAGTCCCACTAGAAGTCACCCATGTCCAATTGCAATTACTCCAATCAATTTGTGCCAGGTTTTTGTGGGCTCAGGGGAAGTCCCGCAGAGCAATGCGCTTTATGACTTTACCTCATGAGAAGGGTGGCTGGGCAGTTCCTGATTTTACGCTATATTATTATGCCTGTATTTTGCAAAACATGCGAATTCTATTAACTGGAGAAGAGGTGTCTAATATAGCAGAATCTCCATCTATATATCAGATGCTACTAGGTGCTGACACCAAGAGCGGTTTATTTGTGATGCTGGAGCTCAGCTATTACAAAAAAACTAGGTTCAAGGTGTTAAATACTGCTCATAAGGTCTGGAAGACTGTACGGAAACTGTATCAATTTGAAAGGGTTTCCTATTATACTCCAATGTCTTCTTCTGGGCTGCTACCATCTGTATTTTGGGATAGGACTATAGACAGATGGAGGACTAAAGAGGTCTTAAATATTGGAGATCTATATGTTAATGGGAGCATGGCATCTTATGCTATGCTAACTGACAAATATCAGTTACCTAGATCTGAATTTTTTAAGTTTTTACAAATCCGCGACTATTTGTGTAAAAGCCGACGGAGCATAGAGCCGAATCCCTTTGTTGAAGCTATTAGGAAGAATGCCCGTATTGGCACTCTGTATAACCTGCTATTGGATACCCAGATGGATGATTTGAGTGTCCAAAATCTTAAATGGGATAATAGGTTAGGGTGCCAGGGCACTCAAGTGGAACATTCTATTGACCTGGCAGAGAGGTTATTTATGTCTGCTAATCTACGATCTCAGCACTATAAGACAGTGTTTAATCTCTATCATACCCCCGCCAAAATGTTAAAATGGGGAGGGGTAAATGATGGGAAATGTTTTCGCTGTGGTACAGAGGATGCCGACATGGTTCATATCTTTTACTCATGTGGACACTTCAGCAATTCTTTGGAGCATCTCGAGAAATTTCTCTCCGAAATAACGGGGGTGACTGTAAAAATATCTGCTTCCCATATGCTCTTGGGGATAGATGAAAATGCAAGGGGCGAGGAATTAGCTCACAAGTTTTGCTATTTAATTTCCCTAGCCACTGCCATAGCTAGATTATGTATTGCTTCCATGTGGCTGCAGAAAGATGCTCTGACTTTTGAGCTATGGAGAGCTAGATTTTTTACTATTTTTAATCTAGAATACAGCTTGTATGCTCTTAAAGGCTCACGAAGACGGAAATTGTGTATGGAAATATGGGGTCCAGTGATTGAATATATGAAGGACTGAATATCCACATTTTAAGAACTCTTAATTACTTTTAAGAACTATTTATGATGTACTACTGTATGGATATCTATTATATTCCTGTCCCTCTTTTTGTTTGTATTAATATGTTTGATAAAGTAATGTTTTATCTTCTATCCTATTATTTTTGTATTGGTATTATCATGGATTGAAATAAAGAAATTAAAAAAAACAAAAAAAACATTTGAGTTCTGATATCACAATGCCTGCTGCCAGAGCCAGCAGCTGAGTGAAAGGCAGGTCAGGTCACGGAACATAACTGAAGCAGCTGTTTAAAGCAACGAGAACGGAACGTTGCTTTTCTTTCTTCTGCTCCATTATAATAGCTTGCAATGACAAGCAGAAAGAATATGCTTATTTTTTGCACTCCTTAGATAGAGAAAAGCTAGAATTTCTTTGCATGTTTCTACACATTCCGAGCTACTGTGCCTTTTTTTTTTTTTTTTAATATAATCACAAATGGTCAAAGTAGGAGTTCTTCCTCTTTCCCTTTTCTTTTTTTTTTAATATTCTTTTTATTGGTTAGAAAGTAAACTTGTAATAACACGATTGCAGATTAAACTTTTGTTATACAGGTCACGCTTCACTTTACATTTATTCCTTCATAGTGGTTCTGTAGGTAATACAGTGAGATTAAGAGAAGACATCTGATCTGATTCTCCACCCACCTAGTTAGTTTGAGTCTATCTCGGATTCGATCTGAGGTGGCGTGCAAATGTTTCCTCTATATATGTTCCACTTTCCCCATATTCGTTCCCACTTTTTGGGGCATCCACGATGTATATAGGTCGCCCTTTCAGCCACCATAGCACCATCCATGTCTCTACACCACTCCAAACACGTCGGAGAGACCTGCGATCCCCAGTGTTTGGCTATGTTTCGCTTTGCGAACATCATACCCAGTGTCGCCCAATCCTGTGCCGCATGGTTAAGGTCAGTAGGTTCCAAGATGTTTAGGAGACATCTCTTGGGATCAGGAGTGACCGTTACTCCACTAGCTTGTGTAATGGCTTGCATAACTGTTTCCAAGTAGGACACTATCGCCGGGCATTCCCATATTGTATGATAAAAGGTACCTATTGCCCCACATTGTCTCAAGCAGAGTGCGGTATCAGTCTTTCCTATCTTATGTAGGGTTGCTCTCGTATAGTAGATGCGGTGCAGTATCTTCAATTGTACTAATCGTAGTTTAGAGGATATCGCCACCTCGCGTGGAGAGGCGAGCACCTCTTGCCAGTCGGTCTCATCAAGGTCTCCCACATCAATTTGCCATTTTTCGTGTAGTGAGTGTGTTGGATCTGGCTGATTATTGATAAGTTTGCGGTATGTGAGAGAGATGGCCTTCTTGTCCATATACTCTGTTAAGAGCCTATCCTCTAGTGGAGAGGCCTCGGGGAGTACAGTGCCCACTGGAATGGTTGTTGTCAGTGCATGTCTGATCTGAATATATCTAAAGAATTCTGCAGACGCCATCTCATACTGGTTCTGGAGGTGGGTAAAGGAAACAACTTCTCCCTTACTCCACAAGTCACCCACTGTTGAGATTCCGATGGAATCCCATCGCTTGAAGCCTTTACTAGCGCCGAGTCTGCCTAGTGTTTGCGTTTCCCATAAAGGGGTTGATTGCGTTATGACCCCTTTCCAGCCCAGTTTCCTGAGGGCTATGTGCCAAATTTGGACTGTGTGTGCCGTGGGTCCGAGTAGTGGTGGTTTGCTAGTTTTAGTGTAGAGTGCCCTCATTACTCCCCCTTCTCCCAGACTGTGTCTATCAGAGTGAAACGCTGGGTCCGTGTGCGGCGCGTGAAGCCACTGGTTAATTACGATTAGCTGGGAAGCCCAATAGTATAACTGTATATTCGGGAGGGCAATTCCCCCGTCGTACCAACCTTTTATCAGTTTGCTCATGGCTATGCAGGCCGGTTTCCTATCCCACAGTAAATTGTTTACTTCCGTCTCAATGGCCTTAAAGTAGGTTGGGGGAACTAAATACGGGGTATTTTGCAGGGCATACTGGAACCTGGGAAGTGCCATCATCTTAAAGAGGGCGGCTCTTCCGAACAGCGTTAATGGCAGAGATTGCCAGTGCTTTGCGTCTTGCCGGAGTCTTTTCAGTGGAGTTTGGAGGTTTTTGTCTATGAAGACCTCAGGTAGTGATGTAATATATATTCGTAAATATTTGAAGCACCCGTCCGTTATTTGTAAATTACATCCATTTGGGAGTTGTGGGGGGGGACTGTGTAAGACATAGAGAGTTGACTTAGTCCAGTTGATGGTATAACCGGAAAATTGGCCGTACACTGCGCAGATGTCCAGGAGCCGGATGATTGAGCGCCTGGGAGATGCCACATACAGAAGTACATCGTCCGCATACAAAGAAATATGGTCTTCCCATCCCTCCGCCCAGTGGAGTCCGGGAATAACCGGGTCTCTCCGGATCCATGCTGCCAACGGCTCTAGTACTAGGGCGAATAGGAGCTGTGATAAGGGGCAGCCTTGACGTGTACCGCGCCCCAGGGGAAATTCGGGAGAGATATGGCCGTTCACCGCTACATGAGCAAGGGGGTTTGCATATAGCAGCTGGACCCATGCACAGAATTTGGGGCCAAATCCCAGATGTTTGAGTGTGGCGAAGAGGAAGGGCCATTCCACCATATCGAAGGCCATCCTAGTGTCTAAGGATAATATGGCAGCTGGTTCCTGTATTGTGGGCATGCAAGCTATGACACTATTCAGTCTCCGCAGATTGAGGGCAGTGTTTCTTCCCGGCATAAAGCCAGATTGATCCGGATGGATTAGTTTAGTAAGATAAGGTGTCATTCGGGCTGCCAATGTTTTAGCTAGTATTTTGGCCTCAGCATTAAGCAACGATATGAGCCCGTAAGACGTACAGTCGTAGGCGGGCTTCCCGGGTTTATGAATGGCTACTATTGTCGCCATGCATTGGTCTCTAGGGAGTTCTCCCGCTTCAAGGCTAGTTACATACATGCTTAATAGATGCGGCACAATAGTAGTCGCTGTTTTTTTGTAGAGTTCTATGGGAATGCTATTGGGACCCAGTGCCTTCCCTGATTGTATCGCATTTATGGCTAGCAGCAGTTCATCTGCTGTGAGGTCTGCCTCCAGTGTGAGAGCGTCTTCTGGAGATAGTGTGGTCATTTTAATGTCCTTAAGAAGGGCTAGTGCCTCTTCAATCGTTGTGGAAGAAGTTGGTGTGTAGACAGTCTTGTAATGTCGTGCTAGTGCATTCGATATTGCCTGTGGGTCGGTTATGGTCCCCTCATCTGCTGTATGCAGCTGCACCACCCACCGACTAGCCCGTTCCCGCCTATCCAGCCAGGCCAGAAGTTTCCCTGCCTTATCTCCCACTTCATATATTTTGTGTTGTGTGGCTATAATCCTGGCCTTTGCGTCCTCCCACACGTATTCTCTATATTCCTGCTTTCTCAAGTTAAGATTGTGGGAAGTGGTTGCATTGGGATCTAGGGCATGGGACCTTTCAGCGTGGGCCACGTCTTGTTCAAGAGCCTCTAATTGCTCTCTTTTTTCTTTTTTATGGCCCGAAATTAAGGAAATGGCCTGGCCTCGGAGCACTGTTTTATAAGCTTCCCAAAGAGTTACCGGGGAGGTGACTGAGTGTTCATTTTCTTTGAAATACCATTGTGCCGTTTTAAGCATGCCTTTTGAAATCTGAGGATTTTTTAGGAATCCGGGATATATTGGGAAACGTCGGCTCTGGGTAGTCGTGAGGCGTGTATATTTAATCATGACAGGGGAATGGTCTGAAATGCCTCTGGGTAGGTGGGTTGCTTCTGCTATCTTCCCCAGACTATCTGCCAGTGTGAGTACATAGTTTATCCTAGAAAGGGTATTGTGCGATCCAGAGTGAAAAGTGTACTGTTGTTCTGAAGGAAAGCGGTAGCGCCAGTTATCTACGAGGCCAAAAGCCTCGAGGAACTCTGCAAATCTACAGTTTGTGTTGCGCTGACCTCTGGGGGGTTTGCGATGGAGCATATCGTCAACAGTGGCGATGAAATCTCCGCCTATTAGTAGTTCCCCTTCAGGCATTGTGAGTAGAAGTTTACCAAGAGCTGGGAGCACCACTGCATGAAGTGCTGGGGGGATGTATACTGAAACTATATTGTAAATTCGCCCCTCCCACTGGCAGGAGATGGCTGCGAACCGTCCCTGTTCGTCTGTCCATACCTGGTTAATAATCAGTGGAAACGGTTTGCGTCCTAGAATGCCCGTCCCTCGCGAACCCGAGGTAAACTCGGAGTGTACTACCATCCGGTACCCCCATCTATCCAGGGCCTTACAGGACGAACCTATCAGGTGCGTTTCTTGAATCAAGGCTGCTGCCGGGGCGTGTCGTTTAATGTATTGCAGGACTAGCCCTCTCTTTATTTTGTCACTTAGCCCGTTAACATTCCAGGTGAGGAGTGTGAAGGGGGAGGCAGCCGTGGGGGGGGGCTCGTGGGCGTGGTGGTTGCGCTGTTAGGGAGTGCCGGTGTCTCTGTCATATCTCAAAGTCGTGGCGTGAAATTCTATAGGAGAATGCGTGAGAAGCGTGCCATACAAGGGTTGAGACGGAACCATAAACTGTTGTGAACATGTTACAAAAAAGAAATACATACTAAAAACCCTTACCCCCTTACCCACCCTCCTCCCTGCCTCCCTGTAGAACGGACCCAAAACTGCCCGCCTCCCCAACTTCGCAGAGTGCTTCATTCCCCACCCTGGTACCTTGATGGGGGGGAGAGTCCTCCGGTAGCCTTCCATCACCCCCCATGTCTGTGGTTTACCTTGTTGGCATTCCCATGTTGTCTAATTTGCACTGTTAAACTTAACACATTGAACAATTCAAAATTGTCGTGCGCTGTCCATTGTTTAATAGGTGACCCGCTGCCCCATTATCGCCTTGAGGGAGGCAATTGTCCCAGTGTCACGTAGGCTTTCATTAAATTAATAAGTCCACCTTGGCTGATCTGTATGCCTCTTATCTCTTCCTCTACGTAGTATCCCCTGTACGTTTGCGGCATCACCTTGAGTGAGTGTCAATGCGGAGCTTCTCACTCTCCTCCATTCGCTTGTGGAGATCTTCCCAGTGCTCTTGTCTCTGCGGATTCGTCTGGTGCCCTTTCCTGCGAGCGATATCCGTTGACTCTATCCGATCGTCCAAGGCCGGCGACCCGGCGCCACCCCTCCAACCATTCCCAAGCTTCCTACGGCGTCGTGAAGAACCATGCTTTGCCTTCAGCCTCCACTCTCAGCTTAGCCGGGAATAGCATTGAATATTTGAGTTCACGGTTTCTGAGTTCCTTTTTTACCTCCAGAAAACTGCGGCATTGCTTTGTTACTGCCGCAGTATAATCTGGAAAGATCGTCACAGTACTGTGGTCGTACCGTTTCGGGGGGCCGACGCGCGCCGTCTGGAGAATCACATCACGATCACAGAAATTGAAGATACGAGCAAGAATGGGTCTTGGTGGGGCCCCTGGTCTGTGCCGTCTTCCTGGGACCCGGTGGGCCCTTTCTACGGAAATATAGTTGGAGAGACCTCGCGGTTGTAGTTGATTCTTTATAATGTCTTCAACGAGTAGATCAAGAGCTGCTCCCCCCGTTTCCTCCGGAACTCCTATTAGTCTGATGTTGTTACGTCTCGAGCGTCCTTCTTGGTCGTCGAGTTTGGCTGCCAGTAGTTTATTATCTGCTTCCAGTTTGCGTACTTGTTTTTTGAGACTGTAAGTATCATCAGTGAGGGTCGACGTTGTTGCTTCAATCTCCGTCACTCTAGTGGACATTTTATGAAAGTCAGCTCTGATCAGGGAGAGTTCCACCGAGATGGAGCCGATGCGAGAGTCTAGGGAGGTATGCACATTATTTAGAGTTGTCATAATGTCCTGTAGGGTGATTTCCGGTCTTTCCGCTGCTGTAGGGCACCGCTCTGCTTGAGTGGGGTCATGATCTGCGAGTTCTGATTGTGTCTTGGCACATGCTTACTTGTCTAGTTTTGTTTGGTGTGTGCCGCGCTGACCTCTGCCCCCATCGTGACCGGGTCCAGACTAGTCAACGTGGAGTAAACGAGGGACTGGGGCGGTACTCACCGCTGCCTGCCAGCGCATCTCGTAGGCGCACGCGGCCTTTCGGGTTTTCCACCCCAGACCTGTTGTAGTGCTTATTTACTGGCACTGATGGGGGGGGGGGGAGGCGGTAGAGGGCCTTCCTCTCACTGTGTTTGCCTGCGTAGTCGTCTTATGGCCATGGAGGACTGTCGCCAGGCTTTGTGTGCAGGTTCGGCGCAGGGCCTTATGACGAGGTATGCGGTTCTTGTTTCCCTTTGCAGGGGCTTCGGTATTGATCCACTGGTAATGGCTGCGCTTGCCCTTGTTGTTGCGGGGGCTTCTCAGTGGTTAGATGACGCCCTCATAGGCTGTGCATTTTCCTTTGCTGGTGAAGAGAGGGGGGAAAAAATTTGGCTCACGGTTCTCAGGGGGGGAGCCCAGCAGGGTGGCACGGGGTATGTTTGTTAGGGCGGCGCCGATCTCGAGTGTCCCTTTGCGCTCACCCGTTACATGCAGGGTCCCGCTACACCCAGCCGCTCCTAATTCTTCCTTTTGCTGCTCAGTAGTAGTCCCCCTGCTGTGGCCTGTTGGTAGTCGCCTGGGGCTCGCCTAATAATTCCCCCGAGTCTCTGGTGTATTGTTTGAGGCCGGCTGGTGCCGGTCGCCTACCAGATAGTGAAATCCGTCCGCGGCGACAACCGCACTATTTCACCGTTGCCGCTGCTGTCCAATGGCACTTTGGCCCCCGGGTCAGGTCCTTCCCGCAGTATAGCGGTGTGCTTTCCGATGTTTGTTACGGTGTGTCCGCTCCGTCACTCGAGCGGCATGCACCGCTTTGTGCAACCGGGCGCCAGCTTCCGCGATGCGGTCGGGTCAGAGCTCACTGCAGTCCCCGGCTTCCGTTTCGAGCAGAGGCCGCACTTCTTTTTCTCGATGCCGCTTCATTGTGGTGTGCACGGCGGGAGTCTCACCAAGCGCGTTGGGTTCCCCGTCGTTTCCGATCTTTAGGCCACGGTATATGGGGTCAGTTCTGCCAACGGATTACTGGCCGGATCATTGGGGAGTTGGTCGGGTATCGGAGCCTTCTTAGGCAGCGGCCATTTGCTTCGGCTGCTAGCCACGCCCCCCATCTAACAGGTTATTGATGTGTTTAATTTTGCCCTAGAGGTTATATTTGTATTCTTCATGTTTTCAAACACGTTCACTCTTTCATATGAAAGAGCTAAGCACCAAGGTTTTAAGTGGATTGTAGGCAAGGTGATGGTGTGGCCATGTATTATATGGGATAAAGTAACCCCATACGTTATTGATAAGGATATTGAAAGTCACCTCAGAGTTCCATAGCCCTATAAAGAACTCCACCTTCAGCCTTGTTCCTCTATATGGTGATGGAACACTTCAGAGACTTGCAATATCCTTATAATGTACGGCAGGGGATACTTTATCCCTTATGTCATAGGCTATACACAATTAAAAGGACAACATTAAAGTTAGATTATTACAAAACAAGGGAAGTTTGATGTAAAACAGAAATAAGAAAGCGGTGGCCATGGCTCTCGCACATTTGTGTTTGCAGGCGATTGCGTTTTCGCACGATTATTTATCTAGTCCAGGGCACGCTATTGAAAGCCACGGAATTTAACTGTGGTGCGTTTCCCTGTCATAGTGTTCGTCTATTACACTACACCGTATGTGTACTATTCTCATCAAACGTTTCATTTACATTGTTTGATAAGCTATTGAGGTCCAGATGTACGAAATCACATGTTTCTGATTTCCTAATAGCGAATTTTAGCAACCTCAATTAGGAAATCGCAAACTGTGATGTACAACAGTGTGTTTGACACTGTTAGCGATTCGCACTGCATCGCAAATGGACCTGCCTCATCAATATTCATGAGACAGGTCGCAATTTGCAACGCATTGTGAATGGCTGCAATCACAAGGATGGTGGGCTGCTGGGGTCAGCAGACCACCATGTCTGTGATTCCTTTTTAAATAAAGCAATTTTTTTTTGTAATGCAGACTGTTTTCCTTAAAGGAAAACTTGATGCATTTCAAAAATAAAAATGAAAAGCTACCTTTTAATTTTTTAAGAGTATGCAGTAGTCCGTGGGACCACTGCGCGCTCTTAAAAAATGTTGGCACCCACATTCACAAAGACCTTCCTGTTTGCGAATGGGTTACCACGAAGTTGGTGGAAACTGCAAATGTTTTGCAACTGCATTCCTGGTCGCAAAACATTCATACATACCAGTGCTTTTCGGTATTAGGAAGGGACACCCTAAACACGCACCTTCCTAATAATAATTGGAAAAGAAAAATGCGATTTGGTAACAAGTGAGTCGCATTTTGCCTTTTGTACATGACAAAATGCATGTTATCGGTCGCAATGCTTTGTACATCTGGCCCTGAGAGCAGCATTTTCCAGATGTATCTGGGAGTACTGTGACGAGAAATAAAACAGCTGGAGCTCAGCTCATTTGATCAACACCAAATATTTGACGATACATGAAATACATATAAAAGAAGTGCCTGGTAAACTCTGCTTGACTACACTGTTTAAAAGAGAGTCCCACTCTATTAGAGAGCAGGAAGAAAAACCTCTGTATAAAATAATTATCCTTTATGCAGGGATCATTCGCTTTACTGAAGCAGACCTTGCAAATGGAGCACCATATATCACACTAGGCATACAACAGGAGAGATGGAAGGAGCTCCAGCTACGCAGAGCTAACTTTTGTTTACATAAATTAGCCCATAATTAGTAATTACACTGTTTGCCACATGAGAGGTCAAACAAAATGGGGCACTGGCAGGAGCTCTGCTGCACGCATTAATGTCTTGGCAGCACTATTAAAGAGAATTATGGATGCTAATGAATCAGCTGATACTCTGCCTGCACCTCTTTCCTTGATTCAGAATAGAAAAAAGACAATCATGTTAATGCAGCCGCTTCCCAGTAATATCCAACCCGAAGAGCAGCCTGAACAGCTATTGGCTTTGATTGGGTGCAGAGCCAAAGTACATCCCTTCTACCCCTACTTATCATTAGCAAGAAGCAATCCTTCATCATTGCCACTGGCAGGTGAAGACTAAAGGGGCAAAGAAAAGACGCTGACTGCCGTGAGTCTGTTAGTCTATGTGGCTGAGATAATGTTAGAATGAGAGTTAAAAAGAGAAGACAGACCTATTGCCACCCGAGAGGGTGCCTCAGTGGAATGACTGCACAGGGTGCTGCAGATGTAAGGCCCCTCAGCATGTCAATGCCGACTATTACTCAAACCTCGGGGAGTTGAGTGGGCGAGGACTAGCAGGATGTAACCACCGGCAGCACAGTTATTTTGGTCACTCAGCGATGTCGCGCAGCCACTGAAAGGGAAGAAATAATTACAATTTACAGCAAGTGTAGGCTTAGCAAAGAGGAGCACAGTACCTTGAGAGGAGGAGAAGGAGCGAAAAGAAGGAAAGGCTGAGAGGCGTAGGAGCGAAAAGAAGGAAAAGAGAGATTTCTAGTTCATATCGTCCTCCCATATCAAGCGTGTGGAAATTAACATTTTTGAGCCTAGAGGGTGTGAAGAATGTGCAGGCAAATCGCATCTAAAATCATTTTATGTAATATTATTAACATGGTGATTTCATTTGAAGATGCTTCACCAGAGCTCAGTGAGAGTGTTTTTTTTCTATTTTGCAATTTTATATAGCACGAACTTTGCCCAAGGACATTGGAGCGCTTTATATAAGTAAGTACCAATTAAGGTCAGATTAATTGTTGTGAGACACTGGGGAGATTATGGGCCAGATGTAAGACCATTTTATTTTGCGCCTCGCAATTTGCGACTAATTGCGAGTCGCAAATTGCGAGACGCAAAATAAAATGTACAACAGTGGGGCAGATTTACAAGCCCCCTGCGCCACCAGTACGTCACTTTTCGTGACGTACTGGTGGCGCAGGGGGCTCCTCGATATTTACAAGGAGAGGAAAAGCCACCCTGCGTGACTTTTCCTCTCCTTGTAAATACCGTCCCTTCACACGCAGCACTTTGCGTTGAAGGGGCGTTCCATGGGTGTTGCTGTGGGTGTTCCCACGCAACACCCATGGAACAAGACACATCTCCAGATTTACGAGAAATCGTAACTCTGGAGATGCGTCTGAAAGCTACGCCACCCTAGAGGTGGCGTAGCGAGGCGCACCGAGGAGAAATGTTTTCATTTCTCCTCGTTTTTTCCTCTTTCAATGCGTGCTGCATTCTGCAGCACGCATTGAAAGAGGAAAAAGCCTGTACTGATTGTTTTTGTGCAGAAAGGTGCCCCTTCCTGCACAAAAACAATCTCCCCATGGCGCAGGCATCCTTGCACCATGGTGCAAGGGTGCCTGCGCCGGCGCTTGGCAGCTGTTTGTGCGCCAGCGCAGGGGAAAGCACAGGAATGCGACATATTCTTGTAAATATGTCGCATTCCTGTGCTCTGAAAGTGCCGCAGCGTGGCGCAGCCAAAGGGCTTGCAGCGCCACGCTGCGGCACTTTCTTGTAGATCTGCCCCAGTGTGTTTAACACTGTTTACGATTCCCAATGGTGTCGCAAATTGCGAGGCTCATTAATATTAATGAGCCTCTCGCAATTTGCGAGCCCATTGGGAATGACAGGCCCTCCCAGGGATGGTGGCCTGCTGGGCTCAGCAGACCACCATATCTGGGACTGCTTTTAAATAAAGCAGTTTTTTTTTAAAATGCAGCCCGTTTTCCTTAAAGGAAAACGGAATGCATTAAAAAAAAAAAAAAAATGAAACGTTTTTGTTTCATTTTTTAAGGGCAGGCAGTGGTCCCTGGGATCACTGCCTGCCCTTAAAAAATATTTTCGCATGCATTTTCAAAGGGGAAAGGGTCCCCTGGGGACCCCTTCCCATTTGCGAATGCATTACCACCTACTTGAAGTAGGTGGTAATTGTGAGTGTTTTGCAACCGCAATTGCGGTCGCAAAACATTAGGGCATGGTTTTGAGACTCGCTATTTGGAAGGGAACACCCCTTCCAAATAGCGAGTCGCAAAACCTATTTAGCGAGTCGCAAATAAATTGCGACTCGCTAAATAGGCTTTGTACATGGCACATGATGTTTTGCAAGCGCAAACGGGTTCGCAAACCCGTTTGCGCATGCAAAAACGGGTCGTACATCTGGCCCCTAAGTTATTTACCCAGAATCAAAGAATATTGAGCCCACAACGGGACTCGAACCTGGTTCCTCAGTACCAATTTCGGCAGCCCCGGCCCTTATGGCACTCAGAATTTGACACTGGGGTTTTCTAAACCTGCAAAAAACTGAACAACTCACTCGTCGCTTAAAAGATCTGTAGATGTTTGTTAACACATTGGAAATGGTCACATAGAGCATGCCTCACGTGTCAACATCCCAGTATCTAGGCGATGTCATCAGTGGCAGTCAGATTCCTATTATCACTCGAGATGCTGCAGAGAGAGGGAGGAAGGATCATATAGTAACCTAAAAGTCAAACTGGTTGGGTTCTTCAATACCATTTCGAAATCTGTCAAAAAGGTATGTACCCTTTATTGCCCAGCTCGCAAGAAGGCTTTTCTCACAGCAGTGAATGAGGGATCTAGAAGTGTTTAGAGGAACATGTCAGAGGTCTTATGTATACATCCCAGACCTCAGCTTTCTAGTATGAAACCAGTCTTTACTTCATGAAGAAACCGTATTGTGTTTCGAAAGTTAATGTGTAAACTTTTTACTGCCGTGTGTACGCTGCTACAATATCATGCTATGTTATGTTATCTTACAGGATTTTTATACTGGGCATTGTTCGCCAATAACTTGGCCTCTTAGTGAGTTGAACGTAAACCTTGATCTGTAGTTGAGTGTTTTCCAAATGTAAGATCTGTGCCCCCTGGAGTGAGGCAGTGAGGTTGTTGTGACTTGGAGGAGGAGGATTAGGCATAAGTTTTGAATTTTGGGTACAGGTGTTGTGCAAGGCCTTGTGATCTTCCAAATGATAATTTGTGCCTGTAATATTTGTCATGGGTGATCTCGGCAAGGTGAGTTCCAGTGGGACTTGAGGTATTACTGTGAAAATGAAAATTGAGTTAGGTATGGTGGTGTTATTGGACAATTTTAGATCGCTTTACAGGTGCCAGCCATGATACCCTTACTTACGTGTTAGACAGTGCGTTTTGAAGTAGTCTTGAACTAGTATGTTGTTTGAGTAACTTTTCTCTGGTGTTTCTTTCTGACCTTGGAAATGATGCTAAGAGAAAGAATTGTTCATGTTCTTTTGTACTTAGATTGTTCTGTCCTTATCAATTTTCTCAATTAGGGTCCCAGTGCTCTTGGGTCTGGGTGACCCCAACCTGCTGCCAGATTGACAAGAGTATCCCTTAGCTTTTGTGGCAATGTTTCCCAATCACCCCATTACATGTTGCCTCCACTGAACGGAAACCACAGCCTCCTAATTCCTTGCGCCTTCCCCCTTTATTCCCTGTGCTCCTTAAGCACAGTTTTCTCCTTGTCGTTCTTTTCCAGAGTTCTGGTCTCTCACACTCATCATGAGAAAAATAGCCACTATAAATGCAATCAATCAATCAATCAGTGGATTTGTAGAGCGCTTATTGTCACCCATGAGGGTATCAAGGAGCTGCAACAATTATAATTGTAGTCCACTCTGAGAGGGTGCAAGGAAGAGTATGGCGCTAGCCATGCATCATTCAGCCGAACCAAGGTTAGGAGGAAAGATAGTCTCCCTTTTAGGCTGGACAGCTGTTAGACCTTCTGCACACCTACCATTCTGGCCTTACGGTATTGTTGTCCATCCCCACGCCTATGTAATATGCAACTTTTTACTTGTAATTCTTTTACTTCATCTTCCAAAGGGATAGCCCAGGGGAGTGTCTGATACACAGATTACGGCTAAGGAAAAGCAATCTGAGAAGCTTGGTTGGAGTGGTGTGAGGAGTTTCTGATAGTACAGTGTGGTGATTCAATGGTAGTGTGGTTACTGAGATAAGCATGCTGTTCTAGCTTGTAGTAGGGGCTTTAGGCATGGTTTTAGTGATGCATCAGAGAGGAGAGGCAATAAAGGCCAGGGGAAAATGAGGAGTGGAAGCAGGGGCAGAAAAGAGAAGCAGTGAGGAAGAGGGGGCAGAATCGTGGCGGAGCAGGTAGTGAAGAGAAGTAGTGGAAGAAATGAGGCAGAATAGTAAATATGAAGGAGGGAGGGGAAAATTGGGGAAAGCTAAAGGAGGGCAACTAAAGGTAAAATTGAATGAGAGAGAAATATGGGGACGAGAAGGGTAAAGAAGGTAGTAGAACGTGGTTAGGACAGGAGGAGGAGTTAGGAGGGTGGGGAAAGGAATGTGCTGGCAGGCAGTGTTTGTGAGATTAGTGATACAGTTATGAATAGAAGAATTTAGGTCATGGAATGGGATAGTGTGAGACAGGGAACTAGAAGCATTAGATCTGGAACAGGAGAGCGTACGGCATGGTATGCAAGAGGGTGGGGGTGGGGAGCATGGTTGTGGGTGGGGTAAGCGTGGGGAGTGATGCAGGAGCATGATAGGATGTGGTGATCTGTTGAAGTGGATGACTTATGAGCGTGGTGTGGTGAATTGTGGTGTTGTTTAGGGCAATGTATTGACATAAGAGGGTCACTGTTATGAATGTCTGCTTGAATTATAGGTGTGATTGATGGTGTGCGGTGATGTAACGGATGGACTAGTGTGATGTGATATTGGGTGGTCTGGCCTGAAGTGCATTATGATATGATTTTGTTTGTTGTGGTATGACACTATTTAGCACAATAACCAGGGGCGAAGTGTAGTTGTAGGGGTGTAGTAGTGTGGTGTGGCAGTAGGCAGTCTGGAATGGAGTGTTGTACTAATGTGCTTGGTGATGAGAAGGGGCACGATATGGTGCTGGATGGTGTTCTACAGGGCAGTGTGAAGTGACCACAAATGGTGTTTTATGAGCACTAAAGCAGTGCAGAATAACACACCTTGGAGTTTCATATGAGATAAAGCGATGCACTGTGATGAGTGTGGATGTCTTCAGTGGGAAGAGGGTGTGTATGAACTTCTGTGATCTTCTGTGCTAAACTGTTCTGTGGTATTCAAGGAGCTATGATGTAGCTTGGAGAGTCAGGTATGTTTATTGTCATGCTGCACGAAGTGGTAGGTGCCCTGTGATCTAGTGTTGGATTGAGTGACAAGCTTTGAGTGATGCGGTGACTAGAGGTAAGGGGTGTTGTGATATGCTAAGGTGTGGTGCAATGCGGTACAACATGATTTGCTACTCTGTTGGTTGCTTTCCAGTAAAGTAATGCAACATTTTTCAGCTCTGAATATCCCATGTTCTGCGCTACCGAAGCACGACTGAGTTGTTACTTTTGATGCTGATAGGCAGTTAACATGCCTCTCTCTCTTGATGCTCAATGAATGAAGAAAAACAGTTTCTTCTTCAAACAGTTTGTTGCGAAACCCTAAGTCATGTCTTGTTTATAGAATTACCATACCGTTAAACGATATTTAACATATTTCTTTAATTTTATGAAGGCCTTGTTTCTATCACCGGTCAGTGCAACAAAGTTATGTACAGCATATAGCATTACTGTGTGAGATGCATGGCATTCTACTGTGGGCGTGGTATGCAAATCTGTTGTTTGTTAATGAGTGAAACAATGCCATATTTGAGAGGGGTGGTATGTGGTATTGCCTGCTGTGGTTTTGGGCGGTGACGTGCAGAGTAGTATGTACTGAGTTTCAGTTGTTGAGTCATGGTGAAGGGTGAAGACGGATGGTGAGGAGATAGTGGGAGAAGGAGTGTGGAGTGAGGTATAGTGAAAAAAAATATGGGGCAATAATAGGTGTAGTTGGTTTGGATGGCTTTGGACTGTGTTATCTGAAGACCTTGATGTAGTAAGATGAGAAGTTGTGAAATTTAATAGATTGTGTTGTTCTTCGGGATCTCAGTCTCTTCCTGTATTCCATTCGGAACTGTGTGAGGTTTACATTGTACCACAACTTGTTGCCTACTACAGCAACATTGCAAGTGTTGGAATGTTTTTTTTGAGACTATGTAATTGTGTTTGCTATTGATACAAAAAGCTTTTGTTCCGCAGTATTAGAACATTGAAAAGTGATGGAGGGAAGTAACTGGTTACCACTCTGGGTAGCATGCCACTCCACCTTTTATGCTCACTCTGCAGAGCTCCATATGGCAGAGGGATTCAAGATGCATACACCTGATGAGAACGAACAAGGTTGAAATGCATCTGAGCGATGGAGGTTTTTTGTTTCATAGGAACAGTGGTATAACCGTTCTTGATGAACTGTACCTTTTGGTGCAGGGACAAGACTGATTGACTAGGGTTGGCCCCTATTTTTAAGGAAGAGCTAAAACAATGGTTTGAAAGCACTCAAAGTAGTAATGAATGGCTTAATTTCAGTTAAACATTTCCATCCAGAACTTTTGTGCTGTCTGAGCATGCCACCATGAGTGTTCTGGGTGTGCCAGTCTAGGGTACTGCACACAATGCGCCATGGAGACTCAAGCTACACCTCTCAATTGAGTCATAGCAAGTTTCTGTCTGGGGGCTGGTTGTGTAACCATTGAGCTGTGATGTTGCCTTGCAGTTCAGACTGGACTGTCCCTGTTGGAAAATGGGGCAAAAATGATTTGGATATGGTTGATCCCTGTCCGTAACATAAGTAAAGTGAAAACAGTGGTAAGGTATGCACTCACTGTAATTACCAGAGGTTCACATTAATGTAAGTATTTTCATCCATTATTTGTATGATGGCAACAAGTTATAAATACAAAAAGGTGAATCTGAAAATAGAATGCTCTTTACATTTGCGGCTTATGAGCTTTACTGTATCTATTTCCAATATTAAAAAAGCACATAACCAGAATAACATATTGGTTGCTCTGTGGCAGGCCAGGGCGATCTCCCTTGTTCCCAACACAACGTTTTTTGGACCTGCTCTTTACATGTTCAATGACCCATGTTACAGTGCAGGATCATTCTTATTCGTGAATTTCCAATTTGCATGTGACATGCCCCCATAGAAACTAGGAAATTTCCCTTTCTGAATATATGAGTTATTGCTTATCAACTTCCTCTGTTTTCGAAAGTGCAGACACGACACCATACATTGAACTGTGAGCCCAGGGCCAGATTGTTCATTGGTGCAACTAAGTAATCTCACAGAAGGCTTGGAAATCTTTTGCCATTATGGCCTGTTCTGGATTGCCCCATTTGTTGCTTTCCATTCTTACTTCTTCCACTGAGTTAGTGCTTTATTGCCTTTACTGACCAGTTCTAAATGATTTTCCAATCTACTCAATATTAGTATTCAGATTTCTTTAAAAGGTAATTTGTCGTGCCTTTATTTGCAAACTTTCTTATTGAGAGGTATATCTCCTGGGGGTGCAGAAAAAGGAAGCAGTAATGTCTATTATGCGATTATGAATGCCAATTATTCTACGTGTACGCCATTGCATACACTGTAAAGATACGGAGCCCCTGCTACTAATAAGAAGTTCACCTAGGCAGGGAAATACATAGTGTGAAATTCCTAGGGCAACTTCAAAACCTTTTTAAATAACCATAATGGAAAAAATGTCTAAAAGAGAAAAGCTGACACTCTAAATTAGAAAAATACAAATATATTTTTTATTAAATATTTTCTCTAAATATTATTCAATATATACAATTTATGACAGAGAAGTAACCATTTAAATCACATACAAGCTGCATTCATCCACCTATCCATGCATACATATCATACACATGTTTTGATTGTTCACAATAATCAATGGTTTGAATATTCCTGATACACAATAATTTCAACCGAGAGAAAACAATATTCCAAGTTATGGCAACATAATTGAATATTTTTGTTGGTTTCAAAAAGATAGACAAAACACACAGGCTAAAGATGTAGCAACTGTCCCATGAGATAATATTATTGACGGGTGGTTTTCATATTGTCTCTACCCGCGTTTCGGCAGAACCTGCCTTCCTCAGGAACGCCACCTCCAATTAACTTCTCAAAATGTACGGGTCACAGTAAGCTGATGTATTCACATCACCGGGACGGTAAAATGGACTTGCCACGGTCTTCCTTGCTTAAAAATATGTATCCAAAATGTACGGGTCACAGTAAGTTGATGTATTCACATCACGGGAGATGATAAAATGGACTTGCCAACGGTCTTCCTTATTTAAAAGTATATGTATCCTCCGTGAGGAGTCTCCGCTCCGGCAGCTCATTCCAATGGCTGCCGCAAGGATTACGAAATCAGTTCCTGGCACCAACAAAAATATTCAATTATGTTGCCATAACTTGGAATATTGTTTTCTCTCGGTTGAAATTATTGTGTATCAGGAATATTCAAACCATTGATTAATGTGAACAATCAAAACATGTGTATGATATGTATGCATGGATAGGTGGATGAATGCAGCTTGTATGTGATTTAAATGGTTACTTCTCTGTCATGAATTGTATATATTGAATAATATTTAGAAAAAATATTTAATGAAAAATATATTTGTATTTTTCTAATTTAGAGTGTCAGCTTTTCTCTTTTAGACATTTTTTCCATTATGGTTATTTAAATATGTTTTGAAGTTGCCCTAGGAATTTCACAGTACGCCATTGCATACATTGCATTAGATAAATGCAACAGCTGTGTTAACCCACCAAACTAGCCCTAAACTATTTTACCGGAAACCTCAACTCTCATCTGAAATGGGATGAATCAGTTTAAATATTAAGAAAGCTATTCGTGTCTCAAAGCTGAGTATTCAGCATACACTGGAATTCTGTAGTGAGGTGATTTGTGAGGGCCCCCTTGAAATATTAGTACTGGGATACTGGTACATTTTGTAAATAAGGATACAGGTGTATTAAAAAAGCTGGACATTTTTCAGCACTAGGACACAAATGCAAACTGAGGCTCAAGATGAAGTGCGTTGTAGGAATTAAGGTGTTAGTGCAATTGACAATCCATGAGTGATACGAATAAACAAAGTTCCATGGTTAGAGCTCCGTAGATCTCTCAATAGCGATACATTAATGAACAGAACAGGTTGAGATCTAGATGTATCCTGAGAGCTCTCTGGATGTCTCAACAGCGGGGTAGTTTACCTGCTGTAGGTTACAACAGATGGGCATTAGGAGAGGTATACAAGTAATAGAGTATAAAAATTAGTATGAAAACATGAATACAGTATGTTGAATGTGCAGTGAATAGTGTAAACGTGACGTTAAACTGACACGCATTTGAAGGTGCAAATTCGCTGTAGCCAATCACTGTTATTCATGTAGGCCGCAGACAAAATCCTAACAAGTTTTTGATAGTCAAAAAGAAGCTTGATATTGCGGAAATGTACACAACTTGATTTAGCCGCTTGACCTTAGAGTGACATGCTGAGTGGTGTTGTCATAACTGCAGAATTTTCTCTTTTAACAAAAAGTAATATTTTACTATGCAGCATTTATTCTTAAATGTCATGAACTTCCTATTTCCTAATGTTTCATATAAGAATTGAATAAACTAGCTTGTGCATTTAAACAATAAATAACTGTTGTTTAAATTAAAAAAATGCATTACCTAACCATGATTTGTCTTTCAGTCAGTAGTTCATTGTTCCCACTGTGAAACAAGTAAATAGAAGGTCAATGGATATGAAAAGTCAATGGGAACTTTGCCTGATGTTTCTAGAATCTAACCTCGCAAGACTGACTGCAGTTAACAGCATGATAAAAGTTTAATCCACATGTATTTCCGTGGGAACAGAGGAGATTAACTTTCTTACCAATGAACCCTACCTTCTTTTTGGCTCATGGAAGAGAAAGCCGGCAACAATGTTTTCAATATGTGTTCTTGACTTTTATATTAGTGAGTGTTCCTAGGTAGAAGCAGCGCATTCTCTTTTTTTTTTTAAGGATTTACCCAGACCCAGACTCTTGATGGTGGTAGCTACTGCTGCTACTGTTTCCCTCCTTTATCTGACTTTTAGTTGGATTTTGATGGTTTGCTACTCCAACTGTATTTTAATCTGAGACTAGGCTGAGTCTTGAAAAATGCTCTTTATGGGTAATTCTGATATTTAACTTGATTTCAAAGCTATATGCTCTTTGATTTCACTCTTCTTTTCCATTTGATTTCAAACTCTTTATGGGTTCTTAATGAAGTAAATTCCGATCCTGATTTATATATTAGGGACCTTATTTCCTTTATGGAACTAGCTTAAATGTATTGATATTGATGATTGATCTGTTCTCAACAACTTTTCTTTATGATGAGATTTCTGTAAACTTAATTGATTGATGGACTCACTGAAGAAAGATACAAAATAAACAGACCTTTACTATTCTCTTAATGAAAAATAAAACTTTAAAATGACAAAACAACTCTCGTCATTGACTGAACTTAAACTGTAATTTATTTGAAATGTCTGAATTGCTCCTTGACTCCTAATACACAATTCAAAGGTCCATCACACAAGCAAGAAAAGATTATAGCATGGGGACGGGCCTTAGCACTGGCTAGACATTATAATTTGGCCCATTACCACGCTATCACCATTGTCTCAACACTGGAATATCAGTGCCTGAGCTAGAAAATCAGAGTGTCACTGCTGAGAACCAAGTGACCACCTCAATAGTGGGTGTAGCGCTATCTAGAGGAGCATCTTGAAATCCCTGGGAATGCCTCAGTTATGGGAAAGCGGTGTGTGGTACATCACTGAAAGAGTGACATGAGAACCCTATGAATGTCTCAGCACTTGATGTCAGTCCAGGTCAGCATAAAGAGGTGCATTGTGATTGCACTTTTCCTTCCAGTGGGACACACTGTTTCATATAAGGCACTTCTTTTCCTGTCACAAAAATCTGTGTGCCTGTTGTTCGCCAAGTCTTTTGTATTGCAAGAATATTTTTTTATAGGCACAAGCAAGATTCACTGCTAGTAAAAACTGCAGTTGGCTATCTTGACAGACTCTAAAGTAGTAGAGTCATTCACTAGTTGCTCTTCAACACTGGCTGCGTAAGCTGTTTTTAGACAATATATCGGAAAATGTGCTGCAATATGCACCATTTGGCTACACTTTTCCAAAATGTTCCTGGGGGAATGGGGATCCCATAAACCCTCTTGATTGAACAGTACTCACTTGCAATGTGTGGCTTAAATTAATGCTTCAGGTTCCCCGCTTTAATACATCCTGTTCTTCCCCCAGTATACTTGCTGACGTGTAATAACGTTAGAACAAAGAGCACTAGAATCATGTCATGTTACATGTCATGGCAGATAAACAGCCACTGCAAAGCTGAACTGACAAATCATTTAGAAATTGCTTCTATAAACTGAAAAAACTGCTACAATGGAGTCACACTGCCAACGAGAACCTAAAACCACCCCTTAATGGTGCATATATTTAATGGTGGGCGACCCCCGAGATCATGGTCAAGCGCAAAAATTGTAATCTTTCAGAAAAAAAATAAACCACCAGAATTATTGGGATCATATCGTCCTATTACACTCATTAATGGCGACTCAAAAATATACTCAAAATTATTAGCTAATAGAATTGCACCTATTATACACAAAGTTATTTCTGAGCGTCAGCATGAATTTGCTCCAGGGAGATCTACCATAAACTATATTCAAAGAGTCATCACATTGTTTGACATCACTAATGTTGCAGGAGACCCTATGGCTCTGGTTTTACTAGATGCTGAAAAAGCTTTTGATAGGGTCTCCTGGTTATATTTATGGGCTACCATGTCTAGGGTAGGAATAGGGGATGGCTTTTTCCAAGCAATTCAAAGATTATATGTTGAACCAACAGCGGCCGTGATGGTAAATGGCATATTATCTAAAGCATTTCCAATATTCCAAGGTACGAGGCAGGGTTGCCCCTGCTCCCTGCTCTTATTTGCGATCTACATTGATCCATTTGTTGGCAGGTTAGAAGAGAACGCCCAAATATCAGGAATATGGTCACAGAACTATCCCACTAAGACCTTAGCTTATGCGGACGATATTGCCGTGGTAACAGCTGATCCAAACACCGCCATAATAGCTATTGAAGACGAGGCAGGACGTTTTGGACAAATCTCAGGTCATGCACTTAACCAGGATAAGATTCAGATTGTTCTTAACGACAAAGCAAAAATGACCGATACACGTGTAGTAGAAAAAGCTACATATTTGGGTATTTGGATATCGCCTAGGTTATTTATTTATTTATTTATTTTAGGAGTTTTATATAGCGCTGACCTGACCTGGGGGTATCGGAGTGCTTTACAACAGTGTTTCATAAGGGTTACATAGTAGAGCAGTCTTAAACATAGAGTTCGGAAGTCCAGGAGGGCTGAGGATTCTTGAGGTAGTAGTTGAGTCCTGAGGTAGCCTCGTTGAATGCTTCATTGAGGTAGTCCGTGAGTCCTGAGGCAACCACATTTAATGCACAAACTTGTCTGGAGGCGGGCTGAGGTGGATCTGTTCGATGCCAGGTCAGTGAGCAACGGAGTCAGGGTTCTCGTGAGGGCGGCAGCTATCCATTCGGGAGGGAGCGGTTGAGGAGGAGGGCTTTTAGGTGTTTTTTTAATTTAGCGAAGGACCGGATAGTTCTGATATTTGCTGGGATGGAGTTCCAGATTTTGGGCGCGTTTCCAGCGAATGACCTAGCCGCGGTTTTTTGTTTGCGTGTTTTCATGGGGATGAGAAGGAGGGAGTTTGAGCTCCTTAGGTTTCTTGTTTGACTGGCCCTCTTTAGTTTGGCGGCCAGATAGTCCGGTTTTCCTGTGTGTAGGGCTTTGTGCGTGAGGCAAGCCGTTTTGAAATTAGCCCGCTGTTCAACAGGGAGCCATTTTAGTTCTCTTAGTGCTGGTGAGATGTGGTCGTATTTCTTGATTCCGGTGACCATTCTGGCTGCTGCTTTGAGGGTTGTTTTGAGGGTGCTAGGCGGGTTTTTGCGGTGCCGGTTAAGGTTGCGTTCCCATAGTCGAGTCTGGATAGCACCAGCGATTGGGTGGCTTGTTTGAGGTCTTTGGTAGGGATGAATGGTTTAATTTTGTAAAGAAGTTTCAGGTTGAGGAAGGCAGTCTTTGCAGAGTTTTTGATGTGGTTGGTCATCTCCAGTTTTGGGTCCAGGGTGATTCCCAGAGATTTTGCGGAGTTAGCCAGGGTGGGAGTGCCGTTTAGAGCATCCATAGCTTTAAGCCATTCTGCAATTTGTGGGTTCTCTTCTTTGTTGGAGATGAGGAGGATCTCCGTTTTGTCCTGATTGAGTTTAAGGTGATTTTGGGACAACCAACGTTGAATTTCTTTCAGAGTGTTGTTTAGTCTGAGGATGTCGTCAGGGGAGGAGGTTTGTAGATAGATCTGGGTGTCATCAGCGTATAGGTGGAAGGGGATATTAGCATTTTTGAGTATGGTGGTGAGGGGTTCCATGTATATGTTGAACAGTTGTGGTGAGAGCACTGAACCTTGGGGTCCACCCCTGCTGACTGGGTGAATGTCGGAGGTGAAGTTTTAGATTTTTATCCTTTGCGACTGATTGTGGAGGAAGGAGGTGAACCAATGGAGGACCATCTCATCGGCCCCTACCCTTTCTTGTAGGGCCTTGATGAGGAGATGGTGTTCTACCGTGTCAAAGGCAGCCGATAGGTCTAGGAGAATGAGTAGGCAGCAGTGATCGGTATCAAGTGACTTATGGATGTCATCTGTGATGTTGGGGATCGCCGTCTCAGTGCTGTAACCTTTTCTGAAACCCGATTGGTGGGGATCAAGAAGGTTGATATTGTCCATGTGCTGAGTCAGTTGTGAGAGGACGCATTTTTCGAGGATTTTGGATAGGAGGGGGAGATTGGAGACGGGTCTGAAGTTATTCAGGTCCGTGAAGTCGAGGCCTGTTTTTTTTTATTAGTGGCGTTACTTGGTCGACTTTGAGGCATTCAGGTATGCTTCCGGTTCTCAGAGAGCTGTTGATGATTCTGCACCAGAAAGGGGCTATGGAGAGTTTGAGTTTTTTGGTCAATTGGGTGGGTATAGGGTCAAGGACGTGAGAAGCGGTTTGGAGGTGGAGATTAGCTTGATAATCTCGGCTTCTGTGATGGGATTGAAGGACTTCCATGTATTTGTGTGGTGCAGGCTTGTGCTTTCTATTGAGACTGGGGGCAGTCTTTTGCATGCGGGGTTGGTGTTGGTGTCTAGTGAGAGCTCAATCTTGGAGATTTTTTCATCAAAGAAGATGGTGAAGTTTTCGCACAGTTCCTTGGAGGCTTGGGTAGAGGATACGGGGAGCTTGGTGGTTTGTTGCTTGATGATTTTAAACAGTTCATTGGGCCTGTTTTTTGCCTTGTCCAGGGCGGAGCAGAAAAAGTTGGATTTTTCGCTACAGATGTGTTTTTTGTATTTTCTACGAGCTGCTTTGAGTTGTTCGTGTAGGCTCGTGGAGGGGTTGTTTCTCCAACGTCTTTCTGTGGCTCTCAGTTGTCTCCTTTCATTGTTGATGTCCGTGTTGAACCAGGATCTGGATGGGCTGTTCCTGTTTTTTTTTTGTTTTAGCGGGGCTATCTGGTCTAGAATGGATGTCAGGGATGTGTTGTAATGGTCAGTGAGTTCTGTCGTAGTTAGACCATCCATGGAGGTATTGAGGAGGGAGTTGACTTTTACCTCCAGGTCAGTCATGTTGATCTGAGTGAGGTTTCTGGTCCACTTGGGCTGTTCTTGGGTGGGGGGTTGTAGAGTGACTGGCTGAGTGAGGTGGAAGAGGATTAGGTGGTGGTCAGACCAATCTACGGGCAGGGTGTGATTTATCGTCACTGTGTCATGTTTGGCGATAATGGCATCTAGGATTGATCCTTTGTTGTGAGTTTCTTCTGTGCAGTGTTGCGAAAGGTTGTTGCTGAGTAGCAGCTCGCTCAGGTTTTGTATTAGCGGGTTATCATCTTCATTCCAGTGTAGGTTGAGGTCGCCCAGAATTAGGTTGTTCGTATCTTGTAGTGAGCAGTGGGCAATCAGGTCGGACAGGTGTTCAGTGAAAGCGTTGGAGTTGCCTGGGGGGTGGTAGATAAGGTGGCAGGTTAGTGTTCTGTTGTTGCTCGTGCCCATGTTGACGGTTAGGCACTCAAAGGTGTTGTAGTTGAAGGAGTCTGTTTCCGTCACGGAGATATTGTCTCTGTGAATGATTGCTATGCCTCCTCCTCTTTGGTCTTTTCTGTCTTTGTTGGTGATTAGAAAGCCTGGGGGGACGAGAGTGTCCAGGAGAGGTAGGGAGGAATCCTTAAGCCAAGTTTCGGTGATGAATGCTATGTCTATGTCGTGAGTGAGGATGGATTCTGCTAGTTCTGTGGCATGTTTGGTGGCTGATCTGCAGTTTATGAGCATGCAGTTTGTGGGGGTCGTCACTGTTTTGGGTTTCTTCGTTAGGGGGGCCATGGGGATGCTAGTGCGGGTGGTCGGCGGTCTGGGTGATTTTGGAGGCGCTTGGTCTCTTCCTAGTCCGGTGATCACCTGGATTTTGGATTGGAGGGTGACAGCCATAGGATTGTCGTACAGGGAGGCGAGGACCGCCGCATCACTCTCAGACATAGCGTCTCTAGTTCTTTTGGGTCTCTGAGGAATATTGGGGAGGGGGTTTGCCGCCCATCTCTGAGGGGGGACTATGGATGATCTTTGTTGTGCATTGGTGGTGGGGGAGTGGGTGCGCTGAAGTTGCTGGGGCACCGCGAGGTTGGCTAGTATTTCTCTGAAGCCCCGGATTATAGTTGCTATCTGGGTTTCCAGCATGGAGAGTCTCAGCTCAGTCTCAGATTCGTTGAGGCATCGGGACTGGTCCTGAGCGGGTGTGTCGGGCCTAGGGGGGGAGAGTCTCGGGGTGTTGGGTAGCTTAGTGGTGGCTGTGTTGTCCGTGTTGGGTCTGGGGGGAGAGAAACTCAGGGAGTTGGGTAGCCTTGTTTTGGTTGTGTTGTCCATGTGGGGTCTGGGCGGAGCCGTGAGTGCAAGGTGGCTGGGGGTTTTTTTGGGGCGTTGGTGCTTTGTTGCCTATGTGTTTGGGGAGGTGGGTGTTCAGGTTGTTCAGAGTGGGCTGGGGCGAGTGGGTGGCAGGTGGCGGGTGGGGGTGAGCGTCGGTAGGTGACAGATGGGGATGAGAGCTGGAGGTGGGCAGTAGGGGGGTCCTGTTCTCTCTGGGGGTGGTGCGGGGGATGCCGTGTGGCGGGGTCATGTAGGGTTGCTAGGGAGTATCGGAGAGTTAGGTGGCTGGTGGTGGAGAGAGCCGACGGCGGGAAGTAGTGGGGTCCTGTTCTCCTTGGTGGAGGTGGGGTCGGTGTCACGCGGAGGTGGGCATGCGGGGTTGATGGGGAGTACCGTTGAGGTAGGTGTCGGGTGGGGGTGAGAGCCGGATGGGGGTAGTGGAAGAGACATGCTCTTCCAGGGGGTGGTGGGGGGTATGTCGCGTAGTGAGGGGCATGTGTGGTATCTAGAGGGTACCGGGGCGGTGGGTGAGTTCTGATGGCGGGTTCAGTTCTTCCGGTGGGGGAGAAGGGGCGGGAGGGGAAGGGGTGCGTGAGAGGGTGCATTCCGGAGAGAGGGGAAGAGGACTCTAGATTGTCGTTGTTGGCTTGTATCAGGACTGTGCCGTTGGAGTAGATGGTCACCGTGGTGTTTCCAGTACGCCTTGCGCGGTCAGGGAGTGATATTGTCAGTTTGCAGCTATGTGAGGTGTTGGTGGTTTTTGAGATGTTGAGCTGCGATCTAAGGATGGATTTCCATGCTTCGTGTCTTTCAGTGTGGAAAATAAGGTACATTTTTACCCTTCCTTTGGAGGAGCAGTGGTAGATGTCTGCGAAAAGTGATTCGGGATGCTGTCTGATCAGTTTCTGTTTAAAATTCTTCTTCGCTTTGGGTGAGAGGTCGGGCGGGAAACTGATCGAGAAGGAGTTCAAGCCGTGTGGAATAACGTGGCTCGAAGAGGAGGGGACGGTGTGGGTTGCCGTGGCGGAGGGCATTGTGTGTGAGTGGGATGGGGGGCAGGCTCCGTACTGGAGGATGGGAAAAGTGCTTCCAGAGAGTCCTCAGAGGGTAGTAGGAGAGGGGTGGAGAGATTCAAGTTGCTGTTCTGTGGGTTAGACGGTGAGTGCAGACTCAGGGGAGCGGTGGATTGGGTGCGGGCGGTGTATATTGTGGGGTCGCCTCTGTCGAGGTTTCGGTCCTGGGTGATCCTCTAAAGTTTGGGCGCAGATTAATGGAGGTCGCGGGTGTGCTCGGTCTCTCTGCCCTATTCCTGTTGGGGGGGTCTGCGCAGCATAGAGCTCTGTCCGTGGTGGGTGTTTTCCACTCCCAGGTGGCCAGATTTGACCAGGTGAGGTCGGATCAGATACAGACGGGGCAAACCATGAGCGGCGTGTCGAGAGTGCTAGGGACAGGGTCAGACAATGAGCGTTGGTGGGAGAGTCTCTCCGCCCTCTTCCTGTTGGGGGGGGTTCTGAGCAGCATAGAGCTCTGTCCGTGGTGGGTGTTTACCACTCCCAGGTGGCCAGATTTGACCAGGTGAGGTCGGACCAGATACAGAGAGGGTCAAACCATGAGCGGCGTGTCGAGAGTGCTAGGGTCAAGGTCAAACAATGAGCACTGGTGGGAGAGTCAGGGTCTGGGTCCTGGTCAGACAATGACTGTGCACTGTTTGACCCTGCTTGACAATGCTCATGTACTGGTGGGAGAGTGCCGTTCAGTGGTGGGGGTTGTGTGGTTGACGGGTCGGGGTTCAGTGTCCTAGGCGGAAATCTTGTGGTTGGCACTGGAGAGCTCAGCACCTCGGGAGAGGAGAGGTTGAGGTTGGCCACAGGTTGCGGCGGGAGGGGGGGTGGCCCGCGCTGCATCAGGTCAGTTTATGCCAATATGTGTGGCGAGGTTAGGCTACTATTATCAGGGGGCTATTGTTTTACTATTCTGCCGATTTTTCTGGGCATGGCGGCCATCTTAGGGACAGGCACCGGCCAGTGGTGGGGTGGGGGGGTGTTGTCAGCTCGGGTCTTTGTTTGCCGGGGGGACTGGTCCCACTGGGAGCTGGTGAGAGGCTGTTCCCCAGGTGTTCTGAGTATCTTGCTTCTAGTACTCACTTGCTGGCATGTCGTTGTAGCGGTTCCGGTTTCTGGTTGCTGGCCGGGGCGGCCATCTTGGAGTCAGGCATCCGGAGGCTGCTTGGGTCAGTGCTGTCCTGGAGTTTCAGCGCCGTTTATTCTTCCACTGCTCCTGTCTCGGAGCGGGGCCCACGCGGGATTCGCCCAGAGGTGAGTGCTTGTGTGATTTTGTGTTTGTACCCCCCAGTAGAGCATCAGTGGGGGTCGAGAGCTAGGATCCTTCTTTTGCGGGGCTGCGATCTTTCTTCTGCGGGGCTGCGGGGGTCAGGGCACTCTTGTGGTCTCTGTGCTGTGTTTTCTTAGGTTTCTCAATCTTCCGGTGCTCCTGTACCGCCACGGGGCCCTCAGTCGATTTGCAGGGTGGTGGGAGCCTGCGCGTCCCAGGAAATTTCAGTTTCGTTCCTGGGCTTCGCTCCTTGGTCCAGTTTCTCTGCGGATTTAGGTGGATGGCAGCAGCAATGTAGGTTATTTCATTCCCTTTCTTGGGAGATCCGGTGGGGGAACGTCCGATGGGATGTGGATGGGGGGACGAGCAGAGATTTCCACCGTGTGTCGTGATCCTAGTGTCCGGTACCCATGGGCTTTCAGTTTCGGTTGCGGGACTTCAAATCCTTCGTCCGGTTTCTTTGTGGATTATTTGCTGATGGCGGCAGCGCTGTATCGTGCTACAGACCTCTTTTTGCTTGGTCCGGTGGGGGAACGGTAAAAGGGGTGTGCAGGGGGGGCAAGCAGGGATTTTCACCTTGTTGATGATCCTAGTGCCCGGGAGCTCTGTTGTGGAGCTCCTTCCCAGCGGCCATCTTGTCTGGTTGACCTTAATATGGAACCCCTTATGGATACTATTCAAAAAGATCTTCAGCGTCCTAATAACCTACATTTATCTATTGTAGGAAGATGTAATGTTATTAAGATGCTGTTCTTCCCGAAGATTTTATATCTGTTTAGGGCAATATGTCTTGAATTTACTTCAAAATGGTTTAAAACAATGGAACAGATATTTTCTAGATTTATTTCGGCTTATTCACGACCACGACGTGTCTATAAATTTCTTACCCTATCTAGGGATAGGGGAGGGCTGGCACTCCCGAATTTAAAATTATACTATTGGGCCTCCATATTAATCTATAGTAGAGAGCTATTGCAGACTAAAAGGGATGACATACGGTTAGATATAATTCCATCTATTTTTGAACTCGTGTTGGGGAGTGAGACTAGTGGTTGTTTGTGGCGTCAACTACATGACAGCTACTATAAGAAAGTCCGATTTAAAACTCTTTTTAGTGTTTTTAAAGCATGGAGTGCCATCAGGGGAGTGTTTGGGCTTGGCAGATTATCTTTTTATACCCCCTTAGCTAACAATCATAATCTCCCGGAAATATTTAGAGAAACCTGTATGAGGAGATGGCATAGTGTCGGAATTGTGCAGATTGGCAGTTTTTTTTCCTCCACAGGGTTTCGATCTTTTGAAGAATTGAAAAAAGTTTTTACCCTAGACTGGCGGGATTTTTTCAAGTACCTTCAGATTAGAGATTTTCTGTTATGGAAGGGGGGGAGGGTGCAATTTGAAAAAGTTGGAATTATAGAAAGAGTACTTCAGGATAAAGCCAGCTCTATTTGGGAGGTATACACTCTCATTAATGCAGCACTGCCAGATGATCTGGATAAATATTCACAGAAGTGGCAAGTGAAGGAAGGGATTTCAAATGAGGTATTTATGTATGCATATGAGATGTCACAAACAATTTTAATGTCTACCAGATTCCAAGCACAATTTTTTTAAAACATGCTTTTTTTTGTATTACACACCGGATAAAATCGCCAAGTGGGGGAGTGGTAAGGGAACATTCTGCCCGAGATGCACAATGTTTAGTGCAGATAACGTTCATATTTTTGCATCATGTAATGAGTTAAAAAAGTTGAAGAAAGATATTGAAAAAGTTTTAACCGAAGTGTTAGAAACTGAAATAATATTGACCAATGATGTTATTATATTAGGGGTTGCGGAATCCAATCATTTAAGAACGGGACATGAATTGATTTTCATTGCTATGGCAGCTTTAAGAATGTGTATTGCAGAAGCATGTTTGGACCCCATTGCACCAATGTTTCAGCAATGGCTTTCCAGGCTGCTAGCAATGTCTAATCTAGAAATGGCCATTTATAAACGAAAAGGTAGTAAGTCACGTAAAAGAGGTTTAAAATGTAGTCTCCCTTACAGGTGTGGATCCAAACCCAAAGAGGCGAATAATGGGGGAAAACAGCTACCCCACTTTGTGGTTAAAGGCATGGACTGTTAAGGTGGATAGTAAGAATGTTTATGATGGTTGTCTGTTCTCTTTTTATATTGGATAAGGGAAAGATACTGCACATGTCACTTTAATTTGTAGTTAATAAAACTAATTTAAGAACTAAATTAAAGTATTTCATGTAAGAATGTAATGAATTAATGTAATGAATTTGATTGATTTTACCTGTCTGATGGGGGGGAGGGTGGTGGCGGGGGCAAGTGGGGATTATAATTGGAAAATAAATAAAGATTGTTTAAAAAAAAAAAATGAGATGAGGGAGAGGCAGAACAAAGACTAGACAGTAAACACCTTGCCCGTCACGGAGATGTCAGTGTGTGTATGCTCTCAGGTGCCACTTGTACTCTTGGCACCAACAGCTTTGGCAAGCGGATTTCTTTCTTTCTTTCTCCTGTATAGCTGGAGACTCAACACGTTTGCTTCCAAAAACATTTAATATTGGCGCCAAATAAATATTTGTGTATTGTATATCATTTGGATAATGCCTAAAAACACACCAACTGTAAAAAGATATGCCGTCCGAGGTCACATTCCTGAGACTTAGGGCCTTACTACAAGTTTAGCGGTCTTTGGCTGGGACCGACACCGTCGCTGTCCAAGGAAGACCGCCAAGCCTGTGGTGCACCCGCCCGCCAGATTATGAGTTTAAACCAGGGCGGGCGGGCCTGTGGTGGTCTCACGGTGGTGGTATGTTAGGCTCATAGGAGACCCTAACAAGCATATTGCCGCTGTGAAAGAGCCTGCAAAATGTTCCTGAACAGTGTGGCATACACCATGTTGTGCATGCCACACCATGCAGGAACAAAGTGCAATTCCACGGGGGCACAACATTTGCACCCCTGCAAGCACCCCCATGGCCAGATTCGGCCAGGGGCCGTTAGGGCCCCCTTACCTGCATTTCCACCACCCTTTTCATGGCGGAGTCCCCGCAATGAAATGGGTGTTGAAAATGCAGGTCGTAATATGCTCAGCGGTGCTGACATCAGCACCACCAGCATATTCAGACCCTTTGAAGACCACCGCCACAGCGGGATCCTTGATCCTGGAAGAGGAGGCGGTCTTGTGGCAGTCTCACTGCCACACTCGTAACAGGGCAGACTGGTGGTAATGGTCGGTCCGCCACCGCAAGTACGGCGGTCCAAGGACCGCCGTACTCATAATAAGGCCCTAAGTGACCTTTTCCCACATCTGGAAGAAAATATTGAAAAAAGAAATAAAGAGATGCAGAACAGAACAGTGAGCTGCAGGCCTGGGAAGCGGAAGAGGAAGTGCCTGGAGCTGAGAGCTGCGAGTTGCGAGCGCGGTGAGCACTGGAGCCAGGGGAGCCGCGAGTGCAGCGTGAGCCACGAGAGCCGCGAGCGGTGTGCCCGGCCACTGATGGACACCGACGGCAGCACTACCGCCGCCTCCGAGCAACGGGCGGACGGGTGGTTAGCGCTTTACCCTCTACTCTCACTGGAGCTGCTACTGCGGCTTGAGGAGACATTGTTAAGCGCGGACCGAGGTGAGGAAGGCGGGGGAGCGGGGCTCCTGCAGTGTTCCCATCTGTCTCCCCCTCGCTCCATCTCGCTTGCTTGCCACCAGTGTGCTGCCTGTGTGCCGCCTGTGTGGAGAGCGGCGTGTGGTGGGCCAAGCCACCGACGGCAACACCGCCGCCACCTCCTTTGAAAGGACCGATATCCAGGGCTTTGCAGCCGGCCCGGCCATCTTCGCTCACGCTCTGCTCTCCTGCCCCCACACCTGATCTTGCTGATTTTTGCTCACGTTCTACCACAGCGGACCGAGGCTGAAGACGCCGAATTCATCGAGTTCACCGAGCCCGCCGATCTCATCAACTGGTTACGAGGTAGGAGCAAAAGGAGGGGGGCAGCTAGGATTCCGAGCGCAGCAGCGTACTCGCTGCTGCAGAGTGTGAGCCGGGGGCTACCGCAGAAGCGGCCCGGCTAGGTCGGGTGCGGCTTGCAGCACTCCCGAGTGCTCCTGCTCGGCCCTGTGTTCCCACAGTCCCTATTATTGCCATCTAAACTCCTGCTGCATTAAGAGGCATGTAACAAGCCCCGGCCCCCGCTCTCCAGCGCGCGAGAACCCGTGAGGTACTCAGATAGCAGCAGGAGGGGGCAAGGATTCATTGCCTCACTCTTTGCCTCACTGATTGCCTCAGTAGACAACGCGGCTACCTCGCCACCACCGCACCGCCATAGCACCAGGAGGCGCTAAATCCAGCAAAACCACCCATGGTAGCCTGCAAGTTTTTACCTCGGGCAGCAAAAAGGGGCAGTGACTCTAAGCCCCATTAGGCAAATCGGCCCCCTCGCCCTCTTCTTAATCACCAAATACGGGCCACCAAGAAAAAACCTTAATCACCTTCAAACAAAAATCAACAAACATACTAACCTAAAAGAAGGAGTAGCACAGCGCTGGAGAGAGGCAATCTCCGCTCATAAGTCCACCTGGCGTGGAAGTTACGAGCCACGAGAACGGCCGGTTTTAGGCATAAAATCGGTAAATTAAAGTAATTACAATACTAATAATTAAAAGATATCAAGACGCCTAACAGTACACCACGAAAACCTTTACCTCATTATGGCTTACATAAAATTAAGATCACGCACGATCTTTATGAAAAGACTTGGAACACAACAAGCAATACGAAAGAGCGCCAGTAAGATGGCCCGCATAGGAAATTCTGTTGGGAACGCTGAAATAACAAAATGTTTTACAAAAACATATAACACAGAACAAGTGAAGACACGAACCGAACAGGAAAAAGCGCAGAACACAGGAGAAGACAAAGTAGCGGATTCCAGTAATCTAACCCAAAGCCATAAAGGCTACGTGAGAGAATTAATCAGTGACACCATAATTCCAGCAACTGCAAAAATAGAGGTACACCAAGGATGCTCTAATCCATCCCCCTGTCAAGTAGATCATAAGATACACCAAATTTCCGAAACAGACTTCACCTTACCTGATATAAATATCAATGATACTCTCTTTTGCCAGGTTTCCAAAGTAATAAAGGAGTCGCCGACAATTTATAATAGTACCCCACAAAAAACATCTGCCCTAGTAGGGAATCTTTCTCAATCTCCGGATTCTTTGTTTTTAAAGAATATGCAATTCCCTAACGTACAAACCCCGGTATCTAATTCTTTATTTACTCTTCAAAGAATTTTGGAATCAGTTCTTACCCTTTTAGGGACTATAATGGAAAACTCCGACCAGATGTTGGATACTCAAATAGGCATGTTGCAATATTTAGTAGAGAAGAAAAGGAAACAACAACTTAAATATCAATTACTACTAACAAAAGGAGAAAAGAAACAACAGCTGAAAATCCTCTCCCACCTAAAGTCACCTCATTAACTGACGACTTACTTCCGTTGAAGAAACAAATGTCGACCCAAACGGGTCGGACCATACAAAAAGAAAAAGCCTGAGAATAACCAAATTTTTCCCCTTAGAAATCTATTTAACCCCTTTGCCGCGGCGCAAATTCCACTGCGGTGCGGGGGGGGGGGCTAGGGGGTGGGCCTGGCGCTGCGGTGCTCATGACGGCTCCCTGCCGTCATAAATCACGGTGGGCGTGTGATCATGATGGCCGGGAGTCGTCCAAACTCCGCCCACTAATTAATTCTCCCGCACAGGCGGGGAATTAACACCGCGTGGGAGGAGCGGCAACGTTTGGACGGCTCCCGGCCGTCATGAGCACACGCCTACCGTGACTCATGACGGCCGGGAGCCGTCATGAGCACCGAAGAGGTTAAGGAACCAAACAACGAGAAAGCCCAACACAAGGTCATCCACTATTATCCAATCTTTAACCAGCACAGACCTAATGACTCACTTGAACCATACAACAATCCCTTGATAAGTAAAGAAGAAACAAAAACCATCGATACTCCAGCCTCAGCCTTTCTTGATCTAGCATCAACAAAAAAGGAAAAGAGAGGCAATAAGAACAAGCGGGAAAGGCTTAAGAAAAGAGTAACAAGAAGATTCGTGAAACAGAAGGCTCGGAAGTTAAAGTTTCCGAATCTCCTATCTCCTGAACACAAAACCCCAGAAAAAGAGCAAATTTTAAAAACTGCAACAAACTCGAATCAAAAGGGGCAGCACCACTTAATATCTAAATCAAGAGCGAATTTCAATCACCTAAATCCTCTGGGTCCAAGTTTTTCCATCGTAGCGAACGGCAATGAGCTGCCTGGAATATCGGCCGAACAACCGATAGAGCAGACCTTGGGGGCCTTGACTCTTCAGGAACAGAAGGTTCAATCATGTTCCTTAAAAATTACCGACTTATTCCCCTCGGGTAATGATCCACTCAACCGAGAGAGAATAATCAATCTTATTCGAAAGATCCATCCGTTACAAACATTAACAAGCTCGGAAATAAAACTAGTAGTTTTCCCGCTAAGGTCTAAAACTACGGTGGCCATCGTCGAATTCTGGTCTCAGGTGATTCCGGCAATAATTCTAAAAGAAAGTGAGATTCTCCATAAAAACAGATATGATGTTGCAGTTGTAAACAACAATGTAAACCAAATACAGGATAAGCCTAAGGAAAACAACAAAATGAAAAATCAGCAATTTGTACAAGCGCATAGTGGCTTTGAAAATCCTGCCAACATCCCCAATGAAAATCTAACCATCTCGATTAAGAATGGAGAGAGAAGGATCTGGAATAAAAATATAGACAAGAAGGAAATTACACCAAAAGAAAACCACTGGTCCTGGATTGCGGAGAATTTAAATGGCAACAAACAGGGAAGGGAAAATAAACTCCCTTTTTAACAGAGGCTTGAGTATTGTGTCCTGGAATATAGCAGGGAAAAACCAGGAGAAACTTGCACTGATCCTGGAAGATAGCCCGGGGATCGTGGCTTTACAAGAAACATGGATAACAACAACTTTCGACCAAAATGAGTATTTCGTATATGACATTCCAGCAGAATCTGATAGTCGGGGTCACGCTAAAGGAGGAATCGCAATTCTCCTTAACGAAGATTTCTTCTGGGATCAGGAAATCATCCCGATGCGTACAACGAATATACAATGTATTAAGGTTCAAGTGCTGGAATGATACCATGGATACTTCGTATGACCTAATCATTTTTAATGTCTACATCCATCCCACCTGGCCCCAAAATGGATGCACTCACCATCGAAATTTTTGAGGAAATTGAAAAGGTGGTTGAAGGTCAAGGATTCCCCTCGGTTTTCCTCACAGGAGATTTTAACGGGAAAATCTCTAATGAACTCTTAGAAAAATGGGAATACGGCGAACAAGAGGAAGCCTTGTCAATCCCAACACCAATATTTCTCCCAGGGATCAAAGCAGACAAACGAGGGAAATTATTACTCTCCTCTCTATCAGTATTAAATGGAGTATTTTAAATGGAAGCATAGAAGGAGATATACCTGCAACATGTATAAGAAAAGGCAATCTTAATTCATCAATATTAGATTACATGATATGCAGCCAAGACCTGTTTGGGAGAGTATTAAATTTAAGCACTAAATTCACACAGGGAAGTGACCATGCAATACTACACCTTATAACAGGTCTAATAGTGCAACCTATCTCTCCAGGGTACATCATGCATTTGCACAGCACCGTACTGGTGAACCAGGCCCAAGGGCGACTGACATGGAATTCGAGAACACTTAATAATATAAACTCTGCAATTATTACTGCACAAGCATTACAGACCATTTATTCCTCAGACCCAACAACAAACTTCCAACTAGTTCTAAATAAAATAGTGCAATCCCTGCAGGATAGCCTAAATCATCGAAGTTCCCAACCAGGAAAACAGAAAAGAAAGATCCTAGACAAAAGAGCAACTGCATTAAATAAATTAATTCGGGCGCAATTCCTCCATTTCTCAGAAAATAGACAACAGGAAATAAAAATTTTAAAAAATCGTCGCCGGAGGGAAAAAGTAAAAAAATCGGAAAATTCAGCAGGATCAAAAATGGGTCGATATTCAGATCGCAGCCAAACAAAAAAACAATTGCGCATACTGGAGCTTAATTGCTAAAGAAACAGGTACTAAAAACAGAGACTTTCGACCTAGGATCCCCAAAGTACGTCTTTAATCAAAACTTAATTATTGCACTCAAATTATCGAACTGTACAACCGCCCTGCTGAAATCTTGGTCTCCTGCACACTTGAGGCTCTTCCCAAAACATTTAATGCCAAGGTTAAGCTACGATCTTGATATTCAACATTGCTCTAAATTGCACCATTACGAACCTTATGCAGAGACAATAGAATATAAACAATTGCAACAGTATACTCGTTTTACTTTAAGGCATGGAGTCCGGCGATGCATTATATTACTTCGGCTTGGGATTCTCCCTTTTAAATCTTTTACCTCTAAGTGGATTCTTAACGAAAATGCCAGTTGTATATGTGACCTCTGTAATGGAGGTGTGCAAGACTTGAAGCATGTTTTGTTTGTTTGCCCTAATTCGACATTGGTAGATGCCAGCAATCGGTATTTAAAATTAATTCAAACAAGATGTAATAGTACAACCGTTCAGAACTTGATTTCGCTTCTTAAGTCACCTCCTAATGAATTCGTGTGTTATAATCTGTTTAAATTTTTAAAAACTTTTTTAAAATTGTACTAGAAGGATCATTTATCAATTTTGAATAACATGTATTTTATCTTTTTTTAAATTGTTCTCAGTAGAGAACTAAATCAAATAAATAAACTTGAACTTGAACTTGAAATAAAGAGATGGGTGGAAGGCTTAAATTAATCCGTGGTAAATTAAGTAGTAATTGTAAGCAGTGGTGGTGTTGTTAGTAGTAAGTGGTGATGGTAGTAAGTGGTGATGGTGAGAAGTAGATCAGTAGTAGTGAGTGGCGAAAGCACTAAGTGGTGGTTGCAGAATTAGTAAGTGGGGGTGATACGTTTTGCAACTTTGGAAGCAAATGCAGCCAAGTTTTAGAAACGTTAAACCCTCTGGCAAAGTGCAGGCTTAGCCAATTTAACCAACCAATACAGGGAATCTGGTGGACTGTAAGCCTCAAACCTCCTATACATTACTTGAGGATGGTGCGTAAAGGGAAATAATCAATTCTGTGAGACTAATAGTAAGTTCTGAAACTCTTTTTAGTATGGATGAACAAACACAAAAAATCCAAACTATGGGGTTCATTACAATAGCGGGCGGATCGCCACCACCCGTATGGCAGTGGCGATCCGCCCGCCATATTCCACCGCCCGCATGCCATTTCCCCCCCACCACATTACGATGGCGGACGGAAAGACCGTCCGCCGGTTTTCCGCCGGTCTGACAGGGGAACGGGCGGAAAAGGACACTAATATGGTGGCAGTGTCTGCAAGACACCGCCATCCATATTAGGATGGTAGCGGAGAGCAGCTTCTCCATGGCGGCAACGCCGCCATGGAAAGGCATACGGTCTTTGCTGTTGGGGGCCTGTTGCGGGCCCCCTAGATGTAGGGGGGTGGGGGGTGCACATGGGGGGTACCTATGATACCCCCCTGCATTTGCGTGCACAAGGTGGCAGGCACCGCGCGGTGCCTGTCACGTTGTGCATGCAAATGCACAACATGCATATATGGCATTGTGGCGGGTGCTGCTTACAGCACCGCCTGCCGCAATTCAATGCATGCGGGATCCCACCGCCACCGTGGCATCCTAATGCCTACAGCGGGACCGCCGCTCCTCTGGCGAACGGTCCCATTCACCGTTACGGTGGCAGGTGGACTTTGTCCGCCCGCCATCTTAATGTGCCCCTATATATTTAAAAGGCTTCACCAAAAAGGAATGTTCTAATCTAGTGCATATTATATGTCCGGAAGTAACTGTAAAAATAAACAAAACGGTAGCAATGAAAGCAATTAATGAACAATATATTTAAAAAAAAATTGCAACGGTGTGCTTGTATTCAATAAATCACTGGATCAAATGATGAAATCAGTCTTTGGTAAGCAATGCCTCCCTTCTAGCTAAACTTTCTTAGCGTCAAAATGCCCTTCTGAGTTTCTTTGGTCGCCTCTACAAGCACACTTGGCTGAACAACAGAATTGTTAAAAGTTAGCTTCTGTACTTTGAGAAGGTTGTTCTCTGTCTCAGTTATGGCATTCTTGAGCTGTTCCGAGGAGCTGATGGTCTTTAACAAGTATTTTTACACAACAGCTCGCATGAAGTTCCCAGAATCCACGAATATAAGTCTGTATTAGTCTTAAATTTAAATACACTTCTGATTGGTAGGCAAGAGCTAGTGATGAATGATGTAAAATACAAAAAAATTGCATATGATTTCTTTTGCACATTTCCTAAGTTATACTACACAGTATAACTCACATTAATACACACATTTGAGCAATTGATGTACTAACTACTATAAAGTAAATGCATGTTTTATACGTGCAATTATTACTAAATGAAGCACACATTTCTAAATGAAAAATGTGTATTTAAATACATAAATATATTAAATGTAACGGAGGGGGGGACATAAGAAGAGAACTCAAAGCACACATCAGTGGTGATGGGAGTAGTCATACCAGCAGTAGGTGTAGGTGGTGGTGGGACTTATTAATGAGTTTTACAGAGTGCTGTGCATTGACTCTTGGTAATATTCGGGCAATTGTCTAGGAAAATACTATTTATTGATAATGGGATTTTTTTGTCAAATTGGATAAGATTGGTGAACCGTGCCTGAGATTCCTCGCTCTCGGTCCCTCTACGGTGATGGTTTCAATTAAAAGCAAGTCTGGAAAAGTCAGATTTCAAAAGGTTTCTGAAATCATAACGGATTAGGTTGAGACTTAGGTGTAGGTCTGGACATTTCAGATTTTGTGTCCTTTTACATCAAGAGATCTGCCTCCGTATATCATTATTTGAACAAACAATGGTTGATCTGAGGGGCAGACGTTGAATGAAGGTGGAGATGTAATGAGGTGCAATATAATTAGGCCTGCATATGGATTTTTCAGAAGAAGAGTGATGGTAGAGTGGTTCGAGGGGTCCAGATAGATGTCAGAGAGTATGGAGCCATTTATGATGTTATTTGTATCTGCCATGAGAGGGAGGAAGAGTTGTTTGCTGTAAGAGGCTGAGAAAGAACAAAGCCATGTTGGGTGTTTCTGTTTTGAGGGCCAGGTCATGAACGTCTGCAGTTTCAAGACATTTGAAAGGGGTACATGTGGCAGGGGAAGAGAGGTAGGATGTTAGAGAGGGGTAATTGAGCTATGGTGGATTTGGGGATTTTGGCATACGTCCTAAAAGGTTCCTGGACGATGGAGAAGACTGCTTTCATCTGATTGGGGGCCTCAAGTATGCATTTCGTACAGTAGATCTTTTCAGCTCTCTTGATGACTTTGGGATAGGTTCTCCTGTGATGCATGCAGTGGGTTTTGTCTTCACTGGCCTGTGACTTATATTACTGCCATTTCAGGTTTGTTTCAGTTGGAACCACTTGTTGATCATTTTGTGGCCTGTCTTTGGGTTTCCAACCTTGGCAGTAGCAACAATGTCTAGTGCAGCTGCTTTTTTTAGGTAGATGCTGTTGAACAGTTTGATGGGGTGAATATTTAGGGTGTGACAGTACTACAGGTACATTTGAACACTTCAGTGTTTATGTTACTGAATAAGGACGGCAGAGCTGTAGTCTAAGTTGGAGAGATTTATCTATGAGATATGTCACCATGCCTGTGTTGCCACAAGGAGATTAGAAGTCCAGTGTGTGCCCAGTTGTATATGTTGGGGTGCTTTTTAGCCTGTAATTTATTTGCTCACTGTGCCACCTCAGGCAGTGACCAACCTTTTGCACATGGGCTTAGGTTCTGTTCTTTTAAGAACACTCTAGGAATACTCCACCTGAAAGTGGTAGGCCAAAAATGGCTTATGTGGCCCATGGTGATTTCTAGTGACTAAAATTAATTCAAGCATTCCATGAATCACTTTTTGTGCTAAGTGAGTCATTCTAAGTAGGAGGGGTATGTCTGACATAAGCCTGAGCTTGTGCCATAAACACATGGTGCATCTAAATGATGAGGGCCAAAAGGCCATAAATTGTCTGGGGTTGCTCGTGTTCCATATGGAGAGGGTGTGGACTGGCAAATTAGACTGGCCTGTCCCTACTAAGGCTGGGACATGACTGATTTGCATTTTGGTTGGTCCGTGTCTCTAATGCAGGGGTGTAAAGCAGGCCTCTGCGGAGCGGAGGTGTAGCCTTTTAGGGGCCTAAGCCCCTATGGGGGCCCCTATTCAGCCCAAGACCACTGAATATCTGTGAGATATGGGAGACCCAGGACCCCCATCGCATTTTGCAGGAGGGGCCCATCATTTTGCATTACACTACTGTGCAATGGTACAGACGAGCTACATAAAACTGATGGATTGGTTTGCTTTACAGACCACAGGGATTACCATTGGTTGAAATTAACTCAAGCATTCCATTAATCACTTGCTCTGTCTCTGAAAGTGAACATCTATCACTCTACACCATTTTGATTCATGCTCAGAAGCGGTGGTCGACTGGTTAAGTTACTGATCAGTGAACCTGAATACCTGAATTTCAATCTCAGCTTCTGCACTTGACTGTTATGTTATCCCTACTCGGTGCCTTTGCTTATACACATGTATAGTAGTGTCCTACCTACAATGTCCCACCGAGGCATCTACATGGCATCCTGGTCTACATTATCTGGTTGGAACCATGCCCCACTGTTACCTTCATAATGCCATGCCCTTGCTACAATAAAAACGCTCTCTGTACTGTACTAAAAATTTCTTTTTAGAGCTATGTATGCGCAATATTTTTAAAGTAAAAGAAACCACTTTCTACCAAGCAGCTTTACAGTGAACATTTCTGCACTTAGGAAATATTTCGCACAAAAATAATTTTACTGCTCTTTGCATAGGAATTGTGAAGGAAAGATCAGCACCGCAGGAACACCATCAATTGCCCTGTGGGTACTGATAGCAGTTCTTGCATATACAGCATGTCTACATCAATAATTTTATGGCAGTTCCAACATGTGTGGCGTCAAGTTTTTTAATGTTGTATGTGTGCCAGGTTATGTGTGATCCAGCGCTATCAATAAAATTTCTTCTCCTATTTGTCTTTGGACGTCCAGGTGTAAATATCCCTCTTAAACACAACTATATCCATATGAAGGTGGGGCCCATAACACCGCATATACATTCACTCACTTCATTTATTCCCTGGATTTCATCCGTTCTTACCTAGGAGAAAACAGTTGATTTGCTGGAAGGAGACGGGATACCTTATTATAAAAACGACATAATACTTCTCAAGCTCTAAGGTATTCCGCTCATTGGTCGATGGACCAACTAGTAGGAATCAGTTGATGGTGATTAAGACCAGCTCAATCACTATAAACCTTTAAACATTTACATTTATCATTGGGCTAAAGAACCACTGACTCATTGTTTTTAAAGATAATAAAGTTTATATAAAGTTTAGAAGCATGAATAAGTTTCAAATTTATTATTCAGGTTATTACATTTAGCATTATTATAAGAATAAATTGAAATTGCAATGCATACCTATTAGATGGAAAAATAAAGTTCGTCACAGCAAGAACTCCCGAAGGATCTATCTATCTGTCCTGGAAAACAGGCCTTCTCGTTCCTTTCCCTTTTAGTATTTTAAGAATAAAAGTCTAATAGTTTAAATGGAAAAATCTATTAGGATTAAAAAGGTTCTCCAATAGCAGCGTCTCATGCTCAATCAAAAATATAAAATAGCAGCAGCAGCCGCAGCATCAGTTCGTAAAAACGGCAGCGTTGAAAACAACAGCATCAATAGCAACTAGCAGCAACAGCAGCAGCCCCCTCCCCTCTAAGAGTAGGTCTTCTTATACCCTAATACTAGCTTACTAAGTGAAAATGTTACATCTTTATGGCGAGATTCTCTCTAATTGGTCCATTCGGGTCAGTATACATCTCATTATGAATATCCTTGTTTCAACCAGTTCTTTGTGGCAAGTTCATACTTTTGTCGTTTCTCACGGGTTCATGACATTACCCCTTAGTTCATAGGTTTCAAACTGTATCCTTTTCTGATACTTTTCAGTCGATTAGTTTATTGTCCATTCATTTATTCACTGCGACTTCTCACGCTTTTCGCTGTCTTGCTTTGGCACACGTTTATGCGATAAGGTCATCACAGCCTTGACCACGCTTCCATCCTAAGCTTTTGGAATGATCACATGATCCCTCTTGTTCACGGCTTTCTCTCTTTCGTAACCCTCTCGCGCCTGCGTACTCTAACTCATGGCGGCCATTTTATTTCGCTGCTCAACAGGCCTAAGCGCACTATTATAAAGATAAACAAAACATAGTTAAGAATAAAGAATATAAGCCTTTTCGTTTCCCTCCCGTCATTCTACGTAACCCAATTAGGTATTACCTAGCAAAAGCGACATATAAAGCTATTCCTTACTTACCAAAGCTTCTTTTTGCCACTACACAGCTTATTTTCCAAGCACAAATCATGCATTTATGATTCTAATTAGTACGCAATTGTCAGACTTATGTTATCCACGTTAACAATTGTAAGTAAATTAGTTTGCACATATATAGCGTGTTACCTTTAACCCTTTACATGTAACATACATGGTTGGTTATTCACTAAGACGAACCTGTGTGTTAATTTATTTAACGTAAATATTAGGAGGTTAAAAAAATTTCATTTACCCTGCTCCATCAACTCCCCCCTTTGGTGATTTTTTAATATCACCACAAAAAACCCATGTTATACAATTCTATCTGATAGCATATTTCTTTGTCCGTTTGTTTTTGTTAGTTTTACACAACTGTATCCCTTTCAACTTGTCTCTTTGTCTTCTTATACATGTTTTCTTTTATTTCTTCTAGTTCTATTTCACCCATTTCTCTTTCTTTGTTTATCTTATTTTCATTTCTATTTTGTTCTGCCTTCTTCTTCTCTTTATACATGTAATGATTAGCTTCAGTACTAAAACTATTATGATTATCATGGTCGCTACTATTATTATTTTCCCTATTACTAATCTACTCATTCTAGTAAACCAATTTATTACTGAGGAAAAACTCTTACCAAGTTTTCCCAATGCATTTTCAACCTACAGTGGAACAAGTTCTTTGTGCAAATTGGTAATATTCTTAATATACTTTTGTATATTTTCACTTTTATCTGGAATGTAAGTGCAACAATGTTGGACTTTCAGCATTCCACAGACTCCACCCTCTTTTGCCAAAAGAATGTCAAGGGCAAGTCGATTTTGCAACACCATAGCTCTCATGGCAACCATTTCGGTATTTACCATCAAGAAACCTCCAGCAGTATCTGTAGATAAACGATCTACTACTGTGGATAATTTCCGAATTTTAAATGCATTCAAAGATATTCCCACTGCTGGTATCAATGCTCCAAAAACATCACCTACTATTTCTGAAAAGCTCTCCCTTTTCCTACGTGTAAATGTCTTTACCATTTCGTGTGTTCCCTTTTCTGCTCTATCTACATGAAAAATCTTTGGAAAGACCAGGCCTAAATAACATGATCCATACCAATGGTCCGGTAACCTGTAATAAGCTCTGTTACCACATATGTAATAGATCCCAGGAAATATTGGATCTTTTTCCCTTTGAATCCCCAACCTCCTAAAATGTTATAATTGTCTTGGCAATCACTGGAACCCACGAAATAATTGTCATATCTTGTTCTATTTATTCTAATGCACAACCTTCCCTGTTGGGGCCAATCCAGAGACATAGCTGCATTTGTCTTTTTCTTGTCATGATTTTCTTCCTCAAACGCCCAAAGAGGTGTTTTTGTCTCTTCTATCACTTTTCTTTGAAATTTCACTCTTCTATCCTCGACCATTTCTAAAAATATCTTTTCTTCATTTCTTAACTCACAGGTAAGGTTGTTTTTAACTATATCATCTAATATTAGAATCTTATCTTCTATGAAAAATTCACCAAATGTTTTTGCTTCTTTCACTTTATTTAGTTCTGAAACTACAGGAATCTTTGCAAAAATCTTATCTATATTAGTGTAATAATATTCTAATCTTCCAGTCTTGTAAAATAGACTTGCTAAAACACTACATGTTATTCCATACATCAAAGGAAGGTGATGATAGGTCACACCTTCTGCAACAGACGCAGGTAATTGCATACAAACATAACAATCTCTTACATCCATTGTTTTACATATTCATATAATAATTTAGTAAAAACATTCTTTGAAAAATCTGTTATTGATTTGTCTTTATGCAATTCTGCACTACTTTTAAATATAGCTGTTTCGTGCACATTAGCTCCTTTTTCTTTCTCGGTGCTGTTAGACGTTTCTTCTACAGCTAAACTAATTGGAATGGTGATTGCTAAAATAATCCATACTGTCATTAATAATCCTGTACAAAAGAAGCACATCTTACACCACCTGCTTAAGAACTCACATCTACACTTTCTATCTTTAGTATCTACCATTTTGTTATTGTTACCTACTTTATAATATGTACAGAAAAATGTGTCAACACACCTCAGAAATGACCTCTTAGTCACCCTGCACTTTCACTTTATCTTTGTTTGGTACTTTCTTTTAGTTCTTTTCAGAACTCTTTCTTTGTCAGATCCAGTGTTTTCGTCAAATCCGATAAAATTTGTTCAAATTTCTTCAAGTTTGTTGCACTTCACCTTCACCCATTTGGTTGCAGCTTTCTTCTAGCTTTTCGTGAGTGATCTCTTCTTCTTTGATATCAGTCAATGCAATGTATAACCATTCAGGCGATTTATACTTCAGATTTGCTTTCTTTATTCTTTTTGTTTTCTGCAAGTGTTTTCCACCTTGTTTCTCTGGTTCTTTTTGACTTGTTATCTCATTTACTTGTTCTGCACTTTTTCCATCCAGCCTTATGATCTTGTATGTCAGTTTTCTAACTTTGTTGGGCCAATTGTCTCCTTTTCTTGGCCTTTTTGGTTCACTTTCTTTTTCCTCTCTTTCTGTTCTCCAAGTTCTCTTTCTCGACTCTAGTTTCCGTTTTCCTTCTTCTCCACTTTCTTCTGATTCTGTTTCAGTTCTTCCTTTATTGTCTCTTATCTTAAATTTTATAATTTCATTTCTTTCATCTATTTGTGGTTTTTCTCGTGTTTTCTTTTGATCACCTACTTCTGTCCCTCCTCGAGGTTCTTCCGAATTTGTGTCAATCTCTCTATCTGCCTCTAAATTTCCCTGTTCTTTTGTTCGTCGATCTGTCCCTATTGCTCCTCGGGATCTTCCGATTCTTCTAACTTTCTATTTGAAACTCTCCCTTCTTCGTCTATTAATATTATCTCTGAAGTGTTTTCACCACAACTTGTACTTGGTTGCTCACTGTTACTGTCTTTTTGCTCAGTTTCTTCTTTTATATTATCAAATTTCCAATTTCTTTTCAGATTTTCCTCACAATCCGAATGCTCTGTATCAGATGCTGAACTGGTGTCTGATATTTCCAGATGTCGACTCACATGTCGATCTTCAGATTCTGGAACTTCTGCTATTTCCTCCACTCCTCCTGTCGTTGCACTTGTAGTTGGGTCTTCCAGATGTCGACTTACAGGTCGATCTTCAATTTCTGGAACTCTGTTCGTCTCTTCCTCTACATCGGATGCTGAACTGGTATCCAATACTTCCAGATGTCGACTTACAGGTCGATCTTCAGGTTCTGGAACTCTGATGGTGTGACTGGCATGTACCCAGTGTTACACTCCAGCACACTTGACTGCAGTTGTTGTCACCAGGATCACTTGTCGTGGTTGGTGCCAGCGAGGAACCAAACAGTTTTTTCTTCGATGGACTTTTATGCGGACCCAATCTCCTGGATTCAAATCGTGAGCCGGTTTTCTTTCAAGAGTGGTCGCATCCGGTCCAACCTGATGAAACACAGAACGTACCACATCAGCCAATCCTTTGCAATAATCCAGCACCAGATCATCAGTTATAGTCAGTAGTTTGTTGACAGGTACATGTGCTTGTCTCATTGCTCGTCCCATAATTATCTCATGGGGACTGAGTCCTGTCTTTCTTTCCGGTATACTTCTGATTGTCATTACGACTAATGGCAAAGCATCTGGCCATTTGAGTCCTGTGGCTTGACACATTTTACCTAGTCTGTTCTTAATTGTTCAATTCACTTGCTCTACTATTCCAGAAGCCTCTGGTCTGTATGCACAATGCAGTTTCTGTTTAATACTAAGTGCTTCACAAATCAATTGAACCAATTCGTTTTGAAAATGTGTTCCTCTATCTGTTTCAATCGTTACTGGGAAACCATACCTTGGAATGAATTCTCGCAGCATTAGTTTTGCTACCGTAATTCCATCATTCCTTCTGGTCGGGTATGCTTCCACCCAACGGGAAAACAAACAGACGACTACAAGGACATACCTTAGTCTATTGCTCGGAGGCATTTCTATAAAATCCATTTGCATTCTCGTGAAAGGACCTCCCTCTCGTCCTATTGTTCCTAGACTCACTACTGTCTTTCTTCCTGGATTTAGCTGTTGACAAATAAGACACCTTTGACAAAGACTCTCAGCTATGGCTCTGAATTTTGGATTATACCATGTTTGTCTAAAAAGTCTGATCATTGAGTCTCTCCCAATATGAGCTTGTCCATGGTACATCCGTGCCATGTCAGAAATCATGCTATCAGGCATAACTGGTCTTTCATCCCTGTAAACCCAAACATCATTTTCCTCATGTTTTCTACATCCTGCTTTTATCCAGTTATCTTTTTCCTCATCATCTGCTGCTTCCTGTAATTGTCTCACCTCATCCCATGTCTCAACAGGGTTAGTAAAAAGCAAAGGACATGAAATATGCTCTCTTTCTTGGTTCCGGTTCAATGAGACCACATTTTTAGCACAGTACTGTGCTATTTCATCCGCAAACTTATTGCCAACAGTTATGTAGTCTTCCCCATTTTTATGTGCATTGCACTTCACTACCGCAATCTGTTTAGGCAGCTGTATTGCTTCAAGCAACTTTTTCACAAACTCGCCATTTCTTATCGGTGTTCCTGCAGACGTCAAGAAACCTCTCTGAGACCAGATCTGCCCAAAGTCATGCACCACTCCAAAGCCATATTGGCTATCCGTGACAACTGTTATTCGTACATTCTTTCCCAACTTGCATGCTTGAATTAGAGCTACCAACTCCGCTACTTGGGCAGAACGTATCCCTTTCAAACAAGATGCTTCCATTACAGCAGCTACTGTGCAAACTGCATATGCTGCACTTAGAACTCCATCATCCGTTCTTAAACATGAGCCATCCACGAATAGAATATAATCTGATTCCTTTAAAGGCTCATCCCGTATGTCAGGTCTCGGTTTTGTACAATACTCGAGTACATTCAGACAATCATGATCAACTTCATCCATTTCAATCACACTCTCTTCATCTGGCAATGATGTTGAAGGATTCACATTCATGCATCTGTCAATGGTCACATTGTCTGCACTCAAAATTACTTTTTCATACCTAGTCAGCCGACTATGTGTCATGTATTGGGTTTTGGTTCTTGTCAACAGAATTTCCACAGAATGAGGGACATATACTATATCCCATCACTATGCCTTCACTCTGCTCCAGACTTACACAAGTAGCAGCAACTGCTTTCAAACATCCAGGCAACGCTTTCGCTACTGGGTCTAAAACAGCTGAAAAATATGCAATGGGTCTTTTCACGTTTCCATGTCTCTGCACCAGGACTGAAAACGCACACCCATCTCTTTCACTGCAATACAACTCAAAATCTTTTTCATAGTCAGGCATTCCCAATGCCGGAGCTTCACACAGTTTCCTTTTTAGTTCTCTGAATGCTTTCATTTCCTCATCATTCATTTCAAAAGGATCTTTAACATCCTTCTTGGTTAATCTCTTGTTAGAAATGGGGGTCTCTAGTTGGCAATGGCTGGCCACTGTCCAAGTAGGGACCCTTCTTCCTAAGTCAGAGTGAGAGGGCTACCCTCTTTAATACCCCTGCTCAACCCTGTGGTAACGTAGCACGAGCAGGTAGGCTTATCTCAGAGGCAGGGTGTGAAGCATTTATGATCATACACAGTAACACAATGAGGAACACTACAAAGGGACACCACACAAGTAGTTATTATAAAAAATAAGTATCTTTATATAAAGGCAGATTTATCACAAGACCAATAACTGTAAAAGCCACAATACTGTCAAAAATAGGATAGCTGTTGAAGGTCTGTCAAAAATAGTTCAAAGGTTGCAAAAATAAGGTTCAAGTTCAAAGCAGTGGTCTCTGCGACCCTTTCTTTCACAAAGTACCTGGGTTTAGTTGCAAAACCAACAAAGTGTCGCAAAGAAGCTGTAGCGGTGATTCTCGGCACGCGAGGCCGGCGATGCGTGGAAATCCTTGCCGCAAGGGAGGATGATGCGCCGATCTGCGGGATGCGTGCGGAGACGATGCGACAAACTTCTGCACGCTGGACCACCGATGCGATGACTTTCTTGCCGCGTGGGAGAAGTCGATGCGGTGATCCTGTTGCGCTGTGCGATCGTGTTGCGATGCGAAGACAAGACGCTCCGCGAGGGAGCGACGAAATTCGGTGTGATGCGATCAAAGTGGCGAACGCACGGCGTCCGCACTGCGATGTCTCGAAGCGATGATTTCTGTCAGGGTTGCGAGTGCGCGGCGACAGCAGCGCGATGATCTTTCCAGCGCGTCTCGGCTGCAGCGGCTCGCAACGGGGCGTCAGCGATGGTTTCGGGTTGCGGGCCCTCGGCGGCAGCAGCGCGATGATTTTCCCAGCGCTCTCGACTGCAGCGGCCCGCAAAGATGCGTTAGCGTCGATCTCTTACCCTCTTCTCTCTGATGCAAACTAGAGGCCCTGGGACTCACAGGAGCCTCCTCAGCAGATAGCAGTCCTCGCAGGGAGGAAGCAGGAGGTTGGTGGTGGAGTCTGTTGTGCCTGAGACTCCAGCAGGAGGCTAGCTCTTTTCCTAGCCCTTGGGTGATTGCTGTACAAAAATAAAAGTTCTCTCAATAGTTCCTTTTCCTCTTCTTCAAGGTCCAGTGGTCACTGCTGCAGGCCAGTGCAAGAAACAACACACAAGCACAAGGACAGTCACTTCCTGCAGATTCCTCCAGTGGCACGGACAGAGTTTCCTCTCCAGATCCAAAAGCAATACAAAAGTAGGGGGTTTGAGCACAGATATTTATACCCCAAAAGCCTTTGATCCTTGAAGCTACCAGTCCCTGAACCTAGCCAGAACCAGTTCTGCTCAGGCCTGGAGCACTTTGTTTACCAGGCTGCATCCTTCCTTTCAGAAAGAGGGGGTCTGCTAGCAGACACACAGTGGGAGGTGGAGCCAGCATTCACCTTGCCAGGCACAGCCCTATTCAGATCAAAGAGCCACCCTTCCCCACACTCTAAATGCAGATCTCTCTATTCCACCAAGGTCTGACTCAGCCTGTCCTGCCCCTCTAAAACCAGACAGCCAATACACATAACGGCAGAGCACACTGGAAGGCTTAGGCAAGAAAATACCTACTTTCTAAAAGTAGTATTTTCAAACACAGAATATAAAAATAAACTTCACTAAAAGGTGTATTTTAATATTCTGAGCTCAGGCATACTAAATTCGTTTTTCTACCATGTCCCTGGGGTCAGTTAGGACTATAGCATGTAATAGTCAAACTGCCCATTCTAGCCTATGAGGAACAGGTAGCCTTACAGTAGTGAAAAACGAAATGGTGCATAATTCACTACCAGGACATGCTACACACACCCAGGCATGTCCTACCTTACACATACAATGCACCCTACCCGAGGGGCGACTTACAGGATGCCAAGGGAAGGTTCAGGGGCTGGGAAGTGGTTGCACTTCACAGCCAAGATGGCAGTTCTGGACTGCACACAGACACTGCAGTGGCAGGTCTGAGACACACTTTACAAGCTGCTTCTGTGGGTGGCACACATCAGTGCTGCAGGCCCACCAGCAGCATTTGGTTTACCAGCCCTGGGCACACATAGGCCACACTACTAGGGACTAACAGGTAACCCAAATAAGCCAATCAGGGATATACCAATTCACATAGACATATTTATACAGGGAGCATTCGCGCTGTGACACTGAATGGCAGTGGCACAGCGCCCAGAGCATCTAACACCAGTAAAACAGAGGAGACAACAGCGAAAAATGGAAGGGAGACCCACGCCAATGGTGCCAGGTCTAACACACGTCCCCTCCAGCTGAAATGTGGGGAGAACTACCCATCCCCTTGGAAGTTCTCATCGCTAAGGCGGAAAAATCTGGACAGACCATCAGCATTGGCGTGTTCTGTACCAGGGCGGTGTTCCACCGTGAAGTCCATACCCTGTAGGGAAATGGACCACCTCAACAACTTGGGATTCTCACCCCTCATCTGCATCAGCCATCTGAGGGGCCTGTGGTCTGTCTGAACCCGGAAGTGAGTCCCAAACAGGTATGGTCTCAGCTTCTTCAGTGCCCAGACCACAGCAAATGCCTCACGCTCAATTGCACTCCACCTCTGTTCCCGTGGAAGTAACCTCCTACTGATGAAGGCCACAGGTTGGTCTAGTCCCTCCTCATTTATCTGTGACAGAACGGCCCCCACCCCATGCTCTGAAGCGTCTGTCTGGACAACAAATTCCTTAGCAAAATTGGGCGCCTGGAGTACGGGTGCTGTACACATAGCAGTTTTGAGGGCATCAAAGGCTTTCTGACAGGTGTCAGTCCAGTTCACAATCTTTGGCCGCTTCTTGGAAGTCAGCTCAGTCAAGGGTGCAACAATGTTGCCATACCCCTTGACAAACCTCCTGTAATAACCCGTGAGTCCTAAGAAGGCCCTCACCTGGGTCTGGGTCCTTGGGGGCTCCCAAGTCAGGATGGTTTCAATCTTGGGCTGCAGGGGCGCCACCTGGCCGCTCCCCACCTGGTGTCCCAAGTACACCACAGAACCCTGCCCAATCTGGCACTTACTGGCCTTGATTGTGAGGCCTGCTCTGCGCAGCGCCATCAACACTTCCCAGAGGTGGCGCAAGTGGTCCTCCCAGGAGGAACTAAACACTGCAATGTCATCCAGGTAGGCGGCACTGAAAGCCTCCAGCCCAACCAACACCTGGTTGACCAATCTCTGGAAGGTGGCAGGGGCATTCTTCATCCCAAAGGGCATCACACGGAACTGGTAGTGCCCATCTGGTGTGGAGAATGCTGACCTCTCCTTTGCCCCATCCGTTAAGGCGATCTGCCAGTACCCAGACGTCAGATCAAACGTGCTGAGGTACCGGGCAGCCCCTAACCGGTCTATGAGCTCATCAGCTCTGGGGATGGGGTGCGCGTCGGTCTTGGTGACCGAATTGAGACCTCGGTAGTCCACACAGAACCTAAGTTCAGGAGTGGCACCAGGCGTCGCAGCTTTTGGTACCAAGACCACGGGGCTGGACCAGGGGCTGCTAGAGGACTCAACCACCCCTAGGGCGAACATTTTGGAGACCTCCTCCTTAATGCAAGCCCTGACCCTGTCAGTTACCCTGTAAGCCTTGTGCTTGACAGGAGAACTGTCCCCGGTATCCACCTCATGGACGCACCAATCAGTGACACCAGGTACCAGGGAGAACAAATCAGAAAATTGCCCCAACAGGTGGTGACAATCTCTCTGCTGCTCAGGGGTCAGTGTGGTGGAGAGGATCACACCCTCCACTGACCCATCCTTCTCTTCTGCACACAGGAGGTCAGGGAGAGGCTCACTCTCCTCCTCAACCCCATCATCTGTGGCAAGAAGCATGCCCACTTCAGACCTCTCAAAGTGGGGCTTTAGGCGGTTCACATGCAGGACCCGCAAGGGGTTCCTGGGAGACTGAAAGTCCACCAAGTAGGTAACTGGACTTTTGCGCTCCACCACCTCAAAGGGACCGGTCCACTTATCTTGGAGCGCACAAGGATCCACTGGGGCCAGTACCCAAACCTTCTGACCAGGTTGAAATTCGACCAGAGTGGCATTCTGGTCGTGCCAACGTTTCATTTCTTCTTGGCTGGCTTCCAGATTTGCCTCAGCAATTTTTCTGAAACGCCGAGTCTGGTTCCTGAAGGCCAACATGTAGCTAAATACATCTTGGGGAGGTTTCCTGGGAGATTGCTCCCAGCCTTCCTTGACCAGACTCAGAGGTCCTCTAACCGGGTGGCCATAGAGGAGTTCAAAGGGACTGAACCCTAAGGACTTCTGTGGCACCTCCCGGTAGGCAAACAACAGGCATGGCAAGAGGACGTCCCACTTACGCCTCAGGGGCTCTTCTAGGCCCATGATCATGCCCTTCAAGGTCCGGTTGAACCTTTCAACCAGACCATTACCTTGGGGTGGTAAGGAGTGGTGAACTTATACGTTACCCCACACTCCTTCCACAGAGACTTCATGTACTGGGAGATGAAGTTGGTCCCCCTGTCAGACACCACCTCTCTGGGGAATCCCACACGGGAGAAAATCCCCATCAGTGCACGTCCCACCACGGGGGCCGTCACTGTCCTGAGCGGGATGGCTTCAGGGTACCGGGTGGCATGGTCCACCAAGACCAGGATGAACCTGTTGCCCATGGCTGTCTTGGGGTCCAGAGGCCCCACAATGTCAATGCCCACTCGCTCGAATGGGGTACTCACAACTGGAAAGGGCTGGAGTGGGGCCTTGATCTTCCCCCACTCTTCCCACTTGCCTGGCAAGTCTCACAGGTCCTGCAATGAGAGTCTGAACTCTTGTGCATCTGGGGCCAATAAAAGTGGGCAGCCAGCCTCTCAAAGGTCTTGGTCTGCCCCAGATGTCCTGCCAATGGAATGTCATGAGCCAACCCCAGTAGGAAGGTTCTGAAGCACTCGGGTACCACCAGCACACGGGCTGACCCTGGCTCAGCAACCTTAGGCTCACTACACAGGAGACTGTTCTCCCAATAAATCAGATGTGAACCAGACATGTCACCTTCTGCCTGGGCTGCAGCCTGTCGCCGCATACCCTCAAGAGAGGGGCAAACTCTCTGCTGCTCACAAAATTCCTCCCTGGTGGGTCCCCCTTCCTGCTGCCAATGGGTCAGCTCAGGCAGGTCCCCCAGTTCGGTGATCTGCTCCCCGGTAGGCTCCAGGGCATCCCCCTCAGGGTCTGCTTCTTCCTGGGCCGTGGGAACCAAGGGGGCCGGCTTCCCGCGCCCCTTGCCCCTTCTCTCTAAGGCAGGGATCTGGGCCCTACTCTCAGGCTCCAGATCCTTTTCAACACCCTCCTTGGCTGCCATGGACCGCGTGGTAGCACACGCCCACTCAGGCAGACCCAACATCTCTAAGTGAGCCTTCCTCTCCACCGTAGCCCACGGGGAGTCCTCTAAATCATTGCCCAGCAGACAGTCTACAGGCATGGCGGGCCTCACAGCTACCTGAAGAGTTCCTGAGACCCCCCCACTCAAAGGGAACCTGAGCCACCTCACATTGGCTCTCTGAGTTGTCGGCGGACACTACTGGGTAGAATGCATGGGGGACAACCTGCTCTTTGGACACCAACCGGGAGCTGACAGCAGTTACACTGGCCCCTGTGTCTCTTAGAGCCTCCACCCTATGGCCATTGATGGTCACCCACTGCCTGTATTTTTTAGTGTTAGCAGGCAGTGCAGGCTTGGGGACCATCTCAAAGTCCCCTAATGAGACAAGGGTCAATTCTACGGGATCCCACCCCTCTTGGGCACCCATCTCCTCCTCTCCCAGGGCTACACTAGCAATCTGGCGGGGTGGTGCACGGGGGGTGCACTGGCTCCCCTTTGGGGGCACTGGGGATCAAAATATCTGTGGCCCACTTGACCACAGTTGTAACACGTGGGGGCCCCCTGGGAACAGGCCTACCTGGTGGGGGCCCGGTCCTCCTTTCTTGGGGGGCTGGGACACCACTGCTGGGTTCCCTGGGGGATTACTTTGGGGCCCTCGGGGAACTCCCTCTGTTGACCCTTGTCCCCCCACTCCTCTGCTGGGGACCCTGCCCATCTTTGGCGACGTCTCCCACTGGACCCTTGCGGACCCGGGTGCTCACCCAGCGGTCCGCTCTCCTCAGCAAGCTTTCTAGGTTAGTCAGCTTGCAATCAATTAGGTGCTGGCGTAGCTCAGGAAAACAATTGCTAGATAAATGCTCCCATGCAATCAAATCATAAAACTGTGCAAAAGTTTCTACTTTGCTACCTCTTACCCAGCGTTCCATGGCTCTGCAAAAAAGGACACATATTCAACCCACGTGGTACCCTCTAGCTTCTTACAGACCCTAAACCTCTGTCTATACATCTCAGGGGTCAAACCATAGCGGGTCACCAACGCTTCCTTCATGTGGGCGTAAACCATCCTACTTTCTGGGGGCAGGTCCAACAAGGTATCCCTCCCCTCACTCACAAAGCGTCCCCACAACCCTGCTCCCCAATCCTTCTCAGGGACCCGGTGGGACACCATGGCTACTTCATAAGCGGCAAACCATTGCCCAATATCTTCACTTTTGTGGAAATCTTTAATAACCTCCTTGGGTATATACACCCTACTCTCAGGGTGCACTACAGGTACGCTGCCACCAGAGGGGAGATTTCCATGCTCTTAGCTTTAATCTCCAACTCCCTCAATACTCTCTCATGCTCAAGCTTCATCCTCATAATCTCAATTTCTAACTTCTTGTTCTCTAGGTCCCGGTGACCATCCATTTTAAGCTTAGCCATCTCCATATTATGCCGCCTATCTCTCTCCCTGTCCTCCAGCTCTTCTGGGGACAGACCCTTAGCGGACACACTAGAGCCCGGGTTGGAAAGGGCTGGGTCTCCTACTAAGTCTACTACATCGCCCTGCTGCTCTCCTCCCTCCACAAGCTCTCCTAGATCCTTAGGGGCATCCCTGGCTTCTAGCCAGGCCTTCAGCGCCTTGTAATACTCCTCCCTCCTAGTGAGACCTGTGATAGGGACTGTGAATTGCTTGCAAAAATATTTGAGCTGCTTGGCATTGTAGGTTTCTATTTTCTCTTCTTCCCAGGAGAGATCTTCTGAGGCATTGGATCTGGGCTTGCCCATTGTAGAAATAACTGGCAATATCAATAAAGGACAGAAGAAAACTTCTCAAAAATGTAAGCGGGTGAAAAATCACCGGCAATATCAATCACAATATAGGATCCTAAAAAATTCTCAGAAATGTGCGTGGGTGAAAATCACCAGCAATATCAATCACAATAGGGGATCAAAACTTTCAATAAATGTGCGCGGGTGAAAAATCACCGGCAATATCAATCACAATACAGGATCCCAAAAACTCTCAGAAATGTGCGTGGGTGAAAATCACCAGCAATATCAATCACAATAGGGGATCAGAAACTTTCAATAAATGGGCGCGGGTGAAAAATCACCGGCAATATCAATCACAATATAGGATCCCAAAAACTCTCAGAAAATGCGCGCGGGTGAAAAATCACCGGCAATATCAATCACAATATAGAAGCAAAAAAACAATTCTCAAAAAAATGTATGCGGTACGTTATGGTCTGCACTCACTAGTAGTGTACACTATAATTACTGTATGCGATCATAAATGCAAGTCCAGATCCTCACCGCTGACCACCAATGTTAGAAATGGGGGTCTCTAGTTGGCAATGGCTGGCCACTGTCCAAGTAGGGACCCTTCTTCCTAAGTCAGAGTGAGAGGGCTACCCTCTTTAATACCCCTGCTCAACCCTGTGGTAACGTAGCACGAGCAGGTAGGCTTATCTCAGAGGCAGGGTGTGAAGCATTTATGATCATACACAGTAACACAATGAGGAACACTACAAAGGGACACCACACAAGTAGTTATTATAAAAAATAAGTATCTTTATATAAAGGCAGATTTATCACAAGACCAATAACTGTAAAAGCCACAATACTGTCAAAAATAGGATAGCTGTTGAAGGTCTGTCAAAAATAGTTCAAAGGTTGCAAAAATAAGGTTCAAGTTCAAAGCAGTGGTCTCTGCGACCCTTTCTTTCACAAAGTACCTGGGTTTAGTTGCAAAACCAACAAAGTGTCGCAAAGAAGCTGTAGCGGTGATTCTCGGCACGCGAGGCCGGCGATGCGTGGAAATCCTTGCCGCAAGGGAGGATGATGCGCCGATCTGCGGGATGCGTGCGGAGACGATGCGACAAACTTCTGCACGCTGGACCACCGATGCGATGACTTTCTTGCCGCGTGGGAGAAGTCGATGCGGTGATCCTGTTGGGCTGTGCGATCGTGTTGCGATGCGAAGACAAGAGCGCTCCGCGAGGGAGCGACGAAATTCGGTGTGATGCGATCAAAGTGGCGAACGCACGGCGTCCGCACTGCGATGTCTCGAAGCGATGATTTCTGTCAGGGTTGCGAGTGCGCGGCGACAGCAGCGCGATGATCTTTCCAGCGCGTCTCGGCTGCAGCGGCTCGCAACGGGGCGTCAGCGATGGTTTCGGGTTGCGGGCCCTCGGCGGCAGCAGCGCGATGATTTTCCCAGCGCTCTCGACTGCCGCGGCCCGCAAAGATGCGTTAGCGTCGATCTCTTACCCTCTTCTCTCTGATGCAAACTAGAGGCCCTGGGACTCACAGGAGCCTCCTCAGCAGATAGCAGTCCTCGCAGGGAGGAAGCAGGAGGTTGGTGGTGGAGTCTGTTGTGCCTGAGACTCCAGCAGGAGGCTAGCTCTTTTCCTAGCCCTTGGGTGATTGCTGTACAAAAATAAAAGTTCTCTCAATAGTTCCTTTTCCTCTTCTTCAAGGTCCAGTGGTCACTGCTGCAGGCCAGTGCAAGAAACAACACACAAGCACAAGGACAGTCACTTCCTGCAGATTCCTCCAGTGGCACGGACAGAGTTTCCTCTCCAGATCCAAAAGCAATACAAAAGTAGGGGGTTTGAGCACAGATATTTATACCCCAAAAGCCTTTGATCCTTGAAGCTACCAGTCCCTGAACCTAGCCAGAACCAGTTCTGCTCAGGCCTGGAGCACTTTGTTTACCAGGCTGCATCCTTCCTTTCAGAAAGAGGGGTCTGCTAGCAGACACACAGTGGGAGGTGGAGCCAGCATTCACCTTGCCAGGCACAGCCCTATTCAGATCAAAGAGCCACCCTTCCCCACACTCTAAATGCAGATCTCTCTATTCCACCAAGGTCTGACTCAGCCTGTCCTGCCCCTCTAAAACCAGACAGCCAATACACATAACGGCAGAGCACACTGGAAGGCTTAGGCAAGAAAATACCTACTTTCTAAAAGTAGTATTTTCAAACACAGAATATAAAAATAAACTTCACTAAAAGGTGTATTTTAATATTCTGAGCTCAGGCATACTAAATTCGTTTTTCTACCATGTCCCTGGGGTCAGTTAGGACTATAGCATGTAATAGTCAAACTGCCCATTCTAGCCTATGAGGAACAGGTAGCCTTACAGTAGTGAAAAACGAAATGGTGCATAATTCACTACCAGGACATGCTACACACACCCAGGCATGTCCTACCTTACACATACAATGCACCCTACCCGAGGGGCGACTTACAGGATGCCAAGGGAAGGTTCAGGGGCTGGGAAGTGGTTGCACTTCACAGCCAAGATGGCAGTTCTGGACTGCACACAGACACTGCAGTGGCAGGTCTGAGACACACTTTACAAGCTGCTTCTGTGGGTGGCACACATCAGTGCTGCAGGCCCACCAGCAGCATTTGGTTTACCAGCCCTGGGCACACATAGGCCACACTACTAGGGACTAACAGGTAACCCAAATAAGCCAATCAGGGATATACCAATTCACATAGACATATTTATACAGGGAGCATTCGCGCTGTGACACTGAATGGCAGTGGCACAGCGCCCAGAGCATCTAACACCAGTAAAACAGAGGAGACAACAGCGAAAAATGGAAGGGAGACCCACGCCAATGGTGCCAGGTCTAACATCTCTGTAATGGTTTTGCAATTAATGAAAATCCACTTATCCATTGTCGACAATATCCAACCATTCCTAGGAACATTCTTACCTCTCTTTGTGTCATTGGAGCTCTCATTCCTTGGATTATTTTTATTCTTTCTGTCGTTACCTTTCGCACTCCCTTCTCAATCTTATGCCCTAGATACTGGGCCTCTTGTTGACAAAACTGCAACTTTGATGGGGACACCTTATGTCCTCTTTTTGCTAAATGATTCAGCAAAGCAATTGTATCATTAACACATGCTTCCTTTGTTTTTGATGCCACCAGTAGGTCATCAATATACTGAACCATCACTGACTTCTCTGGCATTTTCAAATCTTCCAATGATTTCTTTAGAATCTGATTAAAGATCGAGGGGCTTTCTGTATACCCCTGAGGAATTCGGCACCATGCCAAAATACGCTCTCCGAACCTGAACGCAAATAATGGCTGGCTATCTGGATGTAACGGAATAGAGAAAAATGCATGGCACAAATCAATAACTGTGTACCATTCTGCTTCGCGTGGAATCTGATATAGAATTACAGCAGGGTTTGGCACTATTGGGCAGCAAGGCACAACAATTTTGTTTACCTTTCTCAAATCCTGTACAATTCTATATGTTCCATTCGGCTTTTCAGTCCCATTATCGGCGAATTACATGGACTGCTCATTATTTCTCTCAGAATCCCTTGCTCAATCATTTTGTTTATTACTGGTGTTATTCCTTCAATTATTTCTGGTGTCAATTTATACTGGGGCGTATTTGGGTAACTCGTTCCTTCTTTAACAGAAATGTTAACAGGGTCTACTTCTTTCATTAACCCTATATCTTCTCCCGTGAAGTCCCACACTTCCTGTTTCACTGTTTCTTTCAGTTCACTTGGGATTTTCTCTACATCAAATATGGGAAATAAATCGTTCACTTCTGATTCTAACTTTACCATTGTCATTTTATACAATACATCTTCATCTGGGGTCTGAAATGCAATTCCATCTGGCGTACAATAGATGGTGCAATTCATCTTGCAAAGCAAATCGCGTCCTAATAGGTTCACAGGACTGCAATCACATACCACAAATCGGTGCATTTCACTAAATGGACCAATTTTTACCTCCACTAATTTAGTAAGAGGCGCCTTAATTTGCTGATTTGAAACACCCACTACTTGGATATGTTCACCTGAGAGAGGAAGGTTTGGAATTTCCACTGACCTAACAGTAGAACAGGTAGCTCCAGTGTCCACAAGGAATGTTACATTTGCACCATTCACTTCTCCATCCACAAATGGACCTGCTTGATCTACCTCTAGAGTTGCGCCAAGCACGCACTCTTCCTCCTCTCCTAGGCACCGTCATAAACTTTCATCCGACTCATCACCATCCTGTCGTAGCCAGTACTGAGATATGGCAGCTGCGCGCGGCAATTGTGTTACCTGCTCTCCTCCGTAGAATCCTGTTTCTGCACTGTATTTCTGTTGATTAACACTCTTGGGAAGTGGTGGTTGTGGCACCTGACTTTGTTGGGTAACTACCTCACTCTGCACCTGTGGATTTAATGATTGATTTTCCGTATTAGGTTTTGGAGGAAATTTACACTGCGTTCTCCAATGCCCTAACTTTCCGCAGTTGTGGCATGGCCACTTTTTCTTTGCCTCTTCTATGCTCATTTGACCTTTTCCTTTACCTATATTTGGTTTAAATCTAGTTGGTCCTGCCTCATTAACGAGATTACTCAATTGAGCTTCTTGCTTCTCTGCAACTTTCACTTGTGCCCACATTGCTTTCTCTTTCAATTTACGCTGCCTACTCTCAATGTCATCACTACAATATTTGGCATATCTCAAAACTTCATCCACTGTGCTATTCTGCCAACAAATCATATGCTGTTTAATCATTTCACTTATCTCTGGTTTCAAACCATAAACAAATCTATATACAAAATGACTCATATCCTTCTCATTTAGTGTCTCATAGCCACTATACTGTTTGAAAACTAACAGTAGCCTCTCATAGTATGCGTGTACTGACTCTTTACTCTCCTGTGTTGTTCTGTCTATTTTTACCCAATCCGTTTCTTTGGGCGGAATCTTATTCTTCAAAAAGGTAATTACTTGATCATATTTCCTCATCACTTCTGGTCCTGGCGCTCCTGTTTTAGCATCTCTTGGATATTCTACAGTTGGCCAATCAATAGTAATCTTACATTCTGTCCACAAATCAGCTGATACTACTATGTCAAACAACCCATCCAAATCTATCCACAACACCTTTGAAACTTTAACAAATCTCTCCACTTGTCTGTACCATTCTACTGGCTTCTCTCTCAATTTTGGGAAGTCATTTGTAAATGACAGTATATCCTGTCTAGACCATGGAACATGCACATAACTACCTCCTGGAGTTTCTCTCATCGGGTACTCCTTACAATTGATTCCTTGTCTGTCACCGCAAAAGCCAAAGACGCTTTGTCTGTCACTTTCTCATTCCTTTTAGTCCATCTGCTTCTCCATCTATCCACATCACCCCATTTCCTCAGTAAAACAATTAATTATTTTATTTGGGTTAATCTTCCTGATGTGTTCAAATTCTCTATATCTTTTTCGCAAAAATCTACTCTATATGGTTTCTGCAACGTTCTCACTTTTACAAATTCTACTCCTAGTTCATTTGCTGTTTCTTCTAATTTGTCATGTAAATTTCTAGCTCTCCATGTAATGCTCTTGCATAAGAACATAATCTCGTCATCCTGATAAGATTTCAGTTTTTCTGTGCCAATTGTCCCTAAGATCAATTCTTCCATGTCTATTTTTAACCTAATTACATCTAATGGTTTTGTTTCTGTCTCTTTCGTTTTTAGAGTTTTCATCCATTCATTCAATTCATCTGGAGTCGGACCTACAGGCGTACTATTTAATTCTATCCAATTTTTACTTCTTTCTGGTGTCTCTGATGCAGACTCAGTTACCATAGGTATTCTCCTAAACTCATTCTCATTTATCGTTAGATTAGTAGGTGGGCTTGGTCTATATGTACTAACCAAGTTTCTTGCACCTTCACTGTCAAATTCCATCCCTTCTTTCCTTCTTTGCAAGTGTGAATTCATAGGAATGACTAAAGAATGTTCTTCAATTTTCTGATTCTCAAAAACTGGTATTACTGGACCTATTGTTACTGGTACAGTTACAGCTTCCATATTCATGGTTAATTCTCTTATCTTTTCAGTTAATTCTCTTGTGGTTTTTGCTAATTTAGTTGTATTGTCACTGTCTGTCTTCTCATTTTGTGGAGTTTTCAACTGATCTTGTGACCTATTTATCTCATATCCTCGTTCGGGATTTTTATTCCTCCCAGTTTCCATTGGCGGTGCATTAGGTGTCACCACCGCAGAATTCTGTTGGTATGGAGGTGGGTTTCTGTTTAGAATATCTTCCAGCAATTCATCTTCTGTCTCACTACCACCATACCCATACTTTTCAGTAACCACATGTTTCTTTTTCTCTGTACACTTTCTCTTTGCTTCTTCCTCAACTGTAAAAGCCGGAAACAAACCTCCTGTCATATTAGCATATCTCCAACGCTTTATTCTGTCCTCATGATTCACTCCCCACAGCCTTCCGGGTACAAACTCATGATTTCTTAATCCTCTGAATCTTTCTCGTTCATACATCTCATCTTCCCATTCACTTAATGCTTCAAACTGTGTCGGTCTAGGTTTAGGTTCAAGCATTGCCATTTTCTCTCTCAAATTCCGAAGTACAGCTACACTAAATGAACCATTCTCAGGAAAAGCCAATGCTCCATCATTTTTAGTATATTTAGTCCAACTTTCTAACCATATGCAGGTATGATATCCGTACTTCAACATCATGTGCGAAGCTGGTGACTTCGGCGGAGGAATTACTTGTCCCTCTCTAGTCACTACCTTTTTGTCTTTCTTAAAAAAGTTCTTAATTTTTGACATCCACGACGTTTTCTCTCTACCATACTCATAATAAGCCATGATTCACAATTTCTTTCCCCTCTCAAAAGTCCGCGATTCAACACTGTTCTCTATGTATTATTCGGACCTATCCCAGCGCGACTCACACCAACGCTCCAATCCTAAGCTTCTACGTCACTGGTTTATCTGACCAATCCCAGCGCGACTCACACCAACGCTCCAATCAGAGCTGCTTCTGTATGACAGCGCACTGTCCAATCCCAGCGCGGCTTTTGTCTACGTCAGTTCTGCTCCTGACCCCTCCTTTACAAAATTTATCGGCAATTTACTTTTCAACAGTTCTTTGTTAATTACAACATTAAAAACACATTTCCATTGTCTGATTTCGCTAAACAAAAGTGACAGTCTATTCTAGCTCGCAAGAATACAGTTTCGTTCGATAAGTGTAGCACTTCCCTCTACCTTACCCTTCTTTCAAGCAAGGAGTAAACCCGTTTCTCTGGGGATAAAACACATGTGGAGACTACACTGCTCCTGAGAATTAAGGCCAGAGTTTCACAAGAAAACCGGTTGCTATTTCACTCACACACCTTTTATACAGAAAATGTCCCTATCATAACACAACCTGTGTTATCACCAATATGAACTCAGACAATGCACTATTCCATGTGGCTTCTCTTGCCACACGTGTTCCACTTCCTACCTCCCGGAAGCGTTAAAACTTTGACTTACATATAACATAACGTGCCTCTCACATAGAATGTTAGACTTAAAATAATCAATAATCAATAATCACCAAACTAATCTATAGTAACCATAACTCTGCTACCAAGAAATCTGATCCAGCGCTATCAATAAAATTTCTTCTCCTATATGTCTTTGGACGTCCAGGTGCAAATATCCCTCTTAAACACAACTATATCCATATGACGGTGGGGCCCATAACACCGCATATACATTCACTCACTTCATTTATTCCCTGGATTTCATCCGTTCTTACCTAGGAGAAAACAGTTAATGATTTGCTGGAAGGAGACGGGATACCTTATTATAAAAACGACATAATACTTCTCAAGCTCTAAGGTATTCCGCTCATTGGTCGATGGACCAACTAGTAGGAATCAGTTGATGGTGATTAAGACCAGCTCAATCACTATAAACCTTTAAACATTTACATTTATCATTGAGCTAAAGAACCACTGACTCATTGTTTTTAAAGATAATAAAGTTTATATAAAGTTTAGAAGCATGAATAAGTTTCAAATTTATTATTCAGGTTATTACATTTAGCATTATTATAAGAATAAATTGAAATTGCAATGCATACCTATTAGATGGAAAAATAAAGTTCGTCACAGCAAAAACTCCCGAAGGATCTATCTATCTGTCCTGGAAAACAGGCCTTCTCGTTCCTTTCCCTTTTAGTATTTTAAGAATAAAAGTCTAATAGTTTAAATGGAAAAATCTATTAGGATTAAAAAGGTTCTCCAATAGCAGCGTCTCATGCTCAATCAAAAATATAAAATAGCAGCAGCAGCCGCAGCATCAGTTTGTAAAAACGGCAGCGTTGAAAACAACAGCATCAATAGCAGCTAGCAGCAACAGCAGCAGCCCCCTCCCCTCTAAGAGTAGGTCTTCTTATACCCAAATACTAGCTTACTAAGTGAAAATGTTACATCTTTATGGCGAGATTCTCTCTAATTGGTCCATTCGGGTCAGTATACATCTCATTATGAATATCCTTGTTTCAACCAGTTCTTTGTGGCAAGTTCATACTTTTGTCGTTTCTCACGGGTTCATGACATTACCCCTTAGTTCATAGGTTTCAAACTGTATCCTTTTCTGATACTTTTCAGTCGATTAGTTTATTGTCCATTCATTTATTCACTGCGACTTCTCACGCTTTTCGCTGTCTTGCTTTGGCACACGTTTATGCGATAAGGTCATCACAGCCTTGACCACGCTTCCATCCTAAGCTTTTGGAATGATCACATGATCCCTCTTGTTCACGGCTTTTCTCTCTTTCGTAACCCTCTCGCGCCTGCGTACTCTAACTCATGGCGGCCATTTTATTTCGCTGCTCAACAGGCCTAAGCGCACTATTATAAAGATAAACAAAACATAGTTAAGAATAAAGAATATAAGCCTTTTCGTTTCCCTCCCGTCATTCTACGTACCCCAATTAGGTATTACCTAGCAAAAGCGACATATAAAGCTATTCCTTACTTACCAAAGCTTCTTTTTGCCACTACACAGCTTATTTTCCAAGCACAAATCATGCATTTATTATTCTAATTAGTACGCAATTGTCAGACTTATGTTATCCACGTTAACAATTGTAAGTAAATTAGTTTGCACATATATAGCGTGTTACCTTTAACCCTTTACATGTAACATACATGGTTGGTTATTCACTAAGACGAACCTGTGTGTTAATTTATTTAACGTAAATATTAGGAGGTTAAAAATTTTTCATTTACCCTGCTCCATTAGTGTCCTGTATAATCTTGTTGCAAACTCCGCCAGTTTATTGGTGTATTTTGACCTCTTGATTTGGTGGATTTTGCACCAGCGTTTGGACAGATTTCCTACCACATTTTGTTGAAAACTTCGCAGATCGGTAGTATGTAGCCGTTGGCTTTTCTGCCATTTTTGTAACCTATAAGTTGATGTGTTCGGCACATCTGCTGCAATATAGGCTTACTATATTTACTTAATATATTTACTGTCAGATTTTCATTTGCACACTCCTCTGAGTCAGGGACAAACTGTTTCAAAATTCTGTTTTGGCGCTTTATTCCCCATTCACACCTTTGATTTATTTGTTCACTGTAACCATTTCCGTCTGTCTCCTGTTCTCTGCATTATTAAAAATATATACTTTTCTTGCACAAACCATCTATTCTTGACATGGCAAGTAATCCCAGCTTGAAAGTGTTCTAAATCTCAGCTGGCACAGCACCTGAATGCATACAGCTTTCCCAGCATCTCCAAATACATTTGGCTGTAAATACAGAATGTGAGAACTCGCCACACGTTATTGTCTGAAGCTTTCTGTTTCGGAATATAAATCAACAGTGGAGTCATCTTTGGACAAAATAAGTAACGATTGTACAAATGGACAATGGCGCCTGTCCATTTTACACTGTCATGGACACAAAGGGGCCGATTCCGATTCGGGCCGGAAAACGTACCGACCGACTCGGTACGGGAATTTAGTCCGACCGACTCGGACCGGCACCGCACGACCCGGGTAGTACGATGAAATGAATGTGAAATCCGACAGACTCGGACGGAATACAAAACGACCGACCGAGCCGGACGGAAACAAGCCATCCGGCCGGGAAATCACGCGAAACAAACCGACCAACACGCACTCGGATTGAACCCGAACGAAACGTACCCGCGAACTCCGACCCGCGTAGTACGATGCTGTGCGTGCAAAACACGACTGACTCGCCCGGAGCACAAGCCGTACGACCGACACGCATACAAAACCCAGCCGAAGCAACCCAATACTACGCGACCGACTCGTACGCCGCATATGAAACCTAGCTGACACACAGCGGGAACTAATCGGACAAGATCGCACCAGACAACTGCAGCGTCCTACTCGAACACAAGAACGACTCGTACATGCACCAAAAACACCAAGGAACAATTAGAAAAAAAAGGGCCAAACAAGCAACCACTAAGCCAATAAATACAGGGAGGGAAAAAAAATGGAACAAGGACACACCTCCAACTCCACCTACATAAAGGCCACAAATCCCTACCATGATCCTTTGCAAATTCCACTGACCTGCCAGCACACAACACCATCACACAGCAACCACAGACACACTCACAGCTCATACATCACACAAACCACACACCATTACCACACCTACAAATAGCACCCTCACACACACCCAGCTAAACCTACACTCACACACCCCCACCTGCACACACACACATCAATCACCACCACCACCCATCACCATGCCCCCAAAGAAGAACCATAAGTTCCTAGATTGTGAATTGGAAGTCCTGGTAGACGAGATACTCAGGGTAGAGCCACAGTTGTTTGGTACATTGGTACAACAGACCCCCATGTCGCAGAAAACCAAGATGTGGGCGAGGATTGTCTACATGGTCAACGCACAATCACCATGTTTGCGCACAAAGGAAGACATCCAGAACAGGTGGTATGATGTGCGCAGGAGGGTCCGGGACCTACTCAAAAAGGACTACCTCCTCAGCCAGCACACCAGCAGTGGCCCTCCTGCAAAACCAGTATACCTCAGGCCCTGGGAGGAGAAGGTGCGGGCCATCCTACCACCAGTGAGCGTATACGGACTAACAGACATCCCAGAGCCTGGTGAGTACACAACTAATATATACAATATGGTGTGACAACACACACACATCACAGTCAAGGGGATAGGCAAACCATGCACACTTAGCAAATACACAGCAACCAAAAGATATTCATCCCAAGATGTGAATGCTAGTCAGACAAACACAATACCTGCCATCTCATAGTGATATGTAACCTGTGTCATGACATCTACAAACCTAACAACAAATACAGCAAGGCAGTGGCACAAATAGAACCAACAAACACTCCCAGATATTTACCCACCACTAGAACACCACCTCACAGGGAAGCTCACTGAAAGGAAGGAATTCTGTGTATGCTGGTCAAGTCAGTGTAGCCAATAGCATGATGGGAGTGGTAGTCACAGATATTGGTCACACCCACAATTGGCCCATCAACACCACTCTCAACCATGCTCACATCACAGGGAGTGGATAAACGACTGACAAGATGGCTGACACTGGGTACTGCTGTGGGGAGCACAAGGCCCTGATGGGAACTGTGCACCAACAAACAGCAGGACACCACTGCCTGACATCCTGAAAGCCAACTTGCACTCCCTGCAATGCAAGCACGTTGCATGGTGGGATATCTGGCTGGGTGGGAAGGAGGACTCACAGCACTGACCATAGTTACAAGCAGCTCTCCTCACACACACCCTCAACACTAACTCCACATAACCCACCTGGGAGAATGCAATGCCTCACAGCCTAACTGAAGATCCCACAAAGAACCACCACCCTGGGTTATGCTGTGTGAAGCACAGGGACACTCTTGGGACTTGTAGCCAAACAACTGCCAGGACAACACTCCCAGCCATCCTGTCAGCACAGGCACCCCACCCCACAGGGAAGCAGAGTCAAAAGGAAGGAAGGATGGGCATGCTGGGAAGGGGGGTGGAGGCAATAGCATGATGGGAGTTGTAGGCACAGATATTGCTCACCCTCACAATTGGCCCATCAACACCACTCTCAACCATGCTCACATCACAGGGAGTGGATAAGGACTCACAAGATGGCTGACACTGGGTACTGCTGTGGGGAGCACAAGGCCCTGCTGGGAACTGTGCAACAACAAACAGCACAACACCACTGCCTGACATCCTGAAAGCCAACTTGCACTCCCTGCAATGCAAGCACGTCGCATGGTGGGATATCTGGCTGGGTGGGAAGGAGGACTCACAGCACTGACCATAGTTACAAGCAGCTCTCCTCACACACCCCCTCAACACTAACTCCACATAACCCACCTGGGAGAATGCAATGCCTCACAGCCTAACTGAAGATCCCACAAAGAACCACCACCCTGGGTTATGCTGTGTGAAGCACAGGGACACTCTTGGGACTTGTAGCCAAACAACTGCCAGGACAACACTCCCAGCCATCCTGTCAGCACAGGCACCCCACCCCACAGGGAAGCAGAGTCAAAAGGAAGGAAGGATGGGCATGCTGGGAAGGGGGGTGGAGGCAATAGCATGATGGGAGTTGTAGGCACAGATATTGCTCACCCTCACAATTGGCCCATCAACACCACTCTCAACCATGCTCACATCACAGGGAGTGGATAAGGACTCACAAGATGGCTGACACTGGGTACTGCTGTGGGGAGCACAAGGCCCTGCTGGGAACTGTGCACCAACAAACAGCACGACACCACTGCCTGACATCCTGAAAGCCAACTTGCACTCCCTGCAATGCAAGCACGTTGCATGGTGGGATATCTGGCTGGGTGGGAAGGAGGACTCACAGCACTGACCATAGTTACAAGCAGCTCTCCTCACACACCCCCTCAACACTAACTCCACATAACCCACCTGGGAGAATGCAATGCCTCACAGCCTAACTGAAGATCCCACAAAGAACCACCACCCTGGGTTATGCTGTGTGAAGCACAGGGACACTCTTGGGACTTGTAGCCAAACAACTGCCAGGACAACACTCCCAGCCATCCTGTCAGCACAGGCACCCCACCCCACAGGGAAGCAGAGTCAAAAGGAAGGAAGGATGGGCATGCTGGGAAGGGGGTGGAGGCAATAGCATGATGGGAGTTGTAGGCACAGATATTGCTCACCCTCACAATTGGCCCATCAACACCACTCTCAACCATGCTCACATCACAGGGAGTGGATAAGGACTCACAAGATGGCTGACACTGGGTACTGCTGTGGGGAGCACAAGGCCCTGCTGGGAACTGTGCAACAACAAACAGCAGGACACCACTGCCTGACATCCTGAAAGACAACTTGCACTCCCTGCAATGCAAGCACGTTGCATGGTGGGATAACTGGGCTGGGGGAGAAGGAGGCCTGGATGGTAACCAAATACCACCAATGCTGGTCATGCACACACCTCAACATTCACATTGACATGCCACAGGTTGGCAGGACAATGTGCTACACCAATATCACTCACTGACTGTCACTATTTAGGAGAATGCAATGTCCTGGCCCACATCCAGAGGTACAGTCACAACTGTCAGGTGTTTGGACAATTGATGCCAGTAGAAACATAACATACAATCTGTGTCTCTCCCCAAAACAGGAGATGATGGGGACACAGCAGCAGACCAGGAGGACTCCCTGTCCCAGGCTCCGGGGAACACTGAGCTCACTGGTGTGGATCAGCCTCTGCACTCCTCGGATGGCGAAGAACCAGCTGGACCCTCCGGTGTGAGTCATCATGCAGCACCAGCAGGACCAACATCTGCACCCCCTGCACCCACCCCTCCAACAACTGCCAACACACAGGCCACCCCTGCCAACACGGACACACCAAGGACCACAGATGACAACAGCGCACGGACCCAGGCCCAAACTGGAGCTGCTGACAACGAGCCCAGGAACAACACCCAAGTGGGCCCACGGTCACCTGTGCGTGCCACTGCAGGTCCTGCACGTGTCGCCAGGGGTGGTGGGAGGGGTGGGAGACATAGGTCTCTCCTTGCAGAGGGGTCTGGACTGTATGATGACCCACAACTGGCACGCATCGCGGATGCGTACCAGACTAGCACCGGAGAGGTCAGCCAGGTAGTGGGGATCCTCAAGGACATACAACAGCAGCAGGCTGCCCATCATGCCCGCTTGGACTCCCACATGTCCCGTGTCGAGACACACATGTCACGTGTCGAGACACACATGTGTGGCATGGAGTCCAAGTGGGACACATTGGAACAACTGACAGCGGTGCATAGGGACATACTGACATGCCTCCGCCAGATCAGCACCAACATGGCCTCACCTCCCTGTGTGCCCACAACATCTGCTGCTGAAACAACTGCAAATGCCACAGGGAGGGAGGAGGACTCTGGCAGAGAGTCCCCTGCACCGCCGCAGCCTGCACCTGAGGGTCCCCCCCAAGAAGAGGGGCCGTCCGAGGAGGCCAAACTGAGAGGCCGATGGCCATCTACATCCCCCAGGAAGCCAACACCTGTTCTGGAACTTTTCCTCTGTGTGCATACTGCACGCCCTGTTGAAGCCAAGCCAACTCTCCCACATGACATGGGGAGCTCTAGTTGACCAAATGTATCAGATGACTGTGGACTTTACTCTGGACTTTTCAGCTACCAAGACTTCCAATTCACATGGGAACTTTGGATCCAAATTTCTATGTACAGCACCCACCATCCTGTGCACCATCCTCACACCTGTATGTAAATAAACTCACCAATACACCATATCTGCCTCTGTTGTGATTCCAACGTGGTTTTTGTCATGTAGATGTTGATCTTCTAAATTACACTGTGCATGCTAACTGCTACAGCAAGTCCAACACTGTCATGTCAGTCATGGCGACGTGACACATATGAGGGAGACACACCACTAGGGCCACAAAACACATACACACCAGGGCCATCAGACTCATCACCTATACTGATGTTGCAACGAAGTACAGTGGAATGTACAGACACGCCACCTATTCACAGTCACTGTCAACTAGACAACAGGTGCAGTAAGCAAATGTCAGTCAGATGTGTGACTACAGACAACGCACATCCCAAAGTCAAGCACAGGTTTATTACACATTTCCAACATGTAGTTTCCACTACAAATGCAAGCTAATCCAACCTGGCTGTGGCCACAAAGTCAAAAAGTGCAGAAGATAGAAAGTCCAGGGGTGTGTGGCACATCACCTGTAGGGAAACGACTGCTTCCACCTTGGAAGTTGAATCATGGATTCGGGGGATCCAAGTTGATCAGACAACTCCAGCAGCACCCTGTGAAGGACAGACATGACACACAGTCAAAACCACTGAAGAACAGCACAGAACGGCAATACTCATGTCTAATACATGTCACGAGATAACTACACAAAACCAAGTTAGCATGTCAACACTGTTGGGCAGTACAGACCACCTGCAAGGACACATCGCTGCACGCATCCAGTCAAGTAGCACATGGCCACACTCAAACAGCACCAGAGCACCACACACACATATCATGCAAACTCAAATCATTGACATTACAACCCTCTGGAGACTCACATTCAGCTGAAGAAGTTGGTGATGAGCTGTGTGCGGACATCACCATCATCATCATCATCATCTTCACTGGCATCGTGACCCAGGCCAGGATCTTCCACAGGTGGCGGACGTTGGTCATCGTCATCCAGGATGAGAGGCAACTCCTTCCGCACTGCCAGGTTGTGTAGCATGCAGCAGACGATGACAATCTTGCACACCTTTGCTGGGGCATATGGGAGGGCCCCTCCTGTCTTGTCCAGGCAGCGGAAGCGGCTCTTCAGGAGACCAAAGGTCCGCTCAATCACCCTCCTCGTCCGACCATGTGCCTCATTGTAGCGCATCTGGGCTGGTGTCACAGGGTTCCTGAGGGGTGTCAGCAACCACGGCATGTTGGGGTATCCAGAGTCACCTACAGACAGACAATTGCACATTAGCCGATTTGAAAATGTGTGCGGAAAACAACATAGCAGAACACACACAATGGTACAAAGTCAGTACACACCAACAAGCCAGGCACGCTGGTTCGGCATCTGTGACATCATCCTCGGGATGCGACTACTCCTCATCACGTAGGCATCGTGTGCAGAACCGGGGAAACGGGCACACACATGTGAGATGGTCATATCTGCAAGACATACCACCAGAGCATTGATCGAATGGTAATGTTTACGGTTGCGGTATGCCTGCTCATGTGCCTGTGGTGGTATCAAAGACACATGTGTCCCATCAATGGAGCCAATTACATGTGGCATCCTCCCCAGGGCATAGAAGTCACTCTTGACGTCAGTGAGTCGTTGACGTGTTGGGAAATAGATGTACTGGTTGAGGTATCTCAACATTGCCCCCAAAACATCGCGTAGCACACGGCTGAACATAGTCTGTGACATCCCACCAGTAGTTGCCACAGTGTGTTGAAAGGTACCGGTGGCAAAGAAGTGTAGGGCTGCCATCACCTTCACCTTGGGGGTCAGCGCTGTAGGATACGGCCGGCCAGGCTGCAAATGTGGGGCCAACCGCACTGCCAAATCCTCAATCAGCTGCCTGGTGAAGCGGTACCGTCGGATGCTGTCACGTTCCACCATCGTTGCCAGGTCTGGGAATGGTCGATGGACAGCAGGAGCCCTGCAGTGCATAGGTGAAGAAAGCAAGATTGTCAGTCACCCCACCAATGTGCCGTTCACCATACTCAATTTCACATGACACATCATCAACATACACAAGTACTTGATGTGTGTGTCGTCCCGTTTGGACATATATGGCACCTACATGGACATCATCTAACATCTCTCTGTTCAACAAGTGTTGACAACTGGTTCCAGGGTGTGCTATGGGACACCATTAGGCTGTGTCACAGTACACATTAACTGCTCTCACGTTCCACACACATACCACAGTGACATGTCTGGACAGATGCTCCACAGGCATCACAGCTCATTGACAGGTAGATTCCCAGGGAGCCTGTCTTGCCACATGGACACTGGCATGACATGGCGTATCATGTACACGTCAGAAAAACAAACATGACACCCACAGGTGGTGGCCCCTGTAGCCTCTGCAGGACAGACATGGACGTCTGTGACACACACACACACACATCAAAGTTCATGCACAAACCACGTGGATGTGGAGACTGTCTCCCATTGTGCACATGGAGTCAGAGACATGTGATACACAACATGCACACAGACTGTGGAGGGACATCACTATTGTTGGAATGGGCCACCCTGTGACGTACATGCCTTCCCACATGTGAGCCTGGGGGTATGTGACATGTCATACACATACACAACCTGGAAATGTGACCATGACACATGCTCAGAAATGAAAAGTTGCACACCACAGTGGTCATGTGCACAACACACAAAGGACCCTGTCCCCATTAACACGTGCACAGCCTGGGTGTGTCTGCCCCCAAGTGCCACCCCAAAATCCACATGTTCACCCCCATACACAGATAAGGTTATGCTGCCACACATGCCTCATAGACAGTGTGGACTGGGTGTGGTGTTGTAGGTGTGCCCCTGAGTCCCTGGAAAGTAAATGTGGCTGGCATAGGTTCACCAGTGACCAGCATGGTGACATATGCGTGTGACCTGTCCTGGTACGCGTTGTAGAGCAATGGACCGATCGGTGTGCCCGGCCGGCCCATTGCATTGAATGTGAGCGGGTACGCGTTGTACAGCAATGGTCCGATCGGTGTGCCCGCACGGACCATTGCATTGAATGTGAGCAGGTACGCGTTGTATGCCTGGTACGCGTTGCACAGCAATGGTCCGATCGGTGTGCCCGCACGGACCATTGCATTGAATGTGAGCGGGTACGCGTTGTATGCCTGGTACGCGTTGCACAGCAATGGTCCGATCGGTGTGCCCGCACGGACCATTGCATTGAATGTGAGCGGGTACGCGTTGTATGCCTGGTACGCGTTGCACAGCAATGGTCCGATCGGTGTGCCCGCACGGACCATTGCATTGAATGTGAGCGGGTATGCGTTGTACAGCAATGGTCCGATCGGGTGTGCCCGCACGGACCATTGCATTGAATGTGAGCGGGTACGTGTTGTATGCCTGGTAAGCGTTGCACAGCAATGGTCCGATCGGTGTGCCCGCACGGACCATTGCATTGAATGTGAGCGGGTACGCGTTGTACAGCAATGGTCCGATCGGTGTGCCCGCATCGGACCATTGCATTGAATGTGAGCGGGTACGCGTTGTATGCCTGGTACGCGTTGAAGTCAATGGTCCGATCGGTGTGCCCGCACGGACCATTGCATTGAATGTGAGCGGGTACGCGTTGTATGCCTGGTACGCGTTGCACAGCAATGGTCCGATCGGTGTGCCCGCACGGACCATTGCATTGAATGTGAGCGGGTACGCGTTGTACAGCAATGGTCCGATCGGTGTGCCCGCACGGACCATTGCATTGAATGTGAGCGGGTACGCGTTGTATGCCTGGTACGCGTTGCACAGCAATGGTCCGATCGGTGTGCCCGCACGGACCATTGCATTGAATGTGAGCGGGTACGCGTTGTATGCCTGGTACGCGTTGCACAGCAATGGTCCGATCGGTGTGCCCGCACGGACCATTGCAATGAATGTAGCAGGTACGCGTTGTACAGCAATGGTCCGATCGGTGTGCCCGCACGGACCATTGCATTGAATGTAGCGGATATGCGTTGTACAGCAATGGTCCGATCGGTGTGCCCGCACGGACCATTGCATTGAATGTGAGCGGGTACGCGTTGTATGCCTGGTACGCGTTGCACAGCAATGGTCCGATCGGTGTGCCCGCACGGACCATTGCATTGAATGTGAGCGGGTATGCGTTGTACAGCAATGGTCCGATCGGTGTGCCCGCACGGACCATTGCATTGAATGTGAGCCGGTACGCGTTGTATGCCTGGTACAGCGTTGCACAGCAATGGTCCGATCGGTGTGCCCGCACGGACCATTGCATTGAATGTGAGCAGGTACGCCGTTGTACAGCAATGGTCCGAATCGGTGTGCCCGCACGGACCATTGCATTGAATGTGAGCGGGTACGCGTTGTATGCCTGGTACGCGTTGCACAGCAATGGTCCGATCGGTGTGCCCGCACGGACCATTGCATTGAATGTGAGCGGTGCACGCGTTGTATGCCTGGTACGCGTTGCACAGCAATGGTCCGATCGGTGTGCCCGCACGGACCATTGCAATGAATGCGAGCGGGTACGCGTTGTACAGCAATGGTCCGATCGGTGTGCCGCACGGACCATTGCATTGAATGTAGCAGGCACGCGTTGTACAGCAATGGTCCGATCGGTGTGCCCGCACGGACCATTGCATTGAATGTGAGCGGTACGCGTTGTATGCCTGGTACGCGTTGCACAGCAATGGTCCGATCGGTGTGCCCGCACGGACCATTGCATTGAATGTGAGCGGTGCACGCGCTGTATGCCTGGTACGCGTTGCACAGCAATGGTCCGATCGGTGTGCCCGCACGGACCATTGCAATGAATGTGAGCGGTACGCGTTGCACAGCAATGGTCCGATCGGTGTGCCCGCACGGACCATTGCATTGAATGTGAGCGGGTATGCGTTGTACAGCAATGGTCCGATCGGTGTGCCTGCACGGACCATTGCATTGAATGTGAGCGGGTACGCGTTGTATGCCTGGTACGCGTTGCACAGCAATGGTCCGATCGGTGTGCCCGCACGGACCATTGCATTGAATGTGAGCGGGTACGCGTTGTATGCCTGGTACGCGTTGCACAGCAATGGTCCGATCGGTGTGCCCGCACGGACCATTGCATTGAATGTGAGCGGGTACGCGTTGTACAGCAATGGTCCGATCGGTGTGCCCGCACGGACCATTGCATTGAATGTGAGCGGGTACGCGTTGTACAGCAATGGTCCGATCGGTGTGCCCGCACGGACCATTGCATTGAATGTGAGCGGGTACGCGTTGTATGCCTGTACGCGGCACAGCAATGGTCCGATCGGTGTGCCCGCACGGACCATTGCATTGAATGTGAGCGGGTACGCGTTGTACAGCAATGGACCGATCGGTGTGCACGCATTGGCTGGGGCCTGGCATGGCAACGGACGCGTTTTGAAGCTTCAACGAGTCTGATGCAGTGAATTCAGTTGGCCAGCCACAACAATGTTGCAAATTCATGGGTGTCATGAAGTTGAAATTTTTGAAGGATGCTGTGGGCGTGTCTTGGTGCTGCAATTCCATGGATTGGTCAGATTCATAAGATGCATACGACTTGGACCTATCACTTTGGACACATGGCACAGTATCTGCCTCTGCAGCACACATATAATGCTGGCTGTTCCCCTGAGGGCTCACTTGCCTGCACTACATGCTCCAGGACGACATCTGCCACTACACTGCTGCTGTCTCTGCATCCTCTGGCTACTGCAATGGCACGTACTGTGGAGAGAGCCCCAGCCTTCACCCATGAGGAGAACCAGGCCCTGCTGGACAACCTCCTTCCACAGTACAGCAAGCTGTATGGGACACCAGGGGAGCAGGTGAGTGTGCTGTCCACTGCCTTACTAATTGTGCATGTTGTCTGACTAGCAGGATTTACAGTGTGCACACCACTGGCTAGCATGCTCACTGAGTAGTACTCACCCCCCAAAGTGTGTAGTCACATGCACTGAACAGGTACAGTGGAGTAACAGTGCATTCAAACAAGGTTCACTTCCCATGCAATGATACCATGTAGTAACTGCTGGCAAACTGTCCATAGCCCTCGTTGCACTGCCTGTGTACATCATATGCCCCTGTGATTGAGACATGTATTTCCAACTGTGTGATGCACGGATATGTTGCATGTGTAGTAATGGCCTTTTCACTTTGTCATCCTCACAGGTTGATGCCCATCAGAAGCAGGATATCTGGCTGGCCATCGTCCGGGCAGTCAGATCCGTGGGGGTCTACAAGCGCCGGATCCGCAACTGCCAGAAGAGGTGGCAGGACCTTCGGGGCTGGACCCGGAGGATTGCAAGGGTCCAGCTGAAGCTGTCGCCTCCTCGCAGGAGGGGCGGACACCGGACCCTGACCCCCCACATGCTCCAGATCCTGCCGGTGGTCTTCCCGGAGCTGGATGGGCAGCTGAAGGGCAGACAGCAGCAAGGAGGGGGTGAGTCAAAGACTGCACTGTGAACTCTGTCTGACATTCTATGTGCCCTCCTGTGGCGTGGTTAAACTTCCCCAGTACATCAGTCTTGTTGTCCAGTACCCATGTCCCTCTATTGTGACATGGCCACTACCCATCTGATAGGCCGGTGTGCTCCTTACGCTCAGGATAATTGTGTCACTCGGGTACAGGGTCCTTGCATTTTGCTTTGCTCAAGGTGGGTGACAGCTTTTGTTCCCGTGATATTGTGTTAGCCTTCATGGGTGGGTCAATTGCTCACACAATGCCTGAGTCGTGCAATGTAGTCTGGGTGTAACTTTGATATGTGATCCACTTGCAGATCAGAATCACCACATGTCCCTGGGGTATTTGCCACACCCCCATGCTGCGGGTGGGTAAAATGTTTGGGCCTCAGGAGTATGTATGTCAAGTGTGTCACACATGCCTAGCCACCTGCCTACTGACCAGGGCTCATCCATCTTGCAGGTGGAGCCGGACAGTCATGCCTACTCCAGGGCATACAATACACTCTGTACTCCCACTCCCGTGTATCAGCTGACATGCTGTGCTCAGTGAAATGTTCCCTCAGGTGTCTGCCTCTGTGTCGTTGTGCTGTGACTACGTTGTCGGGACTCCTGTGATGTTTATCGGTTAGGGGTCAGCATGCCATCTGCTATTGGACCATGTGAGACAAGACTTCTGTGACTTATAGGTGTTTGATCACATGACTGTGCAGACAGGTGTATGCCACTGTGACTTTCAGGCAGCTGTTTTTCACTCTCAGCACACTGTGAGGTGCTCATGTTCAGAGAGTTGTGTTTCATGTCCCCCATATGTCCAATTGGTATGACGTGGACAAATAGTAGTTCAGATGATGTGGTTTTTGGGGGATGGACATGTGCACTTGTCAGTTACATTACTTGCCTTCCCCATGTCCTAGGATTGTGACACAGTGCAGACTGTTGTTGGCTGGCTGCCATGGCCATGTGACTGGAGACAGTGATGTATGACTTTGCAGGCATGCCTGTGTCATGGCATTAAACTTCCTAAGAGTGATCCTGCAGGGGAGTGACATGTGCAACATGCACCCCATTGTGGCATTGACTATCCGGACATGGGTGCTTCATGGGGTCTGGTGCTGGTATGCATCACATGCATTTCTATTTAGACTCTGGCCGTCCATTTATACAGACACCTGCACTGACTCAGTGGCAAGAGATGTGACGTGGGCATGTTCACATACTTCACCGTGTTCTCAGCAATGTCCAACTACTGTGTAGGTGGTGCATGTGTCCACACTGGGGTCTTACCATCAGACAGGCACCAGACAGATGGGTGCAAGGGCAGGAGGGGTGTCTGTTCCATGGTTGACCATCAGACTGACAATTGGCTTCTCCTAATCTGTGTGATGACTTTTGGCAATGTTCTACTAGAGATGCCAGGGCTTGCTCTGTGATGTGCTGTACTTACTGTGGTGTGTGCGGTCAGTGCAGGTGACTGATGTTTGTCTGTTTCCCTAATTGTTTGCAGATACATCCACAGCCACAGGAGGGGACAGCTCCACGGACCAGGAGGAGCAGCGGAGCCAGACTGGGTCAGCGTCCGACGAGTGGTCAGAGGGACCCAGTGGCACGGAGGGCGAGGGGAGCCACACCGAGGAGTCCTCAGCACCATCCACCTCAGCTGGGGACCACAGCAGCTCGGAGGATGACTCCCTTGTGGATGCGGGTGTCAGCAGCCACAACACCCCAGCTAGTCTGTCTGACCCCGCCACCACCACCACCACCACCGCCCTCCCATTGGCTCCCATTCCTGAGGTCCGTGGAGGCTCCCGTGCTCGGGAGCGTGTCTCCTTCAAGCCAGGCACCGCACCCCCTGCCCCTGTGTCCCCTGCTGCCCTGAGTGAGGAGTCTGTGTACCTCCTTCGGCAGCTCCATGTAGGGCAGACAGCAATGCTGACTGTCCTCCATGCACACACCACTCTGTTGACACAGCTGGTGTCGTTCATGGAGGGCATCTCAACGGGTATGTCTGCCCTACAGAGGAGCAATAGGTCCATGGACTCCTCCCTGACGGCAGCAGTGTCCCTCCTCCAACAGTCCCTCACCCCTCCCACCTCTGCCCCATCCACACTTCCTACCACCCTACCTGTCCAAAGCACATGCACACCTGCACAATCACCCAAACACACAGACACGAGCAGCACACACACACCCAAAACCAAGGCAAGACGTGCACACAAGCATCCTCAGGGGACTGATTCCACACACACAGGGGATGGGGAACTGACACACACACAGGCAACCACAGTCACTCCGCAATCCTCAAGATCCTCTCCCTCCAAGACCCCTTCCCTTGCCTCACCTGCAACCCCACATACACAGCAGCTCTTCCTCTCTGACCTCGGCCTCTTCCCCTCCAATCCCGCTGATCCAGCATACCGGGGGAAGAGGAAGTCCACACACAGAGAGGGGAGTGCCCCTCGCCCCCGGACACCCGCCCCCAGGCGCAGGCAGAGTGAGCCCCCCACCCGCAAGTCCCCCCGGACCCGGAAGAGCAAGACCCCGCCACCGCCCTGCAAGTCACCCACCCAGTCTCTCACCTCCATCCCCCAGGCCACCACTCCACAGGTTCCACCGCCACACCCTGCCCCAGGTTCCCCCACACACCGATACCGCATCCCCAAACTGCTCAGGCCCTCCCCCCCTGCCACTTGCTCTTCCACCCCCAAACCAGACGCTCTGCCTGTATGTGCCACTGGTGTGGAGACCGTGTCCCCCCCTCTGTCCTGCCCAGCTCTTCTGCCCCCCCTTCCACTCCCTTGGAGTCATGCACTGCGGTGGAGTCCACAACAACCCCGTCTGACTCGGGCACTGCATTGGGGACCCAGTCCACTCCATTTGACCAGCCCACTGCAGTGGTTGCAGCACCAACACCATCGGACTTGGGCCCTGCGGTGGTGCCGGCCCCCCCTGAGTCAGACACCTCCACTGCAGTTGCCGGTGACACTCCTGCACCCACCTCACCTTCCCTGCCTCCTTCTGGCATCCCCTGATCCTGTCCCTGCGGTGCCTGGCCTGCCCCTCGTATGCCCCTCCAAGGGGGATGTCCCCTGTCGGTACCTGTGCAGGCAAGCAATTGGTGACAAGTTGTCACACATCACCCTGTTGGGACTGTGTATTTGGACTGGACATTGGCCGTAGTTAATTTTGGACTTTTGATTTCAGTTGCACACTTGCTGAATAAAGCCTCTTTTTGTTTACTTGTGGTTAATCTTTGGTGGTACATGATGTAGATGTGTAGAATCATGCATTTGCTGTTGTAATTGTGTTCAGATCAGGTAAATGAAGTTTTGCTGTGATGGGCTCCATGTGATCCATGGGATATGTGTCCTAATCTAGTCTGGATCTATAGCATCCCTTGCTGCAGTCTGAGGGTGTAATGTTCAGCATTTGACACAGGGATGTACGTTTAGCATTTGTAGATTACCATCTTTGTCCTACACTGTTGCACATCTGTTGGGCTTACCACTGTCCAATGTTCCTAGTACCCTGACTGTGTGCCCGTCTCCACTGGACATGCAGTTTTGCACATCAATTTTGGAGGACTCATCTGTGTATACAGTACAACTGGATTGCCACGTGTTTTGGGTGTATGCAGATGACTGACGTGACACTCCCGTACCCAGGCTGATGTGAGCAGAGGCTTCTGTGTGTTGTAGTTGTTGACTCACTGACGGAGTGTCCTGCTGATATGTTTGAGTCGTGCACAGACAAGGTTTGGCACAGTGGACCTTCCACAGGAGTGGAGTGCCCTCATGGCTGTGTGTAATCTGGTGACATTGCGTGTGCCCGTGTTGTGTGTTGTGTGAGCATGTCTGTGCATGTTCCCTTCCCTTTTCATACACAGGCTGTGTCCCTAGGGATGTTCCTGTTTGTGATGCTTGCAGAGTTGGTATGTGTTCATCCAGCATCTTGGACCTGGTTTCTCCGTGATGTGGGTGCATGGCAAACTGATGTTCATGAGGTTGTCATCCCAGGTTGTCTTTGTTGTCAGGGCTGGGGATGTGGGCAAACGCTGATGGGACACATTCAGGATTCCCCTTGGCACTTGTTGTTTACACAAGTAATGTGATTTTGAATTTGTGGTAGCTTTCAGTGATTGTGACGCGTTGTGTGTGTGACTGCTGCCACTCCTCAGGGTCAGAGCTGCAATGTTGGAAGTTGTGTACGTGTGTTCTTTGTGTCTCACCTTGGCTTCTTCGTTGGTGTGTGACTATGGCCAGGATCCCATTGTTTGTGGTGGATTTCACATCATGCGCATGTACGGCGTACTGTGCTGTGTGTCATACATAGACGAGTCATGTTGAGTGGGCATGTGTGATGGGTTTCTGCACCTTAGTTCCCCCCACCACCCCTGGGATTGTCATGGGTGCATGTGCAATGTCACCAGTCCATGTGAGCTTCACTGCTGCACATTGGTGGAGATCAGGGTGTGTGGTGTTGAGTGTGCAAATGTGAGTTGTTGCACGGCTAGACCACTACCTCCATATTGGCCTTGGCTGGCAGGCCCTGCTGATTGATTGGAGCTTGTGTAGGTGTGATGGTAGTTTGTAGCTGAGGACACATGGCTGTGGTTCACAGTGTGATCAACATCTACCTTTGTCATCACAGTGGAATTGTCATGCAGGCTAGTGTCTGCACAATGTGGGGTCCCTGGGGGTAGTGCTGTGGTGGGTGTGTCTCTTGCTGTGTTAGTTGCTGTTCCTACAAGCTTGTGTGACATGTGTAATTTGGGCTCCCTCTCATCTAACAATGCCAGATTGCCCACATAGGGGAATCCAATCCATGAGTTACTTGTGTGTGGCACTGTATACACATCTGTGTAATTGGGATTCAGGCCTCCTCATGTGTTGTGTGGTTGCCTGGGGACACTGGCACACACCCCCATCACCTGTTGTGTTTGATATGCAGTGTGAGTCTGCCTGTTTGTGTTAGTGCATTTGCATCACTGCATTGGCATTTCTGTAGTGTGCCATTGGCTGTATGTTGTTTGGTGATTTTCCCCTGCTCTCCCTGGGACTCCTGGGTCATCAGTCAGCACAATGATCATGGTTTGTATGTCCCATTGCTGCCATGGTATGGTATTTGTTCACCTGACATCGACAGTCTCCACAGGTTATATACATTTGTGTGTCCATAGGTGCAGATATGTGGGTCAGCATCATGATGGTCACTTCTGTCATTGTGTAATTGGCTGATTGTTGGCAATGTGGTCCCCCATGTGTGATGTTTGTATGCACATGGCCAAAACGATGTTTCTGTGTCACTGCACTGTTAGCCTCGCCCAATCTATGTTGCAATGGGACACAAGCACTACTATGCCACAGATGTTTTAGTTGTTGTGTGACCAGGATTCATCCATACAGTTTGTCTTTGGCAGCTTTTACCATGCCTACACTTACCTTATGATCACCGTGGTGATGGTGCTTTGGGCCCCATTGCCACACTGATCAAAAGGTGCATCAGCCTTGGACCCCACACTTCCCTTTTGGTGACTGTGGTGATGGTGCTTTGGGCCCCATTGCCACACTGATCAAAAGGTGCATCAGCCTTGGACCCCACACTTACCTTTTGGTGACTGTGGTGATGGTGCTTTGGGCCCCATTGCCACACTGATCAAAAGGTGCATCAGCCTTGGACCCCACACTTACCTTTTGGTGACTGTGGTGATGGTGCTTTAGGCCCCATTGCCACACTGATCAAAAGGTGCATCAGCCTTGGACCCCACACTTCCCTTTTGGTGACTGTGGTGATGGGGCTTTGGGCCCCATTGCCACACTGATCAAAAGGTGCATCAGCCTTGGACCCCACACTTACCTTTTGGTGACTGTGGTGATGGTGCTTTAGGCCCCATTGCCACACTGATCAAAAGGTGCATCAGCCTTGGACCCCACACTTCCCTTTTGGTGACTGTGGTGATGGGGCTTTGGGCCCCATTGCCACACTGATCAAAAGGTGCATCAGCCTTGGACCCCACACTTACCTTTTGGTGACTGTGGTGATGGTGCTTTAGGCCCCATTGCCACACTGATCAAAAGGTGCATCAGCCTTGGACCCCACACTTCCCTTTTGGTGACTGTGGTGATGGGGCTTTGGGCCCCATTGCCACAGTGGCCATGGTCGGCTTGTATTGTGGAGGCCACACACTTTTATGTGTCACACATGTGATAGTGGGTCACATTGTATGTTCATTGTCATGTTTTGTGTTGTTGGCATTTGACATGGACTACACACGCTTGTCATGTTGTTTGGGTGGATGTAATTTTCTGTGATTCCTTATGTGGGAGTATGCTGGTTGTGTCATGCATTACCCGTCCTATGAGTAGGTGTGGTGGTAGTGGCAGGCATCCAGACCCCCATGAGTGGGGATGGTAGTAGTGATAGGCATCCTGCACCCCATGAGTGGGGATGGTAGTAGTGATAGGCATCCAGCCCCCCATGAGTGGGGATGGTAGTAGTGATAGGCATCCTGCCCCCCATGAGTGGGGATGGTAGTGGTGGCAGGCATCCAGCCCCCATGAGTAGGGGTAGTGGTGGTGGCAGGCATCCATCACACCAAGGGTGGGGATGGTAGTAGTGGCAGGCATCCAGCCCCCCATGAGTGGGGATGGTAGTAGTGATAGGCATCCAGCCCCCCATGAGTGGGGATGGTAGTAGTGATAGGCATCCTGCCCCCCATGAGTGGGGATGGTAGTAGTGGCAGGCATCCAGCCCCCCATGAGTGGGGATGGTAGTGGTGGCAGGCATCCAGCACCCCATGAGTGGGGATGGTAGTAGTGGCAGGCATCCAGCCCCCCATGAGTGGGGATGGTAGTAGTGATAGGCATCCAGCCCCCCATGAGTGGGGATGGTAGTAGTGATAGGCATCCAGCCCCCCATGAGTGGGGATGGTAGTAGTGATAGGCATCCAGCCCCCCATGAGTGGGGATGGTAGTAGTGATAGGCATCCAGCCACCCATGAGTGGGGATGGTAGTAGTGATAGGCATCCTGCCCCCCATGAGTGGGGATGGTAGTAGTGGCAGGCATCCAGCCCCCCATGAGTGGGGATGGTAGTGGTGGCAGGCATCCAGCACCCCATGAGTGGGGATGGTAGTAGTGGCAGGCATCCAGCCCCCCATGAGTGGGGATGGTAGTAATGATAGGCATCCAGGCCCCCATGAGTGAGGATGGTAGTAGTGATAGGCATCCAGCCCCCCATGAGTGGGGATGGTAGTAGTGATAGGCATCCAGCCCCCCATGAGTGGGGATGGTAGTAGTGATGGGCATCCAGGCCCCCATGAGTGGGGATGGTAGTAGTGATAGGCATCCAGGCCCCCATGAGTGGGGATGGTAGTAGTGATGGGCATCCAGCCCCCCATGAGTGGGGATGGTAGTGGTGGCAGGCATCCTGCCCCCCATGAGTAGGGGTAGTGGTGGTGGCAGGCATCCATCACACCAAGGGTGGGGATGGTAGTAGTGGCAGGCATCCAGCCCCCCATGAGTGGGGATGGTAGTAGTGATAGGCATCCAGCCCCCCATGAGTGGGGATGGTAGTAGTGATAGGCATCCTGCCCCCCATGAGTGGGGATGGTAGTAGTGGCAGGCATCCAGCCCCCCATGAGTGGGGATGGTAGTGGTGGCAGGCATCCAGCACCCCATGAGTGGGGATGGTACTAGTGGCAGGCATCCAGCCCCCCATGAGTGGGGATGGTAGTAGTGATAGGCATCCATCACACCAAGGGTGGGGATGGTAGTAGTGGCAGGCATCCAGCACCCCATGAGTGGGGATGGTAGTAGTGGCAGGCATCCAGCCCCCCATGAGTGGGGATGGTAGTAGTGATAGGCATCCAGCCCCCCATGAGTGAGGATGGTAGTAGTGATAGGCATCCAGGCCCCCCTGAGTAGGGGTGGTGGTGGTGGCAGGCATCCAGGCCCCTATGGGTGTGTATGGCATTGGTGATGCCCATCCCACCCCTATGATTATGCTGTTGCTAGTGTACGTCATTTGTGCATCCCTATGTGTGTGTGACATATTTCGGGTACGTGTCGTTTGTTTGTGTTGTGGGTGTTTGACTTACCGTCTGCGCCGTACGCGTCTGAACCGGTCCCGGTAATAGATGTAGAGTGTAGGTAGGACCTGCGCGATAGGATTCATGGTTGGGTCGTCTCGTTCGGGTTTCGCGTGTCTTCGACTTGTACTCGTCGCTGGCTTGTTCGTCTCGTAGCCGTGGATCTTCTTGTGGCGCGAATCGGAGCTTATGTGCGGCTCTCCCGGATGCTGAAACGTGCCGGACGTAGCGACGGGTTCGGCGCGTACGGAGCGCGCATCGTACTAGTCTAATTCATTATTAAATTGTTTATCAACTATGTAATTTGTTTAATTGTTTTTATTCTTTATATTTATATATATATATATATTTTTTTTTTATGTAAATTAATATTGTTTGCATTAAGAGTTTTATATATTTGTTTTATTTATTAGGGTTATTTCAAATATGTAATGTTTGAAGTGAAGTACTTCCCCTACTGTTGCACAGACAGGAGTAGGGATAGTAAATTTAACCCTTCCAAAGTCCAACACTTTCCCTACTGTAGCGCAGGTAGGTTTGTAAAAATCTTTATTATTTTTTAGCCACATGTCTATAAAACAATGTACACACATTGGCAATAAAACCCCACACCCCACCCCCGCCACACACCGAAATCCTATACACCAGCTTTTTAAACCCATCTACGCATACCTACCACGCCAAGCCACAATAAAAGAAACAGCCTGTTATCGGGTTTGCCATTTTAGCCCTCCTCCTAAATAATAAACCTGGTTCTGCCAGCCCTAAGCAATAATGATCTCTAACAATATTTTGCTAACGCACAAGCCACATCAAAAATTCCATGTTAGGGAGAAGTGCCAGTGCCTCATTACGATGACATATATTATATTTTAAAAACAATGGTTTTAAAATCTGACATCGTAATCTATAAAAATGCACATAATCTAGCAAGAGACGCACATTAAAATTTACAACAAGTAAACCACAGGTGCAGTTTTTTTCAGAATCAAAAGTGTGTCAAACTCAACCAATTTTAAAAATCGAAAACTCAACGCCACCTGATATTTTAATAACAGCATACAACACTGGAGGCATGGCAATTCGACTATATAAGGGTACATCCTACGATTATCCTAGGATTCCAACATGTAAGTCACTGAGTATTTTCTAGAAACATCACAAAGATCCACTGCCATGGATTCTCTCCTACAGGCCACTCTCAACACCCCCTCTGAAATTTGGGACATCTACATTACTCTAAATGTTTCCATTTTCAGTAAGGCTCCAATTTTCAGTAATCTAGTTCTTAACGTGCGCAGTCAACTTTAGATCACTTCTTAATATTTCTATAGCACAGAGGCTTGCCACCTTCTAACCCTCTGAGGTCCAAAGCTTATCCCAAAAGCGAATGGCAGCTTTATAGGCTAAAACTTTCCACGTCAACAGATTCCCTTCCAGTCGCATCGATGGGCACATTATGCATTTGGGTAGGCCTAGCAGTGTTTTCAGGCATTTACCCTCACACGTGTCGCAACTTGCCTTTGTACCTAGGGTCAACAATTCAGCCCATATAAACATTGAGTTGGAACCTTAGCATATAAGCGGTAAATACGGGGGACAGAGATGGTCCTCCGTATGTGTTTTTAAATTTGACTAGGCCACCTATAGGTGAAAGGGCACAAGCCTCCACCGTTTCTTTGTGCAGGGCCAAATGTAATTTATTATTAAACATCATTCTTAAATATTTATATGAGGTTACCACCTCTACCATATCGTTACCTAATACCCACTGATATGGTTCCGCTTTTTCCCAAAGTTCATTTTTTTTGTTTTCTCCATATTTCTTTTAATTTATTAGCTGCACAATACAAATTAAACCTATCCAACTTCCTCTGGAGGCCCACTTGTGTCAAATCTAAAATAGCCAAGACATCCGCATAAAGGAGACATGAAATATGTCTGCCACCCATTTTCGGAGAAAAAGATTTTCAATTATGTAGGACATCGACTAAATCTGGAAGGAATAATGCGAACAAAGTAGGAGCCAGGACACAGCCCTGTCTTAGCCCATTGCTGAGTGGGACTCTTGAAGAAAGAGACCCATTTAAGTCTAATTCTACTTTAGCCCAATTCTGGTGGTGCAATTCCTGAAGGATTGAAAGTAAGCTACAGGTGACAGAGCTTTTCCCACAGTATAGTGCGTTCCACTAGGTCAAATGCTGAACCAAAATGAGATTTTCTGTCATTCCCATTGCCTTCTGTCCAAGAGCCCACAGACTTAAGCAGTGGTCTAAAGCAGATTGGCCTTGTTTAAACCCTACTTGTTCCATGGGGACGAGGTTATTGGTATCAATCCAATCTTTCAAGGTCTGTAAATCACCTTAGAATATAATTTAGCTCTGAAGTCAAGTAAACTTATCAAACGCTAATTTTTTGGGGTTGTTCAACTCCTTTGTTTGTGAATAGGCTTAATGATTGCACCCTTCCAACTCAGGGGGAAATTACCTATCCGTGTTTCAAAGACAAAAACTTTGGGAAAAAGTGAGCCCACCACCCAGGATTTTATTTTATTACAATAGTGGGTAGAATGCCTGGGACTGCTGCCTTAGTAAGCTTTAAGGAAGTTATCAGTTTCACTACGGATTGTTCTGAGAAAAACCCCAATAGATCCTGGCTCGGAATGGGCCACCTTCCTCTGTCAAAAACCCCTCTGGCCCTATGAATATTATTTAGGAATGTGAGCCAAGCGATCCCCAGGACCAAAAACCTTACAAGTTCTTTTGACTTACTGTATCCACTCTGAACTAACCTCCAAAACGTCTGCAAATCTTTGGCCTGGAAGGTGTGGATCATCAAGTCCCAATTTGCCTGGTAGTAAATACTTTCTTTCTACTAATCGGTGCTTTATATTCCTTTTTTATGTTGCCAAACCTTTCTTTAACCTTGGAGTCCTCAAGGAGAGCCTTCGTTGGTCTGGCCTTCCTCAAACATTTCTTTAGATCCAAACATTCTTTATCAAACCAAGGCTGAGGGGAAATCCAGTGGGGACTTTCTTTTAATGCCTCTAGATTGCACTGCCTAACCATTGGGATCAAACATGTTACTGCCTCAACGATAGTCTCAAAGTACCAATCCAACACGTTGCTACCTAGCTCTACCCCCAGTCCTAGATCTTTAATCTCTTGAAATTGTTTTAAAAGCGAAATATATCTATCGTCGATTCCAGTTGTCAAATGACTTGTAGAGGCTGGAGTGGAATAGTAAATAGTAAATTTAATCCCTCTGAAGTCCAACACTTTCGCTACTCTTTAATTGTATTTTTTGTACATGTGTTTTTTTGGGTTTTACATTTGTAATATTTAATTTACTGTCAAAATTAATTAACAATCAAACCTTAAAGGTTATCTCTGGCTGCTACAGCACCTACAGCACCCTTACTTCCAGCTCCTCTACACTGAAGAGAGAGATGTTGTAAGTAGGGCATCTAAAGTACTTGCTTCAATAAAATAACATAAAAATGTAGACTGCATGTGCATGGTGTAATGCAGACACATGCAGCCCCTATCGTGCGGGAGGTGGGGGCAACTCTTCAGGGACTCCAAACCTTTGGGGACCTCTTCAGCCCAAAACCAATGTATTTCTGTGAGATATGAGAGACCTAGGAGCATATTTACAATAAAGTGGCGCTCGTCACTTTAGAAACGCAGGGCTGCACCATATTTACTAGAATATGGTGCAGCCCCGCGTTTCCCCCTGCGCTGGCAGTAACTTAAGCTGCCTAGCGCCAACGCAGGCACCCTTGCACCATAGTGCAAGGGTACCTGTGTTGAGGGGAAGATTGTTTATGTGCAGGAAGGTCTCCTTCCTGCACATAAACAATATTTAAATGCTGTTTTGTAACTTCTATGTGTGCTGCTTAATGCAACACACATAGAAGTTGCAAAACAGCATTTTTAAATGATTGTTTATGTGTAGGAAGGGGACCTTCCTGCACATAAACAATCATAGGCAATTTGCTGTTTTCTGTGTGCTGCTAAGGGCAGCACACATGGAAACACCAAAAACGAGGAGAAATAAAGCATTTCTCTCGTTTCGTCTGTTTAAGACCAGGTTTTCCCTGGTCTTAATTTTGGCTCTGCCTCCTATTTATGCTGCCCTTGTAAATAGGAGGCAGTGTCAAAATCAATGGGTGTTGGGGTGGAACGCCCTCTGCAACACCCATTGCCCTCCCCTTTCACGCTAAATACAGCGTGAAAGGGTGCCTTATTTACAAGGCAGCGTTAAGCCATGTTAAGTGGCTTAACGCTGCCTTGTAAATAAGGCGAGGCCCCTATCGCCATCACAACGTCACTGAAAGCGACGTTGTGGTGGCGATAGGAACTTGTAAATATGCCCCTAAGTGCCCCCTCTTCACGTTTTGCAGGGGGGCATATTTCTTTTGCGTTACATCACTGGTAGACTGGCTCACAATGCCAAACCAACATGCACCTTAATTCGTAGATCTGAGTGGGCAATGCAGTTGTTTGTTTACATATTCAGGTAGATGCTGGGATTTGAGCTTAATTTTGCAAAGTGCGCTCGTGCATAATCTTGAAGCGAGTACTGCTAGTACTCAATTCGGTTCTTTAAAAATGTAACATAGCACGGGCATAACTCCTTTCTTTATCATTTATGTGTAGGTATGTTTTCCAATTAATATTCCACAATTTCGGTTTTTGAAACCCTTTGACGATAGATGACATGGTCTTCCCTGTTTTAGCATCATTGCTACAATGGGAACTGTTAGAAATGGGATCTCTGGTTGGCTAAGGCTTGCGCCAAAGCCAGGCAGAGACCACCACTCTAGTCAGGGCAAGGGAGTTACACGCCAAAGATAACCCCTGCTCACCCCCTTGGTAGCTTGGCACGAGCAGTCAGGCTTATCCCGGAGGCAATGTGTAAAGCGTTTGCGCAACACACCCACAGCAACAACATACTAGGCACACCACAAAAAGGAACTCCACACAAGGTTATATATAAAAATAGCCTTTGTATTATCATAAAACACATTAGAATAGTACTCACATAATATACATCGTGCCACCTGGCACGGGGTCATATTTACAAGGGAATTATTTACACCTGACAGGGCCAACTGGACCACTGTCAGAACCAGCACAAAGCGAACTTAGTATAGGTAGTACTTATAATAAATGTAGAACACATCATGAACGTACAATCAGTAATCACTGGTAACCACTGTACTTAGCATCAGCCTGTAACATAAACTACATTATGCACAGTATCACATCAGGCGCGAATTACATTCTGCGCCAACCTCACCAGCATAAATACATTATGCAATCCTCTCATAAGTCTAAATGCATTAGACCCTAACCTCCTAAGCATAACTCACATTAGGGGTAAAAACTCACAGTAGGAAATAACCTCACCAGCATAACCACATTATGCACATAATCTCATCCCTAAACACATTTAGCGGCATGAATCATAGTAGAGCATCACATTTCCTAATATCTCATAACTCACTGACCCCCTGGCCAACTGGCCTTCTCCAAGGGGCTCAAATGCCCTGTGTCCAGAATGTCAGGGCGGCTGCCTAGCAGCTAAATCCACAGTGCGCTACTGCGCAAAACTAACCGTGGCAGCTGCCCACTAATTGCTGGGCAGCTGGGAAACTCACTGGCACTCACTGTGCCTCTGGTCCCTCTCAGGGACTCTCTCTCAATTGTGCCCAGTTCGTGGCACTTTGCATAAAGGAGGGGGGCACGGCACCTCTGTGCCCTCTGGACCCTCCTAGTGGCATTAAATCACATGCCCCCATCGTTGGGGCGGCCCGCTCTCTTGCGGGACCGCCCAGGCACCGACAATGTGCCTCAATATGCCCCCTGGCCTCTGTGGCCCTCAGGGGCTCTAAACACCAAGATGCCCAAACGTTGCAGCTGCCCACTAGCAAGCGGGGCAGCTGTAAAGAAAAATAGGGGCCCGGCACTACAACTGTGCCCAGAAATGCCCCAAGTCCCCCCAAGCACCGGCAACGTGCCTCGAAAGACACCAACACCCAGCAGGCGGCGGCCACTCACCGGACTGCACGGGGACTCCTCCGGTCTCCTGGCGCGGGGCTTCCCTCACTCACGGGAGCCCCGCCGATCAGCTGGCTTCGCCCGGTCCCTCTTCTGGGACCGGGTCTTCAAGGTGGAGCCCACGAGGCTCCAGGGTGCCTTCCGCTTCTTCTCCCCCAGCGCGGAGGGGCAGGCACCGACAATGTGCCTCGCGCCCCCTCCGCACCAGCTCCACTCACCAGACTCCTCTTGCGGCGGCCTGCGGGGTCGCTGCTTGCTCCGGCCGCACTCCTTCTTCACCCGGCCCCCTCCTGGGACCGGGACTTCGAGATGGAGCCCGCGAGGCTCCTTCACCTCCTTTCTCGGCCGCGCTGCAATTGGTCAGCCGGCCGCTATGCCCCGCCCACAACCAGGCAAGGCTGCCTGGCTTCCTGGTCGCGGCACGGGCCGCGGCGGTGAAACGCGGGGTGGGCACCCGCTATCCAAAATAGCATGAGAGCGGGGTGGGCACCCGCTCTCCAACGTGAAATCACCCATAAGCGGGGTGGGCACCCGCCAATTAGCTCAAAACGCGGGGTGGGCACCCGCAAACAATTCCCAACACGGGGTGGGCTCCCGCTTCCAGCAGCATCACGGGGGAATCCCTCACGTCGGGATTCCCCCCAAAAGGACGGGCAGCACAGCGCTGCGTAGTCCACGCTCTTCCTCTCTTTGGGGAAATTTCAAAGAAAGCGCACACGAGGCGCTAGAATTACCAAAAGTCCTTTCAGGCATCAAGGGGCAATGCAGGGCCCAGGGAGGCAAGCCCTCATGGCAGCCCCCCCCTGGGCCCCAACAGCAGCACGCCCCGCAGGAACAGCAACCAAGGACTGAACATTTACATGGGGTCACAGCCCCTTCTTTTATACACCCTTTTCCCTTTGTGTCACAGCACAGGGCTGGGGAAAAACCAGACGCAACTGGTTTGGGGGAGCTTTGGAGCACTTTGTTTTGCTCAGCTCCTCTCTCCTTTCTCAGGACAGGCTAGGGACATCAGACGCACCACAGGGGGTGGAGCCAGCATTGTGGAGGGAAGGCACAGCCCTATTCAGGCCCCAGGTGCAACTCCTCCCTCCCATCTAGATGCAGATCTCTCTATTCACCACTGCGCTGACTCACCCTGCCCCTCCAGGAGCCACACACACCTCCCAGCCCCTGTCACTCACAAGCCAGACATGCAATTCACATCAGGCAGGCAGACACAGAGCACACATAAATACCAACTTCTAAAAGTGGCATTTCTACACCAGTCACAATAAATCAGCGCACACCATTGCGCAGCATTTATTCTCACGAGTTCGCACATACTAAACTCGCCCCTGCACTCCTCTCACACCAGGAATTACCATGGACACACATATCCCCCATGCATTCCTATGGGAGGGCAGGACAATCTCACCACACGCACTCAGCGCGCACGCACTTTACACTGGCCCACAGTGCTAAAGTGCCCAGAGACTTAAAACTACTACCATACAAGGCAAAAAGTTTAGGGGTGAACCGGCCAAAAAGGGCCAAGTCCAACAGGAACCAAAAGAGCACTAAATTGAGCCTGTCTTCAATGCAGATTGTATCCGGGCCTATCATTGGATGCAGAGGATGGTGGTTTAGTCACAATGATCTGGGAGACGCTGGATCATCTCATACCCTACAAATACAAAGGTATAGAGTTAATGTGTTTTTGCTCTGTTACAACTACCTGAAAGCAATATCATTGCGCTGTTTTCCATGCCTAACGTCTGTAAATTCATTTTTGTAAAAAGTTGAACACTGAGGAAAGCTTACGACAGGTTGAAACATAATGTCAAACCAAAGAAGCAAAGAGGTGTGATAGCACTGTGGCATGGGGAATGATTTAACAGAAGTATTTGTGGCCGTCTGTTCCATAAAATCATCTATACTCTTTGACTGAAGGAAGCCAAGTACAGCATAAGACAAGTATTGCCTGACTGCAAACACACTGACAGAGACGTGTAGTAGATAAGTGCCAGTTGTTTCTCTAGTTGAAAACAAGTCCATGGCTAGTGTATGGGATATTCATGCAAATAACACAAATAACAAACAGTCTTTAAATCTAACTGTTGGGTTTCGTTGGTAGTCAGCTAAATTTGTGAGCAGATGCATTATGGCCCTAGGCAAAATGTGCTCTCATAAATAAATCTAAGGGTTAGTTTAAAAAGCAATACAGAATGTCAATTTACAAGAATGAAACATTTATCAGACTAACACATATATTTGGTTGCTAGATTCCAAGACCCCATAAATCCTTTCCTCGGGAGGTTATAATACAACTGAAACAGATTAATCTTTTAGAGACCTTCATAATACAATTTTTCATTGTGTGAAATTAATCAGTTTCATACATACAGTGAGCCAGAAAATGTTCTTTAGTGAGTGTCTCCTCTTCTGCCATTTAGCCAATAGCCTACAGGTCTTGGTGTTAGTGATATCCAGATGATTATATTGTAACTTTACCTGCCTTATTTTATTTTGAGTGCTTGTAATCGGAATATTTCACATTAAAGACTCAACACTTTGCCATGCTCCTCCAAGTAAGGAAAAATACATCACATTGTGTAATTTCTCAAAACACAAGATGACATATTTTCCCCAATCTGTGAACTGAGCATAGCACGCCTTTGTGTCTGCACATACACCACCAACTTCATAGCCACTGTCCACGACAATGACATTTCTTCCATCCTCTTCTCCTCGATCTTGCAGTGGCTTTTGACACAGTGCATCAACCATCCATGCCCCCCATCTTCTGGACATTACAGGCTCTGCACTTGACTCCTTCACCTCCTACCTAGCTAAATGATCCGCCTCTACGTCCTCTAGGCACCTGGCCTAGACTTACCCTCTCTTCACTCTTCAAAACACTTTCTTACGTGGCATCATCCTTTCTTTTGGATTTTCCTATGATTTCTCTGCAGACAAAACTCAAAAATATTCTTCTTTTTCGCAGTTTTCTCCTACTATGTTGAGGCCCGTATAACAGGCGACCTTACTGTCACAAGACAATGGATGGCTCCGAGGTCCCTCACGATCTCTCACAATTAACAACTCCAAAAAAGACGTTTGTTTATTTTCCTGTTGCATCAGTCTCTTACTGTAAGTCCAACATCATCTCCCCTCCTTTTCTCCCTTTCCACACTTCCCTAAATTTAGGATTAATTAAGTCAACAATACACAGTTGGTTTTTAAAAAATCTCTACTACTTCCACTGCAGCCAGGTGTTCACTACTGAGATCATCATTATGACTGGCCTAGTAGGGGGTGTGGCAAACACCTGAGCATTGTGGACGTCTAACTGCGGAGCTCCTGCGCCTGGGCCCTGCAATCCAGCCCTAACCCTCCACTTCTAACACCATTGACGGCCCTGCCAGAGGAGAACCGTGTGGTGGGGCAGTGTAACCTCATTGAGGGGACAAGGTTCGCGACGGCGACCGACGAGACGAGCGTGCAGGCGACCGCACCACGCTGCCATCATGGTGGTTGGTGTCTGACCCCGTGAGGGGGTGTCAGCAGCCCTACTCTTGCTGCTTTGCGGACATATTGGGCCCATCTGAGGTAAGAACATCCGGGGTCACACAGCTGCATGGTGACATCCCACAGAAGGAACGAGGAGTGGGACTACTTCTCCCAGGACGGGATGGTTGGCGGCCGCAACATATAGCTAAGATAGCAGGTGGCATCTACCTTGGTGCCCGGCGGTGACCTCCGTAGCAGCCGTGCCCTCTGCTGCTGACCGTGGCAGGCTGTGGAGGTGAGTGGGCCCATGCGTCTGGTGGGTGGAGAGAGAAAGAGACTGTCAGCTGCAACACTTCCCACCGCGTAAAAAGGACAATATGGCAGGCGGGGTTTCCAGACGAGAGATCGGCCCCAGTAACTGACTAGCGAGAAATGATTTCAACTCCCCGGGAGGACGCTCCTCAATGGTTCGATGTTAAAAGATAAGTTGTGGACGCCTGCGATAGTGACTGTCCCTTATGCTCCATAAAATTGGTAATGCATGACTACGGAGCTTGGCTCCTGTGATGGCCTTCAGGGTGAGGTGGGGTCCCAGTGAGCGCATGATAGTGACTGAGACAGCCCATGTGGTGACTGGAGGAACCCCCAGACCCATCACCTCTTCTACACTCTCTCCCGTTCAAGGACTGAGGATCTTTCCATGTGTATTATTGTGCCGAGAGAATCGTGAGAACATTGGTAAGGCTACAGAAAACTGTGCCTGTGAGCCCAGGAGAGGGGCTTGAGTGTGATAATAGTTGGAGCATTGACTGCCAAGGGAACCCAGTCCCGGTGATAGAGGGAACTGAGGTCTCTGTTTTAGAGAGTTTACCTGTTGCATAGACCCTGAAATCTGCAAGTGTCGGCCAGGACGATTCAACTCCATCAACCTCCATCTGGGGCAGTGCGTAGAGTGGGGGGTGAATAAACTGGTGGAGACCCGCTGTGTGAGTCCCCAGGTCACACGCAATGGTGACAGGGTGTTGGCACACCAAGGGAGGCCAGGAGGCTACTGTGTGAGAGTGAGCCAGGCTGGACATGGTTACTAGGTGGACACAGAGTTGAGGCCCATTCATCAGTGAGCAGCCAACGGATGATCCCCCGTTCACGTACATTGTCCATCATGGGTCGCACCAAGACCAAAACAGACAGGTCAGTCTTGTCGGCTCACTCTCGGTCACCCCCGTTAGACAGCTCACCAGCTAAGACCGAGGATACTGACGTAGCGTTCTCCAGAGCGACGCCTCCCCTGGATAAACTGGACTTAATTCTACAGAAAATCAGAGAATTGTGTCAGGTGATGGAGCAGCAACTATGGGCCATCACCACGGATGTAAACCTGTTAAAGGATGAGAAATGCAAATTATCCAACAGGGTCAAAGTGAAGGAACTGATGCTCTCAACATTTGCCCCAGACCATATCCAACTCATCACACAGTTGGCACAGCTGCAGTGTCGAGTGGATCTATTGCAAGATCGGGCAGAGGATGGGGACGGAAGAGCCCACCACAACAACGTCCGCATCACTGGAGTTTCGGAGGGCAAAGAGGGAACAAGACCCACCCAGTTCATGGAGTAATGGCTCCGGATGACAGTGGCTCCTGCAGGGCTCTCGGACATGCTTGCAGTCGAGAGGGTCCCTAGGGTTCCTAACAGGACTCCAATACCAGGCGCTCCTCCATGGCCAATAGTGGCCTAGATCCTTAACTATCGTATCGTGATGAGCTGTTGCAGGCGGCCAGAGACAGAGCACCTATCCTAGTAGACAATGTGAGGGTTTCCCTCTTCCTGGACTATACCATTGCCGTCCAGAGGAAGAGAGCCTCCTTTCAGAAGGCCAAGCAGCGGCTTTGTGATGAAGGCTTCCCATATGCCCTTCTTTTCCCAGCCAGACTCAAGATACTGCACAATCAAAAGACGCACTTGTTTGAGACCCCAGAGCAGGTCTAAGACTGGCTTGACCAACATTTCCCAGATTCCCGGAGCCGCAAACTGACAACAATGGTGCCACTGAGGGTGAAACGCAGGTTGAGGAAATGGCGGAGGGACCTCGCAAGTCAGATGGGTGGCAGGGGCCAGGTGAACCCCTCTCCTCTGCAGGTGCTGGAGGGAAAGCTGCATTCACTCTGCAACTAAGCTGCGTTCACCGCATCCAATTATTACTTTTAGCTCATCACAGAGTAGTGCCTCCAACTCGGACACAGACAGAAGTGTGGTGCTGTTCACTACAATTATTCTGCAAACCGCAGATGAACTATAAGGGATGATCTCTCCACAAAGACCAGGTTAAGCTCGACGCAAGATATGATACCCTCACAGCCGTCATGCACCCTCATGGTGAACTTGTGTACTGGTCACTCATATGAATAAAGTTTCCTACAGACCAAGACCACCAGTGGCCTAGTAGTATAACAATGTCTCCCCTGGGGACTAGTAGACTTGTGGAGACTGCATAACTCGGAAGATAGACAATACATGTTCCACTCCGCCTCGCATGGGAGATACTTACGCTTGGATTATTTGATGATGCAAACAATGTACGCACAGTGGTTTATGGGGAAAGTGCACAAGGCACGGGGAATTTCTGACCACTCACCTGTAGAAAAACACCTGAAGGGAGTTACGAGACACTTTACTATGCCTCCCAGAATGGACCCCTGGCTCTTTAAGGATAAACAGATTAGACACCAAATAGATGAGCAGACGGAGCATTACTTCAGTGATAATGTAGGAACAGTGGACTCGCCGTGGGTTCACTGACAGAATATCGACCCCCAAAATATCCCCATACACAAATATCGAGTTTTTAATATCGATGTCAAAAATATCGACATTATTGAAAATACAAAAATATCGGAAAAAATATATCGATGTAAAAAAATTGTTGTACAAAATATCGATTTTAATATATATATAAAAACGAATATTAAATGTATAAAAAAATAACTTTAAAAAAATAAATTAGATTTAATATACATTTTAATAAATACAACAAATAAATTTAATTTAAAAATGTAAACATACGTATATAAAATGTAATATATATATATTTATTTTAAAACAATTAAACTATTTTTTTAATTTATTTTATAATTGTATTTATAAAAATGTATAAATAAATATATATATAAATACACCAATAACATAAAATCTAATAAAAAAAACATTATATTAGAAATTAAAACATTAAAAACTATTTAAAAGTCTTTAAAATTACATTTTCAACTTCAGTGAATGCAACAGTAGATTTAGGGGTCAATTCCGATCCCGCTCGGAAGGGCTCCGAAAGCGAAATGGCCGGAAAAAGCACGAGCCGTACGCGTGTTTCCCGACCGACTCGTACAGCCGTACGGACCAGCAAGTACAATGCAAGATACGTGAAATCGCCGACCGAATCGTTTCCGGCTCCGAACCGCTCCATAAGACTCGACCGTAAGCAATCCGTGCCGTGCAATGGAGGCGATTTCCGACCGAGCCAGTAAGATGCACGATTCGGACAGCCGGATCGAGTCGGAGCCTCCGACACGTAAACGCTCCGGGAAGCGGACTTCGGGGGTCCGCGCCGGACCCCCCTTCACCCGTAGCCTTACAAGTCGATCACAGGGGGGGACCCAAGGGTCCCCACTACACATGCCTGTACGGTGCGGGTTGCATAGATGCATCCCCACTACAGGGGGCGCCCTTGTGCGCAACGTACCTCTTTCGTCAATGGGAGCCTGTGTACGCGTCGTACAACAGGCTCCCATTGACTTCAATGGGGCTCCGAGCGACCCGTGTCGGTCAGCGCTTGTTCGCATCATACTCGGACGCTCAGAGCCCCGGAGCACGAGTCGGTCGGAATGCACTCCGGATCCGAGTCGGACGGAGAGCTTTCCTAGCGAGATCAGAATCGGCCCCAAAGTGTTGGATAGCGGAGGGGTAAAAATTACTATTCCCATTCCAGTGAGTGCAACAGTAGGGAAAGTCCTGGATAGCAGAGGGATAAAAATTACTATTCCCACTCCAGTGTGTGCAACAGTAGGGAAAGTGTTGGATAGCGGAGGGGTAAAAATTACTATTCCCACTACAGTGAGTCCACCAGTAGGGAAAGTGTTGGATAGCGGAGGGGGAAAAATTACTATTCACACTCCAATTAGTGCAACAGTAGGGAAAGTGCTGGATACCGTAGTAAAAAAAATTACTATTCACACTGAAACACTTAAAAAAAAAATATATATATATATATATAAAAAAATCAAAAATCATAAAAATTAATCATCAATATTTTAAATTTTTAAATTAAATGTTTAAAACATATAAAAAGAACACATATAACAATAGTAATTACATATAACAAAAACTTACAAATACTATATGTAATAAAATAATAAATATATTTACCAATAAATATTTATTTTAACCCCTTTGGTGCTTGCGTCGGCCAATGGCCGACGCAAGCACTACCTCCCTGGTGCGGCGCACGTCCATTGGCCGTCACCAGGGACGGCCCCCTTTAAAGCTCCGGTGCATCGCACCGGAGATTGTTTTTTAAAATTCCCCTGGGGGAGACGTGGAAGGCTTTCCGCGTCTCCCCCACCCCCTCCCGCCCATCTGTGACGCTCAGCGCGCCGCGAGGCGCTCTGACGTCACTGATTTCCCACCGGAGCCGAGGACAGCAGCAGGTAAGGCCGCGCTCGACTCCGATGGGGAAATCCGGCCGAAAACGGCCTCCCCAGCTCAGGGAGGCCTCGCTTGAAAGGGAGAGTCTCCCCTTTCAAACGAGGCCTCCTGAAAGGGTTTCCTGGCCGTGGATCGCGGCAGCGCTGCGATCCACGGCCAGGAAACCCCACTAGACACCAGGGATGTCTTTGGGGGGGTCGGCCCTCGTGGTAATGGTAATTTTTTTTAATTTTTAAAAGTTGGCTTTGTTTGGGGTGCGCGATCGCACCCCAAAATGAAAAAAAAATGGGGGGGAAAAAAATGGCGGCGATATTGGCAGGGGGTCGGTCCTCCTGCTCAGTGGCCGACCCCCTGTGGGGGCATATTTTTTATTTAGACATGTTGGCTTTCCTTGGGGGGCACGATCGCCCCCCAAAAATGCTAAAAATATTTTTTAAAAAGTACGATGGTGGCAATATTGGCAGGGGGTCGGTCCTCCTACTCAGTGGCCGACCCCCAGTGGGGGCAATTTTTTTTTATAGCTATGTGCTTTCCGTGGGGGCCATAATCGGCCCCCAGGGAAGCCATAGCTATAAAAAAAATTGAGAAAGAGAGAGATCTTTCTATATATATATATATATATATATATATATATATATATATATATATATATATATATACATATATATATATATATATAGAGAGAGAGAGTCTCTTTCTCTCTGTAGATGATATATGTATATATATGTATCTATATACATATGTATGTGGATATAGATACATATATATACATAAGTCTAAAGAGTGAATGATATATATATGTATCTATATACATATATATGTATAGATATATGTATAGAGATACATATATATAAATATATGTAGAGATAAAATCTATGTATATATATATATGTGTCCGTGTCCGTGTGTGTGTGTGTGTGTGTGTGTGTATATATATATATATATATATATATATATATATGCTCCTTGATGCACAGTGAACGGCGCACTTGCGGACGGGTGCTTCACAAACGCGGGGGTGCGCCCGCGATATTTATCCAGGCTCTGTTTCCTTGTTTCCCAAAAGAAAAACAGCACTCGCGGGGGCAGTTGCTAGAGTTTATTGGCCCCCGCGAGTGCTGTTTTTCGTTTTGGGAAACAAGGAAACGGAGCTTGGATATATATATATATATATAGCGGCAATATATCTATATATATATATATATATATTCAGAAACACAAAGGATGCCGCACTCCAGAGATTGGTTTCAGAGTTGCTTTATTTTCACCACGACTGGTGGTAGTGGTGGTGAAAATAAAGCAACTCTGAAACCGGTCTTGGAGTGCGGCATCCTTTGTGTTTCTGAATTTAAATATCGGGTAAGGATTCTACCCGTTGCTGCCTGCACCAGGTATTGAGCGCTCTGACATTGGGAATTAATTGTTATATATATATATATAAATATTTATTTACAGAGATATTTCTCAGTGCTGAAATTATGAGACTGTGAAAGAACTATAATGAGTCTCTTTGAAGTTACCTGAAAGGCAGTAAAGTGTGGTACTGCTGCAGAGTACAAAAAAAAATTCTGCTAGATAGAGATATCTGACTTTTGTGTAGTGGCAGTTTTGACGCCATAAAGGGTATGCTGAAACGAACAGATCGGTATTATGTAGACAGCTAAGTGGATTAGTAAAGCCACAAAGTAGAAACACTTTGTAACAGACTAAATGTATGTGAGAGAGGGGCTATGGAGAGATGAGGGGCACGTTTGCAAGGATGGTAGTGGGCGCATCAAAGGAGGTCATAGTGTGCAATTGTAAAGCACACGTTCACCCGTAGGCATCTTGGCGCCAAAATGATGGTCGCACTGGCTCCCACCAGCGCTAAAAGGCTGCGATGATGGGTATGTGGCAAGGTAAAGTAATACTGTGTCTTTTTTCTCTCTTTCTTAGTCTTTTTGGAGAGCGTACAGAGTTCGCAAAGGTAAGGTGACTTCGTCATTATTGACTTAAACACTTCACTCACGCACACACCCACCTACACTTTAAAACCAACAACCTATCTGCCTTCTACGTAGGATTGTGTTTTAAAAGGATAGTTTAGGCACTAGCAGAGATGGCATATCGTTGGATGAATGCTGCCCAGGCCCTAAATCTGGTTCTGGAGTCCAGCTCTGAGGCAGGATCAGAGACTGAGACAGCAGATACTGAGACAGCATCTGAGGGAGAGGACAATGGAGCCGAATCTGGGAGTGACTTTTCAGTCGGCGCAGTTCCATCCGATGACTCATCGTCCAGCGATTCTGAAGGAGACGATGTCAGTCGTGCTGTGCCTTTGCCAGCACAGTCTGTGCAGCAGGACACCCGTAACAGGTTAGAGCAACCCAGAGTGCAGGCACGTGCGGCCGCAAGCACAGACGGAGTGCTGTCTTGGCAGCCTCCCAATTTAGTTCAGCCCCAAATTCCGCCTTTCACTGGTGACGCTGGATGTAAAGTAGATACGGCAAATTTTTTGCCAATTGACTACTTCCATCTCTTTTTTGGTGTTGACTTCCTAGACGAAATTGTGCAGCAAACAAATTTGCGTGCCGAACAATTTCTGAGGGAGCAAGGAGGCACTCTTGGGCCTCATTCTAGGGCGCGCAAGTGGACTCCCACTTCTCTAGGGGAGTTGAAGATATTTTTGGGCCTCACGCTTAAAATGGGGGTAGTGCATAAACCAACCTTGCTATCCTACTGGTCTACTCGCACGGTTTGGTTAACCCCCATCTTCGCACCATACATGAGCAGAGATCGTTTTTTGCTATTGCAGCGCATGCTGCATTTCAATGACAACTCTGCTGCATTGCCCCGGGACCATCCAGACTATGACAGGTTGTTCAAAATTCGGCCTGTCGTGGAACATTTGTCTGCCAGGTTTCCAGAGGTTTATACTCCTGGAAAGAATATAGCCATTGATGAGTCCTTGATCTTGTATAAAGGGCGGCTGCTGTTTAGGCAGTACATTCCGAGCAAACGTGCTCGCTATGGCATCAAGCTGTACATGTTGTGTGAGAGCTCGACTGGCTATGTGTACAGCTTGAGAGTGTATACAGGGAAGGACACAACTCTTAACCCTGTAGGTTGCCCTCCCATGCTAGGGGTCACAGGAAAGATTGTATGGGAGCTTGTCCAGCCACTTCTTCACAAAGGTTATAACCTTTATGTGGACAATTTCTATACAGGAGTAGAGCTGTTCAGTGAGCTCTATAAAGCTGGCACCGTGGCTTGCGGTACAATTCGTTGTCGCCGCAAAGGATTCCCGCAGGAGCTTGTTTGCAAGAAGCTCCAGAAATCCCAGAGCACTGCGTTGCGTTCCAACGAACTGCTCGCAGTTAAGTTCTCAGATAGGCGTGATGTGTACATGCTCACTACAATTCATGCTGAGAGCACTTCCCCTGTCACGGTTTGGGGTCAGATGGCCGAAGTCCACAAGCCCACCTGTATACTTGATTACAACAAGTACATGGGCGGAGTGGACAAGAACGACCAGGTTCTTCAGCCATACAATGCGAGTCGTAAAACTCGCACTTGGTATAAGAAACTGTTTACGCACCTGATCCAGATGGCAACATACAATGCGTATGTTGTTTATCGTGAGACCACCACAGGAAGACTCATGTCTTTCCTTGACTTTCAGTTGTCTGTGATTGAAAGTCTTACTGCTACAGAAGCAGAAGCCTCCACTTCATGTGTTCTGGAGGACGTGGCAAGGCTGCAGGAGCGACACTTTGCAGATAAAATTCCTGCAACACCCAAAAAGGAGCGACCATGTCGTCGTTGTAAAGTGTGCTCGATGCAGGGAAAGAGGCAGGAGACTCGTGTTTACTGTCCCCAGTGCCCAAGTAAGCCTGCCTTCTGTTTTCCTACTTGCTTTATGTTGTATCACACTAAAGCAAAATACTGGGAAATTGACTGAGGTGGAGCTGCCAATAGGATAACCTTTCAATTGGTGTGAATGGATACCTACTGTCTGTGGGCCACTCCTTCACTACGCAAGCAGCTGCAGGATATTTCTTCCTCTACTTCATGAAATCATGGACTTCTCAACACCTTTATCTGCTTTCAGAACGTGGTAGTTGTTCTGTTCGCCAATTGACAAGTGCATTATAGTCCCCACGCTGCACATACTGGTGGACAGAACATATGCCACGTTGTCATGGAGTACCCGTGTTTCACATTCAACCGTTCTTCGTAGTTTATGATGTTCTCTTTAGGAAGTTTTTGAAAATTTCCAGCATGTTTGCCTTAGTTTCAAAGGTAGATATGCTTGCTCAGCTCGAGAAATGTTTTTGCGGCATACTCGGGCACCCCCAACTTGCATCCACAAACTGGAAGGAGTTGGATAGAGCATTGTGAGAGCATTGATAGCTCGTGACAGAAATGTTCACTCAAGCTTCAAGTAGCTAGAGATGAAAGGCATTAGTATAGGGTCTCTTAACAATTGGACAGGGTTAGTCAGGACTCTGAGGACAGACACACGAACGGGTTAGAACAGCTTACGGTAGGTACGCTTTCCGAGGAATATTGCAAAGGTAGAAGGCAGATAGTAAAGGTAGTATAGATACACGTCCTGACTTCTTCTTCACCCATGGATTCAAATCCATTGCTGCCACACTCACACTGAATTTACTGTAGTACTTATGGGTCAATGCTGCTTGCCATGTTCATCCTCCGTTAGAACTTAGTAGATGGTCAGTTTGCTGTATGATAAGTGCATTACAGTCACTGCACATAACGGTGGATTGGACATATGCTACGTTGTCACGGACTACCCTTGTTTCACATTCATCCGTTCATAGTTTATGATGTTATCTTTTGAAAATTTCCAGCATGTTTGCCTTAGTTTCAAAGGTAGATATGCTTGCTCAGCTCGAGAAATGTTTTTGCGGCATACTCGAGCACCCCCCAACTTGCATCCACAAACTGGAAGGAGTTGGATTTAGCATAGTGAGTGCACTAAAGGTGCATGAAAGACATGTCTTCCTGAGCCTCATGTGGCTGTCATGGAAGTCATTAGTATAGGTTCACTGGGCATGAGTTCGGTAACGTTCTGGAAGAAGGAGGTGGAGACTTGACAGGTGGTAGAATATAGTCAAAGTCATTATGTCTTGTGGCATATGAATGTGATGGGCCCTTGCATGGCGGCAGTATGTTTGTGTGAGTGCAAGTGATATGGTTGTTTGGGCCCGTGGCTGGCGGTACGGAAGTCTTGTGTGTGGTGTGTGAATGGCGTGTGAATGGACCATAAAGTGGTTGGTGCCGTGATGTGGCTTTATGGCTCCCCTTCAGAAGGCTTGGCTTCAATATTTATATACTTTGATAAGTATTTGTGCTTTGAAGCCAGCGTTTCTGGAGGTGCTAAAACCAACCTGTGTAAGTGGTGGATTAGCTTTATCAAATGAGTGTTAGATTTATATTTGTGTCGGTTTAATGGCCTTTTGTAAGATATTTTTTTTTCACAATGGGTAGCAGGGGACTTTCTGCCCTAGCTCAGTCGTCACCTAGGCAAACCTTTACATTTTTGAGTAGTAGACAAAGGGGGAAGTACAAGGGTGAATGACTTGCGTGGTTCTCACTGGTTTTTTTTACCCAACATGCCCTGCTAGCCTCATATTTTGTTGAAAAAAATCACTATTTCCACACATTTTTGTGTGGGAAAGTTGTGGCATCGCCGGGCAGACATGCATTTCCTACCACCCAGTGTTCCCCAAGGTCTCCCGATAAAAATGGTACCTCACTCGTGTGGGAGGCCCAAGTACCCGCGACAGGCTAGGGCCCAAAACGTATTGAGGTGACATTAAAATTGCCTATCACAAAACAACCTGGTTTTGCAAGGGGGGTCACCTCGGTTTTTGGCCCCGTGCTCGGCGGCCAGCTAGGGAAACCTATCAAACCCACACATTTCTGAAAACTAGACACCCGGGGGGTTCCAGGGAGGTATGGCTTGCGTGGATCCCCCAACGTTTTCTTACCCAGAATCCCCTGCAAACCTCGAATTTAGCTGAAAAAATCACTTTTTCCACACATTTTTGTGTGGGAAAGTTGTGGCATCGCCGGGCAGACACGCATTTCCTACCACCCAGCGTTCCCCAAGGTCTCCCGATAAAAATGGTACCTCACTCGTGTGGGAGGCCCAAGTACCCGCGACAGGCTAGGGCCCAAAAGGTATTGAGGTGACATTAGAATTGCCTATCACAAAACAACCTGGTTCTGCAAGGGGGGTCACCTCGGTTTTTGGCCCCGTGCTCGGCGGCCAGCTAGGGAAACCTATCAAACCCACACATTTCTGAAAACTAGACACCCGGGGGGTTCCAGGGAGGTATGGCTTGCGTGGATCCCCCAACGTTTTCTTACCCAGAATCTCCTGCAAACCTCGAATTTAGCTGAAAAAATCACTTTTTCCACACATTTTTGTGTGGGAAAGTTGTGGCATCGCCGGGCGGACACGCATTTCCTACCACCCAGCGTTCCCCAAGGTCTCCCGATAAAAATGGTGCCTCACTCGTGTGGGAGGCCCAAGTACCCGCGACAGGCTAGGGCCCAAAAGGTATTGAGGCGACATTAAAATTGCCTATCACAAAACAACCTGGTTTTGTGAGAGGGGTCACCTTGGTTTTTGGCCCCGTGCTCGGCGGCCAGCTAGGGAAACCTACCAAACCCACACATTTCAGAAAACTAGACACCCGGGGGGTTCCAGGGAGGTATGGCTTGCGTGGATCCCCCAACGTTTTCTTACCCAGAATCCCCTGCAAACCTCGAATTTAGCTGAAAAATCACTTTTCCACACATTTTTGTGTGGGAAAGTTGTGGCATCGCCGGGCAGACACGCATTTCCTACCACCCAGTGTTCCCCAAGGCCTCCCGATAAAAATGGTACCTCACTCGTGTGGGAGGCCCAAGTACCCGCGACAGGCTAGGGCCCAAAACGTATTGAGGTGACATTAAAATTGCCTATCACAAAACAACCTGGTTTTGCAAGGGGGTCACCTCGGTTTTTGGCCCCGTGCTCGGCGGCCAGCTAGGGAAACCTATCAAACCCACACATTTCTGAAAACTAGACACCTGGGGGTTCCAGGGAGGTATGGCTTGCGTGGATCCCCAACGTTTTCCTACCCAGAATCCCCTGCAAACCTCGAATTTAGCTGAAAAATCACTTTTTCCACACATTTTTGTGTGGGAAAGTTGTGGCATCGCCGGGCAAACACGCATTTCCTACACCCCAGCGTTCCCCAAGGTCTCCCGATAAAAATGGTACCTCACTCGTGTGGGAGGCCCAAGTACCCGCGACAGGCTAGGGCCCAAAACGTATTGATGTGACATTAAAATTGCCTATCACAAAACAACCTGGTTTTGCAGAGGGGTCACCTCGGTTTTGGCCCCGTGCTCGGCGGCCAACTAGGGAAACCTATCAAACCCACACATTTCTGAAAACTAGACACCAGGGGGGTTCCAGGGAGATATGGCTTGCGTGGATCCCCCAACGTTTTCCTACCCAGAATCCCCTGCAAACCTCGAATTTAGCTGAAAAAATCACTTTTTCCACACAGTTTTGTGTGGGAAAGTTGTGGCATCGCCGGGCAGACACGCATTTCCTACCACCCAGCGTTCCCCAAGGTCTCCCGATAAAATGGTACCTCACTCGTGTGGGAGGCCCAAGTACCCGCGACAGGCTAGGGCCCAAAACGTATTGAGGTGACATTAAAATTGCCTATCACAAAACAACCTGGTTTTGCAAGGGGGTCACCTCGGTTTTGGCCCCGTGCTCGGCGGCCAGCTAGGGAAACCTATCAAACCCACACATTTCTGAAAACTAGACACCCGGGGGTTCCAGGGAGGTATGGCTTGCGTGGATCCCCCAACGTTTTCTTACCCAGAATCCCCTGCAAACCTCGAATTTAGCTGAAAAAATCGCTTTTTCCACACATTTTTGTGTGGGAAAGTTGTGGCATCGCCGGGCGGACACGCATTTCCTACCACCCAGCGTTCCCCAAGGTCTCCCGATAAAAATGGTGCCTCACTCATGTGGGAGGCCGAAGTACCCGTGACAGGCTAGGGGCCCAAAAGGTATTGAGGCGACATTAAATTGCCTATCACAAAACAACCTGGTTTTGTGAGAGGGGTCACCTTGGTTTTTGGCCCCGTGCTCGGCAGCCAGCTAGGGAAACCTATCAAACCCACACATTTATGAAAACTAGACACCCGGGGGGTTCCAGGGAGGTATGGCTTGCATGGATCCCCCAACGTTTTCTTACCCAGAATCTCCTGCAAACCTCGAATTTAGCTGAAAAAATCACTTTTTCCACACATTTTTGTGTGGGAAAGTTGTGGCATCGCCGGGCGGACACGCATTTCCTACCACCCAGCGTTCCCCAAGGTCTCCCGATAAAAATGGTGCCTCACTCGTGTGGGAGGCCCAAGTACCCACGACAGGCTAGGGCCCAAAAGGTATTGAGGCGACATTAAAATTGCCTATCACAAAACAACCTGGTTTTGTGAGAGGGGTCACCTTGGTTTTAAGCCCCGTGCTCGGCGGCCAGCTAGGGAAACCTACCAAACCCACACATTTCAGAAAACTAGACACCCGGGGGGTTCCAGGGAGGTATGGCTTGCGTGGATCCCCCAACGTTTTCTTACCCAGAATCCCCTGCAAACCTCGAATTTAGCTGAAAAAATCACTTTTTCCACACATTTTTGTGTGGGAAAGTTGTGGCATCGCCGGGCAGACACGCATTTCCTACCACCCAGTGTTCCCCAAGGCCTCCCGATAAAAATGGTACCTCACTCGTGTGGGAGGCCCAAGTACCCGCGACAGGCTAGGGCCCAAAACGTATTGAGGTGACATTAAAATTGCCTAACACAAAACAACCTGGGGGCATATTAGCAAGAACCTCGTTAAAATTATCGCCGTTTTAGCGGCAGGAAACTGCCGCTAAAACGGCGATAATGGATTCTGCTAATATGCGTTATAGAATTCCAATAGAAGCCCAGGTTAGATGTGCAGGACATCTAACCTGGGCTTCTATTGAATTCTATAACGGATATTAGCAAGCCTCATTATCGCCGTTTTAGCGGCAGTTTCCTGCCGCTAAAACGGCGATAATTTTAACGAGGTTCTTGCTAATATGCCCCAAGGTTTTGCAAGGGGGGTCACCTCGGTTTTTGGCCCCGTGCTCGGCGGCCAACTAGGGAAACCTATCAAACCCACACATTTCTGAAAACTAGACACCCGGGGGGTTCCAGGGAGATATGGCTTGCGTGGATTCCCCAACGTTTTCCTACCCAGAATCCCCTGCAAACCTCGAATTTAGCTGAAAAATCACTTTTTCCACACATTTTGTGTGGAAAGTTGTGGCATCGCCGGGCAAACACGCATTTCCTACACCCAGCGTCTCCCCAGGTCTCCCGATAAAAATGGTGACTCACTGCGTGGGAGGCCCAAGTACTCGCGACAGGCTAGGGCCCAAAACGTATTGATGTGACATTAAAATTGCCTAACACAAAACAACCTGGTTTTGCAGGGGTCACCTCGGTTTTGGCCGCGTGCTGGTCAACTAGGAAACCTATCAAACCCACACATTTCTGAAAACCAGACACCGGGGTTCCAGGAGATATGGTTGCGTGGATCTCCAACGCTTTCCTACCCAGAATCCCTGCAAACCTCGAATTTAGCTGAAAAAATCACTTTCCACACAGCCTTGCGTGGAAAGTTGTAGCATCGCCGGCAGACACGCATTTCCACCACCCAGCGTTCCTCAAGGTCTCCCGATAAAATGGTACTCACTGCGTGGGAGGCCCAGTACTCGCGACAGGCTAGGGCCCAAACGTATTGAGGTGACATTAGTACTGCCTATCACAAAACAACCTGGTTTGCAAGGGTCACCTCGGTCTTTGGCCTCGTGCTCGGCGGCCAGCTAGGAAACCTATCAAACCCACACATTTCTGAATACTAGACACTCGGGGGTTCCAGGAGTATGGCTTGCGTGGATCCCCCAACGCTTTCCTACCCAGAATCCCCTGCAAACCTCGAATTTAGCTGAAAAATCACTTTTCCACACATTTCGTGGGAAGTTGTAGCATCGCCGGGCAGACACGCATTTCCACTCTGCGTTCCTCAAGGTCTCCCGAGAAAATGGCACTCACTGTGGGAGTCCCAGTACTACGCGTTAGGCTAGGGCCCAAAACGCATTGATGCGACATTAAAATTGCCTATCACAAAACAACCTGGTTTGCAGGAGGTCACCTCAGTTTTCAGCCGTGCTCGGCGGCCAGCTAGGAAACCTATCAAACCCACACATTTCTGAAAACTAGACACTCGGGGTTTCAGGAGTAGGCTTGCGTGGATCCCCAACGTTTTCTTACCCAGAATCCCTGCAAACCTCGAATTTAGCTGAAAAATCACTTTTTCCACACATTTCTGTGTGGGAAAGTTGTGAGCATCGCCGGCCAGACATGCATTTCCTACACCCAGTGTTCCCCAAGGTCTCCCGATAAAAATGGTACCTCACTGTGTGGGAGGCTCAAGTACCCGCTGACAGGCTAGGGCCCAAAACATTTTGTGATAGGCAATTTTGATGTTGCCTCAATACGCTTTTGGCCCTTGCCTGTCGCGGGTACTTGGGCCTCCTACACGAGTGAGGCACCATTTTTATCGGGAGACCTTGGGGAACACTGGGTGGTAGAAATGCGTGTCTGCCCGGCGATGGCACAACTTTCCCACACAAAAATGTGTGGAAAAAGTGATTTTTTCAGCTAAATTTGAGGTTTGCAGGGTATTCTGGGGAAGAAAACGTTGGGGGATCCACGCAAGCCATACCTCCTGAAAACCCCGGGTGTCTAGTTTTCAGAATGTGTGGGTTTGATAGGTTTCCTAGCTGGCCGCCGAGCACGGGGCCAAAAACCGAGGTGACCCCCTTGCAAAACCAGGTTGTTTTGTGATAGGCAATTTTAATGTCACCTCAATACGTTTTGGGCCCTAGCCTGTCGCGGGTACTTGGGCCTCCCACTCCCACACGAGTGAGGTACCATTTTTATCGGGAGACCTTGGGGAACGCTGGGTGGTAGGAAATGCGTGTCTGCCCGGCGATGCCACAACTTTCCCACACAAAAATGTGTGGAAAAAGTGATTTTTTTCAGCAAAAGTCGAGGTTTGCAGGGGATTCTGGCTGGGAAAACGTTGGGGGATCCACGCAAGCCATACCTCCCTGGAACCCCCCGGGTGTCTAGTTTTCAGAAATGTGTGGGTTTGATAGGTTTCCTAGCTGGCCGCCGAGCAAGGGGCCAAAAACCGAGGTGACCTCCTTGCAAAACCAGGTTGTTTTGTGATAGGCAATTTTAATGTCACCTCAATACGTTTTGGGCCCTAGCCTGTCGCGGGTACTTGGGCCTCCCACACGAGTGAGGTACCATTTTTATCGGGAGACCTTGGGGAACACTGGGTGGTAGGAAATGCATGTCTGCCCGGCGATGCCACAACTTTCCCACACAAAATGTGTGGAAAAAGTGATTTTGTCAGCAAAATTTGAGGTTTGCAGGGGATTCTGGGTAAGAAAACGTTGGGGGATCCACGCAAGCCATACCTCCCTGGAACCACCTGGGTGTCTAGTTTTCAGAAATGTGTGGGTTTGATAGGTTTCCCTAGCTGGCCGCCGAGCACAGGGCCAAAACCGAGGTGACCCCTTGCAAAACCAGGTTGTTTTGTGATAGGCAATTTTAATGTCACCTCAATATGTTTTGGGCCCTAGCCTGTCGCGGGTACTTAGGCCTCCCACACAAGTGAGGTACCATTTTTATCGGAAGACTTTGGGGAACGCGGGTGGGTTGAATTTTGTGGATCCACGCAGATTCCAGAACTTTCCACCACAGAAATGTGAGGAAAATGTGTTTTTGTTTACAATATTTTAGGTTTGCAAGAGATTCTGGGTAGCATAACCTGGTGAGAGCCAGCCAAGTCACCCCATCCTGGAGTCCCCTGGGTGTCTAGTTTTCAAAAATGTATAGGTTTCCTAGGTTTCCTAGGTGCCGGCAGAGACTATGGTTCAAAATCTACAGCTAGGCACTTTGTTGAAAAAGGGTCCGTTTTCACTGTGAAAATGTGGTGTGTCCACGCTTGCGTTTTGGGCCATTTCCTGTCGCGGGTACTTGGGCCTCCCACACAAGTGAGGTACCATTTTTATCGGAAGACTTTGGGGAACGTGGGGTGGGTGGAATTTTGTGGATCCACGCAGATTCCAGACCTTTCCACCACAGAAATGTGAGGAAAATTTGTTTTTTTGGACAATGTTTTAGGTTTGCAAGGGATTCTGGGTAACAGAACCTGGTGAGAGGCAGTCAAGTCACCCCATCCTGGATTCCCCTGGGTGTCTAGTTTTCAAAAATATATAGGTTTGCTAGGTTTCCCTAGATGCAGGCAGAGCTAGGGTTCAAAAACTACAGCTAGGCACTTTGCCAAATAAGGGTCATTTTTCACAGTGAAATTGAGGTGTGTCCACGTTGCGTTTTGCGCCGTTTCCTGACGCGGACACTAGGCCTACCCACACAAGTGAGGTACCATTTTTCTCGGAACACTTTGGGGAACGCGGGGTGGGTAGAAATTTGTGGATCCACGCAGATTCCAGGACTTTCCACCACAGAAATGTGAGGAAAATGTGTTTTTTTTACAATTGTTTAGGTTTGCAAGGGATTCTGGGTAACAGAACCTGGTGAGAGGCAGTAAAGTCACCCCATCCTGGATTCCCTGGGTGTCTAGTTTTCAAAAATATATAGGTTTGCTAGGTTTCCCTAGATGCAGGCAGAGCTAGGATTAAAAACTACAGCTAGGCACTTTGCCAAAAAAGGGTCATTTTTCACTTTGAAATTGGGGTGTGTCCACGTTGCGCTTTGCGCGATTTCCTGTCGCGGGCTCTAGGCCTACCCACACAAGTGAGGTACCATTTTTCTCGGAAGACTTTGGGGTACGCGGGGTGGGTAGAAATTTGTGGATCCACGCAGATTCCAGCACTTTCCACCACAGAAATGTGAGGAAAATTTGTTTTTTTTGACAATTTTTTAGGTTTGCAAGGGATTCTGGGTAACAGAACCTGGTGAGAGACAGTAAAGTCACCCCATCCTGGATTCCCCTGGGTGTCTAGTTTTCAAAAATGTGTAGGTTTGCTAGGTTTCCTAGATGCAGGCAGAGCTAGGATTCAAAAACTACAGCTAGGCACTTTGCCAAAAAAGGGTCATTTTTCACTGTGAAATTGGGGTGTGTCCACGTTGCGCTTGCGCCATTTCCTGTCGCAGGCTCTAGGTCTACCCACACAAGTGAGGTACCATTTTTCTCGGAAGACTTTGGGGAACGCAGGGTGGGTTGAAATTTGTGTATCCACGCAGATTACAGAACTTTCCACCAAAGAAATGTAGGGAAAATGTGTTTTTTTAAACAATTTTGTAGGTTTGCAAGGGATTCTGGGTAACAGAACCTGGTGAGAGGCAGTAAAGTCACCCCATCCTGGATTCCTCTGGGTGTCTAGTTTTCAAAAATGTATAGGTTTGCTAGGTTTCCCTAGGTGCCGGCAGAGCTAGGGTTCAAAAACTACAGCTAGGCACTTTGCCAAAAAAGGGTCGTTTTTCACTGTGAAATTGTGGTGTGTCCACGTTGCGTTTTGCACCGTTTCCTGTCGCGGGCACTAGGCCTACCCACACAAGTGAGGTACCATTTTTCTCGGAAGACTTTGGGGAACGTGGGGTGGGTAGAAATTTGTGGATCCGCGCAGATTACAAACCTTTCCACCACAGAAATGTGAGGAAAATGTGTTTTTTGGGAAATTTTTTTAGATTTGCAAGGGATTCTGGGTAACAGAACCTGGTGGGAGCCAGTCAAGTCACCCCATCCTGGATTCCCCTGGGTGTCTAGTTTTCAAAAATATATAGGTTTGCTAGGTTTCCCTAGATGCAGGCAGAGCTAGGATTCAAAAACTACAGCTAGGCACTTTGCCAAAAAAGGGTCATTTTTCACTGGGAAATTGGGGTGTGTCCACGTTGCGTTTTGCGCCATTTCCTGTCGCAGGCTCTAGGCCTACCCACACAAGTGAGGTACCATTTTTCTCGGAAGACTTTGGGGTACGCAGGGTGGGTTGAAATTTGTGTATCCACGCAGATTCCAGAACTTTCCACCAAAGAAATGTAGGGAAAATTTGTTTTTTTTTACAATTTTTTAGGTTTGCAAGGGATTCTGGGTAACAGAACCTGGTGAGAGGTAGTAAAGTCACCCCATCCTGGATTCCCCTGGGTGTCTAGTTTTCAAAAATGTATAGGTTTGCTAGGTTTCCCTAGGTGCCGGCAGAGCTAGGGTTCAAAAACTACAGCTAGGCACTTTGCCAAAAAAGGGTCATTTTTCACTGTGAAATTGGGGTGTGTCTACATTGCGTTTTGTGCCATTTCCTGTCGTGGGCACTAGGCCTACCCACACAAGTGAGGTACCATTTTACTCGGAAGACTTTGGGGAACGCGGGGTGGGTGGAAATGTGTGGATCCATGCAGATTCCAGAACTTTCCATCACAGAAATGTGAGGAAAATGTGTTTTTTTGACAATTTTTAGGTTTGCAAGGGATTCTGGGTAACAGAACCTGGTGAAAGCCAGTCAAGTCACCCCATCCTGGATTCCCCTGGGTGTCTAGTTTTCAAAAATGTATAGGTTTGCTAGGTTTCCCTGGGTGCCGGCAGAGCAAGGGTTCAAAAACTACAGCTAGGCACTTTGCAAAAAAGGGTAATTTTTCATTGTGAAAATGTGGTGTGTTCACGTTGCGTTTTGAGCCGTTTTTACTGTCGTGGGCACTATGCCTACCCACACAAGTGAGGTACCATTTTTATCGGGACACTTACGGTAATTCAGATTTGTAAAGCAACTGTTATTACCTATTGACTTTCGATGCATTTCTGCCTTCCAAATGAAAGACAATGTGTAAAAAAGAAGTTATTTTGAAAAATGACCTATAATTCTCATGCTAGTATGAGTATTACCAATTTCAGAAATGTGCAAATATCTACTGTTTCTAAACTCTATATTGTGTTCCCATTTTAGAAATACATAGGAGTCTTTCATACCGAATATTCCATGTATACATTTTCCCACAATAATTGCTATATACCCGGTACATAATAAAAACCATTGCAAGACGCTGCTCAGTTTTTGGCTCTGGTTTGTCAGGTTCTTGGTGAACCTACAAGTCCTATATATCCCCACAACCAGTATGGTCCAGTGGATGTAAGGGTATATTGCTTTCAAAGAGCATTCATAATTAGAAGAAGTTACAGGTGAAAACGTTGACACAAAAGGCTGTTTTTTTCAACTAATTTTCCATTTTTCCTATATTTAACTGTTAGTTTCTATAAAGAAGCCTTGATGGATTTACACAAATGACCCCTTGCTGAATTCAGCATTTTGTCTACTTTTCTAAAATGTATAGATTTCCAGGATCCATTATTGCTTTCTATACCAATTTCTACCATTAACTGGAAGGAGGTTGAAAGCACAAAAATAGCAAAAATAGGCTATGTCCCAGAAAAATGCCAAAACTGTGTAACATTTTTTGGTTTTCTGACAAAAGTCTGTCATTCCCTAAAAGCTGGGAAAATGGAGATTTCAGCCCCACAAACCCTTTTTTGATACCATTTGCAGGGAAAAACACAGACGCTTTCATAGGCTGGACTTTTTCCCATTTTTCCCCAAAAACCAATATTTAGCTGTATTTTGGCTAAAATCTGGGACCCCTCCAGGGGAGTCCACAAACCCTGGGTACCTTTAGAATCCCCATGATGTTGGAAGAAAAGGACGCAAATTTGGCGTGGATACCTTATGTGGTCAAAAAGTTACAGAGGCCTAATCGCGAACTACTACAAATAGCCAAAAAAGGGCTCAGCTTGGGGGGGAAAAGGCCCAGCAGTTAAGGGGTTAAAATACAAAATATTTACACAAAAAATTAATGACAAAATAAATGTCTTTATTTAATTTCCGAACCTATAACACCACACCAATAACAAAACACTTCACATTTCTTAATTAAATTTATTTACAAAATTTACATAATTAATAAACAATTTAAAAATTCTTACTAATAAAAAATTTAAAACATTAATCTACTACACACACTTTAACACTATAATTTGCACAACACAAACTAAATTAAACTATCAAATAATAAAAAACATTTAAAACTTATCTTAAAATTACAATCAATTACTATTAACAACTAATAATTAAATTATTAAAATATATTTAATACCCACCCTTTACCCCTTTTAAAAATGAATATAACAAAAACAATTTAAAAATGACCCCAAATATTTATCTATTATTTAACATTAACAATGATATATTAATTAAACACAAATAACTTCCCACCATTTACACCTTTAAACTCCACAACACACACCTAAAATTAATAACACAATTACCATCATTAATTAACAATTAATTAATTTAAATTAATTAGCAACCAATTATTAATTTATAAATTAAAAATAAATTAAAAATAAATTACTTCCAACCCTTTACACCTACAAACACAACACACACCTAAAATTAATTACACAATTACCATAATTAATTAACAATTAATTAATTAAAAATTAATTACCAACCAATTATTAATTTATAAATTAAAAATAAATTACTGACAACCATTTACACCTACAAACACCACAACAAACACCTAATATTAATTAAACAATTACCATAATTAATTTACAATTAATTAATTACATTTAATTAACAACCAATTATTAATTCATAAATTAAAATTAAATTACTTCCCACCATTTATACCTACAAACACCACAACACACACCTAAAATTAATTACATAATTACCATAATTAATTAATTAAAATTCATTAACAACCGAATATATATTAATTAATGAATTAAATAACACATTTAACACTATAAAATATCAATAAAACAAATATTAATAAATACAAATTATTCAATAAATTTAAAATAATTAAATTACTTCCCACCCTATTCCCCTATAAACCCACAACCCGCTACAGAACTTAAAGCGCAAAATTCATATTAAATTTTTTTTTATTATAAATTTCATATAATTAAATTACTTTCCACCATATTCCCTATAAACCCACAATCCGCTACGGAACTAAAAGCGCAAAATTCATTAAAAAAATTTAATAAATGTAATATTATAAATTACTTCCCACCCTATTCCCCTATAAACCCACAACCCGCTATGGAACTAGAAGTGCAAAATTAAAATAATTATATTTTTTATAACTACTAAAAGTTAACACATTTTAAAAATGCAAACAATTCTTATACACAAAAACATACATCACATGCATATAAAATATTGACTAAAATACATAATAATAAAAAACGATATTTTTAACAACTATATTTTTGCAAACGATATTAAACACTGCGATATTTTTAAAATCTATATTACTTACCTGAATTCGATATTCTTGACCTCGATATTCTTGCTGTCGATATTTCTGACCCACGATATTTCCAACTCGATTTTTGTGTACCTCGACATTTTGTACTCGATATTCTGTCTCTACACCCTCGTTTTGCACACTATGGGAGGTGATGAGGGGGTACGTTCAGGGACTGGTGGGGGGGGGGAGAGGAGAAATGTATTCAACAAGATGCATTAGAGAAGGAGATCCTGCACCTGGAGGGGAAGGCTTTGGAATGTAGTGAGACAGCAGCGCGGGTTAAACAGCAGATCCAGCTTAAGCAAAAGGAGATGAAAGACAGAGGAAGAAGCAGCCAAGAAACATGCTAGAGTGACCCAAAGGTGACTATATGAGGTTGGGGATAAGGCCAACAAGCTGTTAGTATGGCTTGATAAAAGGGAGAAAGAGCGAAGCTGGGTTTTAGAGATAAGGACTGCATAGCAGGAGACTAAAACGACAGGGATCGATAGAGCCTCAGCGTTCGCGGACTACTATGAGGCCTTGTACACATCAACATCCACCAGAATGGGGGAAGATTGCGGGGAGCTGCTAAGAGGCCTCCCAGTCCCACAACTTTCAGCGGAAGACATAATAGGGGCCATGGGGGACCTACAGCCGGGTAAAGCAGCCGGTCCAAACGGCATACCCATAGAATTCTATAAAGGAGTGGCCCCGCTCATGCTGGCCATGTATAATGAAGCCCTCAGTGATGGAGAGCTACCGGCAGACCAGAGGCTGGCCACAATCGTGGTGCTGCCGAAGCAGGGTAAGCCACCGGAAGACTGTGGGTCATACCGTCCGATATCATTGCTAAACGTGGAGGTTAAGCTATTGGCAAAGGTGTTGGCGAACAGGCTTGGGGCGGTTATTTCTTCGGTAATACACCCAGATCAGTCCGGGTTTATGAGGAGCACCAGGCTCAACATACAAAGGCTATATGGGGTGCTGCATGCGACTAGGACCGGATCGTGTGGGGACGCGGTGTTACTGTCGCTCGACGCATGCATGACATTTGAGAACATAGAATGGCCATACCTGATGGCAGTCTTAGAGAGGTTCGGATTTGGGCCTAGTTTCTGTGCGTGGGTACGATTGCTGTACACGGGCCCACTGGCAAGAATACGAGTGAATGGGGCTACTTCGAGGGTAATACAGCTGAATAAGGGCACAAGGCAGGGCTTCCCGCTCTCACCCATGTTGTTTGCACTGGCTTTGGAGCCGCTGGCGACATGGGTTAGGATGGACCCATTCATCCGAGGAGTAAGTGGGGGCAGGGACTGGGATGACAAGATATCTTTGTATGCCGATGACATACTGTTGGACTTGGCCCTGCTTGCAGGGTCATCCCGGAACTTTTTGCCTTCCCCCTAGCCTTTTTGCTGCTGTGTTAGTGGTGGTTTATGTACTCTGAGCACTTTGGCACGGGAGTTTGGTGTAAAGTGCCTGTGCTCTCTGCCCTCCATAGGCTAGCATTGACTCCCCTCCCCCCCCATGGATAACCCCTAAATGAAACACCATAAATATGTTATGGTTGGTGGTTGAACTGAAAATAAGAAATGTTGCGCAATGGTTTACGCAGGGTTATTTTCACCATTGTAGAAATGTCACTTTTAAACCGTCACCCTGTCTGTGCGCTGGTGCTTGCCTGAGGTGGGTTGCCGGTCTAGCGCTCGAAGTGACCAAGGCTGACTCTGCCCCCTGGGGTGTGTCCGGCTCTCACACCCCCCAGCTTTTGGAGGGAAGCCTGGCAGACAGGGTGCTCTACACCTCCCCCAAAACCAGTTGGGACCGGTTTCCCCAGAGAGCCTTCTAGAAGGTTCTGGCCTTTTCTGGTAGGTGGGGTGAGGGGTGTATATATAGAGGAGCTGAGACTCCATGTGCTGGGCTGTGCGTGGACTTTGATTCAGAGGGGACACTCTGCCAGGAGGTACCGCCGCAAGGGCCTGCGTGCTGGCCCCTGAGCCCATCTGTACCCCTCTGCTGTCCACAGGGCCAGTGAGAGCCCTTTGCTGGAGTGAAGACTGCTATGCCAGGAGGAGTGCTACATTATGGGGGGTTGACTGTTCCTAGGGACTGCTGTCCTGTACTGATGAGTGCCCACTGCCTGCTGATCTTGCCCAGCATTGCCTGCCTGCTCTCCTGCCCTAGCGCCTCGTGAGCGATATCGGTTGTTGGCCTGCACTCCAAGGAGATGAGGAGCGTGGGCACTACTTTCTCGTGTGGGACCCTGGAACTGTGAGCCATCCAGCGCCTCGTGAGCGTGCCTCCAGCACCTGCCCAGGAGAAGAAGGTGCGTGGGTCCCGCAGCGCGTGCTGCCAGGGATAGCTGTTTATCTTGAAAGTACAGCAGGGGCCTACCCCGCGTTTGTGGTCCTTCGCGGGTGCCCACCCCACGTTATTGCGCCTTCTGCCTATCTGAAGTAAGCGGGAGCCCACCCCGCGTTTCTGCAGCCGAGTTCACCGCACTTTTGCTGATTTAACAGTAGCGGGTGCCCACCCCGCGTTGGTGCCGCAACTTGGTGCTTATTAGAACCAGCGGGAGCCCACCCCGCGGTCGTTATGCCAAAAATAGCGGGAGCCCTCCCCGCACTTTAATCTTGCCGCAAATCACCGCCGCAGCCCGGGGCAAGAAGAAGGAGAGAGCCGCCGCGCTGCCCGCGGCGACCCGGAAGGAGACGGGACCTCGCCCGAGGGGCCGGAAGTGAGGAGGAGGGGGTCCCGGAGTAACGAGGGAGCCCCGTGTCTGCCAAGGAACCAGGCGGAAGCCTTCCCCGCGCTGGCCAACGCCCCAACGTCCGTAAGGGGGGGGGCTCTCCGTGAGCTGAGGAGAGCCCCGAGTGCCGCCGGAGTCGTCCGGAGCCCCGCCGGCTCCATGTCGAAGTCCCGGGCCCCAGGCGAGGGACCCGGGTGAAGAGCGGAGTTGCTGCCTGCACCGCAGGAAGAAAGAGAGCCCTGCAGACACCGAAGAAGCTGGAGCAGGCGTGCTCCATTCCGGCCGCCCCCATCGCCTGCCAGCAGGAAGGGGCCTATCGGGGTACATTGCCGGTGCCCGGAGATTGCCAGAAGAAGTCCAGCGAGCCCGGTGAGTGGGGCTCAGTCTTCCCGTAGTGGGGGGTCGTGTCGGGGCACATTGCCGGTGCCCGCCCCCGGTACCAGCGCTCACTTTGTTTTTCAGCTGCCCCACCGGAAAGTTGGCAGCTGCACCGGTTGGGCATTGGAGACTCAGAGTCCCAGAGTAGGGGCTCCCCAGGCGCAGTGGCGCCAAGGACTAATCTGACACATTGGGCCTGTTATTTTGACTGCCAGGAGGTGCCTCTGCCCCATGGTGAGGACATTGTTTTAGGGGGCGCCCGGCTAAGGTTATGCCCGATAATAATCTTCTGTGGGGCCCTGCATTACTGGTGATGGCAAGCATGATATGCCGAGTACTATTAATTGGTGCCAGCGATGTTTATGCCATGATGATGCCAAATGCATAACGTGCTTGATGCTCGTGGTTGGTGCCCCACCTGAATGTGGAGGTGCACAAGGTACCTATGGTGATGCGGTTATGATGCCGAATGTGCCTATATGTCTAAGGTATTGCTCATACTTTGAACCCTGCCAATAGGGGGCTGTTGTTATGCATAATATGTGCTACACTTCTGGCTCATATGCCTATTGAAGTGCCTCATGGGTCATGCCTAACGTATTCCAATACCTAATGTATTCATGCCATGATGTTTTAGGGCTATGCCACTGCTGATGAGGCTTATGGCTAATGCTTACCCTGACGGTTTGATGTATAAGGTACTCCTACCTGCTCTGAGATGAGGCCTAATGCCATACAATGATGTTTGCATTCTACGCCTAATGCTGGGTTGCTGATGATGCCCCGATGCTCACATGCTTATGCAAAGTGTGAGGGTATGCCTAATGTTGCATTCTATGCCAATGCTAAGATGATTATGCATTTTGCATTTTTATGCCTAACCTGATGGTTTCATTCCAGGCCTACGGCAAAGGTGATTCATGCCTGATTCTAAAGTTATGATGTTTTATGTTCCTGCCGGATTACGCTTTCAGGACCTATGCTAATGAGGATGCCTTATGGTTAGGCCTAATGTTTATTGCCATGTTGCTAGGTACCTGGACTGGCCAGTAGGTACTGGCGGTTACACAGTCATTGCTAATGGACTTTCATTTATCCTTTGTGCCTTATGATAGTTCTGGCAGCGGCCCGATTGGCCCTGCCCTGTAAATAATTCCCCGGTAAAAGTGCTACCTGGTGCCAATTGGCCCGGTGTTATATGTGACTGTGATTACGAGTCTAATGCGTTTTCTTAATACAAAAAGCTACTTTTACACAACCTGGTGTGCAGTCTCTTTTGTAGTGTGCCTAGTGTGTCGCCTGTGAGTGTGGTCTGCGCAGATGCTTTACACAATCCTCCGGAGTTTAGCCTACCCGCTCCGTACCACGCTACCCCGTTTCTAACACATACTATATGTCACTAACCCTGCGCCCTCGATTGGCCGAGCCATCCATATATTCCACCTGTTTGGAACCTATTCTGGGTACAGAATAAATTGGAACAAGTCCCTACTATACGTATTGTCTGACACGGCACCGTGCTTACCCTCTAGCGCTCGTGCCTTAGAAATAAAAGATGAGTTTAAATACTTAGGTATAATAATATCTAAAGGAAACCACTGCTTCCTAGAAGAGGACTTGCTCCCCCAACTGGACAGACTGCGCAGGGATATTGTCCATTGGAGGAAACTCCCACTGTCCCTAATGGGGCGTGCGGCCCTGTTCAAAATGATGGCACTGCCTCGAATCCTGTATATTCTACAGAACACCCCTTGCAAGATACCTCCTAGTTTTTTTTCAACAAGTAGACTCTGAGCTGAGACTGCTGCTATGGGACGGGGGTCAGGCCAGAATTGCCCTTCACAAGTTGCAGCGCAGTGTTTATGAGGGAGGGCTGGCAATTCCTGACAATAAAAAGTACTACTGGGCAGCACAAGTCACAACCATTAACGAGTGGGTGTTCGCTGGAAGAGAGGAACCTGCCTATAGAATGGATCGTCACTATCTGGGAGAAGGGGGCTACCTAGCTGCACTGTATGGGCGAGGCATGTTTGGTACACTACCCCCACATACCAGGGTGACAATACAAATCTGGAGAGCAGCCACCGCGTTCCTGAGATGGAGGGGCAGGTTGACTGAACGGACACCACTATGGGTCGGCGAGGAGGTGGGCCAACTAAAAGGATTCCAAAAATGGCAGACCATTGGGATTGACTACCTGGGAGATATCTGGAGAGGGGGTAAATTGATAAGCTTCGAGTACCTCAAAACAGAGTACCAGATGTCTGACAAGGAGTTCCTATGCTACCTGCAGTTACGACATACACTGACGAGACATATAGCAGAAGGGGAGCAAATAGCAGAATACTCTCCACTTGAAGATAGGCTGCTCATGGATCCCATGCAGGAAAAGGCTATCTCGTTGGTTTATAGAAAGATAATGAATAATTCCCCCGACCCGTCGGTGGCTCTTCTGGAGGCCTGGACAAGAGATTTAGAGACGTTGGACGACGACGACTGGACGGAACTTGTAACTATGCTCTGAAACAATGTTAGTCCTCATGTAAAGCGCTCTGATACCTCCGGGTCTAGCCAGCGCTATATAAAACTTTTCAAATAAATAAATAAAATAAATGGAGGCGATACAAAGTCCAAGGAGGTGGCAATAAGGGCAAGATTCCGGCTAATACAGTTGTGAATATAGCATAGATCATTCACATCCAAGGTGCTCCTGCGCCAGATCGGGCGCAGTGACACCGACCAGTGCACACGGGAATGTGGGGAGGTAGGCACATTTTTTCATATATTGTGGTTATGCCCCAAGATACAACAGTTTTGGAGGGAAGTTGTATGTGTCATGTCAGAGATAATCGCGCTGGAGGTCCCATGCGAGGCTAAATGGCATATTCTTTGTGTGACGGGTGAGGCAACTTGGCCTAAATATTCTATAATATGGCTTACAACAGCAAGTATAGCTGCCAAACGCAATATAGCACGGGAGTGGAGGGCGAGCCAGCCACCGAGTGTGACGAAATGGCAGGAAGATTTAGACTGGTGCTGCAGCGCGGAGAAAGTGGTGTTCCAGGGGAGGGGGTGCCCAAAAAAGTGGGACAAAATATGGGGAGGCTGGGTGGAGTACAGAGGACTGTGACTGTCGGCCAATTAGCCGTGTGCAGGAGTAACAGGAGTGATTATGTACGATAACACACTGACATGTATTCAACCTTGCCTTGGTGCGCTGAACTTGCCTAATATGCAAAAGATGTTTAACAAACAAGAAAAAGAAAACAGAACAACGAACTGTGTAACGGTGTAAATGTATGGAGTGTATTTGTTGACTATCATGCTGCCAGGTTTGTTCATTTAATAAACAGAAATAAAAAAAAATGTCTCCCCTGATAGACTATGAGAGGCACGCCACAATGGCACTAAAATACGATCTGTCCTTACTGGGCATGGGTCCGGGGCCTGGGGGCGGGATGGCCCTTTGCCGCACTCTGGACTGAAAGGAACTGATACAACACACCTAGCTGGATTGGCTGGTCGCACCCCGATAGCAGATGCCCCCGGTTTTATACGTTTGAAATGTTGAACTTTTTTTTACACATTTGTTCGAACGACTCACAATCTCTGGACCGAGTATTTTGGAAAAGATGTTTTAACTACTGTTTAAAAGTGTCACCACAACCATGGGGAGAGGAGGCACTGTCAACAGGCGCGTCACGCCCAGATATGTATCGACCTATGCAGGCAACTCGATGGCATCGGTAACGAAGCAATATAAATTAGTCACTTGGAATGTACAGGGTATGGGCACACAAAAAAGGCATAGGATTTTAGCCCAGCTGCACCGGCGCCAGGCCCATATTGGATGTCTGGGAGAAACGAATCTGGTTGCCACTGTGGCCCCCAAATTACACAAACATTGGTGAGGCCAATTATTCCATACCTCTTACTCGGCCTTTGCATAAGGAGCAGCGTTGTGGGTGCATGCCGGTGTGCCGTTTGGGCTACAAGACTAGAGGGTGGCTACCCAGGGTTGGTATGTCCTAGTGAGAGGTACCCTAGATGGGAACATTGTAGTTCTCAACTGTATATAGCTGCCCACTACAGAAGAAGCCTTTTACACCCATTTGTCAACTGTGCTGGCTGACTGGGCTTTGTACCCTTGGGTGCTTTGAGGCGATTTTAACACAGTACTAGACTTGACACTTGATAGATCACACACCCCGCTGCCTTGGACCGTGCAGGCTCTTCAGGCCAGAATGTTTAAGCAATGGATGTGGATTGATGGATGTGTGGAGAGGTTGGAATGAAGGCATGAGAGAATACTCTTTTTACTTGCATCCACATACACTGCACACGACTACACCACTTTCTCTGCCCAACACATCTCCCATCGAATATTACACATCCTACTTACTTAGGCAACACCATCTCTAACCATAATCCCCTGGAGATTGCATTAACATGGGGCAGAGTTCCAGCCCCAATCCCGACGTGGTGGCTACACCCTGGCTTGCTGGAGGATGTGGTCTTTCATGACACATTGGTGACTACTATAGATACGTATTTCACGTCTAATACTGGCACTGCTTCCTTTCCCATCATGGAATGGGAAGCATTCAAAGTAGTAATTCGGGGCTCTGCCATTAATTCAGTGGTAAGAGCTAAAAGGGTGATTCTCTGAGAACTTCAAAAGGTAGAAGATTCATAGGGGCCCTTGGAAAAGGAAGTGTTCACATTAATGCAACCAAATCATGTGCGTTATTCGCTGACACGTATGTAAAACCAATCCTGCCCTTTGGCGAATATGTAATCCTGGCGTCCCCTACTACATTCCAATACCTCAGGATACAAATATATAGAGAGGGCCCTGATATTTTAGAAGGCAATCTCTCACGCACCATCGCAGTGCTCAAATCACAGATAGCCTTTTGGGTGACTTTGCCTATTTCTGTAGCAGGACACTTAGCACTGGCCAAAATGGTGATGCTGCCACGCCTTTTATATCATTTGGTGAACCTACCAATCATAATCCCTAGTGGTCTCTTTTGACAACTTAACACTCTATTGACTGACTTGATATGGGGGCAAGGATGCCGTAGAGTTAGCTTAGCTAAATTACAACCTCCGACGGGCAGAGAAGGTCTAGGGGCTCCCGACTTTAAGGCATATAGTATCACTGGAAAGCTGCAGTGGTTGTCATATAGTCTGGCCGGCCATATTTTACTGGAAATAGACCTTTCGGAGGCGCCATTGGCATGTGGCCAACTGCATCGCCTGCTGTGCCCTGGTGGCCCCGTCACTGCCCACGCACAAGTTACTGTTACGAGTTGAGTTGTCATACTGGAAAATGACTATGAAATATTCCTCTGATCCGGCTCCTCATGCACCCAGCATACTCCTGCGAGGCCTCCCCAACACCTCTGGTATCCTATCGAGTGGGAGGCTTATACCCTGGGAATGAGAGGGGGTCACTATGGGGGTGACCTGTTCACAGAGGGCTCCTTTATAACACATGAAGACTTCATATATACCCACTCACTCCAACACACCCTAATCCTGACACATGTTAGTCTTCTCTGATATATGCGCCAACATTGGGCGGTTGATGATCATGAGCCAGCAACTCATGAGTTATTGAGGGCATTGCCGGCACTTGGTACAATGGCTATATAAAGGCCTCCAAGACCATTTGATGATCCCACTTACTGCACTAAGGGAGAAATCGGGGGCAGACCTGGGTAGGGCACTCGCTGACAAAGAATCGGCACGACAGCTGGAATAACCCAAAAATTTGTCTCTTAACTCAACATTCAAATGTATACAGTATGCCCTTCTACATCAAGCATACTTGACACCGAATCAACTAAATAGGATATGCCTTGCTGCATCCTCTGTGTGCCCCCTGTGCCGAGTAGAGGGAGCAGACTTGATCCACATGCTCTGGGCTTGTCCTCAGATATCGTAATATTCGGCTGGGGTGACCAAAGTACTGGAGGAGGTCACTGGTCGAGCCCGTGAGATACTATGGAGTGATGTGTATTGGGGTTACCCGTTGGCTCTAAAGTACTGGTGCAGTTCGTGAACCTGGCATTATTGCTAGCAAAGCGCCTTTTCTCCCAGCAATGGAAGTCCCCCAGGGCTCTGAGCCTGGCAGAATGGTGAGAGGAACTGAAACAGTGGGGTCTAGCTGAAAGTCTGGCTGTTCGGCGAGAAGAATATAGGGGACTCTGCAAAACGCCAATCTCGATGGGGTGGGACGTACTACTGAAGAGGTTTAGGGCACACAACCCATATACCAGGGTGGTTGTGGGGTCCCAGTGAATAAGTGCTGCTAGATTCAGATGGGGAATTGTTCTGGTGCTCACAGGTACAGGATTGCCGACTGCTTGTATTAACAAAAATACAATAAAGTTTGTGTTAAATAAAAAAGAGTGGCCTAGTAGTTGGTGGTTTATTACACCTGATAAAATCTTATTTTGCCGATTTGGAATTTGTTGGTTGCGATACATGCCACCCAATTGCTAGTATTTGGGGAATAAAATGCATATTTAAATGCTTACAGCACCAAAATCTGCAGGTTCTGGTAAATACCAAGCATCCCTGATAAATATCATCAGGTTCACCTGCTGATACTTACCACAAAACAAATTTGTGATATGTGCGGTAAAAGCAATTACCACACTTATTGCAATTTACTGGGCTACTCGTAAGGAGGACTTAGTATTCAAATATTACACCCATATCTCCCCTTCCACACAGCCAAATCGGTCATAAACTCATTATGTATTTGCCACCTCTAATCAGCATTCACCACCACATTTCAGTGTCCCAAAATTGGCATCAAAATGGATAGCCAGCATCTAGAGATTATATTGAGACATATATAAACTGGTCACTCTGGTGTTCAAGTCCACCCATTGCATGTTTGCTCTCAAACTCTCTCATTCATTCACTCAGTAAACCCCCAAAAGAACGAAGCACTCTGCAATTAATCATATCCTAACAATCACTGTTTTAACCCTTTCTGTAGGGTCACCCCGGATATTCTTTGCCTTTTACTGAACCTTATTGTTGCTGGCTATAGAGAACTCTATGAATTTTACCCCTGCTAACCAGTGGAAATTCAATTTATAAAAATATCCCCTTTGATAGACCTAAACCTTCCTTTTAAATATTTATAAGTCACCCCTAATTAGGCATTATTGGTCATAAGGTCGGATGCATGGTATTTAAAAGTAGAACATGTAAAAGTTTAATGTTAAGCATGTTCTTACACTGACTAGCCCCACAAAGCGATTTTCACTTTAGCAGAGTTTGCTGTTCCATAGGAAATCACTGGGATGCAATATTAAATATTAGTACTGTATCACGGGAATGGGACTAGCTAGAATTTTTTTAAAAATATTTATCCTACATGCAAATATGGAGGACCAGTTATCAGGTTATCACAAAAAAACAAACATCTACTTTAGAAAATTACTTAGAGAGAACTTTCTACGCCTACTTAAAGGAACTAAGAACATAATGGCATGAAATCAGTTTGTCATTAATTATGAATGCTTTTAGTAATAATGTTGATGATGTATTTCAGTAACTACAATAACAACTACCATGTTCTGAATAAATGATCTGTGAAAAATTAAAGGCACGGTAGAGAGGATAAGTCCGAAGCGATTTGTCAGGAAAGTTCCAAATGAATCCTTTTACATGCGAAACACATCCACCACATACTGTCCTGAAATGAAGTAACACAGCACTGTGTGCAGATCTTAAGCCACTCTACGATACTACGTATAAGCTACTTACTTACACATTTGCTCCGGGGAATACTTTTAGTAGCCAGAGTTAAAGAAATGTTTTTATTTTTTATTTTAAAGCTAATTAAGCACGCTAAGCCAATTTTATTAGACAATACAATGTTATTGGAGTCCACAATATCCATACAAGAACATGTATGTTCCTGCGTACGAGATGTAATTACACATTTGCCATGTAGCTTATCTTTGAGAATAAAATGTGAAACGTAAAGCAAGCTTGCAATCGCTGAAGCACTAGAGCTTTATTCACTAAGAATTATTGAAGACACATTGAATAAAAAATGCTAATAAGGGCTAAATTCTAAGGCACTGTTGCCAATTATCAATGAAATCAAAATCACAGAAGTAATGTTCTTAGGTTTTATGCGAAGTAAGAACACGTGGCACCTTGGAGGAAATAACTCTGTGGGCCAGGTTCACTCTTCATTATGGAAATGGAAGCTGTGCACATTTGTGATGCGCTCATCTGAATAAACGTGACTACTCACGCGATGGTTTGGTACTGCTGTTGGTTGTTTAACAAAGTACTGCTGCCCAACCGTGGAAATGCAGGCTAACCTTTCCTTCTCTTGCACAAATGTTCGCTCCCTCAGAATGGAAGGTGGCTTGCTGGAGACGGCAGCCTGAATTCTTGAGCAGAGGAGTCTAAAATCCTCAGGAAGGATTTTGCAGACCAACGCCTCAATTTCTATTTATGGAGATATATTTCCGTTTCCTTTTTAACGTGCAAAAATAAATAGAATGAAAGTGCTGGGAAACAGTGGAGCTGCACAAAGGAGCAGCAGGCCACACACAATTCAACAGATGGCCCTGGGAGGACAGCCAAACTCTCGTGCCAGCGTGAAATTCGTCCAAGTACAAAAGAAATGTGTGATGGCAGGGTCAAGGTGCATCCCTTCTTAAAGTAGTGATGGCAGTTGCTGCCATTAATATGACCACATACAACCTTTTTTTCTACTAAGGTCAACACCTGCCGTTAGTGCCTTTATGGATGCACATCAGCTGGCCTGCATTGAAAGAAGCTATTTAAGATTTGGATGGGCACAAGTCGCTGTAAGAAATAAGCATTTCTTTGTGAATCAAAGTGATGTAACTGAAGACACTATTTAAGCTCAGAGTCAACATTTACTTCCAAGATTTCAATTAATTTGCAGATCAGAATCCATCAAGGAAGCTAGCATCAGTCTTTCAGCCATGGAGATGTCAATCTGTTGCGGGACGGAATAAGGAACACGCAGCCCGACTCGGAGGCAGTGAGGGTTTTATTTTCCCTAATACACGCCTTCTATTGGAAGCCAGGGTCACAGATTAACACTCGGTGTAAAGTCCGTCTTTCCTTCCTTAGGGGGGGGGCGCGTTTCCGTTGGATCTTGGGTCTTCCTCTCTTCCCGGGGTCGTCTGCTGGGGAATAGCTCCACGGCCGTATCAGGAAAAGAAGGAGAGAGGGGACGTAAGTGCTGGATAACAGCCTGTCTCGTTAAGGGTAAAGGAGTGAGGAAGGCACGCGTGATACACTTCTACTAAAGCAGTGAGGGTGCACACGACTTTGGGGAGGGAGTGAGAGTGCAAGGGGAAGGGTGCATACCCCTGGGGTGTACAAAGAGAAGGGGTCCCGTGCTATTTCGCAGGTTTCTCCCTCCTCCCGACCCAGCCCGCGAGGCGGTCCCGTACCTGTGTGAGCCACGCTCCTCCTGGAGCGTGGCTGGGCGAAGCGCGGTGCCGTTGGCCTCCTGGCTCTCCCGGGGCGTCCGATGTCCTGACAGCACGGCTACAATCTTCTCTCCTCACACGACTCTTCTCCTCGTCCCTGGCGTCTTCTCCAACTTCCGCTCTCTCCTCTCCGGTGTAGGCACACACCATCGGTGCGGAACTCAAGTCTCTTATTGGTCCTGGCGGGACGACGTCATTGGGAGGGGGAGGGGCCTCCTCCTCGAGGCCTTCCCAGTTAAAGGGGCCGCTGTATCCTACCGCTAGCTGTTCCTTTTATTGGTAGGATGATGAAGTCCAGTCCTCCGGCTGCAGGGAAGCAAGAGGGGAAGATAGGGGTGTCGCAGTCCACCAGTCCGCCATAGTCCCCTCTCCGTCCCGTTTCGACCCCCCCTCGTCACACAATCATAAACAAGGAAGTCTATGTATTTAATAAATTCTGACCACATAGCATTTTAAAGTGCTAATACAAATCATTCATGGTCTCATGTCTTAGCGACCAGAGGCACAATAGACACTGGAGTGCCGGAGGTAAACCTCCTATGCATGAAAACTATGAGTCATCGAACCTCTAGGGAAGGCGCTATCTACTTTAAGAAAGGTGACGATCTAGTCCTGACCAACTCCTATTTCATTACTTTTATTGGTAAATTTCAAACATTAGCATTGCTCAAGCATTAAGCTAGGCATTACCTACAGCTTGCTGTGATCTTGTCGACCACTAGGGGCATCTTATCAAAGGTTTTGCGTGGCCCTCTCACCACGCAAGGGGACGCAGGACGATGCAAAAACTGGAATAAGATTTACAAAGCCACGTGGCCCTGCATGGCTTGGTAAATCTGGAGTAATGCAAGACAGCGCATCTCCGTGTCACACTACGCAACGCAGCAAGATGTCTTGCTGCATTGCTTGATGTTTTGATAAATCTACCCCTGTGTTTTTTAATGACACCCGTCTAAATATCAACAATATCTTTCATGGCAATAAGAGTAGGACTCCTAAATCAGGCACGTGGTGCTCTACTAAGGGGTAACTGCACAATAACACGCAGCACAATTCTCTGTTAGCTAAATAGATCTGGTCAGATTTGTAAATATTAAAACCTACGTTCAGCTCTCAGAAAATCCGCCTTCTAGTTCGTCTTCCAAAATAGAAATTAATTTACTAAACTAAGCTTCACTTAGGCCGAGAGAACTTGCAGTAGAATCCTGTGAACTCCGACTACGATTTACAAACTTCCTGAAACCGAATTCTCTAAATAACCTGCTAGCACTACAGGCATCCAGTGAAACCTGAAGCAGCGCACTTGAGTCCCGGCGCAAAAAGAAATATTTGCTCAAACCAAATAGTGCACACATAGCATTTGCACCAGCTAAGCATTTGCTATTATACTCATCTAACAATATAAATGCCATTGCAAATTTCACTGAACGAGTTTCACACTTACGTAATTTGGTCCATTTTGTTAGATTTTTATTTATTAATGTATTGTTTTCATTTAGCACATGTACAGATACTTGATACCACTGGTGTGGCCCAGACGTACTGATCTAGTAATTTATAAAGTGCCCACTTCACATATAGCAATAACAACGGACAGATGAAAAGGCGTCTACAACGTGTGGCGGGATAGAGAATAAAAGGAGGGAAACGGGAACAACCAATGGGAGAAGGGGAAAACAGCCACAATGAGGAGTGTTGCTGCCCATGCTTCTTAGGTCTATCACTCAACCGTGAAATTAATTTCAGATTGTGTGAAGGCAGAAGTATTGTTTTTATCATAACCGATTGCACTAAACATACTTAGCTCATTATGAAGGAAACTTGAAAGATTGCACATGTCCAGATGGAAGCCAGGCGCCTGTTTGTTCAGGAGCTTTATTGATTTCAGATACATTATTAAATAACCTTAGAAAAATGTGACCTAATTTTTAGTGATTATTAAAGCAGAACCTAGTCCAAATCGATGAGTTATAGAGTTCGACCTCAGGAACTCTGGTAAACGACTATTATTGAATTTCACTTTTTTAGGTAGCACATACTATCAGTTATGGAGAGTGTTTCACAGTTTCTACGTTGACAATTTTCATTTGGCAACCTGTTCTTCATTTTGGACAAGGCCATTCTTTGAGAGACAAACGGGGGTGTCAGCCTTTGCGTCACGTCCACTCTTCTCAGGCACTTTTTATTTATTGTTTATATAGCGCCTGAATCAACCCCCGAAGGGGTATCTCTGCGCTTCGGAGAGGCAGCGTGAAAGTAGTGCTACTACAGCTGAATCAGAGACAGAAAAGAGTAGTCTTGAGCAGTTTCCTAAATTGCAAATGATCAGGGCATTGCCTCAAATGTAGGGGGAGCTCGTTCCAATAGCGGGGGCCTAGATGGGAAAGGGCTTTACCCCCTAATCTGGCCATCCTAACTCGGGGGACCACAAGAAGATGTTTGGAGCCCGAGCGGAGAGACCTGGAAGGTAGGTATGGTGTAAATTTCTCCGAGAGATAGGTGGGACCAAGATTGGACAACGCCTTATGGATGGTACAGCAAACTTTGAATCTGACCCGTTGCCGTATTGGAAGCCAGTGAAGCTGCAAGAGAAGAGGGCGTGAGGCAGTCCTGGGGGGGACATTGAGGACCAGTCGTGCCGCCGTGTTCTGGACTACCTGCAATCTGCTGAGCGAGGCCTCCTTGGCGGAGATCAGCAGACCGTTGCAGTAGTCCAGACGGCTTAAAACAAGTGCCTGAGTCAGAGTCTTCCGAGTTGGATCGGGAAGCAAAGGAAAGACTCGGCGGAGTAAGCCCAATGTGTGGAAACAGGAGCCAGCAGTCTGGGCAGCATGCTCCTTCAGGGTAAGTGCTTGATCCAGACGGATGCCTAAGTTCTTAACAGTGGACTTGGGGGCAGGAGGGGCACCCAGATCAGCCGGCCACCATTCAGGCGTCCATAGTAAGGGGGCCTCTCCAAAGTAAGGGGGCCTCACTAAAGCTAAGAGTTATGTAGGTACAATCCAATCCTTACCTGATGTGCTGTTGAATTTTCAGTGCAATGCTGAAAGAACTAGCTAATTTCAATAAGCCATCAACACATTCTGCTGCATAGATTAATAACGATATGTTTGTTTAGTTTTATGTCGTTGGGCAATATGGCGTCACTGCACTCTGCAAATAGCAGAGCAATCTGTTGAGTTTAACACCATTAGTAAACTGCCAATAACAAACGAACAGGAAGATAAACAGCAAACAGTATATACACTCCTCGGGTTACATTTAGTGCAACACTACATGTATCGTGTCGCTGTGCTATTGTGCTCCATTCCTTTAAACATAACTCAGTGGTCTTCTGGTGCAGTGAGGATTAATGTCTGAAATTTTGTCTGGATAGCAAAAACGACAGAATTGGCATCTGCTTCCAGACGGTGTTTATCAGGCGTCTCCAACAAGTAACTCGTGAGCTACCAGCAGCTCTCCAGCTCCTTGTGAGCAGCTCTCCCGAGTGCAGCCCAGCCTCCTACAATACAAACTGTTGCTTGGTTGAATTATTATTTGTATGGCTAAAATTGAAAAGCATACATTCGAGATGAAAATGTGTGTATTTTTAGAACTCATAAGCTGTTTGCAGAAAAATGTTTAAATTTTCAAAATATATTTAAAGCTATTGCTTTAATTGGAGAGATTTATTACTCCCATTATTACTTTGGTGCGGGGGGGGGGGTGCAGCTATGACTGCTACCCCTGTAGAGGGGAATGCTACTGGTAACCCTGCCTAGTGCACTAATGTGATCACTGCTGACAGTCTTGTTTGGGGTGGCCACTACTACATCACCAATATTAGTAGATTAGATGATTTTTATTGAACTTAAGTAGCTCTTGTTACAGAAAAGGTTGGAGACCCCTGTCCTGGTGTATATCATTGTTCCCATGGGTTTAGCTGAGGAACACGTCTTCTTTAGAAATGCAGTCTTACAGTTTAAGGAAAGGCAGGAGGAAATTAATTCAATACAGTCATATTTAGATACAAAGGGGATTGGATACAGGTCCACTAAAAAAGTAATGTGAGCTCTGAGTGTAGGAAGCATGGGGGGCTGGCTGCAGGGCCTGGCCGGAGTCTGTGAGCACTGGGTTTGGATGCAAAGTTGTGGTATGGAGCATATCAGAAAAAACAGTCAAAGTGATAAGGAGAGTCCAGATGTACAAAACAATTTTGCGGTCACCATCCATGCGCTTCACAAAATTACAGGATTTGCGACCGCAAAATGTCTTTTTCCTACGTACTAACCTCCTTTTGCGGTTCGAAAGAATCTTGAAATAACACTATAAATATAGTCTTTTCTTACAGGAGAATTTAGATAACTCTATTACATAATTGTGTTCTCCATTGCTGCATACTCCCAGTGGCCTCAAAGGTAAAGCTCTGGAGAGTGGTTTGGGGACTGTCAGTATTATTATGAAATCCATATTTTACATAGGCAGATTAAAGATTTTTTATATTTCTCTCATCCTTGTGAAATATAGGTTTTTATATGGCTGCATATTGGCCAATAAAAGCCTATATATATATATATATATATATATATATATATTATCTACTGGCGGTCGCCAGTAGATAGGTATAGTTAGGACCTATTTTTCATAGGAAATTCGCAACATTCTATTTCCAATACCTTTGGCGCCGGTTGACGAATGTTCGCGAAATTCTCAAAACTTATGGCCCGCTCCGGTCCGCTCCTATCCTGAAAGTTTTGGGGTGGTTCGTCAAGTGGGGGCCGAGAAAAAAGGGGGGTCCCAAAACGTGTTTTCCCCATGCAATTTTCCATAGGAACCTTTAGTCGCAGTTACAGCCCGAACTGCTGAACGGAATTACACCAAATTTGGCAAAAAGGTAGCCCTTGGTTCAGAGTCGTGCCTTTTGGTTAAATGGTGTAAATCCGTTCAGTAGTTCCAGAGAAATTTGAAAAAGAAAACACATATATATCTGGGCGGAGCCTAACCACACATGTCATCGTGAGATCTGATTGGCTGTCAGCACTTCATCCTGGAATTGCTGGCAGCCATCTTGGGACCAATATAAATGATAGTACCCCATTGAAATGCATTGTAGTGAATCAAAGATTTTGAGGGTTACCAAAAGGAGAACTATAAGGGGTGATAACAGACTTTAGTTACATTAGAATTCATTTGTTGATGGTACCATACTAATTTCAGGAATTGTGGTGTGTTCTAAGGTGATTTTACCCTGTGAAAAACCTTCTGCTGGGATATCATGAATCATGTTTGAGAGAAAACTATTTTCACATGCTTGTCCCATACAGTTTTGGAAGGTGCTCCAGAAGCTAAAATGAGAGCATATTTTCTGTAAATTCACATTATCTTTCTCAGTCATGTGAGAATGAAGTCTGACATTCTCAGTAAAACATGTACATCCAACAAGGGCAGAGACTGTCAGTTGATTCCTTTGTGTTCTACTGCAGCTTCCCAGAGTGTTCTAAAGAACAACTAGAGTGCTAACAGCCTTACTTATGACAAAAGTATGGCACACCTGAAGCCATCTTGATTGGAATAAACTGGTAACACTTAAAACATTTAATTTAAAAAGGAACAAAATGATGGGGTTCATTTTGTCATAGAAATTATGGTTAGTGCTGTAGAAAGAAAAATTAGGACATGTTTTAAGTGAGATCTCAAATATCTTCGTGTTATATTTCAACAGGAGCAGCCTGTCAGTTGATGCCTTTGTGTTCTACTGCAGCTTCCCAGAGTGTTCTAAAGAACAACTAGAGCGCTAACAGTCTTACTTATGACAAAAGTATGGCACACCTGAAGCCATCTTGATTGGAATAAACTGGTAACACTTAAAACATTTAATTTAAAAAGGAACAAAATGAGGGGGTTCATTTTGCCATAGAAATTATGGTTATTGCTGCAGAAAGAAAATTTAGGGCATGTTTTAAGTGAGATCTCAAATCCTCTTCTATTTCATTAGAAAATTCTGACATGCAGACTGAAACAATCACTTTCAATACCAGCAGTAGACTTCCAGTTAACTCCCTGGTGAGCAGTAGCTTTACAACAGTGATCTAATGAACAACTAGAGTGCTAACATTCTGAATTTATGGCAAATGTGTGACACATCTGAATGCCTTCTTGATGGAATCAAAGTAAAAAACTGAAAGCATTTCCTACTGAGGAGACTGCAGTAAATGACGAAATTAGGAAACTTCCTAGTGGAGAGGTGTGGTGCAGCAGCCAGGGCAGCTGACTTCGAAGCACAGGGTTCACAGTTCGATCCCCGGCTCCGGCGGCAGCTCAGCTCAGCACCATGTGACTCTGGGCAATAGCTCACTTAATTTCCACTCCGGCCCCCAGCGCCTTGAGACCCGTAAGGGTGAGTAGCTGCACTATATAAAAACGGACTTACTTACATAACAAATAAGTCTCCCAAGATGGCCAGAAGAGAAAAAAGAGCCCAAATGTAGCACAAATATCACCCAGATGTAGCCCACATATCGCCCAATGACAGAAGTGTGCAAAACACTTTTTATTTTTAGTTTTTCTGCAGTTTTATATAGTGCAAACTGGTCAGGTATTGGAGCGTTACATCTTACTTGGACCCCTTATTGCGTATTTTGCACGAAGTACATGAGATTGATCTTGCGAAACATTGAACTTTACGATTCTGTTAACCTGAATTTGCTCTGAACCGGGCTTTGTAACACCCGTTTTTACCTACTGGTTTTAATTAATTCTCACTGTATTGTATTAGGAAAGAGGATTTACTGTTTTTATGTACACTTTTATGATCTATGTTTCTAAATCAGATCAAATAAAGTTTAATGAATTCTATGGCAGGACGGAGGCGAGGATTATGCATATCTTTCCTCACTTTATTTGCATAGCAGTTCAAAGAAAACGTAACACAACAATCATTAAACAAAAGACTACACAACCCATGAACCATTAGGGGTAGTCTCCAAGGCAACTATAGTCCAATCATATCACAGTCCATCGTATATAATATCGTGACGTCCCTTCCGCTTCCTCTTTCTTCACTGCTCGTCAGTTAAGTGCATTCCTTACATTCTTGGCTTAATCTGACGTTGTTGCTGTTTGTATAGCTGTTTCTTGTGCATGTTATTAGCATTATTGCCTTGGTATTGTTTCATATTCCCTGCGCAGCAGGCTCTTGCCCGAGCGCGTTCTCCCCTCGCAGTTTCTCCCGCTGTGTGCTCTGCGCGCGGTGAGATCCTGTCAGGCGCGTCTGGTCCGAGCGAGGCAGCTCCGTGAGCGCTCCCGCTGGTCTTTACGCGCGTTTGGGAATCCGGTCACTCCTTTAGTGTCCGCTTGATTCCCGACCAACCCTCGCCTAATTTTGACACCGCTATGCGGTGATTTCCCCACACGGCCACGTTAGTGACCAGATCCACCTGGTGGTGGTAATTGGTATTGCGCCTCAGTCTATTCTTATAACAGCTTCGGGGAAAGCCCAGCTGTTGGAGCACCGGCGAGGGGGCTGTCTTAAGGATTTTAAGGGCATTTGTTCTGTGCTCACACCCTCTGCTATCATGTCTTCTCCAGAAGACCATTTTACTCCTCCTACCAGGAAGTGGAAGAGGAATGGCGCCCAACTTCTCCCTCCAGTAGTGGACCAAGCCCTCTCTGGCTATTTCTAGGGCGCTGGCTCCTCTTAGGGATCAGGTTGATAAGCTGGCGAAAAGCATCCCTGGGGTGTTCAGTGACCCAGATCTGGTGGTGGCGGGTCCAAGTAGCTTCCAGATGGGGAATAAAAGGGCCGTTAAGCATAACGCGGGGCACTTGGAAGGATTTGATAAACTTACGGAGACCTTCCTCAAGAGTGCGCGAACGCTAAAACATGCACCCTGCCGGGAGGAGGAGGGGCCCGGAGAAAATTGCGACACTGTCACCACTATTGTAGACCCCGACGGCGGGTTTCCTTAGAGGGAGAGGGTGTATCGGAGGACGATTTCTCCTCCGATGAGGATAAGGACTCGGGCGTCCCTGGCGTCCAGAGTCCCACTCCTCTCAGTCCCCGGTTGGGGACGGGGTCCACTCGGACATGTTCGAGCCTACCCAAATTTACCATCCTAGGTCGGCAGAGTGGACACCTGACGCCAAAGTGGCAGAGTATGTGGTGGGGAAAATCCATCAACCCCTTGAAAGGGAGGTCAGGAATAGTATGAGGGGAGAATGCCCCAGGCCCTCACTGAAGGGGAAGGTGGCACACACGCCTGAAATTGATGAGAAACGATGTCCCTTTTTCTCCAAGTATATGAGGGATCCCAAGAAAGGAATTGATAGGTCTTGGACGTGGTAGGGCCCTTGACCCAAATTATTCAATTGACGGAGCGTTCCAAAGAGTCAGGATCCCCTTTGTCCACAGATATTGTGGCTGGTTGGGCGCACTACCCTAAACCCTACAACACTACCCCCTCCACTACCCAAACACCACTGCACTACCCTAAACCATAAAACACTACCCCCAGCACGACACCCTACACTACCCAAACATGACTGTACTACCCTAAACCCTAAAACACTACCACCAGCACGACTCCCTACACTACCCAAACACCACTGCACTACCCTAAACCCTAAAACACTACCCCCAGCACGACCCCCTACACCACGCAAACACCACTGCACTACCCTAAACCCTAGAAAAGAAACCCCCACCCCATGCCCAATCCCCCTTACCTCTCACTCCTTATGGTTCCTCTCTCCTCGTGGTTCCTGCTTCACGTCATCTCTGAGGGGCGGTGCACGTCGTTGTGAGGAAACGGAACAGCCTCTGTTTCCTTACAACGACATGGATCGTCTACATGTTTTTAGAACGCATGGTCATTTACCATACATACCTTTACAACAAAATTCGTTGTAAAGGCATGCGTGGTAAATGACCATGCGTTCTAAAAATGCGTAGTAATGACTTTGTGATGTACAACGCATGCGTGGTAATGCATGCGTTGTAATGGTATCGCAAAGTAAAAAGTCGTTGTAACGGCTGTTTACCGATCGAAGCTGGCCCCTGTTCTTCAGTGAGACGTTTATTTGATTAATTAGGAGGAAGGAATGTGGTTTTTTACCGAAAAGTGCATTCCCGGCTGTTGTATTGTGAAACTGTCTGCGTGGCCTGGTTTCACTTCCGGTGAGAGAGTGGAAGAGTCTGTTTGGATCTAAAGGAGTTCTGTTGTTGGACGGGTCCGGCGCGACATGTCATCAGAAAACATAGCTAATGGAAAGCGTCCTCCCTGAAGTGTGGAGCAGTGCCATGAGAGGTCAACGAGTGTGCGTCCCACCGCAGTATGACCGTACCGCGTGACCCATGTGCCGCCTCCAGGGTACGGGAGGCAGAAGCGGCATCGCAGGTCCTCTTGAAGACCGTTGTAGCACTAATTCTACATTTTGGTACTAGGGCATTTTAAGTTCGTTGTTCCTGCCAGATACAAAGAGAAGATCCTATGTTATTCAGTGCCCTCGTTACCTTTTTTGTGGGTTGTGGTGCTTGTCACTTCGCTGCCCCGCCGGTGCACACGACTAGGCACCCCACCTCGTGTGCCATCTGCAGGGCCTCTGCCCTCGGATCACTGGTTTCGGTTTCTGGAGTGGCAACATAAACAGTTGCTCCCAAAGGACTAGCCTGAACACTTAGGTGAATATCCCCTGCACCAGCATTCCACGGAAATTCTTTCCTAGCTCTCCCACGTCAACGAGCACGGCTCCGCTCGCGACACCGTATGACGTCATCGGAGCCATAAGAGGACCTCGTCGGCGTGCTGACGTCAGTTCCACCCATTTTTTCCGTGCCACCGAGGCAAACAGGGGACCGAGACATTTTCACATGTATACATAGTATAATAAATATATATATATTCACTGAAAAAACCATAGGTTTCAGTCACGTTATAGTTAGAAATGAGCATTTAAAAAACCTTAGAAATTCACTGAAAAAACCATAGGTTTCAGGCACGTTATAGTTAGAAATTAGCATTTAAAAAACCTTAGAAATTCACTGAAAAAACCATAGGTTTCAGGGGCGTTATAGTTAGTTGGACATTTCACTCGTACAAAACCATAGCAATTCCCCCGTTATAGTTAGTTCAGCTAACTATAACTCGCGCGCCCGCAATGCACTGCTGATGACGTCACATATTACATCACTCATGACATGGTCAGTGACATCACTCATGACATCACTGATGACATCTCAAATGACATCACTGATGACATCACTGATGACATCGTCCAGCATCGTCCAGTGAATGTGTGTTTTTCTGAAAATTAAATATGTTTTATATATGTATATCTCAAGGTCGATGGAAGAATAAATGGGTATATAAGTGTCTAAATGGATTTTTTTTTTTGTAAAATTGATTGTATAACTGACTAAGTGTAACTTAGTGAATACATGGGTTAGTGAGTAATGTTTAAATATGAAAATATCTGTATCAGTCTCTCACTTTGTGTATAAGTGGCTGCATGGGTTGGTGAGTAGCTACATGAGTGTCTATATGGGTTATTGGTTGGTTTTTGAGTATCAGTATGAGTGTCTGAGTGTCTGTATGGTTCAGTGGGGGTATTACTTAGTGCATAGATGCATGAATGAGTGACTCACTGTTTGTATGTGTTGAAGACAGCATGTGTGCAGGACTGTATAGGTGGATGAGTATGTGTATGGGTGTGTTAGTGAGTGAATGACTGTCTCAATAGTGTCTTTATGAGTAACTACATATGTTTTAAACTAGTATATGTGAGTATTGGTGTATATAAGTGAGTATATGTGAGAGTGAGAGATTGGAAGAGTTCCTGTACAAATAAGTAGGTGTTTCTATAAGTGATTGTTTAAGAGAGTAAGTATGTGTAAGTTTCTGTAGAAGTAAGTGTGGTAGTGTGTGTATAACTGTATATGCAAGTAAATGGATGTTTGATACTTTGTTTGCATGTGTGACTATGTGTGTGAGTAACTCTATGGATGAGTGGCGGTGTGTAACAGGATGTATAGGTGTATGAGTACATATGATGAGTGAGTACATGTATGAGTGACTGTATAGGGACTGTTGGTGAATGAGTGGATGTGTGTGTAGATCTTGGAATTACTGAATAGGTGTGTTGTAACTGGTATTGGTATGTCCATTGTTTTGAAAATGTTAGTTTGTATTTTTGAGTGTGTGTATCAAAGGTTATATTAGGGTGAGAGGAGGTCTGCCACTATCACAAGGATGATGTCATCAGTGATGTCATCAGTGATGTCATCAGTGATGTCATCAGTGATGTCATGAGTGATGTCACTGACCATGTCATGAGTGATGTAATATGTGACGTCATCAGCAGTGCATTGCGGGCGCGCGAGTTATAGTTAGCTGAACTAACTATAACGGGGGAATTTCTATGGTTTTGTACGAGTGAAATGTCCAACTAACTATAACGCCCCTGAAACCTATGGTTTTTTCAGTGAATATATATATATATATATATTTATACATATAACATGGTTGGACGCTTTTATTAAACAAAATGCAGTTGTCAACATCATAATGATAGTCCCAAACCATTTTCCAGAGTTTTACTTCTGTCGGGACCACTAGGATTAAGAGGCATAAAGGACCAAATTATGCAGCAAGGTTTTCTACATGATGTGGCAAAAAAGCAAAGAATGCAAACTAGAAACAACATTTCTTGTAAAGTCTGCAAAGTATGTGGGAAAACATGAACACAAATGTACTAAATCAATAAATATGTGGTAAATGCTGCAGCTACAATATGAGATTAATCCACATGCCCTCACCACAGGCCATTGTTTTATCGACAATTTATTCATGCAAGTTAAACAAAAGCTAAACATTCTAATTCCAGCCATTAGCCATTGGTAGCTTAACTTTCGAGATTTTTCAACCTTTAGGGTAGTCAAAATGAACAAAATATATAACAGACAAAACATGCAATATGGTCCTAAATTGCCAGCTAGGGGTTGTGATGATATTTACACACAACTCAGTAGCATGGTTTAGGCAGTTCACCTTTAGAACAGGTAAAAAAGTAGTACCTCCCAAAGGTGTAAGGTCTGGGAGTGTACCCTGATCAAAAACTCCTTCAAGACCAAGGGGCATGCTTACAAGGCGCCTGCGCCTTCGGGGCGTCACTTTGTTTGATGCTCTGGTGGCTGACAAATAACCTTCTGTAGTGTCCAAATGCAAGTCCTTGCTGAGCCAAAGAAAGAAGAAATAATAGAGCATCCAAAATCTTGGCCTGTAAGGGGTCAGTATTTCGGGTTCTACACCAGGTAACAAACACATCTCAATGTAGATGGATTGTGGAAAAGCATCTGGTAGTTAGTAAAACATTCAGCCCCTCAGACAGAAAGTAGAGCACAGTCAATTACCACTGGCCAATCTGCATGTATTGAGGTGTAGGTTGCAGAGGTTCAGATGAAGGACCTGTCCTTTTGCTGACGCGGGAGGTCCACCCGAAGTGGTAGCCTGATTGCATGTCAGATGGTCATGCTCAGGATTTCTGGGTGCCACAGTCTCCTGGCCTAGTCCAGGGCAATTGAGATAACTTGATCGTTCTTGATGTTGTTCTGAATTGAGGGCTGGAAAGGTAGCGGCAGGAAGGTGCACAGGAATCCTTCATTCTATTCTAGCCCGAATGCGTCTAGTAAAAAATACTCTTGTGGAAACTTTAGCATGCAAAGTCATTGACACTGTAAATTTTACGGAGGTAAATAGATCCAGCCAGGGCTCTTTCCACTGACTGAATACATCCGGTGCCACCTCAATATTCAGCCATTCACTATTAATCCATCAAGTAACGTCTGCTCAATTTATCTGCGCTGGAATTCAGGGACACTGCCAGGTGATTTGCCATTAGAAAAAGTTTCTGCTGGTTCAGTCACCTCCACGTATGTAAAGACTCGTGGCACAGGGGCCAGGAACTCTCTCTGCCTGGCTTGTTGCAGTATCATATGTCAATAGTGTTGTCTAAGATGACCTGCACCAGCCTCCTTTGATGGACGTCAAAAACGTTTTCAAGGCCAAACAAATGGTCCAAAAGCTCCAGAAGACTGATTTGGTGCTGGCTCTCCGCTGGAGATCAAGAACCTCCAATTTCCACCTCCCCTAGATGACCCGCCAAACCCAGTAGTAATGCAAACATTTCCCGAAAAAGCATCTGTCTGTAACTTATTTGTCTCTCCTCCAAACTTCCCATGGACAAGGCCAGTACTCCAACAAAGTACACCTGTTACACCTGACCTGGCAGCCCTATGGTGTATTTTCCCCAACTTTTTGCCTGCCTGCCTCCCTCCCTCCATTTTTCTGACCTCGCTTTTGCTGGCTTTAGGACTCTGTGCACTTTAAAACTGCTAAACAGTGCTAAAATGCTTGTGCTCTCCCCATCCTCAACATGGTAATATTGATTCATCCCCAATTGGCATATTTCATTTTCTTAAAGGTCCCTAGTAAAGTGCACTACATGTGCCCTGGGCCTGTAAATTAAATGCTACGAGGGGGGACATGACTAATTGACTGCCTTTCCTGTTTGGCTTAGTCTTTGCTTGGGTGCAGTCCAGGCACATCCCGCAAAGCAGAACAAAGGAACTGGATTTGTTCCTTCCCCTCATACTACCTCTGTCACATTTTTAGCCTTGTTGTCCTCTCACACCAGAAATCATTGCCATTACAAGTCACAGTACCTGACTCTGGAGCAGGGATGTGGAATTCGTATAGCCCGACACCCAGGACATATTGTTTGGGGTCAAGGGCAACAAGTTTTCATGTGTATTTTGTCCTTGCGACAAGTAGGCCCAACCCCCTGCAGCACAAACCCTTTGGGCTGCCAGTTTGCAGTACCACATTATGGATCAGGGAAGGGCACTGTCTGCAGTTGAGGTAATATTTTTGTCCATATGTTAATGCTGTTCAAACTTGTATTTATGCTTCATTAATTGAAAGCCTTTATTATTAGGGTGAGCGGTCCAAGTAAATGTTGTAAGCTCTGACTGCACTACTGACAGTGGTTCCAGTATAAAAATGTGTACAAATGTTTTCAAAGTTTAGCAATATGAAGCTATGTATAATGCTCCCAGAATGCTCTCTGATTTGATGCAAATATTTGCAGAAGCTTGTAAGCAAGACTGATGATTCTTTGCTTCCAAAATAAAATGTTCATTAAAAAAAATGAAAGCAGGAAAAAAAACATTTCGCTAAACTACTGTAAAATTTCAGGTACCATTTCTTTGCAGCATCATTTAGTAACATGTGTTGATGCATGCTAGTATTTTCCCAAAATATTCATAAAGGAAAATCAGTGTAACCAGTTTCAATACAATTATGGGAATCAAAAATAAACAAGCAGTGGCAAAGCCAGTAGGTCTGAAATTGGTGGTCAACTTTTTAGTTTAGTCAATGTGTGACTTGTTTTAGCATGGTTTTTGTAAAACCTTATTGGTGTGGGATCTGCCAGGCCCTCACCATTACAACAAACATTGGCAAAAACAAAAAATGATTTTTGGTCTCAAAAAGCACAAACTGCCACAGTAGTTACTGGCACTGAACACAACTATTTTGTGTGCCGAGATGCTCCTTGTGAAAGAGCAGAATGCTGTCACTCACAGTGAAGCCAGCCGATACAGAGAGAGAGACAGAATTTTAATAAACACAAAAGGTCATGGTCAACGCCAGACCAAATTAGGGGTCCAATTATTAAAGAAAGTCTCAAAAGTGACCCATGGTATAAATATGTCCTTCCATTAAGTGCAGCTATACAGCTTTCGTGAATTCCCAAGAATTTACAGAAGTTGGACAAGAAATAGGACTCCTAGAAAATATTTGTGAACTGCATTTTAGCATGAGCAAATATGAATGTGTATATTTGCTCATGCGAAAATCTGAGTGTTTGCAAGTTCACTTTCCCTCCAACCACTTTTTTCCCAACTCTGGAAGAAGGTTTACGTCTGCCATTGTCAGGAGTAAATTTACAACATTTCTCAGTATGGGAAAAGATTAGAGAAGAGTTGTTGAAAACCCTTAAAACATGCAAGTTAGTAGGTTTGCACAGACTCAAAAGGGCATTCTAACCCTGGAGCTACTGCTTACCACTACCTTCAGCCCCAGTATGTAGATCTGCGGAAATGTGGCAACATAAGGGGATTTCAAGTATTCAAACACTACTATGGTATGAGCCCTGGCATAATCAGAGAGGCTATATCAGAGCTCTTATATAATGAGATTGCTGCCATAATTTGTCACCGCACTACATGGCACCAAAGGGACAAGTGGATGTTGTTACAGGACAAGTAGATTTATGAAGCAACCTGCCCCATGGACAAGTAGATATTTTATTAAATTCCACACCCCTGTGGAGAGATGCCGTAAGCACGCAGCACTGAGCACTGAGGCAGAGCCTAGGATGCAGGTCTGCTAGCTGCGAGCCGCAAGGAACAGCAAACAGAGGGCTAGATGAGCCTGAGGGAGCAAGCGGCATAAGCCATTCAGCCCACTGTAGTATCCTGCACCCGAACAGTGGACTGCTTGCAGCACAGGAGTCAGAGGTGGTGAAACTCTAGATGCCGGACAGGGTCTGGTGATAAGTTGTGGCATCCCCCCCCAGTGTCGGCCCCAAAGCCAAGAAACTGAACTGTCGTGGGAAGCAGGCAAGTGAGTGCAGGGGAATTGCGGATGCCCCCTTGGACGAGCTCACCTGGGATGCACCTGTGGGCCCACGGGTGTACGGAGCAAGTGAAGGCGTCGTATTGAAATGAGAGAGACATCGTATCTGCAAAGAGGTCCGTTACTTCCAGTGCAGCATAGCAACACGGGTAGACACGGCTACTCCGACATCAATATCGTCACCGCGAGCTGTGAGTGGAAAGGCCGGCATACGGGAGACTGCTTTCTTCCCTTCCAGTCACCTTTTCGGCTGCTTGTCAAGCTGTCAAGCCGCCAGCGGCCTCCAGTACACTCTTCAAGGCTCCTCGGTCGGTACTGGTATCGGCTCAATTAACCGACTTTGCTGCCCTGCTGACCTGCCCGTGTGGAGCATGAGGAGTGGTGGTGAAGAGTCGCTCTAGGGAGCATCGGAGGACATGAGACGCCGGTCACAGAGAGGAGGAAAGACAGCTTTTCAAGCATTGCAAAAAATTCCAGTAATCCCAGAGAGGGGTTGGATGCTGTGACTCCCGGCGCCACGACCCCGGAGGGCTGAGGCTTCAGGCAAATTCCTGAAGTATATTGTTTCACTGTACGGAGGTGGAGGGCATGGGTACGAGGTTCACAGAGGGGTTACATGAGAATCGAGAGTCACCCATAAGTAGTTGTAGACACCATTTGGTTCATGAGCACGTGACGCACACAGCAGGGAGAGTGCAATAAGTGCTCTATGTGACAACACTGACAGTGTGTTCTATAATTCTTTTTGAGGGTCATCTAATTCCTAATCTCAGCACCAGAGGAGAAATCAGAAAAGATGGGAGAAGTTCAAAAAGGGAACTGGGAGACGATCCACGGAAAGAAGGAAAACCCTATGTTAACTGCCAAAGTTACTTTTAAGTCAAGAATCAGTAGTAATCGTTAAAAAGGTTCATTAACGAGCTCTCTGACTGCCCATTCTTCATCTGGTCACTATTACCCTGGTGGGACTCACTGTCCCAGGGTACATTCACACAAATCTGCCCACAGCTGACTTCAGGGGGAGGCACCTGCCAACGCGCTTATAGCGCTGCATCTCCCTACCCTCAGTGCCAGGAAGAGCTGGGGCGAGGCCACCCCCCTTGGCCTCACGCTAGAAACACTGAGGTACCGATATAACTAGAATATAACTGGAATCACTGAGGTATCGATGTAGCTGGGGCAAGAAATTCTTTAATGCCCCTCTATGGTGAGTTCATTGCTACTGGCCTAATTTTGTGTTCAAGTTGTCGGGACTTTCTCAGCTGTGTTTTTAAAATCTGCTTATTGATTGTATAGGCTGTTTAATTAATTAGGTGTGTTTAATAATCAATTTTGCTGTCTTGCTTGGTCCACTGGGGGACATTCTGTTTGATTGAATCCCTGATTTTGGTCAATGTTCTAGTCAATGTTATCTAAACATTTTATCTAATTGTTTTTCATTGTCTGCTGCATCCAAATTTGGGGAAAAGGAAGAGTTTTGATAAACCAGTTGGTGGACCAATATGTAAAAAAGCTACTGATTGTTCTCACTCCTGTACTTTGCGTGATATAGACAACCTTATTGAAGAGGTTGAACATATCTTGCAACCGAAAATTATTAGTATTCCTGGTGCAATTAAAAAAGCCCAAAGTTGCCCCTTTGTTCAACAAAAAGAAGTCTGATAAACCTAACCTGTCAACATAACTGATTAACAATTATGCAGCATTTCCTAGTGGGCCACATGTTGATGCCAGTCCTTCCTTATGCAATCCATCTATTTCTCAAGCACCACCAGTGCCTCTAGATCCTGTGGTTACTTGTCTAAATCGTTTTTCTGTATTGGCTGCTATTGATTTGCCCTCCTGTACTCCGGGAGCTCTTGCTACCCTTGCCCTGCAGGTTGTAGAGGTGCCAGATTATGATGCCCAGATAAAAGATTTATGGGCTGTGATAAACTCTTTGAGAGCAGAAATTAAAGCCCTCAGGGAAGAACTCAATTCTGTATCTAAATCCAATCAGCAAGTGGCCTTTCCCAGAAGCCGCAATGGGGTCTCCAAGAGTACTTCTAATCAGGTGGCTGCCTTTAAATTTGAATCTCAAGCTAAATTGTCTTTTTTTTAGACTGCATAGTGCAGTTACGGTGGGTTCCTCATCTAGCAAGACTAACCATGGGGCTGGGACTTACAAAACAAATCCATCTAAGTTTCCAGCTAAGCCCCAGAGTTATTCTGGTCCTAACCCTACCCAAACCACTGACAGCTCAAAGGTCTTCGCAGGGATCAAGGATCCCGTGCAGCAGAGGTGGTGGTGACAGGCGCAGCAATTACAGGCGGTATCGCAACGGCACCACCGAGCATATTACAAGTTGCCTGTCCACCACCTATTTCATGGCGGTGAGTCTGCCATGAAAAAGGTGGTGGAAAGGCAACTAAGTCAGCCCTAACAGGGCCCCCTGCCACTCTTGGGCGTGGGGGGGCATGTGGGGGAGCACATGTAGTGCCCCCCTGGATTTACATACCCATACCGGGTATGTATGTCACACCGTGCAGAAAGGTGCAGCCAGCACTCTGACAGCGGTGGTCTGTATGTTAGGCTCTTCTATGAGCCTAACAGCAGTCGCCGTCAGAACACCGCAGGACCGCCTGCCAGACCAGGATTTAACTCCTAATCAGGCAGGTGGTTGCACCACGGTGTTGGTGATCCTACAGGAGACATCGTATTCCCACCCCCGCTGTAGGACCACCAAAGTCGTAATCAGGCCCTTAGCAAGAGAGGTCTCAGGGGGATAGTGTATAACTCCGTTTATTCCCGTATCTCAACTGTTGATTCCCCTCATGCTGTTTTAAAATCCCTTCCTTCTGCTGAGCCTCATACTTCCCTATGCCCAGTGTCAAATAATAATCAAAACACCTTTACCTCTATTAGAACGATCTACATTATTGATGTCCCAAAATTGCATCTGCCCGCTAAAGAAGGTGAAGATTCATTGATAAATAAAGCAATTAATTGGATTAGAAATGTGAGGAATTGTTATAGTGTTATCTACTCTGATATAGTAAGCGCCTTTCGAATACCCCACTCCGACAATTTAGACTGTATTAAATTACAGTTTACACATCATTCCATTATGAGCGGGTTACTTTCCTTAAAAGCTCGAGTTGCTTTTCCTGTATCCTCCCATATTCAATTTAAATTAAGGGTTACTTCCCCGCAGAACATCGAACTCTCCTAACTCCCCAATTTGCCCCTTCCCTGTGTGGAATGACTGGATAGTGTGGATTTTCCTATGATGTCAAGTTGTCCAGATAGTGAGTTTTTTCCAGCTCGGCCTACTATTTCCAGCTCACAGCTAGTTTCAAATGTATCCCTAGTGAATTTCTGTAGTTTATCCTATTCTGGTGTAAATGACTCCCATATATCCCCTCCTTCAGACTCTTTGGTCCCTAAATTCTGTGACTTGCCTTCTAATTTTCTATATGTGAACGTCATAATAAAGTCTAAATCACAGTCAAAATTTACCATGATTTCTTGGAACATCACAGGTTTGGGGAACAAGTTAGCCCAAGGGTACTGGGGGATATTTGTAGATAGGGCCGATATAATTCAGTTTCAAGAAACCTGGGAGATGTTTCCATCCCATAGGTAGGGTTTTATGACATATAATGTGCCTGCTAATAAATCTAAGTGTGGTAGATTGTCTGGTGGTACGTGGGTTAAGGTTACATTGGGATGCCATGTGAGTGAACTGCCTATTGCTGCCCCTGATATTCTTGGTCTTGAGGTTACTTTCCCAAACAACTGCAAATTACTTCTATTGAACGTTTATTGTAGGTGTGTCCCCAGGGCTGCAGAGTTCCCGGTAATCCAAATGTTGAATGAGTTAATCAATTGTAACTTAAATGGGGAGGTTACTGTAATTATTGGAGGAGATTTTAACACAAGCTTTGAACCAACCACTCTTCAAAGGTAATCACTGATGAAGAAAATCCTTATTGGGGCATTCCCCTAATTACAGGTCCATATCTAAAGTCCATTCCTAAAGTGTCTATGCAGTTAATGGATTTTAGTATATGTAATTAATTAAGAGCCTGTAATGGTAGAACAAAATCAGATCTTGGGAGTCGCCCAAAGTTCTGTAGGAACACGTACCAAGTCGAATCGATCATTTCTTTATGGATCTTGAGAAACTATTGACGACATGGAAGTTATTTCTAGAACTGAGAGTGACCACTTTCCACTACTTCTCTTACTCTGTGGCATTGTGGATTGGTTAGATACAGGTCCTAACCTGCCTAGTGGTATGCCTATTGTGAGTAATAATTGAACATAGGTCAGGTGGGAGCGTCCTGTGAATAATGAAGCTCTCCGTAATAAATTATATCAGGACTTGATCCCCACCATGATGTTTTTGGCTAATCCAGAGTTACCTACTGCAAAGATCATGGAAGCACACTCCAGAAACTTTCAGAATCTTGAAGTGCAGTTTTTTACTAAACCCTCCTCTTCTCAGAACTGTGTTATGACACAAGATCCTATATTGTACAACAAAGACTAAAGAGTGGCAAAAAGTCACCTTCTGGCCTGGGTTCCTTAAGTGATGTACTGTCCAAGATATTAAGGAAGCTAGAGCTGCTTATAAATCAGCCAGAAATTGTGCAAAATCTAGCTGGGATACAGCTATCTGGAGTGATTTGCTAGCTACTGTGCGATTGAGGAATCAAAAAGGCTTTTAGCACATAATCTCTCATGAGGCTAAGTCTGTTAAAATGAAGCCAGTATCCCATATATTTCCTCAAGCTTCGGTGACCCATTTTAAATCCTTATATAGTTCTTTACCTGAATTTACCAATTGTGAGGCCATAGACAAGTTTGGCCTCAGCAACAATTTAACTTTTTGCCTGCCCCCTTTCACCTCAGATACCATAATTTCTGAAGAGTTTTTTTCTCCTATGGAAATTGAATCCACCTTAGAATCCCAAAAACTAGGGAAGGCCACCGCCTGGATCGAATTCCAGCTGATCTTTTTTTTTTTGAGCCAGCCATCTGGGTACCGTATCTTACTCGGACTGCCAATGCAATTATGGCAGGAGGGGATATACCAAAGTCATAGAATTTGGATAGAAATATTACAAACATTTCTATCCAAAAGGAAGGCTCAAAACTGGATCTGGCGAACTACTGGCCTATTAGCTTAATTGATTCATCCCCCCCAAAAAAATTGTAAAGCTATGCTGCAGCCATCGTTGGACTCAGGACTCAGTCCCAACTCCAAAGGTGAAAAAATACTCAGGAGGCAGGGTAGGGATACCTTAACCCCTAGTCCTTGTGGTGGGGTCCAAAAAGGACCCTGCCTAGTGCCAATTATTATTTTTTTTTAATTTGCTGCAAATTTGTGGAGCACACACATGCACAAACTTACATCCATTAGCTGGACAAAGACTGACCAAATTTTTGGAAGGTAAATTATAAAACAAACTGACACACTCATTGGACAATATCATCAATGATGTCATTTGTATGACACTGTATATAGCTGACCCAGAGACCAACCTAGATCCACTACTATGGGAACTTACAAAATTTGGGGGCCTCTCAGGCATAAGTATAAACTGGTCTAAATCTACCTCATTCCCCCTCACTACGGCTACTAAACCATTTGACTTGGAATAGCAGCTGAGAAGGGCGGATGGTCCGGTAAAATATCTAGGCATTTGCTTAAGCTGGGACGTGCAAGAGATATGGAATCTAAATTTTGGTAGCGCTATCTCTTGGTTGGAAGGGAAAGTTAAGGTGTGGGCTAAACTGCCGATCTCTCTTGCCAGCAGAATAGCCATCGCAAAAATGGTTGTCTTGCCCAAATTTTTATATTTATTTATTAATATCCCACTTCCACTCACCCAAGCACTCTTTAACACTCTGCGAACCCTCATGATTTCCTTAGTCTGGCCGGAGAAACAAGCACGTGTTACCTGGGAGATACTCACTCTTCCCCTCACGCAGGGTGGGCTGGGTGCCTTAGACATGCCATTATATGCATATTGCCCTCAAGCGCAGTTTTTGCATTTTTGGATACATCCTGTCCCGTTCCAGCCCCATGTGGCTGTCGAGATGGATAGAGCCGCTCCCATTCCCCTTCAGGTGGCCACCTATCAAAAATACAAAAGACCAAGGGACCGGATAGACAGTTGAACCCTTAAGGTGGGCCTGGGACAGACTACGTATAAGAGCTGGCGCTGAGATACTATATGCCCCATCCGCCCCCCTATCTCGCAACCCACAACTTCCAGCCATTGCTGATGATGGAAACGTGTCATTGGCAAGACGATAGGGCTGGAAACGTTTGCGGATTTGTACCCGAGGACACTTTCTGTACACCTCCGGAATCTGCAGCTGTGGGCTCGAAGTTATTCCTCTATTTTAAGATCAGAGCTACTTGCAGGCAATTACACGTCACCTTTCCAAAACCCCCAAACATTTACCAGTACTAGAGCAATTGCTAAACACTACGAGTTCCCGTAGACTAATTACGAGAATGTACTGCTCGATGCAGGACACAGCACCTCTGGCTATACCCAAAGCTCAGCGGTACTGGAATGAGGAGCTTGATGGTCAGGTGACGGACAAAAAGTGGAAATTCTGCTGCGGCCAGCTCCAGCTACTCTCGCCCAATTATAAACTTAGATTGATCCACTTTAAATACTTACACAGGTTCTACAGAACCCCCACCCAATTATACCGCATGGGGTTGAGGCCAGATGAGGGATGCTGGAGGTGTGGCCAGGCCCCTGCCAATTTTACACATATGTCCTGGTACTGCCCGATCATTGCTTCATTTTGGACTGCCATCTTTAGCACAATTCATGAAATACTAGGGGTACCCAGCGAACCTAAGCCAGACATTGGACTTTTGGGGTCTGTGAAAGACACTAAAGCAGAGCACCGTAAGCTGCATGCTCTATTACTTTTGATGGCCAAACGCAGAGTATCCATTCATTGGGGGGAAAAAAAAGCCCCCACAGTTAAGGCTTGGATTCAGGACGTCACTTTCGCCCAAACTCAACTCTCGACTTTCTGGGAACTAGTGCCCGCAGCCTCCAGGCCAAAAGATATATGGGGGCCCCTTCCTGGATTGGCTAAAAACACTCTCGGCAGATACGCCACCCTCTCCTGATCGAGCTACATCTCATACTTCCAAGTCACCGGAACAACATGCAGCTGCACACCCCAACTAGGTTTACTCTATTTTAGGGTTAATGTACCCGGCGTTTGGTCGGTCTCTCACAGTAAGATTGAACGAACAGCTGCTAAGTATATTAATATGTTGTACCTTCCATGAATACTATTCCGCTGCCTACTGCCTTAAACTCGCTAGTGTGTGCTATGTGCTAAGCCTCCTGTCTGTTTTCGTTTGAAGTTGATTTTTTTTTTTTCCTTCTTCCTTTTTTGCTTTTATTGTTTTTGTTTGATTGTTAACGCATTTGAGTCACAGAAGCCTTACGATTCCCTAATTCTGCTGCAGCACGCTGAATGTGCATCATTATAAATGCCAATAAACAAAGTTTTTAAAAAATGATGTCATTTGGAATGTCAGTGATGTCATCAATGATGTCATAGAACATAAGTGATGTAATATGTGAGGTAAAAAGCAGTGCAAAGCAAGGGTGCAAGTTATAGTTAGCTTTGTTAACTATAACCGGTGAATATCTGTTCTTTTTTTAGTTCAAAACGTTAATGTTATCACTGACAATTACTAAACTATAACGTTACTTTTACCTTTATTTTTTACAGTTAATATATATCTAAATATGTATGTATATATATATATATATATATATATATATATATATATATATATATATATAGCAAGAGAGAGAGGGAGATAGAGAGAGAAAGGGCCTTTAATTCTGATTTTGGGGTTCATATGAAAAGGACTGTGTTGTGGTTGTGCAGATATATGGCTAGCAGTAGGTTCAGAGGCCTTGCTGCACTTGTACACTAAATATCCGAGCCACATCACTGTTTGCATGAAACTCACTCAGTGCATTATGATTATGAATCGTTCAGTAAACTTATCACTTCTCTTGCCAAGCCTGGAGTCAGACTATACATTGCCAGGACTTTTTGACTTGCAAATGCTTTCAATGTTTGTGCAAGATGAGTGTTATGCAGCTTTGTTGCTAAGCTCCGCATAAATTAGCATCTGTGCTTCTTTTGTTCATCAGTTTCCCATTCTCCTATAACAGTGTATGCAATGAAGTGAGTCTGATGTGTTTTATTTTATTTTAAATGGTTCCGGTAGACTTTTCACAAGGCTCTGTGACTGAAAGAGTCGTTTCATTTAAAATCTTTATTCGATCTATTAAAAAAAAAAAAAGATCATAAAAGCACAAATTCATCATATCAAGACTGAAAGAGTCAACATTGGTCAAAGGTAGATCTTAATGTCGGGATAGGGTGGATCTGAGCATCCTTTTCCTAAAACGGTGACCTCCAAGGGACATATATTTTAATAATATCATTTCTCTTTTTGAACTTCATATCAGAGCTTTTGTGTACCAGAGCACTGTAAACAACAATTGCTACTATTTGCACTTTGACTGGATTGTGAGTGGGTATGCAGGTTACAATGCATCCTTTGTAGTAATATGCCACATCGCAAGTTGTACATTTGAAGGGTCACAAAACGACCTGTTTAATCAATAAAATAAGCACATCCCAATGTGTGAATGGCTGCAAAGGCAGAATTTTTTCGATTCATCAAAGTAGCGTCATACATTTCAAAACTCTTTTGTGTACACAAATCCTGTACATTTTCAAAGTGCAGGGCAGTGTTAAATTTGACCAAGTAGTTTCTGTGCTCGGCACTTAATTGTCAACACTAGCTCTTGTGACAGTCTGCCACAAGGTGGTGTTATCTGGCTAATTTAGAGATGACCACAACAAGAGGTAATTATTAAATCAATGTACATTCAAAATGATTATTATCTGCCGCCCAAGCCATTCTTACAGCTTTGGAGGTCTGAAATAATCCGAATAGTCACACTTGTAGGAGTGTGATGGTTAGTAGTTGTTACTATCATTGCAGGGGCAATGTGTGGTGAATGCTGCAGTGGCCTCCTGACGAGAGCCCTGGCACTTAATATTTTACAAATTAAGCACTGGAGCAGGTTTTGTGACAGCAAAATTGTTCTGTACATCGGCCCCATACTTAAGTTGCTCAACCAACTGGTGAAAGTGGTTATTGTGGGCCCAGTGCTGGCTGTCACTAACCCAAGGCCCAACTGTGATGTATCCCGCCTGCCGCTTCTCATTTTAGTTATCTTCATTGTCCTAGATCTGTCCGTCATGTGATTAGTATTCTTCAGCCTGCACCTAAAGCCCATGCCAAAATTATTAGTTAGTTTTGTATTTTACAACTGAGTTAACCAGGTGACAAACTGATCAACCAAAAAAACACTAGGCACAAACAAATTAGAATTTAAAAAAAGCCAATTTGTGCATGTAAGTTAAAGTTACACAATGTATGAGTGCGGTGCATTCATAAAACGCGTCAATATTGTGCTTGAGTAAATGCTATTGCAGGGACTTGCAGTGGATGCTCCAAAGCGGGGAGGTCTTGGAAAGTTTGGGAACAGCGCTGATTGAGCTTCTACATATAACAAATATCTATCTCAAATTTATCAAACATTGCATTTATCAGGTATCCGGATAAGTGAAATGCATTCTGTAGTCTACTATACAATCTATGAGCATTGTTTTAAACTGAATAAGTCAGGCGCAAATGTGTAAAACCACTGAAATTCACCAGTTATGGTTCACAAGGCACACAACTCATACTATAATGAACATCATCCTCCATGGTTTACTGTTGCCACTCTACCTTTTTACAGCGCCGTTGGCAAATGGTTGTTTTGAGCATGAGTTAAGGAATCTGCTGTGTGCGACGCAAACCACAACTGGTGAATTTCAGTGGCTTTACGTGTTTACGCCAGAACCATGACAGATAGGGGTTGACCACAGGGCTTGGCGGCAGCCCCACATACTGCGTGCACCTTCCTCTGAGCATGGTCTTTGCATCTGCTCCTATTCTTTCTTTTCACTGCTTCTCTTTTTTGCCTCACAATCTTTGTGCTTTCTGTCATCTCTTTGTGAAAGTTGCAAATCATATTCAATTCACAATTTTCCACAAAATAGCAGACAAATCCACTATTTAAAATGGTGGCTCGCACAATTATGTCTAGATTCATAAATCATGTGTCATTTTTCTGAGTTTTTTCCTGGTGTGGTACCTTTCCATGCATCTGTGTCCCCCAAAACACTCTAATTGGGTTCGATGTCTCATGCTGTCCCTCATTGATGTGGATTTTGTTTGAGAGAACAAAATTTTCAAATCAAAATTGAGTTGCGATTTTCAAGCTGTTGAAACAAAACCTTCAGCAGTGAATCATAACTGTGAAAAAAATTGAAATCTGATTGACAGGAACTGGTGCCAAATTTCCTATGGAGATAAAATGGGAAATCATCTTACATCATAATATATATATATATATATATATATATATATATATATATATATATATATTCTGCTCCAATGGTTGTCCACCAGGTGAGTAGCACTCGATCAGCAGCTTTGTTTATGATAGGCAGGGACGAGGATCCGCTTTGTAGAAGCTGTGTGTGCAAACGCTGAACCCACTTTGCCATTTTCATATTGCACACCCACCAATGGGCCAGCAGCCGTAAACAGGATTGAGGACGAGTCCACTTGCAGGGTCCATACAGGACAAGATTTGTGTGCTATCCGGACCACATTTCCCACAATGCACAGTCTCATTCGAGCTTCCCATTGGTGGGTGTGCAATATGAAAATGGTGAAGTGGGTTCAGCGTTTGCACACACTGTCTCCGTTCAAGCCTCTGAAGAGAAGCATATGGAGTTTCTAAACGCGTCAGGCATTTCCATTACGGAGCAGCTTCTACAAGCGGAATCTCGTCCCTGCCTATCATAAACAAAGCTGCTGATCGAGTGCTATTCACCAGGTGGACAACCTTTGGAGCAGAATGTAATACGCGGCCATCCTGCCACGGAGTGTGCACCACCCTGTAATGTTATGGGGGCCACGTGTGCCAGCAGCCGCAAACAGGATTGAGGACGAGTCCACTTGCAGGGTCCATACAGGACAAGATTTGTGTGCTATCCGGACCACATTTCCCACAATGCACAGTCTCATTCGAGCTTCCCATTGGTGCGTGTGCAATATGAAAATGGCGAAGTGGGTTCAGCGTTTGCACACACTGTCTCCGTTCAAGCCTCTGAAGAGAAGCATATGGAGCTTAGAAACGCGTCAGGCATTTCCATTACGGAGCAGCTTCTACAAGCGGATCCTCGTCCCTGCCTATCATAAACAAAGCTGCTGATCGAGTGCTACTCACCAGGTGGACAACCTTTGGAGCAGAATGTAATACGCGGCCATCCTGCCGCGGAGTGTGCACCACCCCGTAATGTTATGGGGGCCACGTGGGCCAGCAGCCGCAAACAGGATTGAGGACGAGTCCACTTGCAGGGTCCATACAGGACAAGATTTGTGTGCTACCCGGACCACATTTCCCACAATGCACAGTCTCATTCGAGCTTCCCATTGGTGGGTGTGCAATATGAAAATGGCGAAGTGGGTTCAGCGTTTGCACACACTGTCTCCGTTCAAGCCTCTGAAGAGAAGCATATGGAGCTTCGAAACGCGTCAGGCATTTCCATTACGGAGCAGCTTCTACAAGCGGATCCTCGTCCTGCCTATCATAAACAAAGCTACTGATCGAGTGCTACTCACCAGGTAGACAACCTTTGGAGCAGAAAATATATATATATATATAAACACATATATATATATTCCCAAAAATTACCTCCACTCCATGATCACAGATTGAGGCGCACACTGGAGAAATACATTTTCAAGTTTTATTCGCCACACGACTACTACACGGACAGACGCGTTTCAGCTGCACGCCTTCCTCAAAAAAAAAAAAAAAAAAAACACACACATATATATATATATATATATATATATCCTACTGGCAGTTGCCAGTTGGTAGTTATAATTAGGACCATGTCTCTGTAGAGAAAAAGTGTTTTTTGACTTGCCTGTATCTTTAGTGCTGCTTGATGATTCTTCGCGAAATTTTACCAAAAAAGTGTCATAGTAAGTCTTGTTGTGCATGGAAAGTTTCCGGGTAATCCGTGAAATGGGGGCCGAGAAAAAGGCGGGGTCAAAAAAAGTGTTTTTCCAATGTTTATTTCCATAGGGAATTTTAAAAACGACTACAGCCTGAGCAGCTGGACGGAATTACATTAAACTTGGCAGAAAGCTAGCTCTTGGTCCAGAAAGAGTGCTTTTTGTTACTTGAGGTAAATCTGTTCAGTAGTTTTTGAGATATTAAAGAAAATCCAAATTTGTATATCTAGGGATGCGGACCCTCTGCAACTTCATGCTCCAGCAGCAGTGCTGTGATTGGCTGGCCGCAACCCCCGTTTTATAAAGTGGAACACGGTCCCGGGGGATGGAAATAAACCTTGGACAGTATATGAGGGGTCAGGGTAGGGATACACTGACCCCATTGGTGCATTACAGGGGTCTCTGAGGAACCCCTTCTGAGTTTTAAAATTCCGGCAACAGTTTTTTTCCCATACGAGTGGAGTTGCGGACCCGTTGCGATGCTCAGTGCGGCCCCTGTGAAGCATCGCTACAGAGTTGTAAGCTGTGGCAAATAAAAGAAATAATATACATTGACATATTCAGTCACACACTAAAATATTCAGAGACCCCTACAGAGTCATGCATCCACTCATAGACCCACTCAGAGACTCATACACCCATTCACAGACCCACTCAGACTCATGCATTCACTCACAAACCCATTCAGAGACTCATGCACCCACTCACAGACACTCATGCAGCCACTCACATTCCCACTCTTAGACTCATGCACCCCTTCACAGACCCACTCATAACCTCAGGCACCCACTCACAGACCCTCTCAGACACTCACACACCCCCTCACAAATGCACTGAGACTCATGTACCCCCTCACAGAGGCATACAGAGTCATGCACCCACTCAGAAACCCACTCTTGTGCCACGACTACTTCCACCTTCGTGGATGGCCCCTCTCCTTCCTGTGCCATGACTAATGATCCCCAGCCCTGTCCCACCTCTGGACTTAAGGAAATAAACTGGGAGCTTCAAAAACTCAAAACTGGCATAGAAAAGTTCATAAACATCACCTCAGAGCTGGCATATGATTTATCGTCTAACAAGGCTTCGCAGATGGTCATGCAAGTGACCAACCAATACCCTAAAAGACCAACTCTTCCCTCTGAGAAGAGGATTGACCCTAAGCAGGCATCACCCGTCCGGAACTGGAAAACCACTCCCTACCCGAACACCCCCTCCAGACCCATTAGATCTAAGAGCCACCTATCTGACCCTGATATGCTCACCCTCCTCCTAGCATACATCTCCACCCAATCTGACAAGCCAGACATACCTGGGCCTATTCAAACTATTCCACTAAACCCGCATAGAGCTCCCAGACATAACTCTAATGCCTTAAACACTGCTAACCTTATGCAAGTTCACATCACACAGCCTATTCCCACTGACTCCAAAACACACCTGAAATGCATGCTTCTCAACTGTAGATCAGCTGTGAAACATGCCATGGACATCGGACCTCATCCTAGGTCAGGAACTCTACCTCCTAATCCTCACCGAAACTTGGCTTAATGACTCCTGAGGACCTGTCCTTGACATCCTTGTCCCTCCTAGTCACAATATTATCAGACTTGATAGAGTTAAGAGAACTGGTGGAGGCCTTGCCTGTATATACCATAACAGTCTCACAGCAAAACAGTCTCCCTCTGCAATTCTCTCATCTTGTGAACATCTATGCATAGACATCATCAACAAATACAGACCCTTATGCAACCTACACATCTTTTACCATCCGCCAGGAGACAACCTTCCTCTGGTGGAACAAACTATGGAAACCATCTCATCCAACCTGGTTCTCCATTGTCCCCAGATGTTCCTTGGAGACTTCAATCTACATTGGAATGCGCCAATGATCAGGCTGTGAATAGTCTTAAAAACTTCCTAGCTGACCTCAACCTGCCTCAATTTTCTGACAGCCGAATGCACAACTTGGGCTCCACCCTTGATCTAATCATCTCCAATCCCAACTCCATTCAGCTGCAATCGATTGCCCCTTGTGACTGGTCGGATCACCACTATATCACCTTCTTCATCCTAGAATGATGGAGCACCAAAAGATTCCAACCCAAGAAACAGAGTCACTGGAAAAGATTGTTGCAAAATGCAAACGTGAATGAACTTCTATCCCGTAGCAATTTGTCCCTGCCTCCTCCTATGTTCATGTCTGACGTCCATGAACTCACTGAGCACTACAACAACTCCATGTTGATAGTTCTGGATGCAATTGCCCCCTTAAACTAAAGAGAAAGTCCAACAAAGACTCCAAACCATGGTTCAATGATAGCTTAAACTCAGACAGACGCAACCTGAGACTAGCAGAACGTTCATGGAGATCCTCTCCATCTGTTGAACTCCTTAAGCTTTTGAGATTGAGAAGGAGTCTGTACAACAAACACATCAGAACTGTGAAAGCGACGTTCTTCAGAAGCCAAATGGACAAAGCCAGAAATCGCCCCAAAATGCTGTTTGATATGATTAAACTTCAATCCAATAACACTCCCATTCAATCGCCATTCATCTCCAGTCCACAACCAAACTGTGAGGACTTTGCCTCCTTCTTCCTTGGAAAGTCCAACAAGATCTAATCTGATCTAAGGTCTGCCCTGATCGATCTATCATTCTTACAAGACCCCCTCCTGCCCCGCAGCCCCTTCTTGCAGCATGTCACGCCCCTAAAAACAATGCTCTTTGGAGTCAATTTTCAACCTTCAACGATACATCCATTCTCAACATTCTTTCAACCCTGAAACCCTCAAATCACTTCAAAGATCCCCCTCCCTCCAATTTCTTTAAAGCGATGATAAGGTCCCTAGTTCCACTATGAACCAAGATTGTTAATGCCTCCTTACTTCAAGGTAAGATCCCTGACTTCCTAAAGTCCGGTCAGGTTTTGCCCATTCTCAAAAAAGCTACGGCTGATCCAGAGGACCTCAATAACTTCCGACCAATCACAAACATCCCAACTCTGGCAAAGCTGCTTGAGAAATGTGTTCATGTACGACTGTGTAACCACATTGAGGAATTCCAGCTTCTTGATCAATTCCAATCGGGCTTCCGTCAGGGTCACAGCACCGAAACAGCCATCACTCATATAGTCGATGACGCTCTTTTTTTTATTTTTTATTTATAAAGTTTTATATAGCGCTAGCTAGACCCGTGGGTATCAGAGCGCTTCACATACACAAAGGAAAAGAAAAAGGAATTACAAAACATCGCTGTGCATGAGGATGCATAAAAACAAAAGCAAAGACATAGAACTTATGTATCCAGGGAGGGGACAGGGACTCAGGTGGCTGACACAGTCAGAGAACCACCATCCTAGAAGGACAAAGTGAGCGGGGGGTCTATTCAGTTATTGATGCCTGGGACGGTTGCCTTGGTTAGTAAAGTATTGGTTGAGAAGAAAGAGTTTCAGGTCCTTTTTGAAGCAAGGGAAGGAGGGGTTGCATCTGAGGTCAGCCGGGAGTGCGTTGCCAGAGAAGGACCGGCACTGGGTCATTTTCTTTTTCAGTTTCGGAGGGATGAGAAGGAAAGCGTTGGTGCTTCTCAGAGTTCTGGATTTCCCTGCTTCTATTAGCTTGCTGTTAAGGTAGTTTGGGAATTGGGTGTGAAGGGTCTTGTAAGTGATGCACGCCAGTTTGTAAATACATCTACCTTCCATGGGAAGCCAGTTGAGAGCGTTAAGGGTTGGTGAGATGTGTTCAAATCTTTTTACATCAGTTATGAGTCGGGCTGCCATGTTAAGGACTGACCTAAGTGGGGCTAGGTGAGCTTTTGGTGTCCCTGTTAGGATGGCGTTCCCATAGTCCAGTTTAGAAAGGACTAGGGATTGAACTATTGTCTTGAGATCATCTTGAGGAATGAAAGGTTTGATTTTCTTGAGGTGTTTTAGGGAGTAGAGTGCGCTTTTTGCAGAGTTCTTTATGTGGTCTTTCATTGACAAGTTCTTGTCCAGGGTAATGCCTAGAGACTTTACTGAGTCGGATAGGCCGAGGGAGCAGTTTAGAGATCCAGTTCCTTGAGCCAGATTTGAGTTGGTTGGTGGTTACTTTTCGGAGAGAACAGTATTAATTCAGTTTTATCCGGGTTCAGTTTTAAGTGGTTTGCGTTAAACCAGGTTTGGATCTTGGTAAGCGTGACGTTGAGGTGTCGGACGTCACTGGGCGATTTGATTTTGTAGTATATTTGAGTGTCATCAGCATATAGGTGGTAATGAACCCCTGCTTGTTTCAAAATAATTGCAAGGGGTTCCATGAAGAGATTGAAGAGGGATGGTCATAGGATCGATCCTTGCAGGACTCCAAGTTTGACTCGTGTTGGTACCGAGAGGCAGGAGTTGATTTTAATCTGTTGCGAACGGTGCTGAAGGAAGGAAGTGAACCATTCTAGTACTGTGCCATTAATGCCACATCGGCTCTTCAGAGTCTCTAGTAAAGCTCGATGGTTTACTGTGTCAAATGCCGCTGATAAGTCAATGAGGATGAGGAGGCAGGCAGAACCTTCGTCTAAGGCTCTGTGGATATCATCTGCAACATTGAGCATCGCTGTTTCAGTGATACAACCTTTCCTGAAACCTGACTGAAAGGTGTCGAGGAGGTTGAAGTTGTCCATATGTTTATTAAGTTGCTGGAGAACGCACTTCTCCAAAGTTTTAGCTAGGAACGGGAGGTTGGAGATAGGTCTGAGGTTGTTGAGCTCGTTGGGGTCAGCCCCTGGTTTCTTGAGTAAAGGTGTGATTTGTCCTAGCTGAAGGGAGCCTGGGACACAACCTGATGTGAGAGAGGAGTTGATGATTTTTGTCCAAACAGGGGCAATGATGTGGTTGAGTTTTTTTACTATTGTGGATGGGAGAGGGTCCATAGTGTGGGAAGAGGGTTTTAGGCTTGCAATTATATTGAAGACTTCAGTTTCCGACATGGGTTCGAAGATCGACCAATTAGCGTCATTTTTCAGTTGGAGGCGGGTCAGATTGCCCGAGGTAGGATTTCGATCTGTGTGGTCCGGGATGGTTAACGGGGGGCAGGTTGCAAGGGAGGGAGGATTTGCGGTTCTGGTGAAGGATTGCTCAATTTTTGTGACTTTATCAGTGAAGAAGCAGGCGATTTCTGCGCAACGATCTTTGGTGGCGTTTATTTCTAGTGGGGGTGTGCTGTTTGTTTGATTTTTGACAATGTTGAAGAGTTCTCTAGGTCTATTCTTCGCCTGATCTAGTTGGGTGCGGAAGAAAGAGGCCTTTTCTCTAAAAATGTGTTTTTTATAGGCCGACCGGGTTGAACGAAGTTGTGCAAGGTGAAGAGTCGAAGGGTTAAGTCTCCAAGTCCGTTCTGATTGTCTGAGTTGTCTTCTTTCGTTATTAAGATCCATATTGAACCAAGATTTAGATTTGGTAGATCTCATATGTTTGAGTTTGAGTGGAGCTACTTGGTCTAACACCTCTGTCATTGTGGAATTAAATTGTGCTGTGAGTTCGTCTGTCGTCATAGTGGAAGGCTGAGGTTGTAGATGGTCATGAATCCTGGATTCTAGTTCAGTTATGGGGACTCCTTTGATGTTCCTGGTCCAGTGCTTAGGTTTGTCAGGTCGTGTTGGTTGGTTTCTGACATGCGCGTCAATATTAAACAGAATGAGGTGGTGGTCGGACCAGTCAATGGGAGAAATCGATCTCAAGGAGACCAGCTCATTTTTGGTAATGATAGTATCCAGAGTTGCTCCTTTGATGTGAGTTGGTTCGTTGCAGAGTTGTTTGAGGTTGGTAATTTCAAGCAGGTTGGAGAGGTTCTGGGTTGTGGTGTCTTCTGGGTTGTTCCAGTGGATATTGAAGTCCCCCAGGAACACGTCTTCCGTGTCAGTGAGGGAGAAACGAGTTATTAGGTCGGTTAGTTCTTCCGTGAAGAGGGTACGATCACCCGGAGGGTGATAGATGGTGTGAAATTTGATTGGCGTGGAGCCTTTGGCTGTGAGTTCAACACCTAGGTACTCTAGAGTCAGGTATTCTGTGGATTTTAATCTGGTAAGCTGTATTCCTTCTTTATAGATGATAGCAAGGCCGCCACCAGTTTTGATCGGTCTGTCGTGTCTGATGATGTTGTAGCCTGGGGGGGTGAGAAGGTCTAGGATGGGGGTAGAGTGGTCATTGAGCCAGGATTCTGTGAGGAATGCAATGTCTAAATCTTCCGCGAGTATGACTTCAGCAATGTCTGTGGCGTGTTGTACTGCTGATCTGCAATTGAGGAGCATGCACGATAGAGGCCGGAGCACCTCAGAGGTGGTGTGTGCTGTGTGAATGGAAGTGTATTGAGCAGGGGGTCTGGGCGAGAGGACAGGTCTAGGGATTCTATTAGAGCTCACTAAAACTGGGATTGTCAATGCGGCCGAGTTCTGGCTAATTTCGAGGTAAGAGTCATTGATAATATCAGCTTCACGTTCTGAAATGGGTCGGAGTGTTCGGCTGGGACGATGAGCCTGATTCCTCAGAGGATTGGTGGGCCATGGGGTGCCAAGTGGGGCCATGGAGGAGGCAGTCTGGGGGGAAGGTGTGTAGTTACCCGCCGTGTGTGAGCAAGGAGGATTAGCTCGGTTGGGGAGGCTTAGATGAAGGTGTAGGATATCTGCCGCTAGGGAGTCTATTTTCTGCTCCATTCGGGTCAGTAGCTGGGAGAGTGTGCTGAGAGGGCATGACGTCTTCGTCAGGGGCAGTGTATGATCAGGGTCTGTGGAGGAGGAGGGTACTGGGTTGTGGGATTGGGTGGCATCCTTGGGGTTAGGAGTGGGGATAGATAGGACGTGAGGGGTCAGTTCGTTGGTACTTCCGGTCATGAGGTTAGGAGGAGGTGTTGTGGGTCTTGCGTCCGAGGGAGGGGAGTGAGCAATGGTAAGGAGTAAGTCCGTGTCTGGGGGATTGGCGGTGTGGTTAGCAGTGGGGGCGGCTAGGGCATGTGGCGGAGGGTCGGGGAGGGGGGAGTGGGCAGTGGCTAGCGGGAGGTCAGTGTCCGAGGTATTAACGGTGATGTTGGGTGTGGGGATGGTTAGGGCAGGCGGAGTAGGGACAGTAGTGGGGTTGGGGATCGTACGCGAGGGTAGGGTCGGGTCACCAGAGGTCGAGGGGGGGTGCCTGTATTAGGTTCAGTCATGGCAAGGAAGTCGTTAGAGTCCGATCTGGTTAGGTCCGGTACAACCTTGTGGAGTTTATTAGCAGAGCGTTTGCTGTATCTGGTGGTAGCCGTTTAGGTCATTGTAGAGGGTGTTTGGCGGTGGAGTGTGATGATGGGGGTAGTGCGATTGTAATTAGTGATGGTGGATGTCCATAAGTTGTAGCGAGGGTTGTCCGGTGCGGGAGATTGGATTGTATCTGGTTTTTTTGTCGGGGTGGGGGGGAATTGGGTTTGATGGTATTGGTGGGTTAGAGAGGAGAGTAATGTTGGGAAGTGCCGATCAAAAATGGTGAGGTGCGGGTCGGTGGCCTGTACGAGAATGTTTCCTGTTCTGAAGATAGAGATTGTGAGTTCCCTTTAAAGGTGGGGGTGACTGTTGTGGAGATTTTCTCTCCATAGGGGATATTAACTGATTTGGTGACTTGAAAGTGAAGAAGGAAGGTGTTTTTCCACTTAGTTGGGCGATTTGTGTAGAAGATGAAGTTAGTTTTCGTGTTGCCGTTAGTGGCGGTGGGGTAGTTGTCTACTATAAGTGTTTCCGGGTGCTGTTTTAAGGTACTGTGCTTTAGGTTCTTTTTCGCATTACTAGTCAGAATTTCTGGGTACTTTATGGACCATGAGTTGGGACCGTAGCGCATGAGGTTAGAGTTCCAGGTGGGGTTTGGCGGGTGCATATTTTATGGCTGAGAGATCGGGCTCTGTAAGAATCTATGGGAGGAGAGGTAGGATGCGTATTTGCCTCTTGTTGCTGTGGATGGTTGGACTAAGAAATGAAGGGAAGTGTCAGAGTATTGATCAGATCAAAATGGTTGTTATCTTCTTTGAACATAGGTTGTCCCTTTTTCTAGATCCATGGGGGGATATAAAAGGTCAATTCCATGTATAGTTGTCTAGGGAGGCGGATGGTAGTATGAGAGGCCAGCCAGGTGCAGAAACTACAGTGGAGGCGAGGCATAGCAGCCTTGCAAGCTGACGCTGTCTCAACTCAGCTGGTTAGCGGAAGTAGGCGTCCCTAGAGGAAGTGACCATCTGCACTCTACGTTGAAGTGGCAACAAGGTCGGCTCCTGACTGTGATACTGTGATAATTCTTGTGTTGAATTCGAGATATATTAAGGTTTCCCTTGCAGAAACTACAGTGGAGGCGAGGCATAGCAGCCTTGCAAGCCGACGCCGACTCATCTCAGCTGGTTAGCGGAAGTACGCGTCCCTAGAGGAAGTGACCGTCTGCACTCTACGTTGAAGTGGGAGCAAGGTCGGCTCCTGACTGTGATAGTGTCAGTGTCTCAATACCAAAATCGTAGGGTGTTAGCATTGAGCCAGGAGATAATAGGGTGGACCTGCTTCATTAGGTCTATATTCCATAGGGATACTCTTTCCCTTCATTTTCTGCCCTGTTAAGGGTTACTTTACACTGTTTCGTTTGTCGTATCTCTTGTCTGGGCAGAGCGTTGATTAATAATAAAGGCCATTCCAAGATGGCTGCCGCTTTTGCATTGCTTGTTGAGACCTCTATTGCTGGCCATTATAGAGGGAGGTAGGCGCCATCTTCCCCCTGCGAGCTGAGTGCCCTCGAGGCAATAACTGCCCAAAAATAGGGGACCGAATCCCCGAACAACAGGGGACTCGCCTCACCCTCCCCTTTCCGACCTGGCAAAAACAGAGTAGCTGATGCCGACGACCGGAGGCCTCAACTAGGGCCCCCCTCTCCACAGCGTCGGCAGGAGACCTGAGGACGCCCCAGAGGAGCCGAGAAGAACGCTGCACCAGTCCAGGCCGGTGCGATGTCTGGTCTGTGCTCGCCCGTAGCGGGGAAGCACCCGGAGACGAGCGGCCGCTCCAGGGGCTCGGCCAGAGCCAGGAACCACCTCCAATCCCCGGAGACCCGTTACAAGGGTTTCGGGAGTCAGCCCCCTGCGGGTGTAGGAGCCCAAGGCATTGAGTGGGTAGCGACCGGGGAACTCACCGGGGTCTAGGTTCCAGGTTCCCAGAGTCTTGATTCCTGGTTCCGATACACAGGGGTCCCGTCTCAGGGCTCAGGGGGTCAGCCCCATGCAGGCAGCGGGCGAGGGAGCCTGCGGCGCTGAATTTGCAGCACCAGGGGACCCACCCGGGTGCAAGCTCCAGGCGGAACGGTGACCGGCCACCAGCAGCCCAAGCCAGAGTCGGTGTCGTACGATCGGAGGCCACAGTCTAGAGAGCAGCGGTCGATGGTAGCTCCCTGTAGTCGTTCGTCAATCAGCTGGGCACCCGATGTTCTCCTCAAGCTGCCATCACCTCCAAAGTCCGATCGTCCGAGGGACGGTGAGTGAGGTCCGTGAGTATAATCTGCGGGTCCCGGGGTGTTGTTATGGAATGATAGAGGGGCAGTAGGGCGGTGGATGGCAGGGTTAGACGGGGATATCACCGATTTGGTTATCCCCAACCCGGAGCTCACTTGGAGGAGCTCACTGTCCAGCGGCCATCTTTCAATGCTGGATCAGAACGAAACCTGCCTATTAATCCTACTCGACCTCTCATCAGCTTTTGACACTGTCAAACATGACAATCTCCTGAGCCTTCTGGAACGTAGGATGGGACTCTCCGTCTCAGTACTAAAATGGCTTGCCTCGTTTCTCCATAAAAGAACACAGAGATTTAAAATCAATCAAACCCTCTCCAATTCCAGTCCTTGCACTCTGGGGATTCCCCAGGGGTCCTATCTCTCACTCACACTTTTCAACCTATTCATTGAACCTCGTACTGAAATCCTCAAAGCATCTAACATTCAGTATCACATGTATGCGGATGACACCCAGTTGTACATGAAAATCTCTTCTCCTGATGATATCAAGACACTCAACAGAACCCTGCACAAAACCCAAAACTGGTTAACCTCCAACCATCTCAAACTGAAAGCCCTCAAAGCGGAATTCCTCCTTATCTCCCCGCCCAAGCAAGCCCCCATCTTGCAGAAATATATGAAAAATCTATCCGCTCTCAACTGCACACCACATATCATAGATTCTACGAGATCTCTGGGAATAGTGCTGGATAAGAACTTGAACATGCAGAATCACATCTGCGCATCTACCAAAAGAATGCAAACTTCCAATTGAGCATCCTAAGGAAATTAAAACCCTTCCTCCCCCCCAGATGACCTCAAGACACTGTGCAAGCATTAGTCATCTCAAGGCTGGAATATGGCAGTGCTACCCTCTGTGGACTACCGAGGTACAGACTGGCCCCTCTTAGGGCTTCTTTGAATGCTGCTGCCAGGCTCATCACAGGCTCCAAGAAAAGCAACCACATCTCTCTGGATTTGAAATCTCTAAATTGGTTACCTTTAGAGGCAAGGATACAACTAAAACGTGCCTGCATGACCCATAAAGCCCTTCATTTCAACACTCGCCTCTACCTCGCAAAAAAGCTAGAGCCTTCGGGCGGTGCCTGATCCTCCAGGAGCTCTAGTACCTTGTTGTTTAAACCCAAAGAAATTGAAAAAATGAAAACTTACAATGTGATGCAACAAAATTTTAAGTAAGAAAGAACTACTGACTTTGTCAAAGGGTGAGAACACCAAAATAGAAGAAGCTGGCCTATTTGTTCCATCAAGGGGTCAGCACATCAACATATTATAAAACAGAACAAGTGCCTTTGTCGAAATGTCACCAATAACTATAATCAAATGTATATTTTATAAATTCACACAGTACAATGTTTAATAAATGTGATTGTCATAAAATATTTTCAATAAAGCCTTACTAAAAAAAAAATCAGGATGTCTTTGAATTTTGTTTAACATTTTTCAAGCTACAAAAGGTCTAGGGCGCACCACAAAGGGGCCCCGTACTCCAGCTAACGAGCATACAGCTCCAACTCAATGTGCTTTAAAAACAAAACATGGTAAGCTCCCTGGGGTTATGAATTTCAATGACCCAGGAGACTTACTGAGTTTTTTTTAATGCTGCTGGGGGGCTGCTACACTTCCTACAGCTCCCCCCTCCCCCCCCCACCAATATTTAAAAAAATGGTTGGTGATGCCCCTAGCCCTTTAAGGGGGACCACCAGGAAGAAAAAATATTATTTACACTAGCCCTATGGCATTATGGATTGCTCCTTGCGCAGAGCAGTGAATAATAAATTAGCTGCTCCTTTAATATTTATTTTTTTCTTTGTATTGGTGCTCCGGTGCCCACCGGAGGCACCGACAACATAGCAAATGTTAGATCCCACACAGGGGAGCCTCAAAGTCCCCGTGGTACCAGCCAGCGCCCATTGTTGAGATGGTGTAAGCTGGCACTTTTTTTAAAAAGTGGGTTATAAATAGTCTATATCTATATTCATATAGATATGCATATATTTCATTAGAGTCCACCCTCACATACAGGGCACACATCTTCAAGGTGTTCGGAAGCATTGGTGGAAACGGCAAGGTGGATTTACAAATATGCTGCCAGAACCGCCGCAGTCGGACTCATGTGGCACATATACCGTTTATTCAAGAAAACATGAGGAATGTTTCAGAAATTAGCTATTTTGAAAAATATCGCCACCAAATTTTAAGTAAGAATAAGGCAGAACTATTGACAAATTTCTGGTCCTTTTAATCGCAGTGCGTTATTAAGACTGGTCCAACTTTGTCCGGATCTCAGCTGGTAAAACTCGGGCACAAAAAAATCTAGGACTTTTGGTGAACTGAGTTTGAAATTAATTTAAAAGAAAACTTGGAAATCTAAGATATCCTGACATTGCAGAAAAATAATGAGAAATACAATTATCCGCCGTTGGTTTCTTTGTTTTCACCTTGCAATATTATAAAGGCCAAGGTCTTCATCGTTGAAGCACTGTCTTACACATTATGGGCTTTCTGCTTCAGTACAGGTGTCAAAGCTTTAGTCCAATTAATTTGTGTCTTATGTAACAGATCCATCCTCAAACCAACTGCATTTTCTCTGAAGCTTTCGATTTCCTGGTACCTACATTATTGCCTGGCCAACAGAGTGCCAAGTAACAGCTCATATCGAACATCATGTCATTTAGCAATTCACATATATTCCTTTGCTGCAGTGTACAATTTGTCCAATCCTACATTATTGCCACTGCCCGGATGAGAGACATTTCTAAAGTTAAGGGAGATTTCAAAATAAACATTCTACAAACAAAACCAACTCTTCAAAATCTTGTTTGAAGCAGTAAATTTAATTTGACGTACTGAAAAAATATTTATAATTTGTGCTACTTGAATTTTTATTTTCACTGATGTTTGAAGTATGTAAACAGGAAATAACTTTCCGCTTCTAAGTTAATGTGACAATGGCTCACGGTTCGCAAGTGCTTTTCGATAGTTCAATACATGTTACAGTACTTGAATTTAAATAATTTGAGCCAAAGGAAGCAGATGAAATGAGTTCCTCACAACAGTTTTCAAAGTTTGTTAATGCGAGGTATCTAGTACATGGAAACCATATTGTGCCATTTAGTGCGATTAGGAAAACAGATGTGACCACTAAACCATCATTTAGCTGCCCATTTTAATTTACTTAGTGACATGCCACATTTAGCAGACTTAAATTAAATCCTTTTTTGTTACCATGATAGGAAATACTCGGTACAAGACGGACATGGTGCAAGGGTGCCTGACGCTTTTTCCTCTATGTGTGTTGCAGAATGCAGCACACATGAATAGAGGAAAAAACGAAGAGAAAGAACATTATTTCTCCTCGCTGTGCCTCCCCTGGGGAGGCTAAAGGCTTTGGTGCATCCCCAGGTTTACATGGTCTTGTAAATCTGGGGAAGCGTCAAAATCCTTGGGTGTTGTGTGGGAACACCCACCGCGAAGCCCATGGGATGCCACCCTAGTGCAGAGTAAGGTAACGCAGCACTTTGTGCTGTCTTGCCTTACACCATATCTAAGAGGCCATTGAAAGCCATGCAAAGTGGCTTTGAGTGGCCTCATAAATATGATTTTTTGGCTTGTCCCACCGAAGCGTCACAAAAAGTGACACTACAGCAGAGCAAGGGGCTCACAAATATGCCCCTAAATGGTTACTAACGCTTATAAAAAAGCAAATTGCTTAAGCCCATCTTACCTAACTGAGAACACAAGAATATTTAAAGCTACATTAAAGACAATGGAGTGCCAGTGTGTGCTATGAAAAATGGATATAGGATTCATATGTGAATTGCAAGTTGACATGATGTTCGATTTGAGCTGTTACTTGAAATTTAACAGAAATCACGGTGTTGACCATGTAATAATGTTGGTACTAGGAACATCAATCTACTCCATCTTAGCCAGTCTGGCTTTAGAACCCACTTTAGCACTGAGACAGCACTGACGGAAAGTCTCAGAATACATCAAAAGCACCCTAGATGCTGTGGGAAAGGCTGTGCTGATCATGTTAGACCTATCAGCAGCCTTTGATACGGTCCCCCACGCTAGACTCCAGGTATGCCTGCAGTCAATTGGCATAGTGGGTCCAGCTCTAGACTGGCTTGCCTCCCTTTTGGAAGGTAGAAGTCAACAGGTTTGGTTTCACCCCTTCTCGGAACTGCGCGAGCTGTCAGTAGAAGTTCCCCAGGGCTCTCTGCTCTGAGCCCAACCTTATTTAACCTCTTCCGTGCTCATGACGGCCCCCGGCTGTCATGAGTCACGGTGGGCGTGTGCTCACGACGCGCGGGGGCCGTCCGAGCCACGCCCGCGATCGGAATGTCCAGCACCTGGGCGGAATTCCGGCTGCAGCGAAGCGGTTAATATATATATCTCACCCTTCTCACTCGGATAGCAGAAGCCCTGGGAGCTAAAGTTATATCCTATGCTTATGATACTTAGCTGTTGTTCTCATGTGGGAAAGGAGAAATGTTTCCAGAGAGGCTGATTAAAACCTGCCTGGCGGTAGTCTTTCACTGGTTGGCCTTACATCAACTTAAGTTCAAGGCTGAAAAAAGCTGGAAAAAAACAGAGATTCTTTTTTTTTGGCAATGCTTCTCCAGAAACCTGGCAGACTTTCTGACCTGAAAATGCCCCCCCCTCCCCCTCAGGGAGGCCTAGTTAAGAACTTAGGGGTCAAATTCGATGAATACCTGTCTTTTAGGTCACAAATTAAGTCTCTGGTGGGCACTAGCTTTGCTGTTCTGCGGTGTGTGAAAAAGTTCCTTCACTATTTGTCCCTCACAGTAAAAAAGACAGTTATCCAGGCCTTAATAACCTTGAGGTTGGACAATGGCAATGCCCTCTACTTTGGTCTGCCAGAGAATCTAATGGAGAGACCTCAGATGGTCCAAAATGAAGCGGCTCGCTTTTAAACAAATCTGCCAGTCAGAACGCACATCTCCCCTCGACTGCGTGCCCTTCACTGGCTTTCTACCAGGAAAATTATCTTATTTAAGGCTCTGGTGTTAGTTCACGGGGGCATGTATCAGACTGGTACAATCTCCCTCAGGACGAGGTTTAGTTTCCATGTTCCATCTAGAAACCTGAGATTGGCTAATAAACTCTTAGCGGAGACGCCCACAATTTGATGTGCTAGAACGGAGAGGCAGGTCTCTTGCTCATCCAGGACCAATAGCTTGGAATTAGCTCCCTCTTGAGTTCTGCACCATAAGCAATGTGGCAATGGTTAAAACAAGACTGAAATCCTGCGTTTTTGTCCAGGATTAAAACGTTCAGATCTACTTTCACCTCTGACCTGTTGTCGTGTAGTTCCTATATTGCCCATACAGGACCTGCGCGTTCGGATAACATAAACTGTGGGTTTGGTGGCAAACTGACTCTGAGAACCCCCACTGAGAAATGGTAGCCTGTTTGCATAAGGTAGCTCACAGTGCCACTAGTGTCTCCTCTTATCGGGGAGAGATTAGTTTCTTGTAACCTCAGAACATGACAACCCTGATCCCTCAAGATCGTGGAAACAATGTACTACTTTTCGCTCAGTCACTCGTGCTTACTTATCTTGTCTCAGAGATACACAGAATGAACAGCCTGGGCGTTTCAATAAGTATTTATTGAACAGTTGTTATTCTCGTGTAAAATATATGAGCTGCAACAACCATTAGACAGTAGCAGAGATATATGATTAGCAGTACAATGAATATAAATGGATAGTACAGTTCTACCATCTTGCAATAAGCATGAATAAATACATGAATATAAAATGCATTGATAAAAGAAAGTGCGTACTCCTACGATGCCTACCTAGATGTACCTAAGTGTACCTAGCATGTGAGTAGGTGTAAAGCCAAGAATCCCTCTAGGATTTAGTCGAACCCCATTACCTGAAGTGTGAGAATGTAGGAGCCCTTCTTGGTCCAGAGTTGGACACCCCGCAAGGGATGTTCAGACCACTGTCAGCTGGAGCGTCTGCATGCAGGAGCCCCAGCGTCTCTGGTCAGTGTGTCGGCAGGGAAGTCTCGGTTCCCTCTAACTACTGATAGCAAGAGGTGCTGTATTTATACAGAAAAGTATATAGAGTCCCTTTGTCCCTTGTTTTTGTGTTAGCCATTGTTGGGTATGAGGATGACGTATGGGATGAACCTTGTGCGTAGATATTAGGAAGGTGGTGTATAGCCCCTGCCTCGTTTCCAAGTAGCCTCATGCATATTCATTCATGCAGTGTCAGTCTAAAGATGAAGTCATAGAACACTATTGTTCGGGAAAAACCCTCCTTCTGCACCCAGGTCTAGAACTAGGTAAAAGGTTCAGTCCATAAAAGGCGTTCAATCCTTAAAAGGCTCGTTAGTGTGTGTAGGGGAGGTGATGTAGGTGAAAGGGTATGATGTTCCCTGGGCCTATATTAGAGTACCTATATGAAACATAACACCCACTCCTCTTCCGACTAGTCAACAATAATAGCTCACCCCAGTTGTGAAAGGCACCTGCGGATTCTCGAGGAATGCGGCCATCAAGATGGGAATACGCTGGGGACATTGCCGAGCATGGGCCCTCAGGGGTTCCAGCCTGGTATTCAAGTCCGCAGGCGTGTCCGTTGCAAGTGTCAGCCAGAGGTCCAACACGCATTCTTCACTGCAAAACAGGCATCGAAGAACAGGTAAGATGCAGTCCATCCAGACTGGTCTAAACGATAAGAACCAAGAGGAGCTTAGTTCCCTTAGGCGAGGTGTGCCCAGATGTTGTACCATGCGTTCACGGTATTTCCGCTCCAGGAGCGCCTTTGCCATCTCGTTGGTAATTGGGCCGTCCATTGCGTAGCAGGTAAATAACAATCAGGATTCCCGCTATTGCTAGCAGTATCAGAGGTAGACCTCCAAAAATGCTGCCAAATACGGAGTGTATAAAGTTCAGGATAATTCCGAGGATTGTCTGAAAGGTGCTGAGAAGACCTGACCCTATGGTCTTAAATAGGTGTACAATACCACTCGTATCAGACATATTAAAGATACGACCCACCATTTCTGCAAAATGAATGGGGCAGTTTGTACGTATAAGTGCCTGTATCTCAGTCGAGGTCCTTGTGATTTGAAGATCAAAGGTCTCTCGAGCAGAGGTTAAGGGCACGGTTTGTTGTAAAAGCATGGCTTTCAGTTGGCTCAAAGTATCAAACTGTATAAGAGAAACATTCAACGAAGGCCATAATGGCGCCTCTCTGACTGTACTTGTTGGAGGAAACAATACTTGCATACAGCAAGCAACCCTGGAGTTCACAGTGACCAGATAGGCAATGCCCAGAAGCATACCACAGCAACCTTGATCGTTCAGCATCAAGTAACTCCCATTCGAGAGCAGCTCGAACACTGGTTTAATCACGGCAGCTGGAGTCCCTTTCATGTGGCAGGACAAGTTTGCTACTGACCCATTACACGCTCCGTGCAATGAAATGTCCCGGCACATGAGAGAACCGCTCAAAGCACTCTTGCAGTTTGTACCACTTAGAAACACTTCTCGATCCCCACTCCGGCATCGAAATCTATATGGCAAATCCCAGGATTCCTTAATGTATTCCTTACCCATTTTTTCATATTTGCCCGCCTGCCCTTGTTCAAGGCAATATTGAAACTGAAAAGTAGTGACCGGTAGAGTTATGTGGCCATGGATTAGCCATTCAGTAGACGGAGCTTCCTCTACTGTAAATGGTAGTCGGTCCAGTTTTTCAATACGCAGCATTGTATATTAAGCTCCCCTTTGTGCCATTTCAACCTGTTTATCTGTTAGATTATATTCAGAAAACAAAGACGTACTGTTTATAAAACGCCAAGGCACAAAGCCTGCACGCAGAGATTGTAGCGTCCAGCTCAATAACATGATAGAACGTAATTGAGATTGCCCGTGTTGTAGTATGGCCAAATCTTGTTCTAGGATATCTATCGCAGAAGATACAATGTTGCCCAAAGAATATATTCTGGAGGACAAAGTTGTTAACCCATTGTCTACCACAGCCAACGATTTTTCTAAGTTAATACGGTCTATTTCCCGCATTCTCTCTGCGGCCTCTTGTTGGGATATTTTCCAGTTTTCATTATAGGCAGCATAAATACCGGCATATATGAAACGTTTCTGACGTTGTTTCTTGGGACCTTGTAAAAATCCCTAAGATCCATGTCTTGTGAGAGTAAGGCTAAGTGTTGTTTCACTTCTGTTAGTGTTGAGGTTTCTAGCCAATCAAGGCACAACTTCCCAACACTGTAGGATGTTACTACCCCTGGAGTTCTCTTTGTACATAACGCGGGTCCGGCCTATGGATATTAAACCCTTCGGTGATACCCAAGAATCGTTTATGACATATGTTTGTGTCTAAAGGCCAAACCACCCATTTTTTCCAATTAGGGTCTGATCTATTGTACTGTAAAACCTCATCTACTGTTGCCCCTTCCGGTGAAGTCGAATTTTGCCACCCTCCCATCTGTGATGGTGTTGGAGATCGAGGTGTGTTTAGGTCCTTGATCTTGGCTAATCCAAGACAGGATGTCTGTTGCACAGTTTCATTTAGAAATATCATCTGCTGTGGAATGAGGCATGCTCTAAATAGCGCTTCTGTTCCCTGAACTTGCCAGTCCCTAGAACCCCAGACTGATTTTAAGTCTATTGTGTCCTTCCATAGGTCAAAACCCTGTTCAGACAGTTGGGCAATAAAGGAAGCAGAGTAAATCTGTTTGGTGTTTGTCAACATAATTTTCAGTGCTGATGTTGGTGTAACCCTATAATAATATGAGGTCGGGTCAGTGGTGTTAAAGCCTGAAAAGTATGAAAATTTCTGTGCAAATGTGTGCGAACTACTTTTTGGTGGTGTAGGGCAATGTTCCCACTGTTGGTACTCAAAAACATGTCTAGGTGAAATAGATTTGTGCAGGAAATGATGACCATAATGCTGGTAACAGTACAAAGTGTCATAGTCTGATTACTTTCTAACATTTCAGTGTTCGGAAATGCAGCAGTTCTCTCTAAATCAGACAACATGTTATTAACAGTTATAGAATCCCAATCATCAGAAAATGTACTGGAGGTAATGATATCACTTAATGAAATTTTAAATAAATGAGTAATTTTTAAAAGTTCAGTCGGACCGAAAATTTTGAAATCAACCTTGTCACAAACTATACCATCCGGTATAGGAACCGCTGTGATGTTCACTGATAACAAGTCCCTCTGTTCACGATGAGACGATTGATGTGGTTTTAAAATCAAATTAACTTTTGAGGCTGTAGAGCTCTGCTGAAGATATCGTCCATTAATAAGCATGCTAAAAGTTATTACTAAGCCTAGCCAGAAAAGAAAAAATAGAATCCCAGTAATTACCCAGAGTTCTAACCAAGGTGATACCAGGTAAGTCTTTTTGAGAAAGTTCAGAAAGTCTTTAGCTTGCTGTTTGCGTGATTTTTGGGCTGGCGTCGTTTCCGGTTCACTTGGATCTAAAGAAAACGTGTCAAAGTTCATGAAGTAGCCAGAAGCAGTTCGATCAATTGTAGGAATTGCATCGGGATTTGTTGAAATCGCATTTTGCTCTCGTCGAGGCATGTTGACGTAGACGTCTGTATTTGGTCTGATTGCAACTTGAGTTTTGTTCTGAGTTTCCTTTTGTAGATGAACTTCGGGTTCAAGGGGATCGAGTTCCATAGCATTGTTCCTTAGTCCTTCATTCCGTACAGGAGGCTCTTCAAACGTGATGAGTCTTTCTGTTTGAACTTCTTGGATTGTAGCGAGAGGAGAGCGTCTGCTACTGTGGAGTCCACAAGGCCTACTGTTCAGTATCGGCCACATAGTGTGGTTTGATTAAGTCAATTGAGGCGAATCTTTTCTCCTTTTTCCCGGCAAGAGGCGGCAGAAGTACAGTTCTTGTTCCTTGTACTGCTAGGACCGGTACAGGCTTTCTGTAGGATGGCCCGAATTCTTTCTTGTCCGCTATTTTCTCTCTGACCAGATCCCCGACTTTAGGGATCCAGACAGATCTTGCTGTGACTGCCTTGACTTCCCCAGTGGCGGTTTGTTTGGTGTTGACGTTACTTTGTCTTGTCCTGGATTCATTTAGATCCTGTAAAACAGCCAAACAATCATGGATATCAAATGATTTCTCATCCGCCACTGTGCCTTCACAATCAAGATCAGGTACTAACATTCTCGTCCCAAATAGGACCTCATATGGAGTGACACCCCCTAGAGAACTTCTTGGCTGATTGTTGAGTGCTCTCTGAACCCCATATAAGTGGTTGACCCAACTACCGCCCTTGCCTAATACCCTAGCTGTTAAAGATTGCTTTAAGTCCTGGTTTTTCCTTTTCACGACCAAATTTCCCTCAGGATGGTACGGAGATGAGTACCGCAATGCTACGCCCATACTTTCCATGGCCTCTTTGTAAGCCCGAGAGCTAAACGCCGGGCCACGGTCAGAATGTAACGTGCCAACTGCGTATGTCCCTATAAAGACTTGCAAATCTTTTATAACAGTTCGGGCGTCAGCCGAGCGCTGAGGCCAAACCCATAGGAATCTAGAACAAGAATCCACTGCCACCAAGATATACTTGTAACCCCCATCAGATTGTAAAGGACCACAGTGATCCAGATACACACATGCGAGAGGTTTGTCAGATATCAGCAGTGGTGTCTGTGCCGGGTGTTTTATGGTGGAGCCCTTCATCTGCTGGCAGATGTCACATTTCAAGACGTAGTTTGTTTTGCTGGACCTGGCCACCAATAGCTCTGTTTCAGTAGTGAAATGGTCGCTGTAACGCCTGTATGTGCAGAACCCAAACACTCGTGTGCTGCAACAACCAAACCTTGCCTACGATCCATATTTGGTATTACTCTATCCCCCACTCCAGGAATCTGAGCATATGGAATGTTTTGTGCATCTAATTTGTAGGAGTACTTGAGTGGAAATTTTTTCGGTACTGCTGAGCTGCCCTTGCGTGAAGCAATGACAGCCACCATTATCTCGCCGTCTATTCTCGTTTTTGAACGAGTGATTGCAGCTACGGAAGCCGTTCGCACAGCTCCCTTTGCGGCTTCATCAGCCAAAGAATTCCCTTCAACGTGAACGCCATCACGCTGATGACTCAGTGTGTGTATCACGTGAGCCCTTGGTAGTTCGTTTTTTAACTCCACTACCTGTTCCCATAGCATTTTATGCTTAATTGTGCCACCTTTTGCATCTTTAAACCCGTTTAGTTCCCAATGTTGTAAGTACTCATTGTACGACTGTACACAGTAAAAGGAATCACACACAATTAGTGTGGGGAATTCGTGATCCGTATTTACAAGTGCCAGTATCAGTGCTTTTAACTCTGCCAACTGAGCCGTGCAGTCTCCTAGAGATTGCGTTTTTGTGCAACTTGGATGGAACTTTCCATCCCGCATGCGACCTTTAACGATAGCACACGCTGCGCTGTATTGTTGCTTACTCCCTATGGCCGGTTGAGCAGATCCGTCAGTGTAAATTATATATTCATACTGATCGAGAGGCAACATCTCATTTGGTGGAGGATATTCTTGTTCGTATTGCAGGAATGCTTGTGTTTTTAGACTTGGATCAAATCTGTATTCAACGTCCGTTGCAGTAAGAGAATTAGCCCATTGTATCCATCTCGGATGTAAGGCTTTTGCATTTGGAATGCTTGCCTTTGTAACAGCTTCTAAAGCTGGTACTGGGGTTACGACAATTATGCGTTTCCCCTGAGCCAGGGCTCTTTCTCTTGCTACAGCGGTCTGAGCTGCTGTCAGGATTTTTTCTGTTGAAGTGAAACGCATTTCTGCGCTTGTGTACAGGTGTGATTTGTATGCGATTGGTACCGTTTCTCCTTCATTGAAGGTTAAGTAAGTGTACCTGCATTGACCCGCTATTACACGGATCACTAAGTTGTGTACGTTTACGCGTGTCTGTAAGTGTTTGGAAGCAATCATGTCTTCTTGTAATGAACGTAGGATATTTGAATGTTCCTGTGTCCAATGTTTAACTGAAAAGTCAGGTTTTATTAAGTCGTAGAAAGGTTTTACTCTTTCTGCGTAATCCAAAATGTATGTTCTGCTGAAATATAGGAATCCCAGTATTGATTGCAAGTTTTTCAATGTTTTTGGAGGTTGGAGCAGCGCACACTTTTCTAAAAAGTTAGCTGCCAGGCTTTTCCCTTCATTTGAAAGCTCATATCCTAAAAATAGGACATTGAGGTGGGCTATTTTAGATTTCTTAAAATTAAATTTGTAGCCCTCAGAGGGGAATCCCATAATAATGGTGCTCACCCTGGTCAAGTGCCTTTTTAAGTCATCGTCCGTCAGATAAATATCATCCACATAGGACAATGCTTCTTCATCAAAATTTTGGAGTAACTCAGTTACTCTTGCTGAGAATACCCCCAGGCTGTTCTTATACCCCTGGGGGAGATGACAAAATTGTCGTTGGGACCCCAACGCTGAGAATGCGGTCAAATACCTGCTTTCAGGCGCTATATTTTGGTAGAAGAATCCATTTGAGATATCTAGTGTAGTTTTGTACTTTTTTCGCACAATGTTATTCATTAATGCGGCACTATGTGCATTTTGGACAGCGAATGTCTTTGTGCATGTGTTTAAATGTCTGTAATCTAAAACTAGACGATATGAGTTGTCCGGTTTTGATACTGGAAACAAAGGGTTGTTCATTGGTGAGGTGCATGTTTCAATCACCCCTTGGTATTCAAGTTGATCTAAGATCTCCCTGACCTGTTTTTTAGCTTCTTGCTTTATTGGATATTGCTGTTGAGCATTTGGTGAAACTTTTAACGGGATCACGTGGTGGGTTGACTCCTCATCCCACCCTGCATGATTTTTATACAATGCTGGAGCTAGGGCTACTGCCCACTCCCGTGCATATGCATGTTTAAGGTGTATGGGAACGAGGTCGGAGAATGCTGGAAAAATTATGTTTTCCCCCTAGGGCACTCCATAACGAATGCTGGCGGCCAATCTTGTTCTGCTAATAGGATGTCATATCCAGATGACAGAATTTCCCAAAAGAGACCCTTAACTTTCCTGGGCTTGTCCCCCTCCATTTGGAGTGTTATCTTGTGTAACTTATGTGGGACGCTCACCCTGGTGTCTGGTGTTTCCACCGTGATGTAATCATTCAAGTCCGCTGTCACCAGAAATTCCTTCAGGTTCTGGCGAGCTATTGTTACCTCTGCCGCACTGTCTAGCATAGTCAGAGCCCATTTCCCGTTCAGAAGCTGCGTCCTCAGAATTCTGGGCATGTCTGATCTTTATGCCTGCAACTTTCTTTTTCTTAAATTGAGGTTTTGATTTTGGTTTGTCTTCTTTTTTGGAAGTATAGTCTTGAGCGTGCTGCTTGTCTCTGGACTTTGTACGCTCTTCTTTGTGTTCTGACCGTCCTTCTCTCTCGGAAGTTTTCATCGAGCCCTGAAAGGAACGAGAGGAACGTGTATCAGTATCCTTATACCTGTCAGGTTTCCTAATATTATCCCTATTCCTGAGATTATACCTCTTTTCAGAGGGCTCCTGTGGAGGAGATCTACCTCGGGATTGAGATCTCTTTTCTGAAAAGTTTTGTTGTTTTTTATTATCCCACTTCTTTTTAGAAGAAGCAGGTGTCTGCTTGGAAGTGTCCTTTTCAGGACTGCCCATCAGTTGTGGTTTTAAAGCTTTCCCACCCAAACTGTCTCTGCCTAATTCTGCATATGCAGTTTCGATTATTTTGGGTAGTTCGTGTGGTTGGTCTAACGGACTGAACTCCCTTAGGCTTTGGCGGATTGCCACTGAAGCTGCTTCCCCTTTAATATTAGCTAGTATTATGGCTGATACCTGGTCATAGTTATTTAATAACTTCATCCCTAAGTTCAGGGCAGGCTCTGCTCCGTATTCATTTTGTATTTGTCTTACTACATCTGGTACTACCGCTAATGAAGGAATACCATGAGTTCTGGTATATATGGCAGCAAAGACTGTACCCCAAGAGGTACAATCCTCTAACTGTGGTGTTATCCCCATGGGCAAGCAGATTGTTAGCATTCTGTGTTTTTCAAACGTGGTAGTATTTGGAAATACTGCCTCGAGCTGAGTTATTTTCTGAGCTACCCAGAATGGTATTTGTTCACGTTTTGTGGGCATTTTGCCCATTACTGCATGTAATGTTTGTGGAGTTATTTTAGTTGCTGTACCCTGAGATTGAGTTCCATTTGTTGCAACTGTTGTTGGTTGGACTGTGAAAGTCCTCATGACGTATTGCGTCAGGTTTCTGTAGGTTCTAATTAAATCTTTGTGTTGTATGAGTAAGTCTGGTTGTGGCATTGTTTCAATGTCAGGATGTGTTGTGTTAGGCCGCTAATATTGGCCATGTTGCCCCGTCTCCTCCGAGCGGGCCTAATCTTACTCTGTGCCTTATATGGGTTAGGGCGCCTTTAAACCAGTATAGGTGTTCCTGGTACGTGAGTGGAGCCTCTATGTTCTCACAAGGACCGTATTCCGCTGGTGCATCTCCTTCTACATAGTAGTGAAATGTGTGTGTTCTTGCATCTGTTTCTGGGAATGTAACCCACGAATAGAATACCTCTGTTTTGTTTGATTTGTGTGCCTCAATCACGAAAGCTACTAATCCACCCCTAGCTGATAAACCATATTCTAGTAGTTTCAGGGTGATAGTACGTCTGAATTTAGGTGCAATGAGTACTCCATCCACCTCTTCATCTTCTACTGAGATGCGTCTAGCCACCACCGGGTCTATCTTGGTTGGTTGTGTCCTCAGTCATTTTGGAAAGTAGTTTGTTCAAGGGAACTAAGAATAAGGTGTTATGCACAATTTTAGGAACAAAAATGTCCTTCAAGCTTGATTAACCAGCAGCCAATAAATAGGATATTTCGCCTACTCAGCTGTGGTGGAGTTTGTGCCCACCCACTCCAGACGTCTCTGGTGTTTGTGAGTAGGGGTCTCTGAGAAATAGCACGACTGAACTACTCAGATTCTACTGTTAAAGAAGTACCTAACCAACGTTGGCGGCGCCATGTTGTGTAGTTCCTATATTGCCCATACAGGACCTGCGCGTTCGGATAACAAACTCTGAGCACCCCCACCGAGAAATGTTAGCCTGTTTGCATAAGCTAGCTCACAGTGCCACTAGTGTCTCCTCTTATCGGGGAGAGATTAGTTTCTGGCAACCTCAGAACATGACAACCCTGATCCCTCAAGATCGTGGAAACAATGTACTACTTTTCGCTCAGTCACTCGTGCTTACTTATCTTGTCTCAGAGATGCACAGAATAAACAGCCTGGGCGTTTCAATAAGGATTTATTGAACAGTTGTTATTCTCGTGTAAAATATATGAGCTGCAACAACCATTAGACAGTAGCAGAGATATATGATTAGCAGTACAGCGAATATAAATGGATAGTACAGTTCTACCATCTTGCAATAAGCATGAATAAATACATGAATATAAAATGCATTGATAAAAGAAAGTGCGTACTCCTACGATGCCTACCTAGATGTACCTAAGTGTACCTAGCATGTGAGTAGGTGTAAAGCCAAGAATCCCTCTAGGATTTAGTCGAACCCCATTACCTGAAGTGTGAGAATGTAGGAGCCCTTCTTGGTCCCGAGTTGGACACCCCGCAAGGGATGTTCAGACCACTGTCAGCTGGAGCGTCTGCATGCAGGAGCCTCAGCGTCTCTGGTCAGTGTATCGGCCTGGAAGTCTCGGTTCCCTCTAACTACTGATAGCGAGAGGTGCTGTATTTATACAGAAAAGTATATAGAGTCCATTGTCCCTTGTTCTTGTGTTAGCCATTGTTGGGTATGAGGATGACGTATGGGATGAACCTTGTGGGTAGATATTAGGAAGGCGGTGTATAGCCCCTGCCTGGTTTCCAAGTAGCCTCATGAATATTCATTCATGCAGTCAGTCTAAAGATGAAGTCATAGAACACTATTGTTCGGGAAAAACCCTCCTTCTGCACCCAGGCCTAGAACTAGGTAAAAGGTTCAGTCCATAAAAGGCGTTCAATCCTTAAAAGGCTCGTTAGTGTGTAATGTAGGGGAGGTGATGTAGGTGAAAGGGTATGATGTTCCCTTGGCCTATATTAGAGTACCTATATGAAACATAACACTGTGCCTGGCGCCGGGAGACTCCTTGGAGTAGCTGTGCGCGGTATAAGTTGCTTTTGTTCATTCAAGAGCTGCAGAGAAAATGCAGTTGGTTTGAGGATGGATCTGCTACATAAGACACAAATTAATTGGGCTAAAGCTTTGACACCTTTACTGAAGCAGAAAGCCCATAATTTGTAAGGAAGTATAATTTGTAATGCACTATAGATTGCATACATGGTGAGGATCTGCACCAGGTAATATCAGGTTTAAAATGTCCAGACCCAGCAACTTTGGGGCTTGAAACACTGGACCACTTGTAGCATGGGAGAGCAATATCCCTCCCAGGAAACCCTTCTACCATTCTCGTATTAAGGGCATATGTGTTGCTTATAATCTCTCGGTAGAAATATATGCTGTTCAGTTATTAAAACCAGCATGTTCGGGGCGTGGCCAAGATGGCGCTGAGTAAGACGCACCTTCGGAGCTCTCCGCTCCCGCCGGCCAATTTATAGCAGACCCGGCTGCATGGGGGCGCCAATTGTTGCTTGGGGCCCCCCCTGGAGAAGCGGGATCGACGGGGGCATCTCTACGCCCCGGCGGAGCCCCCGAGGTTGGGCAGCGCCGATGGTCCGGAACGGCGGCGAGTCAGAGAGGGCCTGAACGGCCCGGACGGAAAGGACAGGGGGCTGCTGCACTGAGGCGGCTGCTAGCAGAGGCGGCGTCACTCCCTACCACTGGCGACGACTGCAACGGCCGAGGGCCCTGAGTCGCGGGCGCCTCCCGGAGTGGTGACGGACCCCGCGAGCTCCCGGCACCCTGGTTGCGAGTAGGCCTCTCCCTCGTGGCTTGGGGGAGGGGTGACTCCTGCACCCCGGACCAACTCTCGGCGGTGGAGGCAGTGCCGCTCCACTACGGGGGAACTTTGGCGCGACTGGAGTGCTCGGCCGCATACCTGCCAGCCCAGGAGCACTGAAGGTGCGAGGTGCGGCTCCGGAGCCCGGCGGTGAGCCCTCCGGCGCCCTGCGTGATCAGCAGACACCGGATCGGGAGGAAGCTGGTGAGTGCCTGGGGCCGTGGTGGAGAAGCAGCGCTGGACGCCCGGGGAGGCACCCGAAATCCGGACCCCCAGTAGCCCCCTCCTGTGTGGCTTGAGCGGGGGGAGCAGAGACAGCCGAGCAGACACCCGGTGCCCCCGCTGCTGACGGGCCTCTCCCTTGTGGGTCTGGGGGAGGGGTGTAGCTAATGCCCCGGACTGGCCTGGCAAGGGGGCATCGGCATAATTTCGACACCACGTGGCTTTGCTGCGGCCGAGACGCCTGACCTCACGCCTCTTATCCCCACTGCCCACGGAGCCCCTGGAGAGTGAGGGGTGGAATAGCAATTTGGCGGAGGCCTTCTGAGCGCTATGCGAGGTGGGTTGCCCTCAGTCGGAGTGGCGGCCGGCGTGCGCCTGGGGCTCGGCGAGTGACTTCCCCGCTTTTGAAAGACCCTGCACCTGGTCACGGAGTTCCGGCACGAGCACTGGCTGTGCCCTGGAGGTGAGCGCGCACAGCGGGGCCCTCTGATCGGGGTCGTGCTTCATCGGCTGGAGTGTGGGTGGTGAAGGGGGCCCACTACAGCTACAGCCTGGCTTCCCCCTTCTCATCCGCCTAAATTCACGACCGCTGTGGCACCGGGCGGCAGGGCCTGCGCGCAGACTTGACCCGGGATCTCTGGCCCCCTGGGTGAGCAACAACCCTGGTCCTGAGGCACAGCAGTTCCCCCCACATCACCTGTGCGCAGTGCATGGGAATCCACGGGGTCCCCATACAGGCCTACAACTCCCCACGTTGTCTCTGGTGACGAGGCTTTTCAGTGCAGCTCCGGACCCTACGTGGTCCCTATCGCCCTCTTTGGTGCCTTCCTGCGGCCCTCGTGGTGAGCCAACTCCTGCATCCGCTGGTGGCTCTAGAGACGTGGGGCCACGCGTCAACGGGGATTATGGCGGCCCCCAAGGGCAGAAAGGATAGGTCGGTGAAGGACCTGCTGCTCAGGTCTGCCCAGCAGCCGGAGCGCCAGATGGGCGCGGGCCCTGCAGATGGTACTGACGAGAGGGAGCATGCGGAGGGCCCGGTCAGCCGCCCCTATCTAGAGTCCCTCTTCTTCTCCCTGCGGGACGATCTAGCAATCATGAAGCGGGACCTTCAGACAGACCTATGTGAGGTCCGCCGCGACGTGGACTCGCTTGGGGACCGGGTACACACTTTGGAGGAGCACGAAACTGGGAGGGACGAGGAGCTGACGCTACTCCAACAGGAAGTCATTCGGCTCCAGGAGCAGAACCTGGACTTGCAGGCACATACTGAGGACCTAGAAAACAGGTCCCGGAGGAACAACATCCGGATCCGTGGCCTGGCGTCCGATGTCGGAGACAGCGATTTGGAGGCCCTCGTGGCGGAACTCTTTCGGGCTGCCCTGGGGGAGGCCCCGGAATTCACAATCAAGCTGGATCGCACTCACAGGGTGGGCCCACGCAGGGCGGCCTGTGCACCTCCGGCAGACATCCTCACTTGCGTCCATGATAATCAGCTGAAGGAAAGGATCCTGCGGGAGGCCCGACGAAATCCCACCTTTGCCTTCCGGGGCCAGACATCCTCCTTGTATCAGGACCTTGCTGCCTCCACACTACTCAAGCGCAAGACCTTCCGGCCAGTCACTCTTCACCTCAGGGAGGCTGGAATCAAATACTCATGGGGACACCCTTTCCGGCTGATTTTCACTTACAAAGGGGAACTCCGCCAAATCCGCTCTTTGCAAACAGCTTGTAGACTCCTGGGCATTGAGGAGCCTCTGCCGGAACAACTGAGCCAGCCCCCGAGACCCCGTAGGCGCCGCAGCAGCCATGGCTGGGTCACTGTCCACTCGCCGGGCTCTGGGGCGGGACCTGATCCGGACACCATGGCCAAGGAGAGACAGGCGGTGCTGACGTCCCTAACCGAGGCATCCTTGGAGTGAGATAGCCCCTTCTGTAACCTTCCCATTTCTTTTGTAGGCGCACCCTATCCTCGGGTCGAAGATATTGCCAACTCCATATTGATCCCCGGTGGGAGCGGGGAGCTGCGGGCCTCGAGTTCCCTCTTCTCCCTACTTTCAAAGCAAGACGCTTTGGACATTGAACTTGTTGCTCCATGGTTTTTATTGTTTTGATATTTTGTTGGGGTTTGTTTGTTTCGCGCTATTGGGGTCTCCTCCCCATCTGCCTCCTTCCAATGCACACATCGACTGGGTACCTGTATGGCCCTCGCCACCTTGCCCTTGGCCCTTTGGTATCCCCTGCGGTGGGGCCCCACTTCTTCTTGCTGGTATTCATCCTGTTTGGGCGGGATGGACCCTCCCCCCCTCCTTGCTGGCAGATGACTCCCGGGTGGGATGCTTCAGGCTCTTAACAGTCGGGTGGCCCTGCTGGTCCCCTCTAACTCTGCAACCCGCAGCGCACTTCCCCCTCATGGCACATGGAAGTTAAGATACTCACTATGAATGTCAGGGGGTTGAACAACCCGGTGAAGCGCAAGGCGGTCCTGTCGTACTTAGAGCATTCTGGGGCGCACATCTGCCTGTTACAGGAGACACACTTGCTGTCCAGCGACACTCATAGAATGCGCTCTAGAGCATTTCCGCAGCAATACTACTCTTCTCTCCCTACCAAAAAGGCGGGAGTGGCCATTTTGTTTGCGAAAGCGTTCCCTGGGAGGGTGGGCACTAGGGTCCTGGAGAGTAAAGGGCGACTCCTGGCGCTCTCAGTGACTATAGGGGGGCATGCGCTGACCTTGGCTACCATATACACTCCTAATGAGGGGCAGGAGTCCTTCCTCGCTGGGGCATTTGGTGACCTTGTCTCCTCATCTGACGAGCGGCTTCTTGTAGGGGGCGACTTCAATATAGTATTTGACGGCCACCTGGACCGCTCGGCGCAGAGACATGGGCAGACGGGGGCTCTCTCGGCCACGCGCCGACAGTGGATGCAGGACATTGGGTTGGTTGATCTGTGGCGGCACCTTCACCCTCACACACTTGACTACACTTTCTACTCACACGCACGAGGGACGTACGCCTGGCTTGACTATTTTATAACTACTCGCTCTCTCCTTCAGGTGGCGCAATCTGCGGACATCGAGCCTCAGGTACTCTCGGACCATGCGGCTCTGACAACGACAATGTTATTTCCCCCTACCGCCCGACCATCATACTCATGGAGGCTTAGGGACACACTCCTGCAGCGCCCCGAGGTCGCAACTCGCCTCACGAAGACTTTAGAGGACTACTTGGCCACTAACGACACTCCGGAGGTATCAATGATCTCCCTATGGGAAACCCTCAAACTGGTGGCGCGAGGTGAATTTATAGCTGTGTCGGCGGCAGACAATAAGGCGCGCGAGGCCAAGAGGGCTGATCTCTCCGAGCAGGTCTTGGAGCTGGAAGGGATCCATAAACGAACTGGGGCCCCTGGGGTTTGGAGGAAACTCAAAGCAGCCAGGGCACAATTAGCTAGCCTCGACCTGGATAGAGCGGAATTCGCTGCTCTACGACTGAACCACGCATTTTACACGGGGGGACAGGTGCGGTCGTTTACTAGCCCATAGGTTGCGAGCACAGCGACAAGCAGCAGCGGTCCCGCTCATTCACACCGAGGAGGGCATAGAATACACACGGGGGATGTGGCCAACGCGTTCCGCGATTTTTATGCCACACTTTATTCCGCGCAGGCCTTGCCGCCCCATACTGCCTCCGACTACTGCCAGGGCATAACACACTCCAAGCTCACAGCGGGACAGGCGGCAGCCCTAGATACTCGGATCAAAATTGAGGAAGTGATATCAGCGATAGCTCGGCTCAAACCCCTCAAGTCTCCCGGCCCTGACGGGTTTTCCGCTCCCTTTTACAAGACCTTCTGCCCGCTCCTGGCCCCCATACTGACACGCCTTTTCAACGCCATCGATGATTCCATGGGGCTCCCTCCCACCATGCTACTGGCATCAGTGGCAGTTTTGCCTAAGCCCGGTAAAGATACCAGACGTTGTGCCTCATTTAGGCCAATATCTCTCTTAAATGTTGACTTTAAAATTCTTACGGGGATCCTGGCGACCCGCCTGGGGCCGATGATGCCGGGTTTGATCGACCCCGACCAGGCTGGGTTCGTTGCGACGAGACAGTGCAGCGACAACACGAGAAGACTGTTGCACTTGTTAGACAAATCCCACCGTCAATCTATTGAACGTGTCTTCTTGTCTATCGACGCTGAGAAAACGTTCAATAGAGTGCATTGGCCATTTCTGCAGACAGTGCTGCGACAGTTTGGTTTTGGGGATCGCTTTTGTCAGTGGGTATTCAGCAGCTATTGAGGCCCCTCAGCCACAGTCCGAGTCAATGGCTTCACTTCGGCCCCCTTTCAAATAGCTCGCGGGACGTGGCAAGGTTGCCCGCTCTCCCCCTTACTGTTCGCTCTCTATATGGAGCCTTTGGCCCAACGGGTCCGGGAAAACCGGGCTATCCAGGGGATCCTGTTCGGGGGAGAGCGGCATACCATAAGCTTATATGCGGATGATGTCGTCGCCACGATGGAGAACCCTCAGGTTTCCGTCCCGGCGTTCTTGGCCGAGTTGGACGTATTTGCAGCGGCGTCTGGCTTTAAGGTCAATGTGACCAAATCTCAGGCGCGGCTTCTCTCTGACGCCCGGGACTATCGAAACCTTGCAGCAGGTATGCCCCATCCGGTGGGATCAGACGGCCATGCCCTACCTGGGGATCACACTGGCTCTGTCCATTGAGGAGACGAGGTCTCTAAACTACTCCCGATTGTTGCAGCAAACGAGACAGGAGCTCAGGCGATGGCGGCCATTCAATCTTTCGTGGTTGGGCAGGATAGCAGCTCTTAAAATGAATATGCTCCCTAAGATCCTCTACTTATTTCAAACTCTCCCTGTGGAGCCCCCACCGGGCACTATTAAACTGCTGCAATCCGAATTCAATGCTTTTGTATGGGCGGACAAACGGCCGCGTATCAATAGGGCTTTGAGTTCCCGACCGCATGGGGAGGGGGGACTGGGAATCCCTGACTTGGATCGTTATTATAAAGCGACGCAACTACGGATCCTCATGGAGTGGGTCCAACCAGAATCCGAGAAGAGCTGGCTCTTCATGGAACGGGCACTGGCCAAAAAAGCCCTCTGGAAGGTCCCGTTTCTTTGCAGGGCCTCTAGACCCCTGGGTCTGTATGGCTCCCCGGTAGCCCGGGCCACTTTGAAAGCTTGGGACGCCACTGCACTTCGCAGCGGCTTAACAACCTTCCCCTCACCTCTCACTCCCATTGTGGAGAACCCTGAATTCTCTCCTGGCATGAACTGGGAGGCATTTCGTAGATGGGACTCACCGGGTTGTAGGTCAGCGGGACATTTTTTTGATCTGGATGGGCCCGATCCTTTGAGGACTTTAAATCGGACTATGTTATGCCCGAAACAGAACGCTACCACTACTTACAAATCCGTCACTGGGTACTGCAACCCCAGGTTCATCCAGGGGTGGGGAGGCTTCTTACGGAATACGGCGATACCAAAGGGGATGATGGACGGAGCGCTTGAGCAAATCAAACACTCACCCCCAGTCAACTGATCTGGGTTTAATCCATCATCATTCTTTAGCTCACTCCACCACCCCAGTTCAGACATGGCCATATGCAAATCAGTCTCACCCTGTGCCTCATGGGAACAGTCCAGCCCGAACTGCCAAGCCATGTCTTCCCTGGACCGGAAACAAGCATCCTGGGACCGGTTTCTGGCTATTCAGCCGTCATCAGCCAGGCTAGCTTGAATCCAGTGGCAAAGTGAGCAAGGGACCCACGTCTGGGCATACCCCGCCAACTTAGGGCGAACAAAGCGATACCAAAGGGGATGATGGACGGAGCGCTTGAGCAAATCAAACACTCACCCCCAGTCAACTGATCTGGGTTTAATCCATCATCATTCTTTAGCTCACTCCACCACCCCAGTTCAGACATGGCCATATGCAAATCAGTCTGACCCTGTGCCTCATGGGAACAGTCCAGCCCGAACTGCCAAGCCATGTCTTCCCTGGACCGGAAACAAGCATCCTGGGACCGGTTTCTGGCTATTCAGCCGTCATCAGCCAGGCTAGCTTGAATCCAGTGGCAAAGTGAGCAAGGGACCCACGTCTGGGCATACCCCGCCAACTTAGGGCGAACAAAGCGATACCAAAGGGGATGATGGACGGAGCGCTTGAGCAAATCAAACACTCACCCCCAGTCAACTGATCTGGGTTTAATCCATCATCATTCTTTAGCTCACTCCACCACCCCAGTTCAGACATGGCCATATGCAAATCAGTCTGACCCTGTGCCTCATGGGAACAGTCCAGCCCGAACTGCCAAGCCATGTCTTCCCTGGACCGGAAACAAGCATCCTGGGACCGGTTTCTGGCTATTCAGCCGTCATCAGCCAGGTTAGCTTGAATCCAGTGGCAAAGAGAGCAAGGGACCCACGTCTGGGCATACCCCGCCAACTTAGGGCGAACAAAGCGATACCAAAGGGGATGATGGACGGAGCGCTTGAGCAAATCAAACACTCACCCCCAGTCAACTGATCTGGGTTTAATCCATCATCATTCTTTAGCTCACTCCACCACCCCAGTTCAGACATGGCCATATGCAAATCAGTCTGACCCTGTGCCTCATGGGAACAGTCCAGCCCGAACTGCCAAGCCATGTCTTCCCTGGACCGGAAACAAGCATCCTGGGACCGGTTTCTGGCTATTCAGCCGTCATCAGCCAGGCTAGCTTGAATCCAGTGGCAAAGTGAGCAAGGGACCCACGTCTGGGCATACCCCGCCAACTTAGGGCGAACAAAGCGTTTCCGTTACTTGCGACCAGTCTAAAATCAGCTTCCCGCTCTCCTTTTATTATAGATCCAGCACACCGGCGAATTCTGACTGGGTGAGCTTTCCCTCCTGAAACATAAGGTTCAGTATTTGAGAGCAGGTCATATTTAACGGAGCGCATTGAATTTACTCACCCCGCGTTTCTTTTTAGATCGCCCATGCGGAATGCGACTGATCGAGTGCATTCGCAATCCAACTTCCCACACATGGTAAAATAATCACGATGGCAGTAATTCAGCCCTGGTGAGTTTGTCAACTAGTTGAGAGTCACGTCTGGTATTGTTAAGCAGGTCCTGTGCACAACAAAGCGGGTGTAACTAATTGTCCATCCCGCATTGCCCGTAGATCTATTACCCCCGGGATCTAACTATTGGACCTTACAGATGTCCGATTAACCAAGATTCTCTCTGGTGTTTGTGGGTGAGTTGTGCCACCCCGGTGCTATTTTAGACCTTTTTAGGCGCAGTATTGGAACACACTGTAATTCACGCTTTCTTTAATTATAGGCTGTCATCTCCTACTACCCCTTACTTGTCCTGATGAAGACCCGCCTTGACTACTTAATTGAGCATAGATTGGGTTGAAACGTCGACGATCTAATACGGTCCAGACTGACCAAGACTCTGCGTGCAATCGACTAATTTATTTGTACAAGCAACAGAGTCATTGTGTCTGACATAAGATTCTGGACCCCCTTTTCCCCTGTACATATTTTAATCACATTGTATATAAAACGCACTGTATCTTACCACTGGGCACAAATGTCACTTGATCACACGTCACCCTAAGGTTCGCTTATTGTTGACAGCCATGCTTACAAATGTATGAGTATATCTAAATGAATCAATTTACATAAAAAACACAATACTCATCAATTTGCGTTGCTATTGTTGCTTTTTGTTTTGTGTTCCCGACAGAAACATTAGCGTGATGGCGATAGGAGTTCCGGCGTTAGCGGGCGAAAACCAATGAAAGGCCCATTAGCGGCAAAAAAACGCACGTTAGTCAGCCCAACGTGAGTTTTTTTGCCTCTATTGGAAAAAATAGCCTATCTGTCGACCTCCAATAGAAAATAGGCAAAAAAAACAAGAAAATGCAGAATGGAGCAGCCAGGGCCAAGTGCAGCACACATCAACAACCCCCTCAAGCCATCCAACATCCAGGATGAGAGCCTGGATGCCTCGCAGGCCCTACGCCTGGAGGCCTCACTGGACCTACGTCTGGAGCCAGGATGCCTCGCTGGACCTGCGTCTGGAGCCTGGATGCCTCGCTGGACCTGCGTCTGGATGCGTCGCTGGACCTGTGTCTGGAGCCTGGATGCCTCACTGGACCTGCGTCTGGAGCCTGGTGCCTCGCTGGACCTGCGTCTGGAGCCTGGATGCCTCGCTGGACCTGCGTCTGGAGCCTGGTTGCCTCACTGGACCTGCGTCTGGAGCCTGGAGTGGGATGTGGAGGAGCTGTGGAGTCGATGAGCCATGGCGGTAGACATTGAGGCGCAGCGATCGCCAGTATCTGGTGGTGAAGTCTGGCAGATCGCATGGAGACACGTTGCTGACCTGTGTGACAAGACCTCCTTGAGCCCCTTGGAGCTGTGAATGGTAGAGGCGCTCCTGCGCACAAACCTAGAGAGGTCTGCATCGCATACTACGAACTACCACTACACCAGGGTGCATGTAGGGGATTACCAACGGTGGGTTGTGCCTCTCTGCATCACCGGCCGGATGATGTTGCACTGGCGGGATGCTGTGGAGGGTGAGGCCCCTGAACTGCGCCGAACTTGTGTGGCGGGAGCGCTGCAACTTCACGCCTAAGGGGGCCCTGTTGCATCAACTGCATCGGGAGGTTCACCAGCGGACTTGTCGGCGACTGCTGTACCCAGGCTTGTGAAATCCCACCTGGCTGAGGCTCCTGCTGGCTGATTCACAGATTTGGAGAGAGTGCAGCGGATTGTGCCACAGTGTCAATGTCCAGGTAAGGAGAAGGTGGGACGCGTAGTGGAGGAGGCCCAGGGGTCGAGTCACACAGGCCTAGCACCTGTAGATGAAACACCCCCAGTGGCGGCTCATCCGCTACGGTGGAAGAGCGTCGCCCCACTGCTTTCAAGCAGTGCAAGAAGAGGAAAAATCATTACATGATGATATCTTCAGGATGTAATCGTGCTAGGTTTCCTTTGCGGGCGGGAGGGTGGGTAGGGCTGCTCCACTCACGGAGCAGGGCAGGGGCGGAATGGCATGCCCACTCAAGTGCGCAATGGCTGTTTGGTCGGCCCACTCAGGCCACCCAAAGCAGTCACGCGCACTGTCCTGTTCGCAATGCAGGCTGCATTACAGCCTGCATGAAGAACATGCCCACCCCTCCAGCCCCTGGCTGAACGCCTTGTCCCGGCGCCAATGACCAATCCCAATGCCGCATTGCAGCGTTGTGATTGGCTTATGGGAGGGAGACTGGCTGCCTACTTCCTGTTCCTGGAAGCAGACTCAGGAGAGCAGGAGCAACGAAGACACGGGACCCCGCCTCGAGGTAAGATTTCTCTCATTTAAATAATTACAACACCCTCTCACACACACCCCCACGCGTCCGCGCCCCATCCAGTGTCCTTTCCGGCGTTTCCCACCTCCCAGCTGTCCAGTCCTCCCCGCAGCACTTCTCAATGGTGGCAGCTGTGCGACCATGCGCAGCGGGCGTACCACTGGTGTGCCAAAGGTATATATGAAGTTACGACGCATACCATTACATTGCATTCCATTACAATGCATACTAATTCTAGGCATATTGCAACAGTAGGGAAGGTGTTGGATAGCGGAGATGTAAATATTACTATTCCCACTGCAGTGAGTGCAACCTTAAAACTAACCCTTGCACCACAAAGCAAACCCTGAACCCTAAAATTCATCTTTGAGCCCCCAAAACACACCCTAAAAATCATATTTAACCCAAATGCAAACCCCAATTTTCATTTTTGACCCAAATGCTCACCCGCATTTTCATGATTGACCCCAAAACACACCCCAAATTTCACCCCATGAGACATCCCAAATTTAATTTCCGACACCCAAAACCCATACCCACCCTAAAACTTAAAAATACCCCATTACTGACCTCACAATGCGCTGTAATGGAATGCGATGTAAAGACACCTGCGCTGTTGGAGGTGCGTTGTAAAGGCATTACGATGTAATGCCTGCATTGTATTGGACGTCTCCTGTGCCAAAGGCAAGCCGTAGGCAAGCCCTTCTGCATCCGTCTGCCCCTGGACCGCGCTCAGCACCAAGGACCCTTCCTCTCGGACACTCCACCACTACGGCGCCAGCACCCTCCTCGCCATCAACCCTGGACGCCACATCGCCAGCAAGGACCAACATCTGCTCCGGACCGGACATCGCCATCGCCATCAATGACGGCTACTAAATCACCCGCAGGGATCACCCCAACCGTCGAGGAGGAGGCATTGCCATCACCTACAGAAGATCACTCCGACTGACCACGCACTCTAATGACCCAACAGTGACCATGGAACACCTCAACTTCCAGATCCGGACCAACCCCAACCCCTTCCTCTGCGGCACCCTCATCTGCAGGCCCCCCGGGCCATGGACACCCATTCTCCGATATCAGTGAAGATATCATTGCATACCAGGCTCTCCCATCCACCGATGACATCCTACTCGGCGAACTCAAGTTCCACCTGGACAACCCCAGAGACCAGAACACCAGCCCCTCCTGGGGAAGCTCCCCAACATCAGACTCAAGCAGTTAGTCACTGCAGCAAGCCACATAGCAGGACACACGGTTGAGCACGTTGCCTCCGCCAGCGGCAACTTCAACTACAGCCACACCACCGGACTCTCCTGGACCGACCATCATTGTATACATCACGTCTTCACCATGCCCACCGTACGCCATCCCCATCATCGCCCCCACCCCTCGCAGCTGGATCAAGGCCACCGAAGAACGTCTCGTCAACTCCCTCAGCACCACCACTCCGCCAACGCTTACAGACGATGACACCACAGCGCGCAACCGCCACCGATAGATCTCCAACTGCGCCGAAACCCTGGCACCCCTCTAGAATGGAGCAGGCAAAACTAGCACCACGTTGCGCCGTATTTGCAAAGTGACGCATGTAGGCATATGCGTGACCTTGTGAAGCCCTGTGCCAACATCATACCTGCATCAGGTATGATGTACCCAGGGTGTGCGTTCCCACGCGACAAGGCCTCATAGGAGTGGCACAGTGAAATCCCTCAGATTTCACTGCGAAAATTGTAGGATGGCACTGCGTCAGTACCTTACGCCTGCCTGATGGCAGGTGTAAGGGTGATGCAGTGCCACAGGTATAGACAGGCCCCATGCATTGCTGGAGTTGCGTCATGCTTGTGACACGACTGCAGCAATGCGTGACTTTGGCGCAGACAGATACGTCATGGAGCGCGGTCCAGTGAATACTGCGCATACATGGTGTCGCAAGAAGGGCGTAGTGAAAAGTGCTGCAACGCTGTCTTGTCGCAGCGCCGCAACACTTTTCATGACTGAGGCCCAGGAATGCGCACTATCTTATTGATGGTGCACATTCCTGCCCTGTAGTTTTGTCGCAGGGCAGCGCTGCAACATTGCTTGCAGCGTGTCCAGGACCAAAACCTGCTGGAAAGAGGCCCCAAGTGTTATCTCCATTTTTAAGACCAGCTATTTTCTGGTCTTAAAAAACTGCCTCTAACTGCAGTTAGAGGCAGTTTTTTTGGTCCTCCAAAGTTCAGGAATCCCCTTGTAAATATCGCGAAGTGGGGTTAGCGGCCGTTTTTGCACGGGAACGCCTCCCTTGCATGTCATTATCGCTAACAGAAGTGGCGATCTTTAGAATGGATGTTTTCACCGGAAAACTGCTGCTAACAGAGATTAGCGACATCTTGTACATACGGCGATAAAAATATCGCCGCAAAACCGTCGGAAAAGTGTCGCTAAGGCGGCGTTAGCCCCTTGTACATATGTCTATAATTTAAATGTGTGTTATCCCAAATATGTGTTGTCCCTTCTATTCATTCAGCTGGTGTCATTTCTGAAAAATAAAATTATACTGAGTGCACCATGATTTCAACATTTAAAGCACTTACATGAGATGGTAATGCACAGACAAACTTCTATGATAAGCAGATGGCAGAGACGAGCTGCTCCAATCAGTGTAAACGATGAACAATATGTATTGACAAAGAAGTGCTTAAAATATATGCGATGAGCTCTTCTACACAGCTAATTATTCTTGATGTGTTTAGCGAATCTTCCCTAATGAATGCATTATAATTTACCTTGGCAAATCTAGCTGCCCAACTCTCGCTTAGATGGTATGATAAAAGTCGATTTTTATGACGCTTTTATGGCAGGCCCATTTTCCACCGTTAAGAAGATTTTTTAGCCTGAGAAATAAAAAAATGTACGATTATATATTGACATTTTATCCATAGTATTACACTATTCTCAAGGTTGTTTTTAATCATTAGTTTTGTACTTGTTAAGGGCAAAAGAATATCATTTCCATGTTGCAAGAGTTCCAAAGAGGTAAGAAACCCGCAGCTGCCTTGTCAAGAAAGTTATGAGCAGCAGGGGCGGACTAGACTGAGAGGTTGCCTATTCTATGGAGGTTATATGAGGACTAAAAAAAAAAAAAGAGAAAAAAAAAAAGAAAGTTAATTTTTTCAGTTTCAGACCTTAGCTTCTTTTTCCGGGCACACCGACAGTAATTAAACGACTTCGTTTAACCCAGATTTTGTATCAATAATACGACTATTCCATCATTCACACTCGTCTATGGTTGCTGCTTGGCATTGAACAAACCCTTTCGACTATTTCTAATCTTTTTCATATGCCCCTTTTCATTTGCTGCCCCCTGTTTCCCCCACCCACCACTTACCATTTCAGGAGTGAGCGCATTTGACTGTATTCCAAATGGCACAACAGAATAGTGATGGAAATAAATTGTGAGTAAGAAGGCATACACATAGTGCAATGAGGGCTAAATAAACAATTGAATCGTTCATTGAATCTCGGCCATGTTCAGTGCTCTGTTGCTTCCTGGCAAGAGCTTAGCTACACATTCACCGCTACACGTGCACATATGGAAGCACAGGTTAGCAAGAACTTGGGGGCATATTAACAAGGGACGGCGATAAATAACGCAAAGCACGCTTAGCGCTTCTTTATTTATCGCCGTCTATCTCTGGAATTTATCGCCCTGGTAGCTCGTTATTAACAACGCGTTTCTCCAGGGCGACAAGAATTCCAGCGATAGCGGGGAAATCGCCGTTTTGCAGGGAACATCGCTGGTTTTCCAGCGATGTTCCCTGCAAAACGGCGATAACTTTGATGATACGACCCTGTGGTCGTATCAGCATAATCCACCCCAATGTTAGGGATAGGTAAGTCTGAATTTTAGCAGACGTTAGTTTTTGGCGAAAACAGCTGTTTTCTCCAAAAACTAACGTCTGCTTAAATGCTGGGGCAGCCTTGTAAATATCGTGATGTGCACATCAGCGATATTTGCAAGGTTGTACTGTCCAGTGACGCCCACTTTGCATCTCATTAGATGCAAAGGGAGGCGTCGGGTAAAAGGGCGCTAACATGCGCTAATGCATGTTAGCACCCACTTGTTAATAGGGCGAAAAGATTATCTCTGCTTTTTTGGCTTTTAAAGCCAAAAAAGCGGAGATAATGCCCTTGTTAATATGCCCCTGTGTTTCAGTTCATAGGCACATGACTCCATAGGGACAGAGAGACACATGAATTTCTGAAGCCTGAAAATCCATCAAATTTTATGTTCACTCTCACGCTCGGCTAGGCCTATTTGGAACTGCATTGTGAAGTATGTAAAGTAGTACTCCTGTAAAACTTTTTAATTACTCTTACATGCCTATTTGACTTACCCCAAAACATATAAAATGGGACTAAAACAGGATAATTCAAGGAATAGTCACATAAAATTAGCACAAACAAAAAAACACATGATTCTCATAAACTTTACTAATTCGAAATTGATGTTTCAGGGATAATTCAGGAAGGCATGTAGGGGTAGATACAAGAGTACAGCATTAGCACTACTCCTTGGACTCATAAATGCTCTATTGAATAAGTCCCAACGGGTCAGCAAAAAAGAAAGAGGTCAAAGTCATATGACTTACAGTATGATTCGTTGAGCTTTCTCAAGTGCTATTAACATAGCATATGAAGGGTTTGCAGCTACAGCAATCATATGTAAAAGGATCGATTTACAGTGTCAAAAACACCATTCTTGCCTGAACTGTCTTTCTTTTATTGTAAAGATGACAAACAAGCAATACTTTGTTCAGGCTGTACAACAGTGTGGGTAGAAGCATTTCCCATTGTAAATTCACTTTAATGTACAAGTTTTGTAAGTCTTTCCTGCATTTTCTTTGAATAGGGGAAGGGGATGAGTTTTTCTTTTATCGGGGTAAGATTCCCAGACCTACACCACCCAGAAGACTGTCCTCAGCCATACAGGTTTGTAAACATACCAGGCGGCCATTGAGCGCATGTCATGTGGTATGGGCTCTAGTGTACAGACAGAATACATTTCTTCAGTATGCCAATTGGTTTCATCGTTTAGTTTGTGAGTAGATCATCTTAAAAGCAGCTTCACCTGGCTGTTCTCCAAGTCGCCCTTTGTTAAAGGTGGTATATATCTTTCCAAGCCACATCAGACATTATGAGTTTGTCCTGAATCCTCTGAAATGTGTTACTTTTATTTCTAGATGTACGATAATAAGAGATGGTGGGATGAGTGTCACATGTACAAAAGCAAACACACTGATACCTTCTCTGTCAATCTTCTATACCCTAAAAACACCCTTCCTACCCAATATCCCTACTCAGCCCTAAACCTTAAAACCACCCTTACCACCAATACCCCTACCCCACCCCTAAACCCTAAAAACACCCTTACCACCCTACCCCACACCTAATCAATACTAAAACCTAAAAACACCTGTACCACCCAATACCCTTACCACCCCAAACCCTAAAAACACCCCTACCACGCTATACACCTACCCACACCATAACCATAAAATACCCTTACCAACCAATACCCTTACCTACCCCTAAACTCTAAAAACATCCTTACCACCCAATACACTTACCCACCCCCAAAATCCCTAAAACTCTGTTACCAGCCTATACCCCTACCCACCCATAACCCCAAAAACGCCCTTAGCACTCTATACCACTACCCACCCCATAACTCCAAAAACACCCTTTCCTTCCAATACCTTTACCATCCCTTACCACCAATACCCCTACCCACCCTTAAAAGCACCTTTATCACCCAATAACCCTAACCATTCCTAACCCCTAAAAAATGTGTGTGTGTATATATATATATTCACTGAAAAAACCATAGGTTTCAGGGGCGTTATAGTTAGTTGGACATTTCACTCGTACAAAACCATAGAAATTCCCCCGTTATAGTTAGTTCAGCTAACTATAACTCGCAGCTACCCGCAATGCACTGCTGATGACGTCACATATTACATCACTCATGACATGGTCAGTGACATCACTCATGACATCACTGATGACATCGCAAATGACATCACTGATGACATCATCCTTGTGATAGAGTGGCAGACCTCCTCTCACCCTAATATAACCTTTGATACACACACTCAAAAATACAAACTAACATTTTCAAAACAATGGACATACCAATACCAGTTACAACACACCTATTCAGTAATTCCAAGATCTACACACACATCCACTCATTCGCCAACAGTCCCTATACAGTCACTCATACATGTACTCACTCATCATATGTACTCATACACCTATACATCCTGTTACACACCGCCACTCATCCATAGAGTTACTCACACACATAGTCACACATGCAAACAAAGTATCAAACATCCATTTACTTGCATATACAGTTATACACACACTACCACACTTACTTCTACAGAAACTTACACATACTTACTCTCTTAAACAATCACTTATAGAAACACCTACTTATTTGTACAGGAACTCTTCCAATCTCTCACTCTCACATATACTCACTTATATACACCAATACTCACATATACTAGTTTAAAACATATGTAGTTACTCATAAAGACACTATTGAGACAGTCATTCACTCACTAACACACCCATACACATACACATCCACCTATACAGTCCTGCACACATGCTGTCTTCAACACATACAAACAGTGAGTCACTCATTCATGCATCTATGCACTAAGTAATACCCCCACCGAACCATACAGACACTCAGACACTCATACTGATACTCAAAAAACCAACTAATAACCCATATAGACACTCATGTAGCTACTCACCAACCCATGCAGCCACTTATACACAAAGTGAGAGACTGATTCAGATATTTTCATATTTAAACATTACTCACTAACCCATGTATTCACTAAGATACACTTAGTCAGTTATACAATCAATTTTACAAAAAAATCATCCATTTAGACACTTATATACCCATTTATTCTTCCATCGACCTTGAGATATACATATATAAAACATATTTAATTTTCAGAAAAACACACATTCACTGGATGATGTCATCAGTGATGTCATCAGTGATGTCATCAGTGATGTCATTTGAGATGTCATCAGTGATGTCATGAGTGATGTCACTGACCATGTCATGAGTGATGTAATATGTGACGTCATCAGCAGTGCATTATGGAGTACGCGAGTTATAGTTAGCTGAACTAACTATAACGGGGGAATTTCTATGGTTTTGTATGAGTGAAATGTCCAACTAACTATAACGCCCCTGAAACCTATGGTTTTTTCAGTGAATTTCTAAGGTTTTTTAAATGCTAATTTCTAACTATAACGTGCCTGAAACCTATGGTTTTTTCAGTGAATTTCTAAGGTTTTTTAAATGCTAATTTCTAACTATAACGTGCCTGAAACCTATGGTTTTTTCAGTGAATATATATATATTTATTATACTATGTATACATGTGAAAATGTCTCGGTCCCCTGTTTGCCTCGGTGGCACGGAAAAAATGGGTGGAACTGACGTCAGCACGCCGACGAGGTCCTCTTATGGCTCCTATGACGTCATACGGTGTCGCGAGCGGAGCCGTGCTCGTTGACGTGGGAGAGCTAGGAAAGAATTTCCGTGGAATGCTGGTGCAGGGGCTATTCACCTAAGTGTTCAGGCTAGTCCTTTGGGAGCAACTGTTTATGTTGCCACTCCAGAAACCGAAACCAGTGATCCGAGGGCAGATGCCCTGCAGATGGCACACGAGGTGGGGTGCCCAGTCGTGTGCACCGGCGGGGCAGCGAAGTGACAAGCACCACAACCCACAAAAAAGGTAACGAGGGCACTGAATAACACAGGATCTTCTCTTTGTCTGGCAGGAACAACGAAGTTAAAATGCCCTAGTACCAAAATGTAGAATTAGTGCTACAACGGTCTTCAAGAGGACCTGCGATGCCGCTTCTGCCTCCCGTACCCTGGAGGCGGCACATGGGTCACGCGGTACGGTCATACTGCGGTGGGACGCACACTCGTTGACCTCTCATGGCACTGCTCCACACTTCAGGGAGGACGCTTTCCATTAGCTATGTTTTCTGATGACATGTCGCCCCGGCCCCGTCCAACAACAGAACTCCTTTAGATCCAAACAGACTCTTCCACTCTCTCACCGGAAGTAAAACCAGGCCACGTGGACACTTTCACAATACAACAGCCGGGAATGCACTTTTCGGTAAAAAACCACATTCCTTCCTCCTAATTAATCAAATAAACGTCTCACTGAAGAACAGGGGCCAGCTTTGATCGGTAAACAGCCGTTACAACGACTTTTTTACTTTGCGATACCATTACAACGCATGCATTACCACGCATGCGTTGTACATCACGAAGTCATTACTACGCATTTTTTAGAACGCATGGTCATTTACCACGCATGCCTTTACAACGAATTTTGTTGTAAAGGTATGTATGGTAAATGACCATGCGTTCTAAAAAACATGTAGACGATCCATGTTGTTGTAAGGAAACAGAGGCTGTTCCGTTTCCGTACAACGACGTGCACCGCCCCTCAGAGATGACGTGGAGTAGGAACCATGAGGAGAGAGGAACCATGAGGAGTGAGAGGTAAGGGGGATTGGGCAGGGGTGGGGGTTTCTTTTCTAGGGTTTAGGGTAGTGCAGTGGTGTTTGGGTGGTGTAGGGGTCATGCTGGGGGTAGTGTTTTAGGGTTTAGGGTAGTGCAGTGGTGTTTGGGTAGTGTAGGGGGTCGTGCTGGGGGTAGTGTTTTAGGGTTTGGGTAGTGCAGTAGTGTAGGGGGTCGTGCTGGGGGTAGTGTTTTAGGGTTTAGGGTAGTGCAGTGGTGTATGGGTAGTGTAGGGGGTCGTGCTGGGGTAGTGTTTTAGGGTTTAGGGTAGTGCACTGGTGTTTGAGTAGTGTAGGGGGGTCATGCTGGTGGTAGTGTTTTAGGGTTTAGGGTAGTGCAGTGGTGTTTGTGTAGTGTAGGGGGTCATGCTAGGGGTAGTGTTTTATGGTTTAGGGTAGTGCAGTGGTGTTTGGGTAGTGTAGGGGGTCGTGCTGGGGGTAGATTTAGGGTTTAGGGTAGTGCAGTGGTGTTTGGGTAGTGTAGGGAGTCGTGCTGGGGGTAGTGTTTTAGGGTTTAGGGTAGTGCAGTGGTGTTTGTGTAGTGTAGGGGGTTGTGCTAGGGGTAGTGTTTTAGGGTTTATGTTAGTGCAGTGGTGTTTGGGTAGTGTAGGGGGTAGTGCTGGGGTATTGTTTTAGGGTTTAGGGCAATGCAGTGGTGTTTGTGTAGTGAAGGGGGTCATGCTGTGGGTAGTGTTTTAGGGTTTAGGGTAGTGCAGTCATGTTTGTGTAGTGTAGGGGGTCGCGTTTTAGGGTATAGGGTAGTGCAGTGATGTTTGGGTAGTGTAGGGGGTCATGCTGGGGTTAGTGTTTTAGGGTTTAGGGTAGTGCAGTGGTGTTTGGGTAGTGTAGGGGGTCGTGCTGGGGGTAGTGTTTTAGGGTTTAGGGTAGTGCAGTGGTGTTTGTGTAGTGTGGGAGGTCATGCTGGGGGTAGTGTTTTAGGGTTTAGGGTAGTACAGTTATGTTTGGGTAGTGTAGGGTGTCGTGCTGGGGGTAGTGTTTTAGGGTTTAGGGTAGTGCAGTGGTGTTTGGGTAGTGGAGGGGGTAGTGTTTTAGGGTTTAGGGTAGTGCGCCCAACCAGCCACAATATCCGTGGACAAAGGGTATCCTGACTCTTTGGAACGCTCCGTCAATTGAATAATTTGGGTCAAGGGCCCTACCACGTCCAAGACCTATCAATTCCTTTCTTGGTATCCCTCATATACTTGGAGAAAAGGGTACATAGTTTCTCATCAATTTTAGGCGTGTGTGCCACCTTCCCCTTCAGTGAGGGCCTGGGGCATTCTCCCCTCATCCTATTCCTGACCTCCCTTTCAAGGGGTTGATGGATTTTCCCCACCACATACTCTGCCACTTTGGCGTCAGGTGTCCACTCTGCCGACCTAGGATGGTAAATTTGGGTAGGCTCGAACATGTCCGAGTGGACCCCGTCCCCAACCGGGGACTGAGAGGAGTGGGACTCTAGACGCCAGGGACGCCCCGAGTCCTTATCCTCATCGGAGGAGAAATCGTCCTCCGAAACACCCTCTCCCTCTAAGGGAAACCCGCCGTCGGGGTCTACAATAGTGGTGACAGTGTCGTAATTTTCTCCGGGCCCCTCCTCCTCCCGGCAGGGTGCATGTTTTAGCGTTCGCGCACTCTTGAGGAAGGTCTCCGTAAGTTTATCAAATCCTTCCAAGTGCCCCGCGTTATGCTTAACGGCCCTTTTATTCCCCATCTGGGAGCTACTTGGACCCGCCACCACCAGATCTGGGTCACTGAACACCCCAGGGATGCTTTTCGCCAGCTTATCAACCTGATCCCTAAGAGGAGCCAGCGCCCTAGAAATAGCCAGAGAGAGGGCTTGGTCCACTGCTGGAGGGAGAAGTTGGGGGGCCATTCCTCCTCCACTTCCTGGTAGGAGGAGTAAAAATGGTCTTCTGGAGAAGACATGATAGCAGAGGGTGTGAGCACAGAACCAATGCCCTTAAAATCCTTAGGACAGCCCCCTCACCGGTGCTCCAACAGCTGGGCTTTCCCCGAAGCTGTTATAAGAATAGACTGAGGCGCAATACCAATTACCACCACCAGGTGGCGCTGGTCACTAACGTGGCCGTGTGGGGAAATCACCGCGTAGCGGTGTCAAAATTAGGCGAGGGTTGGTCGGGAATCAAGCGGACACTAAAGGAGTGACCGGATTCCCAAACGCGCATAAAGACCAGCGGGAGCGCTCGACGGAGCTGCCTCGCTCGGACCAGACGCGCCTGACAGGATCTCACAGCGGGAGAAACTGCGAGGGGGAGAACGCACTCGGGCAAGAGCCTGCTGCGCAGGGAATATGAAACAATACCAAGGCAATAATGCTAATAACGTGCACAAGAAACCGCTATACAAACAGCAACAACGTCAGATTAAGCCAAGAGTGTAAGGAATGCACTTAACTGACGAGCAGTGAACAAAGAGGAAGCGGAAGGAAGCGGAGTGATTGGACAAGTACATGGTGCTCGCTGGGTGATCGGAGGAGTGCATGGGTAGTGACAGGGCGATGGCTGGACTGCATCAGTAGTGCTCAGAGTATTGTAGCAGTGCATGAGTTAGTGCATGGGTCATTGCATGAGTGCATGGGTACTGACTGGATGATTAGAGTACTGCAAGGAGATTATATACGATGGACTGTGATATGATTGGACTATAGTTGCCTTGGAGACTACCCCCCTAATGGTTCATGGGTTGTGTAGTCTTTTGTTTAATGATTGTAGTGTTACGTTTTCTTTGAACTGCTATGCAAATAAAGTGAGGAAAGATATGCATAATCCTCGCCTCCGTCCTGCCATAGAATTCATTAAACTTTATTTGATCTGATTTAGAAACATAGATCATAAAAGTGTACATAAAAACAGTAAATCCTCTTTGTCATCAGTGATGTCATTTGAGATGTCATCAGTGATGTCATCAGTGATGTCACTGACCATGTCATGAATGATGTAATATGTGACGTCATCAGCAGTGCATTGCGGGGCCGCGAGTTATAGTTAGCTGAACTAACTATAACGGGGGAATTTCTCTGGTTTTGTACGAGTGAAATGTCCAACTAACTATAACCTCCCTGAAACCTGTGGTTTTTTCAGTGAATTTCTAAGGTTTTTTAAATGCTAATTTCTAACTATAACGTCCCTGAAACCTATGGTTTTTTCAGTGAATTTCAAAGGTTTTTTAAATGCTAATTTCTAACTATAACGTCCCTGAAACCTATGGTTTTTTCAGTGAATTTCAAAGGTTTTTTAAATGCTAATTTCTAACTATGCCTACAAAGGTAGGACATGTGAAGAAAGAGGAAGAAAAGCGCACAAAGAAGCAAGACATGCAGAAAGAGGCAACAGAAGTCCAGAAAGACGAAGAAAAGTGCAAGAAGAAGCAAGAGATGGGCAGAAAGAACCAACAGAGGAGCAGAAAGTCCTCCTGTGCCCCCAACTTTTTGCTGACGGGTACTGGTGGTAACTGACTCTGACTAACCGGCCCTAGAGCCAGTGCTATGCTAAAATATACTTAGAATACAGTGAAAACACCTACATACACTAGGGAACACTATGCGTTGGGGTACCCCTGTGATTAGCATGACCTCCTCTGTATTTGCCATGAGTTAGTGCCTGGGTCATTGGATGAGTACATGGGTACTGACTGGATGATTAGAGTACTGCAAGGAGAGTGGATGGTGAATTTATAAACGCTTGTGTTTTGGCGGAGTGATTGGATAAGGACATGGAACTGGTTGGGTGATTGGAGGAGTGCATGGGTAATGACAAGGAGATGGCTGGACTGCATCAGTAGTCCTCAGGGATTGTAGCAGTGCATGTGTTAGTGCCTGCGTCATTGCATGAGTACGTGGGTAGTGACTGGATGATTAGAGCACTGCAAGGAGAGTGCATGGTGAATTTATAAGTGCTTGTGTTTTGGCGGAGTGATTGGATAAGTACATGGTGCTCGCTGGGTGATTGGAGGAGTGCATGGGTAGTGACAGGGCGCTGGCTGGACTGCATCAGTAGTGCTCAGGGTATTGTAGCAGTGCATGAGTTAGTGCATGGGTCATTGCATGAGTGCATGGGTACTGACTGGATGATTAGAGTAATGCAAGGAGAGTGCACGGTGAATTTATAAGTGCTTCGGTTTTGGCGGAGTGATTGGACAAGTACATGGTGCTCGCTGGGTGATCGGAGGAGTGCATGGGTAGTGACAGGGCGATGGCTGGACTGCATCAGTAGTGCTCAGAGTATTGTAGCAGTGCATGAGTTAGTGCATGGGTCATTGCATGAGTGCATGGGTACTGACTGGATGATTAGAGTACTGCAAGGAGAGTGCATGGTGAATCTATAAGTGCTTGGGTTTTGGCAGAGTGATTGGATAAGTACATAGTGCTGGCTGGGTGATTGGAGGAGTGCATGGGTAGTGACAAAGATGGCTGGGCTGCATCAGTAGTGCTCAGGGGATTGTAGCAGTGCATGTGTTAGTGCCTGGGTCATTGCATGAGTACATGGGTAGTGACTGGATGATTAGAGTACTGCGAGGAGAGTGCATGGTGAATTTATAAGTGCTTGTGTTTTGGCGGAGTGATTTGGTAAGTACATGGTGCTCGCTGGGTGATTGGAGGAGTGCATGGGTAGTGGCAGGGCGATGGCTGGACTGCATCAGTAGTGCTCAGGGTATTGTAGCAGTGCATGAGTTAGTGCAAAAGAGCCAGCTTCACCTCGGAACTCCTAGCTTCCAAGCGTACCTGCCGGAAACTAGAGAAGAAATGGCACAGTGATAAGACACCGGACAGCCACGCAGCCCACAAAGACGCCATCCGTAACCACCACCACCTCATCAAGTCCGCCAAGAGAATCTCCTTCAAAGACCGCCTCGACATCAACGCACACAACAGCAAGGAGCTTTTCAACATCGTGAAGGAACTCTCCAACCCCAGCTCCAACACCAACGACATCCCGCCGTCGCAACCCCTGTGCGATTCCCTCGCCACCTTCTTCCACCGCAAGATCGCCGACATCCACGACAGCTTCAACACCCAGACAGCCCCAACTAAGATCGATGCACCAGACCCGCCGCACACCATCGACCACGACCCCCTGCCAGCCTGGGCCAGCGTGAACATCGAGGACACCATCAAGACCATGAGCACAATACACTCCGGCTCCCCGTCAGACCCTTTCCCGCACCACATCTTCAACAAAGCCAGCAGCTCCATCGCACCCCACCTGTGCAACGTCATCAATCTCTCCTTCGAGACCGCGACCTTCCCAGAGAGCTGGAAACACGCAGAGATCAACGCCCTACTCAAAAACCCAAGGCGGACCCGAGAGACCTCAAGAACTTCCGGCCCATCTCCCTGCTTCCGTTCCCAGCCAAGGTCATCGAGAAGATCGTCAACAAACAGCTAACCCGATACCTCGAAGAAAACAGCATCCTGGACCCATCCCAATCGGGGTTCCGCAGCAACCACAGCACTGAGACTGCCCTCATCGCCGCCACCGACATCAGGATCCTGCTGGACAACGGTGAGACCGCAGCCCTCATCCTGCTGGACCTCTCCGCCGCCTTCGACACTGTCTGCCACCGCACTCTACGCGCACGCCTCCACGACCCAGGGATCCGAGACAAGGCCCTGGAATGGGCCACCTCCTTCCTCGCCGGCAGAACCCAGAGAGTCCGCCTCCCACCATTCCGATCCGAAGCCTCCGAAATCATCTGCGGCGTACCCCAGGGATCGTCCCTCAGCCCAACACTGTTCAACATCTACATGGCCCCGCTCGCACGCATCGCCAGACAGCACGACCTCAACATAATCTCCTACGCCGACGACACTCAACTGATCCTCTCCCTCACCAAGGACCCCCTCGCCGCCAAATCCAACCTCCATGAAGGAATGAAGGCCGTCGCCGATTGGATGAAGATCAGCCGACTAAAACTGAACACGGAGAAGACAGAGGTCCTCATCCTCGGCTCCAACCCCTCAGCCTGGGACGACTCCTGGTGGCCAACGACGCTGGGAGCAGCCCCGACACCCACCGACCACGCACGCAACCTGGGAGTCATCCTCGACTCAACGCTCTCCATGGCCAAGCAAGTCAACGCAGTCTCATCCTCCTGCTTCAACACCCTCCGCATGCTTCGCAAGATCTACAGGTGGATCCCGACAGACACAAGAAGAACAGTCACCCAGGCCCTCGTCAGTAGCAGACTTGACTATGGGAACGCCCTCTACGCGGGAGCCCCGGCCAAGCTCATCAAGCGACTGCAACGCATACAAAACGCCTCCGCACGCCTGATCCTTGATGTACCACGCCACAGCCACATCACCCCCCACCTGAGGAACCTGCACTGGCTCCCCGTCGATAGGAGAATCTCCTTCAAACTCCTCATCCACGCACACAAGGCACTCCACAAGACTGGCCCAGCCTACCTCAACAGCCGACTCCTCTTCTATGTCCCCAACCGCCAACTCCGCTCCGCCGACCTCTCCCTCGCCACCGTCCCTCGCATTCGAAGAACTACCACCGGCGGCAGATCCTTCTCCCACCTCGCCGCCAAGACCTGGAACACCCTTCCACTAAGCCTACGACAGACCCAAGACCTGCTGACCTTCAGGAGGCTACTCAAGACCTGGTTGTTCGACCAGTAGCAGCACCCCCCCTTTTTTCCCTAGCGCCTTGAGACCCTCGCGGGTAAGTAGTGCGCTTTACAAATTCTGTGATTGATTGATTGATTGATGGGTCATTGCATGAGTGCATGGGTACTGACTGGATGATTAGAGTAATGCAAGGAGAGTGCATGGTGAATTTATAAGTGCTTGGGTTTTGGCGGAGTGATTGGATAAGTACATGGTGCTCGCTGGGTGATAGGAGGAGTGCATGGGTAGTGACAGGGCGATGGCTGGACTGCATCAGTAGTGCTCAGGGTATTGTAGCAGTGCATGAGTTAGTGCATGGGTCATTGCATGAGTGCATGGGTACTGACTGGATGATTAGAGTAATGCAAGGAGAGTGCATGGTGAATTTATAAGTGCTTGGGTTTTGGCGGAGTGATTGGATAAGTACATGGTGCTCGCTGGGTGATAGGAGGAGTGCATGGGTAGTGACAGGGCGATGGCTGGACTGCATCAGTAGTGCTCAGAGTATTGTAGCAGTGCATGAGTTAGTGCCTGGGTCATTGGATGAGTACATGGGTACTGACTGGATGATTAGAGTACTGCAAGGAGAGTGGATGGTGAATTTATAATCGCTTGTGTTTTGGCGGAGTGATTGGATAAGGACATGTTACTGGTTGGGTGATTAGAGGAGTGCATGGGTAGTGACAAGGAGATGGCTGGACTGCATCAGTAGTCCTCAGGGGATTGTAGCAGTGCATGTGTTAGTGCCTGCGTCATTGCATGAGTACATGGGTAGTGACTGGATGATTAGAGTACTGCAAGGAGTGCATGGTGAATTTATAAGTGCTTGTGTTTTGGCGGAGTGATTGGATAAGTACATGGTGCTCGCTGGGTGATTGGAGGAGTGCATGGGTAGTGACAGGGCGATGGCGGTACTGCATCAGTAGTGCTCAGGGTATTGTAGCAGTGCATGAGTTAGTGCATGGGTCATTGCATGAGTGCATGGGTACTGACTGGATGATTAGAGTACTGCAAGGAGAGTGCACGGTGAATTTATAAGTGCTTCGGTTTTGGCGGAGTGATTGCATAAGTACATGGTGCTCGCTGGGTGATCGGAGGAGTGCATGGGTAGTGACAGGGCAATGGCTGGACTGCATCAGTAGTGCTCAGAGTATTGTAGCAGTGCATGAGTTAGTTGCTGGGTCATTGCATGAGTGCATGTGTACTGACTGGATGATTAGAGTACTGCAAGGAGAGTGCATGGTGAATCTATAAGTGCTTGGGTTTTGGCGGAGTGATTGGATAAGGACATGTTACTGGTTGGGTGATTGGAGGAGTGCATGGGTAGTGACAAAGAGATGGCTGGGCTGCATCAGTAGTGCTCAGGGTATTGTAGCAGTGCATGAGTTAGTGCATGGGTCATTGCATGAGTGCATGGGTACTGACTGGATGATTAGAGTAATGCAAGGAGAATGCATGGTGAATTTATAAGTGCTTGGGTTTTGGCGGAGTGATTGGATAAGTACATGGTGCTCGCTGGGTGATAGGAGGAGTGCATGGGTAGTGACAGGGCGATGGCTGGACTGCATCAGTAGTGCTCAGAGTATTGTAGCAGTGCATGAGTTAGTGCATGGGTCATTGCATGAGTGCATGGGTACTGACTGGATGATTAGAATACTGCAAGGAGAGTGCATGGTGAATTTATAAGTGCTTGGGTTTTGGCGGAGTGATTGGATAAGTACACACGTCACATCAGGCCCGCCCCCTCCCTCCACCACTGTGCAAACGCGCCTCCTGGCGGGTTTTAAGTTCGGGGATTAATTCCCCTTGAATCCTGAGGGTCCCTGGGGCCAACTAGCCCACCAGGTACCTCCAGTAAGCGCCACAGAGCTGCGTTGCAGAGAGGTGGTCCAAGGCCACTCCCCTTTTAACACCTCTCTGCAACGCAGCTCTTTGGCGCTTACTGGAGGTTCCTAGTGGGCTAGTTGGACGCAAGGGACCCTCAGGATTCAAGGGGACTTAATCCCCCAACTTAAAACGCACCAGAGGGCCTGTTTGCACAGTGGTGAAGGGAGCGGGTGGGGCTTGATGTGACAAGTGTGCAAACGTGCCCCGTGCCGCGTTTTAAGTTGGGAGATTTACTCTCCTTGAATCCTGAGGGTCCCTAAGGCCCAACTAGCCCAACAGGTACCTCCAGTAAGCACCACAGAGCTGCGTTGCAGAGAGGTGGTCCGAGACCACGCCCCTTTTTACACCTCTCTGCAACGCAACTCTGTTGCACTTACTGAAGGTACCTGGTGGGCTAGTTGGCCCCCAAGGTCCCTCAGGATTCAAGGGGAATTAATTCCCCAACTTAAAACGCGCCACAGGGCGTGTTTGCACACATGTCACCTGCGGCCCGCCCCCTCCCTTCACCACTGTGCAAACGCGCCCCGTGGCGCGTTTTAAGTTGGGGGATTAGGTCACCTTGAATCCTGAGGGTCCATGGGGCCCAACTAGCCCACCAGGTACTTCCAGTAAGCGCCACAGGCCTGCATTGCAGAGAGGTGGTCCGAGGCCACGCCCCTTTATACACCTCTCTGCAACGCAGCTCTTTGGCGCTTACTGGAGGTGCCTAGTGGGCTAGTTGGACGCAAGGGACCCTCAGGATTCAAGGGGACTTAATCCCCCAACTTAAAACACGCCACAGGGCGTGTTTGCACACATGTCACCTCAGGCCCCGCCCCCTCCCTTCACCACTGTGCAAACGTGCCCCGTGGCGCGTTTTAAGTTGGGGAATTAAGTCCCCTTGAATCTTGAGGGTCCCTGGGTTCCAACTAGCCCACCAGGTACCTCCAGTAAGCGCCACAGAGCTGCGTTGCAGAGAGGTGTAAAAAGGGGCATGGCCTGGACCACCTCTCTGCAACGCAGGCCTGTGGCGCTTACTGGAGGTACCTGGTGGGCTAGTTGGCCCCAGGGGCCCTCAGGATTGAAGGGGAATTAATTCCCAAATTAAAACGCGCCACAGGGCGTGTTTGCACACATGTCACCTCAGGCCCCGCCCCTCCCTTCACCACTGTGCAAACGCGCCCGTGGTGCGTTTTAAGTTGGGGGATAAAGTCCCCTTGAATCCTGAGGGTCCCTGGGGTCTAACTAGCCCACCAGGTACCTCCAGTAAGCGCCACAGAGCTGCGTTGCAGAGAGGTGTAAAAAGGGGCGTGGCCTGGACCACCTCTCTGCAACGTAGGCCTGTGGCGCTTACTGGAGGTACCTGGTGGGCTAGTTGACCCCCAGTATTGAAGGGGAATTCATTTCCCAACTTAAAACGCGCCACAGGACGCGTTTGCAGAGTGTTGCTGGGAGGGGGCGGGGCCTCCGGCACGATCGCGTGTTTTTTTTTGTTGTTTATTTTTGGAAGGGGGTTGTGTGGCCCCCCTTCTTTTTACTTTTTTTGGGCCCTGGGGACCCCATCCCCCAGGGCCTGACCCCTTTTTTAATTTAAAAAAAAAAAAAAAATGAACGGGGCATGGCCAGATGATGAATGGTAAGGGGCCGCGTGGGGCCCCCTCCCGTGGTCAATTCCGGCCCCGGGACCCCATCCCCGGGGCATGGCCAGATTTTCTTTTCTTTTTTTATGGAGGGGGGCTGCGTGGCCCCCCTCCTGAAGCCTCTACTGGCCCCGGGGACCCCACCCCTCGGGCCGGCCTTTATTTTTTATTTTTATTTTTATTTAATGTTTTAATCATGGGGGAGGGGGGCCGCGTGGCCCCCCTCCTGGGCGACTTCTAGCCCCGGAGACCCCATCCCCCGGGGCTGGCCCTGTCCGTTGGGGACCGTGGGGGAGCCCCAATGCCCCCACGGTCCCGCCGGCTCCCCGTGTCCTGCGGGAGCCGGCATTGCTTTTCCACATGGGGAGCTGCTGACATGCAGCTCCCCATGTGGAAAGCAATCTGCTTGCTTCATTGAAGCGAGAGCAGGTTTCCCTGCTCTCGCTTCAATGAAGCAAGCAAGTTTGCACTGAAAGGGCGGGAGCCGCGAGGCTCCCGCCCTGTCATTGCAAACAGCAGTGTCCCGGGGGCGGGTACCCCGGGACACTGCAGGAGCCGGCCCTGGGGGGTGGCGGTCCCCAGGGCCATGGAGGGCTCCAGGAGGGGGGACGCGCGGCCCCCCTCCCACCTATTGCACAGCTCCGGGGAGGTGGTGGTCCTCGGGGGTAAAATGTAAAAAAAAATGTAAGTCCGTTTTTATATAGCGCAGCTACTCACCCTTACGGGTCTCAAGGCGCTGGGGGCCGTCGTGGAAATTAAGTGAGCTATTGCCCAGAGTCACATGGTGCTGAGCTGAGCTGCCGCCGGAGCCGGGGATCGAACCGTGAACCCTGTGCTCCGAAGTCAGCTGCCCTGGCCACTGCACCACACCTCTCCACGTCCGTTCCGGACCCCCAAATTAGCATTTTTAGTGCCCCGGGAGGTGGCGGTCCCGGGGCATGTGGGGGCCTCGAGCCCCCCCACACAGGTATATTATTAAAAAAAAAGAAGCCCCGGGGGTGGCGGTCGCCGGGGCTGCGGGGGGCAGTGTGCCCCCGCAAATATAATTAATGAGAGCCCCGGGGGGTGGCGGTCCCCGGGGCTTGGGGGGGCCTTAGAGCCCCCCCAAACTTTAATAAAACAAGCCCCGGGGGGTGGTGGTCCCCAGGGCTGCGGGGGGCCGTGTGCCCCCGCAAATATTAATGCAAAGCCCCGGGGGTGGTGGTCCCTGGGGCAGTGTGGGGGGGATTGGGGCCCCCCACACATTTTTTTACTGCCCCCGGGACTTGGCCCACCCGGGGGCTTTTTGAATACGAAGCGCGGGAGCCCGCGCTTCGTTTTTTTTTAAATTTTCGGCCGAAATTCACGCTAGGTGCGCGAATCTCGCAGATTGTTTTTTTAAAAAAATGCTTTTTTTGGCCCTGGGGGTCCTTGTGGGACCCCCTGAGCAGGCCTAGGGGGTCAGGGTGTTTCTACCCTGCCCCCTTTTTGCGTTTTATGCACTTGTTTTTCTGATTTCTTGTGCCTCGGTTCTACCGAGGCACAAGATGGCTGCCAACACTTCCTGGTTTGGAGTGTTGACAGCCAATTAGCATACAGCTCGTGATCGGGAGGGTGCGCGGATCCTCCGCGGCCATAGATATATATGTGTTTTTACTTTTGATTTTCTCAGCAACTACTGAACGGATTTACACCATTTAACAAAAGGGTTCTTTCTGAACCAAGAACTACCTCTTTGCCAAATTTGGTGTAATTCCGTTCAGCAGTTCGGGCTGTAGCCGTGTCTAAAGTTTCCTTTGGGAAATTGCATGGGGAAAACACGTTTTGGGACCCCCCTTTTTTCTCGGCCCCCGCTTGCCGAATCACCTTGAAACTTTCAAGATAGGAGCGGACCGGAGCGTCCCACGAGTTTTGAAAATTTCGCCAAGATTCATCAACCGGCGCCAAAGTTATTGGAAATAGAATGTTGTGAATTTCCTATGGAAAATAGGTCCTAATAACTATCTACTGGCAACCGCCAGTAGATAATATATATATATATATATATATATATATATATATATAATATATATATATATATATATATATATATATATATCCAATACTCCTTTTTCACTCGATTCTCCACAACCAGGAATCAAAAAAGGCACGGACTCCTCTTATTCAGTGCAATTATTTATTTTTCGTGCTGTGCCGCCATATATATATATATATGTGTGTGTGTTACCTACTGAAGGTCGCCACTAGGTAGTGAGAGTTAGGACCATGTTTCCATAGGAAAATCGTTTTTTGACTTGCCCATATCTTTGGCGCCGGCTGACGAATCTTCAAGAAATTTCCCAAAAAGTGCCCCAGTGAAGCTTGTTCTGCATGGACATTTTAGGGGTGATCCGTCAAGTTGGGCCGAGAAAAAGGGGGTGTCAAAAAAAGTGTATTTCCCATGTTAATTCCCATAGGAGTTTTTAACACGACTATGACCTGAACCGCTGGACAGAATTACACCGAATTTGGCAGAAAGGTAGCTTTTGGTTCGCAGATCATGCTTACAGTTATTTGTTGTGAATCCGTTCAGTAGTTATTGAAAATGTTTCGAAAATTCAAATTTGCATATCTACAATCGCGGCTAATTCACAAATAACGACGAGCTCTGCAGAGATTTGCAGAGCTCTGATTGGCTGTCAACACTTCAGCCAGGAAGTTTTGGCAGCCATCTTGGGACTCGGCTACAGCTGAGTCTAAAAAAAAAAGCCCAGTTAAAAAAAAGAAAAGGGGAAAGGGTGGGAATACCCTAACCCCCAAGCACTGGACTTGGGGTCCCAGAGGGACCCAGGCAGGGCACAAAAAATCCTATTTTTTTTAAATTCACCTCACTTTTTGTGAATATTGCCATGAATTCATAATAAAAACAAGTGCGATCTCCCGCGCTTGTTTTAATGCTAGCCCCGGGTGGGCTAGGTCCAGGGGGCATGCAGTCTTTAATTTAAAAGGGAGGGGGACATATGGGGCCCTCCTCCAAGGGCTTAAAAATGGCCCAGGACCCCCAATACCCTGGGGCAAATTTTAATAATAGGCAGGGGGACGCGTAGAACCCCCCCAGGCCATGGGGACCACCACCTCCCTGGTGCTACATATTAAAATGATATAAGAGGGGCTGCGCGGACCCCCCCGGAGACCACCATCTCCCAGTGGCTAAAATAAATATTAAAGAGGGGGTTCGCACACCCCCCTCCCAGGCCATATATGGCCCCAGGGACCACCACCTCACCGGAGCCGGCCCGTGCACCGAGATGGAGGAACCATTAATGGCCCTGGGGGCCGCCACACCCCAGGGCCATTTCCTGCTATGTCCTAGGGCGTCCACCCCGGTACATAGCTGTTTGCTTGGCAGGAGCTGACACCTCCCCTCTCCCATTCAGCTAAGGCCGGGCCCTGGGGGATGGGGTCCCCAGGCCTGAAATCAGCCTGGAGAAGGGGACTGGATATCCTCCCTCCCCCATTCAAAAGTGGCCGGGCCCTGGGAGATGGAGTCCCCGGGCCGCAATTAGACCGGGGAGGTGAGCCATGCAGCCCTCCTCCCCCATTGAAATTATGGCGGGCCCCTTCCCCCATTTTAGAGGAAGAAAAAAAACAAAAAAGGGGAATACAAAAGGCAGAAAATGCAAAACAGAGGGCAGAAAAACGACCTGAAAAGTCAAAACAGAGGGCAGAAAAACTAGCAGAAAAGGCAAAACAGAAGGCAAAATATGATCAGGAAAGTCAAAACAGAGGGCAAAAAAACAAACAGGAAGGGAAAAACAGAGCAGAAGAGGGTAAAAGAGAGGGCAGAAAAACGAGCAGGAAAGGCAAAATAGAGGGCAGAAAAATTAGTAGAAATAGAAAAACAGAGCAGGAGAGGCAAAACAGAGAGCACTCAGACACCCACACACACATTGACATACCCACTCAGAGACTCAATGAGACACTCATACACCCACTCACAGACCCACTCAGAGACTCATGCACCACTCACAGACCCACTCAGACACACCCACTCACAGACCCACTCAGAAATTCATGCACTCACTCACAGACCCACTCAGACTCATATACTCATTCACAAACCCACTCAGACACTCACGCACCACACTCACACACCCACTGACAGACCCACTCAGACACTCACACCCACTCACAGACCTACTGAGACACTCATGCTCCACTCACACACTCACTGTCAAAGGTTAGTGGTTATAATTAGGAAATAATTTTTTTTTAAAACCTTAGAAATTCACTTAAAAAACCAACGGTTGCAGGGAAATTATAGTTAGGAAACAGAATTAAAAAACCTTAGAAATTCACTAAAAAAAACAAAGGTTACAGGAAAGTTATAGTTAGGAAACAGAATTAAAAAAAACAAAGGTTAAAGGAACTTTATAGCTAGGCCCAGAGTTCACTCATACAAAACCATTGAAATTCAGTAGTTATAGTTACCTGAGCTAGCTATAACTTATACCCCTGTAATGCACGGCTTATGACCTCACAAATTACATCACTCATGACAAGGTCTGTAAGATCACTAATGACATCACTGATGGGGCAGGTTTACCCTGCAGACAGATACAGTGAATGACTGCACTCACCTGCAGAGGGATGTCTTGGGGTGGTCCATGGGATTACTCTTCCCTCAAATGGTGCCCTGCAGGTGGTGAGGTTGGCGCAAAGATTGTGCGCCACCTATATGTAGCAAACAGTCAGTGCGACTCCTGATGGCCTATTTGTGTCTGTGTCTGAAATATGGCAAGATGGCAAAGGATTCCATAATTTGCATGGGGCCGCACCCCCATACAAATGAAGGACTTTTCCCTTCAATCAATCAATCAGTCAGGATTTGTAAAGTGCGGGAAATTACCCGTGAGGGTTGTGAGGGACTGGGGTTGCTGGGTGCTTCATGGTGACCTGTTTATTTGAACAGCCAGGTCTTGAGTCCTTTCCTGAATTGCTGGAGCGTTGGTGTGGTCCTGAGGTGAAGGTTGTTCCAAGCTTTGGCTGCCAGGTGTGGTGAGAAGGAGCACCCTCCACTGTTTGTATTATCTATAGTCTCTTCAGGAGGCGTGCAGTGATTCATACGTAGAGTGTGTTCAGAAGTCCAGCCAGCTGGTGAGGAGGGCCTGCGTGACAGTCCTTCTGGTGTTAACTGGGAGACACCTGAAGATCTTTCGGAGCCTGCGTAGGGAGTGGAAGCAGGTGGATGTGACTACGTTTACCTCTTTCTTCACAGATAGCTTGCTGCCCTTGAGATTACGCTATGCAGTGGCCTCCGACTCGACTGCAGAGATCTCTGCACACCTAAATATATGTTTTAGTAGTAAATGTGGGAGGGAAAGGGAAGAGTGGCTGAAAAATGAGGAATACTTATCAATAAAGTGGAGGGGATAAAGGAAGAATAAGAGGAGAGTTTAGGGAGGGGTTTAGGAAAGAACATGCACCCACCCACAAAAGAAAAGCCCCTTCCTATTCACAAACTGCTCTTCTATAGCTGCTACAGATAACAAGCATTTGCAATGCAATAGGTCTCGCATTTGCAAGAGTTTAAGCTATTGGCATGGTAAATGACAATGCCTTTTATTTATATGTTTTGATAAATAACACATAAATAAAAGGCATTGTCATGTACAATGCCAATAGCTCAAACTCTTGTAAATGTGAGACCTATTCAAAGATGCAGCCGCCATTGTCCCCGGCTGCTTAGAAAGTGAAAGCATGCATGGCGTGCTGAATGTTGCAGGGAAGTATGTTGTGCCTGCAGGAGGAGAAACACATTAAAGAAAATAGTGCTTACAGACTAAAAAAGACTCACTGTGTAACAACTGAAGTAAAAGGGCCAGTCTGCATGGGAGGTAACGAATGAAGACAAGGCGGTACTAAGGAGGAACTAACAAGCCTATTAAAGAATCAGAAGCCAGCATTTACGAAGGACAATGACACAAGCCAATGACCAATATGGGAGGAGAGTGGGCGGGGCTTCTATTCCGTACTCCAATACAGCATGGCTCGTAGGGCAGCACATGCGCTGCCCAGGCTCTACCTAAAAAGGATCCAAAACCGTGGTAAATACACTCCAGCTCAGAGTTGGAGTAAGCCCAGCACCACCCATGGCCACTCTCAGGTAATGCAACCAACTCTTATAGAAAATAATGGTGTTACGGACTTAAAAAAATGCCCCATAGGAATTACTGTTAAACTAAATTTAATTATTTAAGCTACTTAAAAATACAATTACATTGTATCTAATGTTAAAAAAATGAATAAATCGAAGCTTAAAACAATTATTTTACTATAAATTGCTAGCAATTAATTTTATACATCACTTTTAATAATTTTAAATACATACCAAAAATATATTTTTTCACTTTAGTTGGGATTATTTTTAATTAAACATAAAAAAATATTTTAAATTTATTATATTCAAAAACATTTTTTTTAAATTAAGTTAAAAATGCTGTAACTTTTAAAATATTATTTTAAATTTAAAAGCCTTATATGCAATTAATTAACATTAAGATTTAACACAAAAATATTTTTCAGATTTTACAAAAAATGTAATAAACGTTTAAACTTTTCCCTATTTTTTACCATAGGAAGATCTCTGACCTGGTAGTGTTGCAAGTAGTACCTTTATATTTGTAAATTAGGCCCCACCCCCTGAATTCAGGGGGTGGTGGCATGTAATTCTACTCTGTTTGGGTAACTTTAAACTCGTAAATGGTGAACACCCTAAAGTTGAAAAGTTACTGAAAAATGTAAGAGTAAATTTAAATGTGTAGAAATGTTACTAGACAAGCAGGTCTAGTGGCTTAAATAATCTACTCGACCTAATTATAATGCTTTTGACCCATAAACTGGTTTCAATTAAAGTGATCCTGGGGAAGTATTTTAATTCACTGAGATGCCATTTTCTTCTTTATCACATATGAGAGCACCTTCAAAAACGCAAGTTCAGCACGTCTGCTGAACAGAAAACGCTTTTGTTTGATTTAATAGACTAAACATTAGCTCCATATAGAATTCAAATCTAGCCACATTTAAGATACACTTGACTGCAGACTTGCCTCTTAGTTAATTAAATGCATTTTCATCAGGGCTTGGCCAGGAATGTCTCACATCATGTTTAAAAACTATCACTTTTAATAAATACATAACTAAAGCATAAAGTAGCAGCCCACTGTTTTTTGCAATCAGCAGATTTTTATGGCCACAGAATTTGTCACGGACGTGGTTTTAAAACTATATAGTGTACAATGTTTGGAAATAAAGTTTCAGCAAATATTTGTCATTTGCACATCACCAAGTAAAGTGTTCTGATTTGTTTTCCTCCAATTTAAATCTTTGTTTGCATCACACTTCTGAATAGCAAAACAAAGTTATTTCATAATTTCTGATCTACTTGTACTATTCATTTACAAGCTGTTCAAATGTTGTTTTAGAGAAAAAAACGGACATTTTACTGCATTTTGTTTCACAATTATTGTCAAATAGCTCACTTGACAAAAAGCATTAACTGTAAAAAGAGAAAGAAAAGTAAACACCATTTTCCAGGAACACATGAGCAACAATTAGTAAAAAGACAAACTGACACTTGACCTCTGTCCTTGAGCAGTTGGCAAATGTGTCAAGATAAAACAAGATTTAAAGGCGTTTTCATTGCTCATTCACTTTCTGAATGAACAGAACACCTGTTTCTTCCAGCTTAAGTTTACTCGCCAGCAGGTTCGAGTAAGTGCTAAAAATAGCTCGACCTGCTAAAATTTCACTTGCAATTTCGAGTTGGTGAGTGGATTTTTCGAGGCCTGAGTAAGTTTCCTTTTGTGAATAGGCCCCCTGGAGTACAGCTAGAGACACCTTAGAAAGTGTTTGGCTCACATCTGTGTGAATTGTAGTGTTTTGGAAGCCTGTGAGTAGCACATAAAGAGGCCAATTCACAAAGGTTAATTGTGTTAATCAGAAATAAGTAGTTCCCAGTGATGGAGACATGACAGTCATGATGTGATGTCGCTCTCTTAGCTTAGTATGTATAGTCCATGAAGCAATCATGGGATATTCAGTGGGCCAGCTACAAGCCAATCATTCCACAGTGAAAAATAAACACTAGCTCTGGAAATTTACTTGAAACCCTTTTAGTCACCTGCATGTCTGAGTCCTGTGTATCTAAGGAATTCATGGAATGGGATGGGAGGTAGGAAAAAGTCTGATTACACATAGGTCATTAATGCACCTACATTATTCTTACATAAACTAGCATTTCTGTCTAACAGGCACTTCTACAGATACTACTTATTTATTTTTGCTCTTTTTGGACGTATAGAGAGTGTGAGTTCAAAGTTAAATCAACGGTGATGTAAGACAAACCAACAGCATGTGTAGAAAAACAAATGTTGATTCATCCTTGTTGCACAATGGTCATTGGGCATGGATCAGCTGCTAAGTTTGGGGAAAAGGCATGGACCATTTAAGACTGGTTCAATCCCTGTAGGGAATAGAAACTCCCAACAGCAGGATGTCAGTGTTTTTCCTTACATACTTTCCAGCACTGGGTGCTGTGGAAGATGAAGTCTCTGCTTAGTTCCTCCCCTCACACACATCTTGTGATGTACATGGGAGCAGCAGCTGGTTGGAAGCTGCTATGGCCATGGATCTGACACAGCCAGGCAGTCAAGCAGAGACAGGTGCAGTGTTGTGCATATTTTGTGCCACTTCCCATGCAAATTCATGCTGAATGTGGGTGGTGGCAGCTTGGAATACATTTGATGCAGAACTTGACTCACCAGTTGCTGCAGAAGGGGAAGTGTGCCCCGGAGCTCGGATGCACTCCACAGCATGCTGCCTATAGCGAGTATGGCAGCCACTTAGGGCACGATTACGACTTTTGCTGTGCGGTGCCGGGTCCACCCCACCACCAAAGCCGTGGTCAGACCACCCGTCAGATTAGGAGTTACCTCCTGTCTGGCGGGCACAGCAGTGCCTCTAAAAATGGGCACTGAAATCGGAACGCCAAAACCAGTTCCTGCACGGCATGGACTGAAAAGTCCATGCCATGCAGGAACTGGGGCGCATGCACACGGAAGGCACATGTTGTGCCCCCTGCATGCATCGCCATGTGGAGGAGGCACAGGGGGCCATGCCCTATTTGTTTCCTCTCCGCCACGGTGTTCATGAAGGAGGAATCTCCATGACACCGCTGGCAGAGAGGAAACTTGTAATATTCTTGGCGGGACTGCGGCGGTCACGCAAAGCATATTGCGGTCTCCTGTCCGCCGCAACACCACCAGGGAACGGCGGTTCCCTGGTGGCTGCAGCAGTGCTGTGGTGATCTAACCGCCCTACTCATAATAGGGTGATCGGGAGACTCTTGCGCTCCCACGAGTCTGGCAGTCCGTGGACCGCCAGACTTGTAATTGGGCCCTTAATGGGTGACGGAGTTTCGCTTCAAGCCACACATGATGTTCAGAGCAGTATGTCAATGATCTAGAGTGCTGACCGGAAGGTGACCTGTTTATGTGCGATGTGCGATGTGTAATCACTGCTCAAATTTAGGGTATTACCCGGAATGAGATCAAAACGTATATGTTAAATGTCTTGTTAGGTATCCCAAGTGTGCCTTTTTATGGGGGCAGTGGCCTTTATAATCGGAAACAAAGAAGGGTGGGTGGATAGGGGGAACGGGAAGAAGCACCTTAGAATCATCTAACCCTTACCCTCTGTTGCCAATGTTGTGGAAGATAGTGCTGCTTTTCCCCAGCTTCCCTCCCTCTCCGTAGGGTTGTTCAGCATTTGCTTCTGGCACAGTTTTGGGGTTGAAGAAAAAAATATGTGGAATTCTAATGAATACAAGTATAAATAATAAGGCAGGCAGTGGTAAAAGTTGCCCTTTTCAGGGTATGTCCTGTGTTAAGAATAATTTGGAGACAGAAAAGCAATGCTCTCCAAATGTACCAAATGTTCCAAAATACCCCACTGAGTGGGCTACAAAAATGGCAAACGGGAAAATCAAAGAAATGTTTTTAAATACAAACAAGCAGTTTGTCAATGGGTGTTTAATTGCACATGGGGACGTAGGAAAGTTTTCCTTCAAAAGATATCCCGCTCAAAAAGGAAACTGTTTTAGCTATAAGTTCAAAACAACAAGAAATGCAGAACTGCTCTGAAAAGGACTGAAGGAAATGACTCTCCTACGAGACTCCTGATTTTTCAATATTTCTTTGTCCAGGTTGGAGAAGGTGAGAACTCTTTGATTAAAAATGAGGAGAGGCCATATTCAAAAGAGCCTCTCTAGTGGGCAATGCCTCTCACAAGTAACCCATAAATGGGCAAGCAGAGGAGCGTTATTGTGATTTTAGTTTTTAAAAAGTAGTGGACATAACCCCCACAAGATCACACAGCTGATGCCGTGTAGTACAGTTATCATTATAGTGCCAGGGATCACCATCTCAGATTCAGAAACCCCAGCAATAGTTCAAGCTCTGGCCTCTAACCCTTCAGTGAAAGACTAAAACCCATTGATTAAAGCCAAAATAATGTTGAAGAAAAGAAAAGAGCAGAGATCAGGTAGAACTAAAATTCAACTTAGTCAAGGAAGCCTTTGACTCACAGTCTGGTTCCCCTGGCCAACTTCCTCGAATGAGAGATTGAACTACTCCACCCTATCTCAGCACTCAGCTTGAGTTCCATCAGTTGATAATGAACTATTGATGTTTGAAAAGACTGAATATACATCAACACTTGCGCTGTTGGAAGGAGCATGAGATTGTTCCTGCGTCAGTTAGGTAGGCAAAGTGGCTTTGTGGGACATGTTCTGCAAGGTACAAAATACCTAGACAAGTAAGTAGAAGCAGAACTCAATTCCCAAACACATGCCAGGATGGAGAGGCAAATGACAATCTAAGACTAAGGTATCCAGGTATTTCAGCTAACATACTCCCTTCTTCGCTTTAAGAAGACACCCCTCTTTTGTGGTCAAGGTTGCCCAGATATTAACTGGCAATCCTGTTTTCCCTTCTCTTGAAGATGTTCTTGAGATATTTGTTTATGAGGTTTTTATCATTGTCATGTGGGAACATTCTTTTGCGTACTTTGGTTTAATCCACTGCTCTCGCTGTGTGCATTTAATTGAAAGTGATAATTCTTGCCAGCGCCAACCAGTTTAGGCTGTATACCTAACATTATGCTAACTAAATGGTTTTTCACTGAATTGCCTTTTTTTAAAGGATACATTGGAAATGAGGGGTTGTGTGTTGGTGCAAAGATACAAGTTTCAAATTACTTTCAACTCACATTCGACATCACATTGCACATACATCGTTGAGTGCTGCATAAAGTACACATGCTCAGCAGAAATAACATTCATGCGGTTCCCTCTTGATCCTTCAAACTCGGTCCACCTCGAATTTCGATATTTTAAAATTAAAAGCACCTAATGGGGCAGTAATCCAACGAAAAACAAATGTATTATTTGAGCTGATCTTGAACAAAGGCGTGTGGGGCTCCTTCATGAAACCCCTCTACACATAAACAGATGGTACATGTGAATTGTTGTTTACTGCAAAGTCCTAACGTTTGACTGAGACCAGTATTTATACCCCGCCGGGCCTAATTTAATGTTTGATGCATGGTTAGGCAATACAGATGTCCCTTTCCATAGGCGATTAACTGTTTCATGTACGTTGGAATGACCTTGAAATAACGGTTATTTCAGAAAATCTGCCTCACTGCATAGGACGCGGTGTTTCCAGATGCGCACCCCTTTGCTTCTTGTATGTTTTATTCTTATCATTGTCAACTGATTTATTTCAGATGTTGCAATTGGAGCAGCAAAAAATTGTCTCTACCCTCATTATCAATTAGGCCACATATGTATATTATAGCCTTATGTATTCATGAGATTTAATGTAACTTGTAAGATAAAAATGCACTTAAAGCCACATATGTAGTGCATTTGTACATGAGTTGCTAATGCTTAGTCTTAGTAATAAAGAGTTATAGTTTATATGTATTCATAAGAAAATGTTTTGCTTTGCTATGTAATGGAATATGTATACATGACGGGGCTCGAAAAATTCACTCGACCGCTCGCATTTGCGAGTCAGATTAATTCAGGGCGAGCTATTTTTAGGTCCTACTCGCCCGTTCTGGCCAGTAGGAAGATAAACTGACACTTGACCTCTGCCTCTGAAAGCAGAGGAAATGTGACAAGATAGCAAGATTTAAAGGCATCTTTATTGCTCACAAAGTAAATGAGCAATAAAAATGCTTTTAAATCTTGTTAACTTGTCACATTTGCTCAGCTTTCAGAGGCAGAGGTCAAGTGTATTTCAGTTAGGTCGAGGAGATTTTGTAGGTTACTAGACCTGCAGGTCTAGTGCATTTTGTATGATTTTTCAAGCCCTGCATGAGAAATGTATTTACTCTTATATTAGCATTTATTCAGTTATAACATGTATTGACGTTCTTCATTAGTTAACTTGACCAAAGGCCTTAAGGACTTGGGTTTTGCAATGTTTAACCTTCAATGTGAATGTTCTCTTGGATGTAGTATTTTTCTCCCCTCTACAGATGTCTGGTCCGATGGACTAATGATAGAAAGAAGGCTCCTTTGTGTGAAACTGATAAGATAGCGAGAAGGGAGTCAAGATTGAAAGAAATTACGACCAGAAGGGAGGCTTACTGTATGTGTGGAAGGAAGGCATACATTCAAGGTCCTCTAAAGATATGTGGATCAAACGAGAAAGAGTTATCGATGAGTTTTCGAAACATACATCTAAGAAGAAAGAATTATGACTGTCTCTTGTTAAAGAAAGTATTGTTTGAAGGTGGTCTCTAATTAAGTCCATGACATTAATTTAGTAGGGTCTTTGAGAGTATAACTAGGTAATGCGTGTGATTGCATGCTGCACACGACACTGAGACTTCTTACGAAAGGAGAGGTTTAGACCTCTGTGACATATGTTTATAAGCTTTATTTTAGTTGTATGGCTTTATGCTATGTGACACTTTAGTTTGAAACTTCTACTGAAGTTTCAAGCTGACACCTTTTTCTTTTCATTATATGGATCTAATCAAAGCCTAGTTTAGCATCTTATAGAGTAGCTCAATTGAAGATTCAGAATTCTTCATGTATCATAGACCGGAAGATCGAACTTTTCAATCCTCTTATTTTTTTTGTGGTTTTGTTGTATTGTACCATCGTTACTGAGGTTCTCATTGGTTACTTACTATTGAGAATTAACTTTGTTCGTAGAGCTGGAAGTCCATTGATAATTCTGTAATGTTATATGATGTTTTGAGATTGATCTATATTATGCCTACTTTAAATTTGTAATAAATACATGTTTAATCTGATTACCCGACTTGGAGCTTTACTGTGTAGCCAAATGGGTTGCACTGTATTTCGAATTTGAAATGAAAACTTATGAAACATCATACAGTCATGTATAAATGTTTTGCTGCCTGATCGTTCACCTCCATACAATGATGGTGAAAGTTTAATGTTTAATGGAAATCCAGAGGTTGCTACTGCACTGATGAATACAAGCACTAAAGCAGTGGGAGATACCTTTATGAACTGTAACCAGAATATGACACAAGCTAATTCAGGAACTTGTGTACTTAGTCACCCTATAGCCCCGAATAAATCTACCGCCTCAAAATACTGGATGTCCTTATGGTTCCATTCACAATTGGACCTGTAGTTCCGAAATATAACCCTAGTACCACTGAAGGTGCTATAAGTGATGTTTTTGTTCAAGTGAGATAAAACCCCCAGAAAGGGTTACAACTAGACCAATTGTGCAGTTTGTCACCTTAGTTTCCATACATAAGGATCATCCTGCTGCGTGTGCAGATCCATCTATGAGTCAGGGAAGATTTGGACCTTTAAGGTCATTTTTGGGATTCCCAGAATTGGGTTCACTCATATGGGAAACCTCTTCAAATATACCCAAGAGCACGCCAAAGGTTGAGGTAGTGCCCAAGCCACCAGAGACTACGTGTATTGACGGATGAGAACATAGAGCTACCGGTTACAGGAACGCAACTTTCTTCAAAGGGAATGTAATGTTTTGTTGAATGGGTCTCAGAGTACAGAGATAAGTCAGGGAATGATTCAGTCAGTTGTGAAGGTGAATTTGGTAGACATAGGCAAATTAAAACTTGAATTGGATGAAATGATAAGTGGAAGTTTGGAGTTAAACCAGATTGAGACTTATCAACAGCCACGGTCCGTGCAGGTAACAGCGGTGGGGCTGTGTAAGGGGGGATTTCGAGGGACGATGCAGAGGGAAAATTAATTATTCAATTTTCCCTCGGCATCGTCCCTCGAAATCCCCTTACCCAGCCCCACCGCCCACCACTGTTACCTGCACGGACCGCGGCTGCTTATCAACCAGACAAGCTTTTGGTTATGAGCAAGGATGTAACCCGAAAGGCGAGACAGGCTCATGAGAAATTGGCTGAATTGACACAGAAGGACGTGGTAGATTTAGAAAGAACTAGAGCTCTACAGAAAAGTCATTGACTTGATTTTTCTGATCAGGACTCAGAAAATATGAGGATGATAGGTTTAAAAATGCATATTAGGGATCTAATTCAAAGCATTCGAACTTGGGGAACATTGGAGAAATGGGAAGAAGAAGAATCCAAGCAGACTGTTAGGAGAACCGCCTCCTTCGGCAGATGAAGGACCACGTGTTAAGATTTTACCTTTACAAGAAGTGCCTAGTGGAGGCTATGTTCCTGTACCATGGAGTTGAAGTGATCTTGCATCATTCACAAACAATTTTCCCAAATTGAGAGAGAAGCCTATGGATTGGTATAAACAAGTTGAGCGGTTTGTGAAAATTTCAAAAGTTTTGTGGACCGACAAATACTCTGTTTGATATTGTGGTTCCGGGTGATTTGTGGTCGGAATGCAAAATAGAGAACGAATGGCCTGAGAGTGAGCCGGAGAGAGATCCAGTGACTAATTGTGCGTCAGATATTGTGATGAGGAAGTATAATCAAGTGATGATATGGTTGAAATTTAAGGTGCCACCCAAAGATGTCGATTGGGTTAAAATTGATTGTACGACTCACGTAATCCAAGGAAACGATTCATGTTTACTATGAGAGATTGTTACAAGCATTCAAGCAGTATAGTCAGATGGATACATTAGAACCCAAGGATGTGGGACATTTTGTGTCCAGGTTTGTGACAGGATTGAGATTAGCATGATGATACAGCAGCATTTGATATGCTGGGAAAAGAAATCTGTCAATGAAATTTTGTGTTTTGCAAAATACTGCAGCAACGAAATTGAGATGAAGCAGAAAAAGTTGAAGGAAAGGTTTATGGTGGCACAAACGAAAGCAGCACAGAGAGTAAATCAAGGACCACCTTTAGTTGCGAATGTACTTCCCATGCAGGGAGTGTATCAGTAGGGCGTCCCGCCCCCCCAGGGTGGAGATAGATTTCCATCTCAAGGTAGAGGTAGAGGAGTTCCTAAAGACCCTAGTACTGGAATTGACATGGCTACGTTGAAGTCCAATCCATGCCACATCTGTAATCGGTTGGGGCACTGGAAGCGAGAATGTCGTCTTAATCCAGCAAATCAGAGGCAGAATACAGTGTTTGTATCTCAACAAGGTAATAATCCTATGCAGATGCAGAATGTGCCTAGGCCAAGAGCGCAAAACTTCAATGTACCTCAAGTCCCGGTGATGCAGGTTTCACGACCTCCAGTGCCATAGCAGTGCAGTTGGCCCAAGATTTGTTTTGAATCAGGTTCCAAATGTTAACCAGAACCTAAGTCAGGGAACTGGTTTATATCAACAATATCACAGATTTGAGACTGTTGACAATTTTGGTTCCGATCAGTCTGCCCGGCAGTGCCTGAGCGGGAGGTGGATTGCGTGCATGGTGCAGTTCTAGAGGTAGACCAGAGTGACCCTTATGTAAATGGTGCGGTAAATGGCCACAATGTATTTGGTTGATTCTGGTGCTACTCATTCTACTGTAAGATCAGTGGAAGTTCCAAACCTACCCCTCTCGGGAAGACCGATCCAAGTTGTTGGAGTTGCTGATCGATAGATGATAAATCCCATTACAGAGGAAATCTCTGTTAGAATAGGAAATTTTGAGGATAATCACCAGTTCATGGTCTGTGATTCAAGTCCAGTAAACCTGTTAGGACATTATTTACTGTGCAAGCTGAATTGCACTATTTACTGTACACCGAGAGGTGTGGAGTTTCAAACACACGATGAGGAAGTGGCTTTTAAAATGGTGAATCCTACTCCAGTTAACAACACGCATCCCATGATGACATGAGAAGATCTGCCTTTAGATCTTCACAGTGAAGGCTGAAGTGTGGAATTTCTCTGGAAAGGATATTGGACTCATCAAAGGAGTTGAACCTGCCCTAATACTGATAAAATCAAGTGCAGAATTTTCTCCGAACCCCACAGTATAATTTGTCTCCAGAGACGATTGCTGGAATAGCACCAGTGATTGAGTGCATGATTCCACTATAAATATTGAAAGAAATTATGGGGAGTTTGTGTAAATCACCCGGTATGGGCCTACAGAAGCCTAGCAGTAAGTACCCCATAGTGCAGGACCTGCGTAAAATTAATAGTATTGTGGTCCCCTGTTGTCCAGTAGTAACAAATCCTGCTGTAATATTGTTTCAGATTCCATGTGAGGCTGAGTGGTTTTCTGTTTTTGATCTATGCCAGGCATTTTTCTCCATACCCTTGCATGAGGACAGCCAGTTCCTTTTTGCGTTCCGGCTGGGCAATCGTGTTTTGGCATGGTGCCGAGTTCCACAAGGGAGAGCCCCTCTATCTTCAACTAGATCCTTAAAAATAATCTGGAGTCTTTGGTCATTCCTTGCAATTCTGTCCTGGTTCACTATATTTACGACCTGTTGGGTGCATCAAATACCTGTGAAGCATGCAAGGTCGACACAAGTGCATTGCTAAACCACTTGGCTGAGAATGGACATAAAGTATTCCCTGGAAAGTTGCAGTACTGCCTGAAAGTGGTTCAGTAGTTTGGTCATCATATCAAAAAAGGAGTCAAAAAGGTTTCACAAGAGAGAATTTCAGCGATTCTGCAAATGAAGCCGCAAACAACTCAGAAGGATGTTTTTGGGAATGGTAAGCTACCGTCATCAGTGGATACCCAAATTTTCCCTATTGGCCAAGGCTTTACAGAGGCTGACACACAAGGATGTGTCAGATCTGATACCTTGGGACAATAACTGTTTGGTTGCATTCCTGGAGTTGAGAGAAAGTGTTTGTCGCGCCTCGGCTCTAGGATGGCCTGATTACAACAAAGGGTTTTCACTTTTCTACAGTGAGAGGGAGGGCTGAGCTCTCTCAGTACTAACACAAACACATGGGAATGCCCATTGGCCTGTGGCCTATTTTTCAGCTACTCAAAGATCGAGTAGCAGCGACTCTGCCTGGGTGTCTTAAAGCAGTGGCAGCCACATGTGTCAGCATAGAGAGATGTGAAGGCATTGTCTTGGGTCATCCTTTAACAATGTACGTTCCTCATTCTGTGGAAATACTGCTGGCGCATACTTGCACTCGCATTTGACGAACAGTCTCTTGCCTCGGTATGAGCAGGTCATACTTGCGGCTGAAAACGTCCTGTGAAGAGGTGTTCTGTTCTAAACCCTGCCACACTGTTACCTGTTCCTGATGGTGATTTGAATGAAAAATGGAGCAAGACTGTCTCAATGTCACTGAACTATGCATCAAGCCGAGACCTGATATTCGAGATGAGCCAGTATCTGAATCTGATTTTACATTGAGACAATGATAGAAATTTGAAAGCTGCTTGTGCGGTTTGTACAGTTTCAGTAGTAGAAGCTTCGTGGCTCCCAGATGTATATTCAGAACAAGTGGCTGAGTTGATGGCTTTTACTAGGGCATGTTGTGTCTCTCATCAACAGAGAGAGACTGACTATACAGGTAGTCAATACAGCCTTGGTGTGGTTTACGGCTTCGGACAGTTATGGTCCCTGAGGGGTTTCGTGAACTCTTCTGGATTGCCTATCCGAAACGAGGAGCAAGTTCGAAATCTCCTTGAGGCACTGAAAATGCCAGCTCAGATTGCTGTTAAGTGTTCTGCACATTGTAAGGGCCATGATTATGTAATTGTTGGAAATAGGTATGTAGTTGAGGTGCCAAAAGATTGTGCTTACAATGCTTGTACTTTCAATGGTGAATATACAAATGGGGGAACAAACAAAACAAACTACAACCTATTCTTGACATCAGCGGACACTGGGAAGAAGTGAAAAGATTACAGGAGGAAGTGTCAGAGGAAGAACAGCAACGTTAGGTCAGAGCAGGTTGTGTTAAGAGAGATGAGGATGATATTTGGGTTTCAGCAGATGGAAGACCAATGATGCCCAATAGTCTTTTACCACCAATGGCACAACACTACCATGGTGCCACTCATGTAGGAAGGGATGCGATGGTGAGGTTATTTTGACAAACCTGGTTTAATCCCAGATTTAGGTTGATGGCTGAAGTGCTGTGTTACAAGTGTGTATCAACAGAACAATGTAGGGAAAAGAACTGCAGTTAGATTGAGTCACATTTTGAGGTCTGGTGGTCCCTTCAATAGGATGCAACTTGATTTCATAGAGATGCCTGTGTGTAATGGATTGTAGTATGTGTTGGCTGTTTTGTGCATTTTTTCACAGTTGGTTGAAGCATATCCTACATGTAGGAATGATAGTCTGACAGTCGCAAAGTTATTATTGAGGGAATTGATATCGAGGTTTGGCTTTCCGACTTCGTTGGAATCTGATCAAGGGCCACATTTCCACAATTAAGTTTTGAGAATGCTGTGCGCTGCTTTGCAAGTTGAACAGAGACTACATTGTAGTTACAGGCCTGAGGCTTCAGGTCTGGTGGAGCAGATTAATGGAACTTTGTTGAAATCAAGGCTTGCCAAAGTATGTGCTTCTACATCATTGAAATGGCCTAACGTTTTGCCATTTTGTGTTGATCGAAGGACAGTATTGTACCCCCATGAGATTATCATGGGTAGGGCAATAAGACCTGCAAATGTGCTAGTCAACATCACTGATGATTTGGTGCTCGATTATTGTAAAACACTGGCTGACGTGACGTGGTACATTCTGTGTCTCATCAGGTCAAAGTTGCCACGGTCCCACTTCATCAGGAGCAATGCCATGACCTGTCCCCTGCTGACTAGATCGTAGTCAAGAAACAGGTGAGGAAAAACAGTTTGGTGCCTCGCTGGCGGGTACCACTAAGTGATTTGGTCACCACGACTGCTGTCAAGTGAGGAGGTCTCCATAACTGGGTGCATGTTGCCCATAATCACCAAGTTTAGTGTCCCCTCAATGAGGTAACAGAGTTTGTAAAACACACAAGATGATGGACGGAATGTTGCACATTGGCAAACATTCACCCCCAGTCACATATCTGGGTTTAATCCATCGTTATTTTGCTTCACCACGCCACCCCAGTTCAGACATAGCCATATGCAAATCAGTCTTGAACCTGTGCCTCATGGGAACAGTCCAGACCGAACTGCCAAGCCATGTCTTCCTGGACCGGAATCAAGCATCCTAGGACCGGTTTCGGGCTTTCAGCCCTCATCAGCCAGGATAGCTTGACTCCAGTGGCGTAGTGAGCACGGGACCCACGTCTGGGCATACCCTTCCCACTTAGGGCGAAATGCAAAACACACAAGATGATGGACGAAATGTTGCACATTGGCAAACATTCACCCCCAGTCACAGATCTGGGTTTAATCCATCGCTATTTTGCTTCACCACGCCACCCCAGTTCAGACATAGCCATATGCAAATCAGTCTTGACCCTGTGCCTCATGGGAACAGTCCAGACTGAACTGCCAAGCCATGTCTTCCTGGACCGGAATCAAGCATCCTAGGACCGGTTTCGGGCTTTCAGCCCTCATCAGCCAGGATAGCTTGACTCCAGTGGCGTAGTGAGCACGGGACCCACGTCTGGGCATACCCTTCCCACTTAGGGCAAAATGCAAAACACACAAGATGATGGACGGAATGTTGCACATTGGCAAACATTCACCCCAGTCACAGATCTGGGTTTAATCCATCGTTATTTTGCTTCACCACGCCACCCCAGTTCAGACATAGCCATATGCAAATCAGTCTTGACCCTGTGCCTCATGGGAACAGTCCAGACCGAACTGCCAAGCCATGTCTTCCCTGGACCGGAATCAAGCATCCTAGGACCGGTTTCGGGCTTCAGCCCTCATCAGCCAGGATAGCTTGACTCCAGTGGCGTAGTGAGCACGGGACCCACGTCTGGGCATACCCTTCCCACTTAGGGCAAAATGCAAAACACACAAGATGATGGACGGAATGTTGCACATTGGCAAACATTCACCCCAGTCACAGATCTGGGTTTAATCCATCGTTATTTTGCTTCACCACGCCACCCCAGTTCAGACATAGCCATATGCAAATCAGTCTTGACCCTGTGCCTCATGGGAACAGTCCAGACCGAACTGCCAAGCCATGTCTTCCCTGGACCGGAATCAAGCATCCTAGGACCGGTTTCGGGCTTTCAGCCCTCATCAGCCAGGATAGCTTGACTCCAGTGGCGTAGTGAGCACGGGACACACGTCTGGGCATACCCTTCCCACTTAGGGCAAAATGCAAAACAGACAAGATGATGGACGGAATGTTGCACATTGGCAAACATTGGGGTGGCGTGGTGAAGCAAAATAACGATGGATTAAACCCAGATCTGTGACTGGGGGTGAATGTTTGCCAATGTGCAACATTCCGTCCATCATCTTGTGTGTTTTGCATTTCGCCCTAAGTGGGAAGGGTATGCCCAGACGTGGGTCCAGTGCTCACTACGCCACTGGAGTCAAGCTATCCTGGCTGATGAGGGCTGAAAGCCCGAAACCGGTCCTAGGATGCTTGATTCCGGTCCAGGGAAGACATGGCTTGGCAGTTCGGTCTGGACTGTTCCCATGAGGCACAGGGTCAAGACTGATTTGCATATGGCTATGTCTGAACTGGGGTGGCGTGGTGAAGCAAAATAACGATGGATTAAACCCAGATCTGTGACTGGGGGTGAATGTTTGCCAATGTGCAACATTCCGTCCATCATCTTGTGTGTTTTGCATTTCGCCCTAAGTGGGAAGGGTACGCCCAGACATGGGTCCTGTGCTCACTACGCCACTGGAGTCAAGCTATCCTGGCTGATGAGGGCTGAAAGCCCGAAACCGGTCCTAGGATGCTTGATTCCGGTCCAGGGAAGACATGGCTTGGCAGTTCGGTCTGGACTGTTCCCATGAGGCACAGGGTCAAGACTGATTTGCATATGGCTATGTCTGAACTGGGGTGGCGTGGTGAAGCAAAATAACGATGGATTAAACCCAGATCTGTGACTGGGGTGAATGTTTGCCAATGTGCAACATTCCGTCCATCATCTTGTGTGTTTTGCATTTCGCCCTAAGTGGGAAGGGTATGCCCAGACGTGGGTCCCGTGCTCACTACGCCACTGGAGTCAAGCTATCCTGGCTGATGAGGGCTGAAAGCCCGAAACCGGTCCTAGGATGCTTGATTCCGGTCCAGGGAAGACATGGCTTGGCAGTTCGGTCTGGACTGTTCCCATGAGGCACAGGGTCAAGACTGATTTGCATATGGCTATGTCTGAACTGGGGTGGCGTGGTGAAGCAAAATAACGATGGATTAAACCCAGATCTGTGACTGGGGGTGAATGTTTGCCAATGTGCAACATTCCGTCCATCATCTTGTGTGTTTTGCATTTCGCCCTAAGTGGGAAGGGTATGCCCAGACGTGGGTCCCGTGCTCACTACGCCACTGGAGTCAAGCTATCCTGGCTGATGAGGGCTGAAAGCCCGAAACCGGTCCTAGGATGCTTGATTCCGGTCCAGGGAAGACATGGCTTGGCAGTTCGGTCTGGACTGTTCCCATGAGGCACAGGGTCAAGACTGATTTGCATATGGCTATGTCTGAACTGGGGTGGCGTGGTGAAGCAAAAATAACGATGGATTAAACCCAGATCTGTGACTGGGGGTGAATGTTTGCCAATGTGCAACATTCCGTCCATCATCTTGTGTGTTTTGCATTTCGCCCTAAGTGGGAAGGGTATGCCCAGACGTGGGTCCCGTGCTCACTACGCCACTGGAGTCAAGCTATCCTGGCTGATGAGGGCTGAAAGCCCGAAACCGGACCTAGGATGCTTGATTCCGGTCCAGGGAAGACATGGCTTGGCAGTTCGGTCTGGACTGTTCCCATGAGGCACAGGGTCAAGACTGATTTGCATATGGCTATGTCTGAACTGGGGTGGCGTGGTGAAGCAAAATAACGATGGATTAAACCCAGATCTGTGACTGGGGGTGAAGGTTTGCCAATGTGCAACATTCCGTCCATCATCTTGTGTGTTTTGCATTTCGCCCTAAGTGAGAAGGGTATGCCCAGACGTGGGTCCCGTGCTCACTACGCCACTGGAGTCAAGCTATCCTGGCTGATGAGGGCTGAAAGCCCGAAACCGGTCCTAGGATGCTTGATTCCGGTCCAGGGAAGACATGGCTTGGCAGTTCGGTCTGGACTGTTCCCATGAGGCACAGGGTCAAGACTGATTTGCATATGGCTATGTCTGAACTGGGGTGGCGTGGTGAAGCAAAATAACGATGGATTAAACCCAGATCTGTGACTGGGGGTGAATGTTTGCCAATGTGCAACATTCCGTCCATCATCTTGTGTGTTTTGTAACAGAGTTTGTCCCAGAAGAGCCAGTGGTAGTCAAAAGACCACGGGAACGGATTAGCCAACTATTTGAGACGGCCCTTGTTCAGCCTGAAGAGGGTCTTGAAGGGTCGGCTACTGAGGTTGGAAACAAAGTTGGTTCTGTGACTGTAACAGAACATGAGTCAGACCCAGACGAAGGGCATAGTGCTGTTCAGTGATGAGTGGCAGTTGGCGAATGTCAAAAGGAGGGAAGACTGATGCCGCAAAGAGAAGATGACCTTACTGAAATTCCGGGAGAAACAGAGGACTCTGATCTGAGTGACGCTGAAGAAGGAGAAGAAAACACACTCAAAAGGTCAATAAGAGCAAGAGTGCCTTGTTGGAGGGACTCTCCTGCTAAGTAGACATATTTCTTCACAAATTGCCAAGAGTTTGAATTGTCCCAGTACTGGAATAGTAGTGGAAATGCATCTGAATCTGAAAGAACCTGAGATACTCTTTGAGCTCACAATTGAACTATTGTTACTAAGACTGAGCGCTTTGAGATATTTTATTTTCAACGTAATCAAGCTTCCTTTCTTGGATGTCCATGGGTATCGTGGTGTTAGCTAAAAAGTGAAACACTTTGTTTTAGAACTGATTATTAGTGAACTCGAGCCTTTTATCATTAGAGACATCGAATAAGGTGCAGAAAAGAAGGAGAGGCTCATAGGGACTTTGTAAAAATCTGTTGCTTATTGATCAAACTTCGTTTTCCTTTTTGCACAGGTGGTAAATGACAGGAAGAACCTGTAGCTGCTACGTTTCACCCAAAGGTTTAGATTTTAGCAAAGAAATGGAAGCCAATACCAAAAATAATTCTTTAGCTGATGGTACACCTTGTATTAGTTCTAATAAATGTAGATGCATCACAGGCACACTAATAGTTGTAGTAGTAGTACTTATAACAACAGTTATAGGGTCGTCTCCAGCTACATATAGGCCAGGAGAAATTATTTCAACAGTTTCACCAACTACCTCACGTTCTGTCGACTCGATAATAAAGAACCAATATGGAAGATTAAAATGTTACATACAGACATGTCAAGAGGAGATTATGATTCGAATGTGTATTTTCAGTTGCTGTAGGAGTATGTTGAAACAATGAGAGCAAGAGATTGTTATGTGTACACGCAGTTGCCTGCCTCAGTAGTTGAAAGCACTACCTACCATCATATACCTTTGACATATGGGACTACGTGTAGTGTTTTGATGAGTTTATTCTATGGGTAAGGTAGTTGCCAGTATTATTTTTCAAATTTTGATTCAGTATTGTAAGAAATTCAGATTCTTTAGCATTTGCATATGAATCATTATTTTAAAGGTCAAAAATTTGCAGATAGATATTTTGTATCTCTTAAGACACTGGATACGGCTTACACTCATGGACACAATCTGACCTGTTTAATGTCTGACGTAGAAAAGAACATTTTAAATTTAGTTGAGGACAGATGGAGAGACCTGAAGAATGAAGCTGAAACTAGTGAGAGTGTAGGAAATCATAAGTAGGGTCCTGAAGAACTAAAACAGCAGGAAGAAGGAATTATACCTGCCCTTGCTTTAGATTGGAAGCATACAAGAAATGGTGCATACATGTTCATCAGAGTTAAATTGATCCACTGTGTTTAGGGGAGAGTGATCGTGAACATGTGTTTAAAGCGAGAGCAAGAAATCTCCGTTCTTTGGAAGGAAGCGTTCCTGTGATTCCTGGAGTATATTTTATTTGTGGACAAAAAGCATATTTCAAATCGCCTTATGGATGGCATGGCACATGCTATCTTGGTATAGTGTTCCCTCAATGAGGTAACAGAGTTTGTAAAACACACAAGATGATGGACGGAATGTTGCACATTGGCAAACATTCACCCCCAGTCACAGATCTGGGTTTAATCCATCGTTATTTTGCTTCACCACGCCACCCCAGTTCAGACATAGCCATATGCAAATCAGTCTTGACCCTGTGCCTCATGGGAACAGTCCAGACCGAACTGCCAAGCCATGTCTTCCTGGACCGGAATCAAGCATCCTAGGACCCGCTTCGAGCTTCAGCCCTCATCAGCCAGGATGGCTTGACTCCAGTGGCGTAGTGAGCACGGGACCCACGTCTGGGCATACCCTTCCCACTTAGGGCAAAATGCAAAACACACAAGATGATGGACGGAATGTTGCACATTGGCAAACATTCACCCCCAGTCACAGATCTGGGTTTAATCCATCGTTATTTTGCTTGACCACGCCACCCCAGTTCAGACATAGCCATATGCAAATCAGTCTTGACGCTGTGCCTCATGGGAACAGTCCAGACCGAACTGCCAAGCCATGTCTTCCTGGACCGGAATCAAGCATCCTAGGACCGGTTTCGGGCTTTCAGCCCTCATCAGCCAGGATAGCTTGACTCCAGTGGCGTAGTGAGCACGGGACACACGTCTGGGCATACCCTTCCCACTTAGGGCAAAATGCAAAACACACAAGATGATGGACGGAATGTTGCACATTGGCAAACATTGGGGTGGCGTGGTGAAGCAAAATAACGATGGATTAAACCCAGATCTGTGACTGGGGGTGAATGTTTGACAATGTGCAACATTCCGTCCATCATCTTGTGTGTTTTGCATTTCGCCCTAAGTGGGAAGGGTATGCCCAGTCGTGGGTCCCGTGCTCACTACGCCACTGGAGTCAAGCTATCCTGGCTGATGAGGGCTGAAAGCCCGAAACCGGTCCTAGGATGCTTGATTCCGGTCCAGGGAAGACATGGCTTGGCAGTTCGGTCTGGACTGTTCCCATGAGGCACAGGGTCAAGACTGATTTGCATATGGCTATGTCTGAACTGGGGTGGCGTGGTGAATCAAAATAACGATGGATTAAACCCAGATCTGTGACTGGGGGTGAATGTTTGCCAATGTGCAACATTCCGTCCATCATCTTGTGTGTTTTGCATTTCGCCCTAAGTGGGAAGGGTATGCCCAGAGGTGGGTCCCGTGCTCACTACGCCACTGGAGTCAAGCTATCCTGGCTGATGAGGGCTGAAAGCCCGAAACCGGTCCTAGGATGCTTGATTCCGGTCCAGGGAAGACATGGCTTGGCAGTTCGGTCTGGACTGTTCCCATGAGGCACAGGGTCAAGACTGATTTGCATATGCCTATGTCTGAACTGGGGTGGCGTGGTGAAGCAAAATAACGGTGGATTAAACCCAGATCTGTGACTGGGGGTGAATGTTTGCCAATGTGCAACATTCCGTCCATCATCTTGTGTGTTTTGCATTTCGCCCTAAGTGGGAAGGGTATGCCCAGACGTGGGTCCCGTGCTCACTACGCCACTGGAGTCAAGCTATCCTGGCTGATGAGGGCTGAAAGCCCGAAACCGGTCCTAGGATGCTTGATTCCGGTCCAGGGAAGACATGGCTTGGCAGTTCGGTCTGGACTGTTCCCATGAGGCACAGGGTCAAGACTGATTTGCATATGGCTATGTCTGAACTGGGGTGGCGTGGTGAAGCAAAATAACGATGGATTAAACCCAGATCTGTGACTGGGGGTGAATGTTTGCCAATGTGCAACATTCCGTCCATCATCTTGTGTGTTTTGTAACAGAGTTTGTCCCAGAAGAGCCAGTGGTAGTCGAAAGACCACGGGAACGGATTAGCCAACTATTGGGGGCCGCAAGAATTTGAGACGGCACTTGTTCAGCCTGAAGAGGGTCTTGAAGGGTCGGCTACTGAGGTTGGAAACAAAGTTGGTTCTGTGACTGTAACAGAACATGAGTCAGACCCAGACGAAGGGCATAGTGCTGTTCAGTGATGAGTGGCAGTTGGCGAATGTCAAAAGGAGGGAAGACTGATGCCGCAAAGAGAAGATGACCTTACTGAAATTCCGGGAGAAACAGAGGACTCTGATCTGAGTGACGCTGAAGAAGGAGAAGAAAACACACTCAAAAGGTCAATAAGAGCAAGAGTGCCTTGTTGGAGGGACTCTCCTGCTAAGTAGACATATTTCTTCACAAATTGCCAAGAGTTTGAATTGTCCCAGTACTGGAATAGTAGTGGAAATGCATCTGAATCTGAAAGAACCTGAGATACTCTTTGAGCTCACAATTGAACTATTGTTACTAAGACTGAGCGCTTTGAGATAATTTATTTTCAACGTAATCAAGCTTCCTTTCTTGGATGTCCATGGGTATCGTGTGTTAGCTAAAAAAGTGAAACACTTTGTTTTAGAACTGATTATTAGTGAACTCGAGCCTTTTATCATTAGAGACATCGAATAAGGTGCAGAAAAGAAGGAAAGGCTCATAGGGACTTTGTAAAAAATCTGTTGCTTATTGATCAAACTTCGTTTTCCTGTTTGCACAGGTGGTAAATGACAGGAAGAACCTGTAGCTGCTACGTTTCACCCAAAGGTTTAGATTTTAGCAAAGAAATGGAAGCCAATACCAAAAATAATTCTATAGCTGATGGTACACCTTGTATTAGTTCTAATAAATGTAGATGCATCACAGGCACACTAATAGTTGTAGTAGTAGTACTTATAACAACAGTTATAGGGTCGTCTCCAGCTACATATAGGCCAGGAGAAATTATTTCAACAGTTTCACCAACTACCTCACGTTCTGTCGACTCGATAATAAAGAACCAATATGGAAGATTAAAATGTTACATACAGACATGTCAAGAGGAGATTATGATTCGAATGTGTATTTTCAGTTGCTGTAGGAGTATGTTGAAACAATGAGAGCAAGAGATTGTTATGTGTACACGCAGTTGCCTGCCTCAGTAGTTGAAAGCACTACCTACCATCATATACCTTTGACATATGGGACTACGTGTTGTGTTTTGATGAGTTTATTCTATGGGCAAGGTAGTTGCCAGTATTATTTTTCAAATTTTGATTCAGTATTGTAAGAAATTCAGATTCTTTAGCATTTGCATATGAATCATTATTTTAAAGGTCAAAATTTGCAGATAGATATTTTGTATCTCTTAAGACACTGGATACGGCTTACACTCATGGACACAATCTGACCTGTTTAATGTCTGACGTAGAAAAGAACATTTTAAATTTAGTTGAGGACAGATGGAGAGACCTGAAGAATGAAGCTGAAACTAGTGAGAGTGTAGGAAATCATAAGTAGGGTCCTGAAGAACTAAAACAGCAGGAAGAAGGAATTATACCTGCCCTTGCTTTAGATTGGAAGCATACAAGAAAATGGTGCATACATGTTGATCAGAGTTAAATTGATCCACTGTGTTTAGGGGAGAGTGATCGTGAACATGTGTTTAAAGTGAGAGCAAGAAATCTCCGTTATTTGGAAGGAAACGTTCCTGTGATTCCTGGAGTATATTTCATTTGTGGACAAAAAGCATATTTCAAATCGCCTTATGGATGGCATGGCACATGCTATCTTGGTATAGTGTTCCCAAAAATTTACCATGTTTGCAATTTGATGAGCCGGCATGGGAAAAGAAACACAAGGTACTAATGAGGTGAAATCTTTGCCCAGAAAGTATTACTTTGTGTAAAAACAATAAAATAATGAAGTCAAAAAATGTTCCACATTATACTGCATGGTTTGCCTTTTCTTGACACATAATTTGCTGCATAATTCTAGTGTCCCTGAGTATACCAAACAGTGAACACAATAGAAGTGAGAATACCTCTTTTTTAAATATGGTCTCACAGATAACTAGTGTACAAGTAGGAAGTTGTCTACAATAGTGGATAAGTTATCCACTAGTACTACAAATTCTCTACTGCTTATAAATGGTATCAATCAGATTGATGGTTCTTCAGAAAAGACTTGCGTTAGACCTTCTACTCGCAAAAGAGGGCAGAGTCTGTCAGATGTTTAAGGTCCAGCAATGCTGTACTTATATACCTGACAAGGGTCAGGATCTGGATAAGTATATTTGGAATATATCGGGGTTGATGAAGGATTTGGAGAGGTTGAAAGCAATGGGAGTTTGGGAAACCATCGGAAATTGATTGTTTGCTGTGGGAAAGTGGTTTGGAAATTTGGGAAGTGGAACATTGGGTGCAATCTTGAAGCCCATTTTGATAATTGCTCTTTGTGTGACATCCCTGTTCTTGATCTTTAAGGGATATAAATATGCTCAACTTAGACAGGGAGTGAAGAGATAAAAGAGCAGATGTTAAGTTAGAGGAGAGTCAGGACAGATACTATAATGATATAAAACATCTGGAGTACACAAGACAAAAAATGATAAAGACCACACAGTTTTAGATGGTTTGTCTGATAAGATTAGATTGTTATCTGTGATGGCTCGAAACACCTGGGGCAGCATAAAATTGGCTCTACCCTCATTATTATTGATAAGGCCACATATGTATATTATGGCCTCATGTATTCATGAGATTTAATGTAACCTGTAAGAGAAAAGTGCACTTAAAGCCACATATCCAGTGCATGTGCTCTGTAATCAAGACATTTATACATGTATGTTGCTAATGCTTTGTCTTAGTAATAACGAGTTATAGTTTATATGTATTCATAAGAAAATATTTTGCTTTGTTATTTAATGGAATATGTATACATGAGAAAATGCATTTACTCTTATAACAGGACTGTTCGTGCATTAATATTTTTCCAGTTATAACTTGTATTGACGTTCTTCATTTGTTAACTTGAACAAAGGCCTTAAGAACTTGGGTTTTGCAATGTTTAACCTTCAATGTAAATGTTCTCTTGGATGTAGTATTTTTCTCCCATCTCCAGATGCCTGATATGATGACCTAATGATGGAAAGAAGGCTCCTTTGTGTGAAACTGATAAGGTAGCGAGAAGGGAGTCGAGGTTGAAAGAAAATATGACCAGAAGGGAGGCTTACTGTCTGTGTGGAATGAAGGCATAAATTCAAGGTTGTCTAGAGATATGTGGATCAAACGAGAAAGAGTTATCGGTGTGTTTTCGAAACATACATCTAAGAAGAAGGAATTATGACGGTGTCTTGTTAAAGAAAGAATTGTTTGTAGGTGGTCTCTAATTGGGTCCATGACAATAATTTAGTAGGGTCTTTGAGACAATAACTAGGAAATGCTTGTGATTGCATGCTGCACACTACGCCAAGACTTCTTAGGCAGCGGAGAGGTTTAGACATCTGTGCCTTACGTTTCTATGCTTTATTTTAGTTGTATGGCTTTATGCTATGCAATACTTTATTTTGAAACTTCTACTGAAGTTTCATGCTGACACCTTTTTCTTTTCATTATATGGATCTAATCATAGCTTGTATAGCAACTTATAGAGTAGCTTAATTGAAGATTCAGAAATCTTCATGCATCATAGACAGAAAGATTGGACTTTTCAATCCTCTTATTCTGTTGTGGGTTTTATGTTTTGTACCATCGTTACTGAGGTTCTCATTGGTTACTAATTATTGAGAATTAACTTTGTTCGTAGAGCTGGAAGTCCATTGATAATTCTGTATTGTTATATGATGTTCTTGAGATTGATCTATATTACCCTGACTTTAAATTGGTAATAAATACCTGTTTAATCTGATTTACCGACTTGGAGCTTTACTGTGTAGCCAAATGGGTTGCACTGTATTTCGAATTTGAAATGAAAACTTATGAAAAATCAGCTGACACGTGTTTCGCCCAAACGGCCAAACGGCCGAGGGCTTTTTCAAGGCTGTCAATAACCACAGTGTTTTAATGTAACAAAAATATTATAGCAAAATACCCCATAATAATATTGAAGTGAGTGCAAATTATATACAAAGTGAATAAAAACAAAGGTTATATTCATTAATGCATGAAATAATAAAACGAAAAGTAAAGACCTAGGATTAGTAAATAAAGACAAAGGTGAGGTGAACCAAGGTTTGCGAAAGAAACAGGGCAAAATAAGAAAAAGAAAATAGGTGAAGTGAGGCATAAATATTAGCATTAAGTAACTTTAATAGTATAATAACAAACTTTACACAATGGTACATTTTAAAACATGAATGTTGGACTAGCCATTAGAGACATGAATATGTCTCCATACAATCCTAAAGGTCATAAATCATTAAAACATACGATCCATCTAATTCCATAGTCGTACCATTTCCCACAAAGATATCATAACAAGCAAGCAAAACAAGAGCCCCAAGACAAATAAATATACAATTACTATTGAACAGAGCTAGAAGGGTATTGTGAATAAAGTTACTGAACAAAGGAGGGTAACACTTACCAGGACAATTTATGGTGCAGGCCTATAATTTAAATGAGATTGGAAGTAAGACACAGTGTAAGCCAACTGTCATTATTCGTCCGTCAAGTTTCGTCAACTTGCTCATAGTATGAATCTAATTATCTACTCATATTGGGACCATCAGACTAGTCAAATTACTGATAAAGAATGTTGTGTTGATCGTAAACTAATCTATGGTTAGGCGCATTATAACATCTAGAATTTGCCAGGCTGATATACCAGAAAAACGAGGCAACGTGTAGGATCCATGTTAGGGGAGTATAAACGTAATTATAAACTCCAGACGGGAAAAATTGGAAACCGAAATCCTAGTGTAATAGTGCAACGAAAAAACTCCCAGGAACACTATTCTATTAAATTTGAACCAATGTTAAGGCCGTTACTGGTCTTGATAGCTTGAACTAGAGTAGTGTCAAGTAAGGGCCTACATTGCTAGAAATCGTTCTAGCAATGTAGGCACTGCCAGAGGGTTTGGCGTCCGACTTACATGTATGTACTGGGCGTTCAGCTAAGTCTATTTTAGCGGTTACCCCTTACTCGACACTCCTCTAGTTCAAGCTATCTAGACCAGTAACGGCCTTAACATTGGTTCAAATTCAATAGAATAGTGTTCTTGGGAGTTTTTCGTTGTACTATTACACTAGGATTCGGTTTCCAATTTTTACCGTTGGGAGTTTATGATTACATTTATACTCCCCTAACATGGATCCTACACGTTGCCTCGTTTTTCTGGTATATCAGCCTGGCGAATTCTAGATGTTTTAATGCGCCTAACCATAGATTAGTTTACGATCAACACAACTTTCTTTATCAGTAATTTGACTAGTCTGATGGTCCCAATATAGGTAGATAATTAGATTCATACTGTGAGCAAGTTGACAAGATTTGACGGATGCAATAATGACAGTAGGCTTACACTGTGTCTTACTTCCAATCTCATTTAGATTATAGGACCGGACCATAAATTGTCCTGGTAAGTGTTACCCTCCTTTGTTCAGTTACTTTATTCACGATACCCTTCTAGCTCTGTTCAATAGTAACTGTATATTTATTTGTCTTGGGGCTCTTGTTTTGCTTGCTTGTTATGATATCTTTGTGGGAAATGGTACGACTATGGAATTAGATGGATTGTATGTTTTGATGATTTATGACCTTTAGGATTGTATGGAGACATATTCATGTCTCTAATGGCTAGTTCAACATTCATCTTTTAAATTTATCATTGTGTAAAGTTTGTTATTATAGTATTGAGGTTACTTAATGATCATGTTTATGTCTCACTTCACCTATTTTCTTTTTCTTATTTTGCCCTGTTTCTTTCGCAAACATTGGTTCACCTCATCTTTGTCTTTACTTTACTAATCCTATATCTTTACTTTTTGTTTTATTATTTCATACATTAGTGAATATAACCTTTGTTTTTATTCACTTTGTATATCATTTGCACTCACTTCAATATTTATTATGGGGTATTTCAGTTTAATATTTTTGTTACATTAAAACACCGTGGTTATTGTTATTGTCAGCCAAGAAAAAGCCCTTGGCCGATTGGCCATTTGGGCGAAACACCTGTCGGCTGTTCTTTACATGACTGTATTGTAGTAATAAATAATTAAAACGGCACACTTGGCTTATCAAGCATAAGAAGATCTATGAATTTTCGAAATTATTACCTCATATTACAATTGATCAACGGGCACAGACCTCCTTCTAGATCTCACATAATCTTGCACAACCAATGGCCTTTGGGTGTAGCCATTTGTGAGGCACGTGCCAATCAAAATATTGGGTCTTGAATACCTTAGCGTGAATCCCAGATTTATTCACCCAGTGGCAAACAAACCTTATGAAAAATCATACAGTCATGTATCAAACAATTCAGGTACCTTTTGAGACAATGCAGGATTTGCCTGTTTATGTCAGGAAAACAAGCGTTCTAATATGCATTCCAATTAGAGGGTACAATGGCTCAGACACAGAGATGGCCCCTAATGGGAAATAGCGATAATGCTATGTTCGCCCTGGTTCATGGTACAATCACTACTATATAGAAATTCAGTTTCACTTTAGTAAATCCTTGTAAAATCCTTCCATATTTGGTCTATAAAGTGCTTATGCTGCAAAGGGTGTGGAATCAGAATATCCTTGTTAAAATATTGCCTGCGAGGGGCGTGGTCTCGCTGCAAATGGGGTGAGACGCGCATTGTAGGAGCTCCGGGCCGCCGCCGGCATTATAAGCGTTTTTCAAGCTCATATCCATAGCGGAGGGGCCGGAATTCGGGCGTCTGGACAGCGGAGGCGACTGGGAGACGATCCCGGGACCCGGCGACCCGTGGAACCAGCAGGCAGCGGCGGGAGCGGGGCCGGTGGGGGGACGCCCCGGCGTATGCAGCCTCAGCCGCCATCTTAGCGCCTGCGGCCTCCTGGGCCCTAGAGGGAGTAAATATCGCCGTTGCCCCGCGCCCTTGGCCTGGAGTTTGGCGGCGATGCGGGGCGAGTGACGAGCGGGGCACAGGAGGACTTGCGGTCGGCCCCCGGGGGCAGGATCGTTCAGCTGCTACCTCGTCTGGCCGCCAGTTGGGGACATCGCTGCGAGGGTCATACGTGGGGCCCACCCGGTGCAGACTGCGGGACGGCGAGGATGCTGCGCACCTGACTGGGCCCCTGGGCCCCATTGCAGAGGACACCAGGGGTGTCTGGCTGCCCCCTGTGGGGCCCCCGGAGCTGACGGACGGCGACAGGACCCGGTAGGAGAGCGCTTCGGCCCGCAGGGCTGCGGCCACCATCTTGGTGCCCGCAGCTGCATGAGCCCGTGATCGAGCGGGCATAGCCGTCCACCTGCGGGACTGCCGGAGGAACGGCCACTACACCCCTTGCACTCCGCTCGGCGGCGGTGACCGCCATCTTGTTTCTCGGTGGCTGCTGGCCTGTGGAGACCCTGCCTGTTGCTGTGGCCGCCCCCCCCCCCGGTCTTGCTGGCCCTTGAGGGGTGGCGCCTGAGCTGAGGCGCAGCTGCGGTTGCTTTGGGGGCCGCGCCGACCTTCACGTCCTGCTGGGGATTGGAGCGCGCCGCCGAGGAAAGGTCCGGTGGTCTCGGGGGCCCGGGACACCTTGGCAGATGCCGTGCTCGCTGTGGGCCCCTGGCGAGGCTGAATGCGGCCCTGCGGAGCGGCCTTCTCGCCTGGTTCACGCGTGGTGAACAGCTACAAGACGCCAGCTGACACTATATCAGACATCAGGGCAACGGAGTCCCTCCGCAGGTGAGGTGTGGGGGTGGGGAGCCCTGTGTGCTGTGACCTAGCTAGAGGTGTCTGCGGGAACTGGGTCCTGCGCACCGCTCCTGGGGCCCTACCCCTCACCTCCTATATATATTGGCCCACAGCCCTGCATGACCTGGACACTGGCCTGGCGTTGCCTTGGATCCACTGGGGGGTGCCCATCATTGATCGGAGCACTTGGGGGTGCTTGGAGGAGTGGGCCTCTTCTCCCTGTCGCTTTCGCCATGGACTGGCACCGGGCTTCTGGGAGCGGGCCTCCTTAGCCTGGGGTGTGCCCGTCTGTCGTTGGAGCGCCCGGGGGTGACCCCTGACCTGCGCGGGGGACGCTGGACCGGGGGGACGTCCACTGCAAACCCTCCACTCAGGAGCCCCTATTGATTAGCTACTGCTGCACCGCCCCCCATCGCTTTCCCCCGACACCGAGTGACTCTGACATCGCGGATGACCCATCGCTTTGAACACTGCGATACGGCCTGGGTCCCTAACCTGTAGCTGTCTGTCTTTTGTCTGTGCGGTGGGGGACGCTGGAGGCGGACTGCACCTCGGCATCTGGGGGTCTGCTAGCCTTGGCCGCCTCAGTGGAAATTGCCGGGTGCCTCATCCCCGAGGGAGATGACACGCACTAAGTCGGGGAAGGAGTTGGCGGTGCCTCAGAAGGACAACCCGGTCGCCGCTCTTGGAACAAGCCAGGTTCTGGCGCTCCGGTGCTATGGCAGCGCCGGTTGGGGATGACTCAGCACCAGTCACGCAAACCTTCATGGCCAACTTTATGACGGAGCTCAAGTCCGAGATAGGCTCTCTAAGATCGGAGGTCCACTCCTGTGTGCGGGAGCTCAGGAAGGAGGTCACTGACCTCGGAGAGAGAGTGGATGGCCTTGAGCGGACAGTAGATGCCCGGACAGAGGACCAGGAGCAGCTCTGGCAACGCATGGCTACCTTGGAGGAGCAGCACATAGACCTACAATTGAAGCAGGAGGATTTGGAGAACCGGAGCCGCCGCAACAATCTCCGCCTCCGGGGATCCCGGTGGGAGCGGAGGGAACAGATATTATGACCTTCGTGGCACAACTTCTGCATGACATCTGGGGCGATGACGACGCATCCCCGCCGGCCCTCGATCGAGCACATCGAGTCTCGGGTCCCTCTGCTCGAGCGGGCTTTGTCCCGGACATCCTGACCCGGGTCCACTTCTTTACGGAGAAAGAGGCGATTCTCAAGGCGGCGCGCTCCAAACCAGACCTCGCCTACAAAGGTACTCCAATACAGCTGTTCCAAGATCTTGCCCCTACAACGCTGCACCGACGCAGAGACTTCAAGCCGATAACCAATAAGTTGCGGAGCCTGAACATTCAGTATCAATGGGGCCATCCCTTTGCGCTTATCTTCCAGTGGGACTCCAAACGTCGGATGGTGCGATCCCTCCGAGAGGCGGCGCAGCTCTTGCACATCCCCGTCTCCACACCGTCCAGCCCAGCTCGCAATCCTTCTCGCGCTCAGGAGCCTGCCAAACCCTCTTGGTCTCAGGTGCGCCGCCACAAGAGAGCACCACATGTAGGGGAGCAGTCGGCTTCCCAGGCTAAACAGGAAATCATCCAGCACATCCGCTCCATGGAGGAGTCTCGCTCTTCAGCTAGCTCCCGGCCCGCCACGCCGTGACTGTGAAGCAACACCTTCCAATGTGCCCTTTCATGATGCTTTGTCCACTGCTGCGCTCGGAGGGCGCTGACCCATGTTCCCACCTCACGCCGGACGGCCTCCCGGCCCCTCACTCTGATGGCGGGCGGCCCGGGTCTCCCTCCTTTGCCCTCGCGCCTGGAGCTTAGAAGATACCCCCCCCCTGCTCCTAGGAGAGTGACTTCTCCGGGATGATTTACGCCCTAGGGCCGCGATTATCCTTGGACTGGAACAGGACCTTGTGGCCCAGTTGGCCACTGTTATATTTTATTCTGACCGTTACACTTCCCTCATCTCTATGTCCCTCTTTTCTGCCTCTCCCTTTCTACTTCTCCCCTCTGTCTTCTCTTCTTCTTGGTGGTAGACGGGGCGGCCTCTGTGGTCCCCCTTATGTTTCTGGGGGATCGTGGTTCTCTGGCCTGTCTTTCTCATGCTCCTGCCGTGTCCCGCCCCTCCTGCGGCATCGTCGCCGGTGCTACTGCTTGCATCCACCTTCCCATGGACATGACTGCTAGCCCTGCCTTGAAACTTATCTCCCTCAACGTTAAAGGGCTTAACTCACCAAACAAACGGCAACAGATATGGCGCTACCTGCTGCAGCAACAACCAGACATTATCCTCCTTCAGGAGACACATCTGCTGAAAGCTGATGTTTCCCGAATGGCCCATCCCCGCTACCCCTCCAATTTTGGGCATCTGCCCCATCTAAAACGGCTGGCGTAGCTATACTTTGTGGCTCTGGTGTAAGGCAGGGGGACTCGAAAGTTATCCGTAGCCATGATGGCCGCTTTCTTAAGGTGGAGGTCCGGATGGGGCACCGATCCTCACCCTTTGCAATATATATGCGCCCAACCAGGCGCAAGATCCCTATCTCCGCGCCTTCCTGCGGGAACACGTGCCGCAGCCGAACCCTTCTCTTATCATTGGAGGCGACTTCAACCTGGTGTGGGACGCTGACCTTGATCGCAGTGGTGGGTCTTTCCATGGGGCGGGGGCCATGTCTTCTACCTTGAAGAAACAGTTGACGGACCTCACTCTGTTGGACTCTTGGCGATATCATTCTCCGGATGCGCGGGGCTACTCATACTACTCGCATGTACATCGCTCGTACTCGCGGATTGACCACGTTTTATCTCACATGCCCTGATAGGCGAGACGGTGTCTGCCTCAATGTCTGACATCTCGATCTCCGACCACGCCCATGTCGAGCTCCTCCTCCGTCACTGTTCTGCACGCGCTCCTCGCCCACCACGCTGGCGCTTTCCCCCAAGTACTTCGTGATCAGGCAGATGTGGCCAAAATTAGAGCGGCCATAGACGATTACTTTGCGCTCAACGATCTTCCGGAGACTCCTTTCCGGTAGTGTGGGACGCCTTAAGGCTACTATTCGCGGACGCGTCACGTCCATAGCGATTGCACGGGCACGGGAGGCGCGTCTCTTTGAGGACAATCTTACTAGGGAGCTCACGGCTCTTGAAAAACTCGATCAGGACCGCCCATCCTTAGCCCACAAAAGGCGCCTGGCCCTTCTTCGCGGCCAATTGCGAGCCCATAGAACCAACAAAGCCGAACGGACCCTGCTGGCGTTAAAGCAGCGCTACTATGAGGGGGATAAGGTGGGCACGGTCCTAGCTAGGCGCCTGCGGGCGCGCGCAGCCAAGGCCCACATAGCCCATATCCGCACCAACGAGGGCACAAGTGCAGTCACGGAAGCATCCAAATGCGAGGCTTTCCAAGCGTATTATTCTACTCTCTATGCTTCAGCACAGTCCTCTCCTCCCCAGATGCAGGCTCTGCTGGATGCTTGCCTTTGGACCCCGCTCAGCCAATATCATGCTAGTCAAATGGATGAGCCGATTACGCGAGAGGAACTCGCAGGGGCCCTAAAGGACCTCCCACTCGGAAAGACTCCGGGGCCGGATGGCCTTCCTCTCTCCTTTTATCGCATGTTTATGCCGCAGCTCAGGGCACACCTTCTTCGCCTTTTAACTCCTTCACCGCCAATGAAGGGCCGTCCCAGTCCATGGGGCTGGCCGAGATTGCCTTGATCCCCAAGTCAGGCAAGGACCCTGTCCTTTGCTCGTCCTACCGACCTATAGCTCTTCTGAATACGGACCTTAAGCTCTACACCAAAATACTGGCTAAACGGCTCAAGCCCCACTTGCCTGGCCTTATTGACCCGGATCAGGTTGGTTTTATACGCCACCGCCAAGGCGCAGACAACGTGCGCCGCATCGCGCACTTGGTGGGCAAAGCTCACCACTGGAATATCCCTGCGTGTCTCCTCTCGCTCGATGCGGAGAAGGCGTTCGACCGGGTGGACTGGACCTTCCTCAGGGCAGTGCTGCAGAAAATCAGGCTCGGCCCTGGTATGATAGCCCGAATCATGGCCCCTTACATCTCCCCGATGGCCCAGGTGCGGGTCAATGGCCAACTTTCTGCCCCCTTTTCCATTCACAGAGGCACTCGGCAGGGGTGTCCCCTTTCACCCTTACTCTTTGCTCTCGTGGTGGAGCCCCTCGCCATCCTGATCCGCCAAGCCCCTGAGATTCATGGCATTCCTCTTGGAGGCCGATCCCACAAGGTAGCTCTCTTTGCAGACGATCTCCTTCTCACGATATCACAGCCGCACATCTTGCTCCCGACCCTTTTGACTCTCCTCCAGTCCTTTGAGTCGGCCTCAGGTCTTAAAATTAATCACGAGAAATCTTGGGCTCTTAACATCACGATCCCTCGGGATGAAATCCCCTTACTGCAGTCGCTCGTCCCTTATCAGTGGGCCTCTCACTCTATCCGCTATCTTGGGCTTTGGTTAACGCCGAATCTTACCTCTTGGTCCCAGGTCAATTGGCAGGAATGTCGTAAGGCGGTTCTGGAGGACCTACGGGTCTGGAAACCTCTCACTCTCTCTGGCTGGGCCGCCTGCATGCAATAAAGATGTCGGTACTCCCTAAGATCTTATACCTCTTTCAGTCCCTTCCGACCCCCATCCCACACCATCAGATCAGAAGTCTCCAACGCGATCTCACCAAGTTCATCTGGGGAGGTCGACGGCCGCGTTTCTCTAATAAAGTCCTTATGTCCCCTCGAGATCGGGGTGGTCTGGCCTGCCCCAACTTGCTGGAGTATTACTGGGCCTCTCATCTTCGCTTTATATCGGAGTGGATGGCGCGGGAGAGTGAAAAGATATGGTTCCATATGGATAGGGCAGTGACTGGACGGTCTATATGGGACCTCCCTTGGCTACCCCGAGCATCTAGATCGCGCAGTGCGTATGTGGCCCTCCCTACTAGGACGGTGCTTGACATTTGGGATAGAGTGGCCGTCTCCAAGGGCCTCACTAGCTTTCCCTCCCCCATACTCCTATTGCTGGGAATCAATATTTTCCACCAGCTGTGCGCCCTCAGGTATTTATAGATTGGCTCGAGGGTGGGTGCCGGACAATTAGAGATCTCTTTTCGGGGACAAGTTCAAAACTTTTGCGCAGTGCAAGGCAGATTTCCAGCTCTCAGAGGGGGCCAGATTACAATATCTTCAACTTCGACATTGGATACACACACCCTCCATGGCACAGGCGGCCACCCGGGCGCTCACGCCTTTGAGCGGCTAGTGCGTGCTTTCGACAACTCCAAAGGACTCATCTCCCACACTTATCATGTCCTACAGCACCCCCACTCTCCCTCCCCACAACTACCAACGTCGTTGGCAGGAGGACACCTCTCTGGACATTGCCCCTGCGCAGTGGGATCGCCTGTGGCGGGATATCCCGAAAGTGTACCGCTGTATTTCCCAGCGGGAAACCGCATACAAGATCATGACCCAATGGTACTATACACCTCTCAGACTTCACAAAATGTTCCCTGCTACCTCTCCTCTTTGCTGGCGGTGTTCGAGCTCCCGGGCGACTTCCTTCATATTTGGTGGTCCTGCTCACTCCTGACCTCCTACTGGAAAGAGATCCTCAGCCATATTAAGGTGGTGATTGGTTTCCCCCTGCCTGCGACTCCAGCCACAGCTATCCTGGGTCCCAAGCCTGCTAACCTGCGCGCGCTCACACGCAATGACTGGCACATCTCACTTCACATGCTAGGCGCAGCCAAACAGCTTATTGCCCTATATTGGAAAAGGCGGAAGCTCCCCGATCAGTGTCTGGTTCACGCGTCTATGGCACACTACCACCATGGAATTGCTTACCGCACGCTTGCAATTTCGTGACTCTCACTACACTAAACTGTGGCAGCCGCTTGTTGCTCACCTCTGTAGACTGGAACACGCCCATCTACAACCTCCGAAACTCCGAGCCCTGCGCCTATATGATGACGCAATCTGTCCCCCTGACCCAGAATAGATTCCTTGCACCTCTCACCTGCTTCGGCCCGGGGTTTTGAGTAACCATTTCACCGGGCAACCACACTGATACGCCCCTATTGCGCTTTCCCGCCACCTCACCTGCCTGCAGTCATGTCCATTGGTCCGCTACCTATGCCCACTTGCTTCCTTCTCTCCTCGCCCACCACCTTTTTTCTCTCTCTCTCTTTCTCTTCACTCTCACTTGCTCATTTCCTCCCCCTGCTTCTTTCCTTGGGGACTCTCGACCCCCCCTCCCCTCTTTTTTCCTTCCTTTATTCTTCTGTATATCTCTTATACTTGAAGTTGACTTGTTTACCGTTGACCCCATTCTCTAAAGGAGCTTTCATGTGGCGCCTAACGTATAAGATTGTATAAGGACGCGGCCGGCCCTATTTGGGTTGTAGGCGACTTGCTGTGTATCACTCCGCTGAAGCAAAATTCTATAATGATCCTCTTATGCTTCCTGAACGATTGCTCAATGATGCGGCCGGCCCCTCATGGGGTTGTAGGCGGCTTGCCGTGTAGATGTTATGCCTCCTATTGCTTTCTTAATAAAAAAAGAGTTGAACCAAAAGCACTCCAAGTATAGCAATACAGAACTGCAAAAAAATAAAAGTTACATCAAAAATATTGCCTGCCATAAACAGGGTCGGACTGGCCTATAGGGCAATCAGGCAGTGCCCGATGGGCTGGTCTGACAGGTCAGTGTGTGGACTGTTTTTTGGCTGTCTGTGGGCTGGTTTTATTGTCTGCTGGGCCTGTTTTTACTCTTGATTTCCCTGATATTAAAACACAGATTGTCTGCAGCAAGCTCAAATCCATGACATGCAAAACACTTACACAGCGTGTCTTTACAAGTTCAATTCTTCCCCCTTTTGTAAATATGGCCCTCTATTCTAGATATATAATTCACTAATGGGGACCACCTTTATTTTTGTGCCTGGACCTATTTTCTGTTCCAGTCCGACCCTGTCTATCAATATCGCCCTCTGAATGACTTTTTGAAAAAGATTGCCAAATTGAAGTTAATATTAAAAGATCTACACCCAATGGGACAATATTTTTGCAAACAGTATTAAGAACACAATATTTATGTCAGAGAATACTTCTGTGGATGATATTCTGGCAAGCGTTGGTGTTTTTCATTCTTAAATCTCCAAATACACCAGATAAAATGTGCTGTGCTACATGAATCCACATAATAGTTGATTCTTTTCGCATAAGAAGAGCAAGTCACCTGTTTCATACTCTATACGTTTATTAGTTTAAGCCATCACACCCTCAATCTTGTATAATATCGGCAAGAGCCAGAGCGTGAAATGGTGCTTGTCTTCAGTGACCACTATGGAACAGCTGCATAGCAATGATAGCTCCCGTTTTCATGTACTGCTGAAGGTCTACAGAGGAAGGGTCCTTAGCCTCAACTCTACATACAGAGATCTGTGGGCCTGATTCACAAAGGTAAACGTACGCTACTGTGTAAGTTTACTATTTTTTTGGGTCCTCTCAAACTATGAAATTAATTTTACTAACAGTAATTTTACAACTGCGGAGACTCTGCAGCCGGGGTGGAGAAGTCTACACATAAAAAGATAGGACAGGACATTCTGCTCCTGAAAATGTCAAAAACTTTTGAGAGGTGGGCCTGGAACCAGGCGGCAACATGGCAGGTATGCTCTTGGAGAGCTCTAGCTGCTGATATCATGGTTCAACAGCTAATGCCTGGTCCAGAGGGTCACTCCAGTAGAATCGGAAAGTGATGTGGAATGCATTCTAAGCCCCTGTTGAAGAGAAAACAATATGAGAAGCTGTGCCGTTGGCATTTGCTCACTCCACTCCCACTCCATGTCACATGTTGGGACTGGGTTAAAAAAATTCTCAAGAGTCAAACCCAGAATTAAGTCATTTGGGCTTTTCCTTAGGCATAGGTATGATTGGGACACCGTAGGAGCCACTGAAGAAGTCTGAGTGAACCGTTGTGGTGTCCTAACCCCAGCAATCTTTGCATTAATGGCATGGAGAACCAGAGCCATTTTTTTTTACATATGATGGAAAGGAGCAAGAAACTGACTAGGGAACAGGTGGAGAGAGTCAGCCAAGGGGACAAGAGGAGAATCACTAACCCAAGCTGAGGATAAGAAGTTGAAGCTTAGTGACAACACTGAATGATGCTACAAGGAGTGCAGGAGAGCTCATTAGTTAGAGTGTTCTCGTGTTAGGCTAAAGGAGGGACACAGGGAACATGTGAACAGATGAGGTAAAGCTGTGGAGCAGCAGGTATGTAGGTTTCTTTAAAGGACTGAGACACTTCTCAGATGGCCACAAGACTTGACAATATCATTACAGCTAGGCAACCACTAAAGGCTGTTGTGGTGGAGCAGGAAGATCAAGATCCACAAAGCAGGGAATCAGAAGACTATGCTTAAGTCAAGGCAACAGGTAGCTTGAAACAAGGAAAGTAGAGCATTCTATTAAAAAATGGAACTAAGGCTGCAAGGTCAAAGAGCATCGGAGTGGATCTTAGAAGGAGAACAAATTGTATTGAAGGCTACTGCAATCATAGACATGCAGTGCTGAGTGGAAGCAAGATAAAGTAATTGTGTTACACACACCCATGAGCTCTAGTAAGTATCTGATTAAAGCACCCAAAATTAATTTGAGTGACTGAAAGACCTGTTTTGGAAAAAACCTTCGAGGGCACCTAATTTACCTCTTGATCCTAAGGGAAATACATCCTGAGAGCAGCGCCACGCTTAAAGCCTGTTCTGCCTCCCCACCCCCCCACCCCGAAGAAACAGATCTCTGAACACACACAAAGTGCTTGAAACCGCCAAAGATAAACATGAACAACCCATGTGTTAAATACAGAGTTTCAAGAAACCAGAGAGGATTAACTGGGGTACACAATGAAAGAGCTTTGATCCTCCATCGACCAAGCCAGATGTTATTTACTATCCCATGTTTCTAATGCCCTTCTGTGAGGCAGGAATCCAACCCTATCTTACTTCCCTAACTGCATGTTCTCACCCTTTCATAATTCTGCCCTTTTTCCCTCTATCTTCCTGGTACTCACTCTGTCACATTTATGTTGTAAACACCCTAATATAAGTATAAACCCTGATGGGGCTCAGCATGTCATACACTAACATATTCCTTATTGAAAAGAGAGGACTGAATAGGATGCAACGTCATAGATTTATGGTAACAGCTGAAACGAGGACTTTGCTAGAGAAATCTACACTTAGTTCATGGCAAGTGAATATTTGTTGTTAGAAGTAACCTTACCCAAGGACGATTGTGGAGTTGCCAGAGTTCTTATGTCACTGTATTGCACACCATAAAAACAAATAAAATAAGGTACTCAAAATGATACTCTTAAAAGATCTAGCCGGACGGCATTCTAGCAGGGTGAAAAGTCTAACTCGATTCTGGTGCATGTATTTCTTTCCTTCGTTTTCTTAGTTGAGCACACAAATACCATAATGCATCCTGGCAGTAACAAACCTAGTTATGGAGTCCAACAACACAATCTGCCATGATAGCTTAAAAAGCTATGTTTTAAGAGCTTTCCTTAAGACCAAATAGTTATTTGCCTAAAGTAGTTCTATGGGCATAGCATTCCATTTCTTAGCTACTGGGAAGGAAAAGTGGCGACCACTTAGAAGCAATTTGTTTGACCAGAGGTACAACTATCAAATGTGCAGCAGCAGCAGCAGAACGAAGGGTGCGAGTCGGAGTGTACCAAGTAAAGAGTTGGTGTATAAAGGAAGGTTCTCCATCATACAAAGCTTTAAAGTATGAGCAAAGGCTCTTAAACATTGATTGCTTACGAATCGGTAACCAATGCAAATGCGCAATACGTCCAGAAATGGTGGAAGAAGGAAGTAACTTAAGTAGTAACAATTCACAGTTAAAGATGAAAATGCAAAGAATGCAGTCCAGTGTCTGCAATCAAGCTAGTGGCATTTTGTCAGAGAAAAGCAAATAAGGGATGCCTTTGTTTATTTCCCTTGAAATACATATAAAGATGAGTGATGCAACAGAGAGGCATTTTCACAACAATCAGTTATGTGCCTCCTCTCTAGAGTTAAAGTAACTTTCAAAAGAGGTTTGGCAATGGTTCGATGCTGTATGAGCACCACAACATACCTGATGGTAGCTTTGGCCCCTGTGACCCAAAGGAACGGTTTTAGATCAAGAAGATTTCAACAAGGTGACCTTCTAGCACTCACTGCTCGATGCGCGTGCCACTGGCTGAGCACAAATACCAATTTTGTAACTGGATTAGGAGTCAGTGCATCACATTGTAACATAAGGCTTCGGTAAAGTGTGGTTGAGAAGAGTTTTTTTTAAAGGTTATTTTATTAAGTGCGGTATAGAAGCAAATAGGCAAGCTTTTCAACTCTATTTAAGAAGGGAAACCAACCAATCAGAATATCTATAGCCAAGGAAGGCATCAGGTTCAATAATAATGCTAATGTTTAATTTCCATGAAATATCACTTATTGTTATGTATCAGGATCCTGCCCTGATTTAAGGATGGTTGGCAGTGCACAGGAGTTTTAAAGATTTCCTGGACTTTGCAGCTGCCTGGATAATTTATTAAGAAATCCATCAGTGATTAACGTAATTTTAGTTCTGTAACAAGTGTCCGCCATATTTGATAGTTCATAAGTGTTGCTCTGTATTCAAATAGATGGTAATTTCCGCTCAAAATCTCTCTGTTGATGCAGCATATTTAATCTGTTGTATTTTTCATTTTTGTGATGTGCATAATGGTTTGTTACTGGATGCAGCATGTTTTGACGAGAAGAAGATATTACAGATGTATAGTGATGGGACTAGGTGGTTTGTTGGTTGACATCTATAAGAAAATTACGGATGAGATTGTACCAAATCCGTTTTCATTTTTCATTAATGATATGAGGAAGGAAGTAATACCACATTCCACTAATGTAACCATAATCCTTAAAAAATAAAAAAATAAATCGAACTGCACGCAGGGCATTTAGACCCAGGTTGCTCTTTAGTGAGATGCATAGTGAGATTCTAGCAAGTGGGCTGGTGAAACCTATTCCAGTTATAATTCATCGTGATCAGAACAGGTTTACACCTGGGGAGTATAGTGCAATCCTTATGATTACAGTGGACCACTTGTTACACATTTCAGATATCTGCAGCTACCCACTCGTTATCACCTTGATAAATGTTGGAAAAGCATCTGAGCTGGCCACTGTTTACAGAGGATGTTAGTTCTAGTTATGACTTCATGGAAAGGATGAAGACACCCTTTAATGACTTCCCCTCCACAGTGTTTATTTGGAAGAGTAGGTCATCGCCATTTTCCACAAAAAGAAGTCTAAGCAGAGTTGTCCCCCACTCTTCATTTTTTTTATGCTGTGTTGGGTCCTTAGCACGCTCAGCATTTGCAAATGATTATCCAATGCTTTTGCTTGAGTTACTATTAAATCAAGCTCAGATCATATGCTAATAATTATCTACACCTCGGATTTGGACCAAGAATATCGATGTCAATTCAAGGAAAATCACATGGACACCTCTCCTAATATAAAGTAAATTAATTAAAAAACAAAGGTCTCGAGGAAGTACTCGAATGGAGGGCAAATCCTGCTCAAAGAGAAACCTTGAGCGTATTATTTGGTCACTAAATAATGTAGCAACTTCACAGCTGTAATTTATACTCATTTTATGAAAAAGCTACAGAAGACAAAGGAACATCTTAAGGTTTGGAATTCCTCTCTCTGGAAATGGAGGGAAGATCGAACTCGAGTAAGATGTGCGATCTTTCCAACTATATTTTGCTTTTTATACCCTTTCCACTCATGTTACACGGAGCAACTTCAAAAAGTTACAATTGTAAATTAATGCATTTGTTTGGGGATATGGGTAGACTACATTGTCATGAAAGAAGATGAGAGGGCTGAAGAGCAATTCAGAATTTTAAATTGCCAATACAGAATGCAAATTATCTTTTTATGCCACTTGGTTCTGATCTATTTAAGTTACATCTGTGGCTTAGTATCTAGTTTGATTTGTGAAAGATTCATTTAAAAAAAAATAATAATAATTAATCAAAGCAATATTCCCTTGGGAAACAGTCATTACAATGCAATCATAACCACATGTGACCATTATCACGAACCCATTACCACAGATATGATTTTACCACCCATGCATTTAGCACGCATGCCTTTACCACGAATATGCTTTTAACACGCAGTCAATCGTGCCCTGCCTGGGAAGGTAGCAAAGAGTCTAGCAATGACCAAGGGTGACCTCGGAGCACAGGGCAAAGGCTGTTGCGTCTATGTCGCCAGTTTTACCTGGGCCCCCGGCTTTGCTCCTGTTATGTTTTTTTTCTCTGTTGGCCTATGAGCTGGCACCATGCACAGATTTGCCTGTCAGGTTCACATCCCTGTTGATTCACCGGTAGGTAGGAGGTGGGGTGCAGCAGAAAGAGAGCACGTGCTTAGGGAAGAAGCAAGAGGGGAGTTGCAAAGTCTGGTGTGGGGGAGGTCAGCAATTTAAGCTATAGCGCTCTCTGGCTAAAGGTCAGAAAGAAAGAAAAAAAGGTCTGTCATACAACCCCTCGGGGGAAACCGTCATTACAACTTCGTCATAACCACCTGTCTATTGGAAAGAAAAGCCTTACGTGCTTTTCATTGTAGTTGCAGCTTCCTCTGACTTGGCTTGCACCCACCATGATTTCTCCGCTGCCCACATACATAATGAGTCTACTCCTGAAGCCGATTGTTGTCTCCCCAGCGTGAGAAAACATTTCAGTACCTATGTTTCTGATGGCAGTTGCACCCTGCCAACATGGTATAGTGGAACTGCAGTGAGTGTTTTGTTTCCTATGGTAACTCACAGCCATGTCAACAGGAGGTGGGGGTAACACCTGCCATCATGGTATGGAACTTTAAATGCAACGGGCAGTCTTTCTTCCATCAGTGTTGTTGAGTTAGGTCCTCTGTCACATTCACAGCTGGGTGGTCTAGCTACATTATTCTAAACCACCACAAAGCCATTACCATATACCTTAAGAATGGATGCCAAATTGTGACCACGTATATGCCTTTACCAACCATGCCTTCACTACGAAATGTTCGTGGTAAAGGCATATGTGTTGCGAAATGTTTTGTGGTGAATGCATGTATGGTAATGACGCATGTATTGTATTGACTACATTGTAAAGGCATGCGTGGTAATTGCATGTGTGGTTCCATCATACAACCTCTTCCACTCTCCCCACTTCCTGGCCTCCAACCTCGCACTGGACTCCTTGCACTCATTTACCACCTAATCAGAGCAGCCAGTAAATTTGTGTCAACTCCAGATAAATAGGTAATTCCATGGAGAATTCTGTCTTGTAAATCTGCACCCACACAATTATTTCTCAACTGTTAATAGGAGAAAATACGAGCAGAAATACCATTGTAACAGAAATTCGGTAACTGTAAAGCAGATGGTAAATGTAGAGTTTTGGAAACGTTTTAATGATTAGTTATCACCTCTTGATATTGTAGCTGGAAGGCTGTTGAATGTTTAAATTAACTCTCATTTACGTCTTGCCGAAGAAAGATTATGAGCTGTGTATTGCAAGATACATCGTTGGCTTGCAGTGGGCTTAGACCCCGGTCTTTGCTCACCATTGATTGGCTTCATTGTCACTCTCATTTGCTTGCTGTTAATTTGTTAGTGTGATTGAGCTTCACTGCCTCTTCTTGGGTTTGTCCCTCCCCTGAAGACTGAACATAATTACTTGTGTCCTTCTACTGCTCATTTTCAGGTGCAACTTTTTTTTTAAAGTACTCTTTTGTAGGAGGGTGCATGCTTGGTACTTGCACTTATAAAATGATGTGGCCAGGTGCCTATGGCTTTTTTTTTTAAAGACATGCTGAAAAGCGTCGGACATGTTAGAACCAATGCCATAGCCAATAGGTCCCAACTGCGAAACCTATTGGCTTTGCCAATGCTAGTTTAAGTCTGCTGACACTTCTTTAGCTTGCTTTGAGAGGTGGGCACGCTCAAATCCTGTTGATTCAGCAATGGAATGACTTTGCCTGCTACGCTAGCCGTGACCAGTGGCTCAAAGAACATAACAAGAGAGCAACAAGAGTTGCTTTCTCCAAACATTTTAATGGTGAGACTGGAAGCTGAACTAATATTGCACGTGCAAGAATGGTAAATGTGCTCTAATGCAATATTTTATAAATATGCTTGTGAAATCCACACTTAAATAAAATATTGATAGCCAATCACAAAATCTCAGTCAAAGGCAGTGAACTGAAGATGAACAAAGTGGAATCCTGCAAATTTCATGCCATTGTGCCTACACAAAATACTATCTATTTGCATGTAAATAATATGTTTGAGAGAACTAAGGCCCAAATTGATCAAGGGCCTGTGTCGCTGTTGTGTCACGCAAGGCAAAACAAAGCAATGCAGCCCTTTAAGTCAGATTTACTATGCCACACAGAGCCACCTTGTGTGGCTCTGCGTGGCATAGTAAATGTGTAGTAACAAAAGGCAGCACAAGTCGTTGCCTTGCTTTACTCTGCATTGGGAAGGCATTCCATTGGTCAAGACTGTGTGTCCCCACGCATCCACCCATGGTTTTTGGTGCATTCCCAGATTTACTAAGACTAGTAAACCTGGGAATGCGTCAAAATGCTACGCATTGCCAGGTGAGGTGTAATAAGGAGAAATATGTTTATTTCTCCTTGTTATTACCTCTTTCTACGCGGTTTTATGACTGCAGCACACATAGAAAGAGGAAAATGCCTCAGAGGATTGTTTTTGTGCAAGAAAGTGTCCCTTCCTGCACAAAAACAATCCTGCCTGTAACACAGACAACCTTGCACCATGCCACAAAAGTGCCTGTGTTGGCGCTTGGCAGCCACAAGTGCGCTAGTGCAGAAAGAGAGCAGGAATGCACAATATGTTAGTAATTATGGTGTGTTCCTGCTCTCTCCATTTGATGTAGCGCAGCAAGTTGTCTTATTGCGTTGCGCCAAATGTTAATAAATCAGGCCCTAAATGTGGACTGTAACTTGAAAATTTATGTGTGAGCTAACTTTCTCAAGGCATGGTGTAAAGTCCCGAATTTTCAAGAGTATGTTATACTGCCAGTAGATACAGCAGCTGGTCACATATTTGCTTAGGGGTTTTACATTAACTTTTTTATTTGCTGAAACACCGAATTGCACTAGGAAAAGTTCAGTTGGAATTACTGGGTCTCTCGTAATGAGGGCCTGAAAGATAGGACTGTTCTGCCTGTTAACAATTGTGCGATTGCACTGCAGTGGCCATATTACGGTATGGGCTCATGCCCCCATGCAAATGAGGGAACGCCCTCTGATGATATCGCTGGTGCCTTATGTGTGCCAGCGCTATCTGTATTACATAAGGGGTCACACAAGCGTCTGCGGCCCCTTCTGAAATACCAAAGTGCCCCGGGGGTGCGCAAAGTTGGCGCAAACGCCGGTTGCACCCCCTGGGCAATCCGGTATACAGCCCCAGTTAGACATTTATTTCACTCTCTCTGACCACCAAAGCATTGCAGACCGGCACTGTGCTCACTCTCTTTCAGCAGTCTCACCTTAGGCACCCAGTGGCGTTGCGCAGCACTTGTGATGAATGCAGTTGTATTTTACGGTCATCCTGAAGTGGCGAGTTTTCCCATCCAGAATGAGGGATGATCACTGCATTGGTTAGCACGGCCAGGGCGTCCTGAATAATTGGCATTTTAAGTGCATCGCACGACGATAGATTCCAAAGGACTCCTGTATCAAAAAGCAAACAGAAGAAAAAGATCTGTAAGCACTGTGCTGCTTCAAGAGAATGCATTATGATTGCTCTGTGGAACCCCAGACACAAACACTGTACACAGAGAGAAATGCCTGCACGCTCCTAGAATCAAGAAACCGACTCACTGCCAGTGCTCATTTGATGCCACACTGAAAGCCAGTCTATACTCCAGTTAATTTCTCAGAGTTTGCCTCCAAGCACCAAGGGGGTCAGCAGTCAAACCCTTAAATTCATTCTTCAAATAAGATTTCCATCAATTTTGGCAAGAGCATCCAAATAATTGAATATAATATCCCATGATGCACTTACACGTAAAGGACGCATGCTAATACTTTATCTGCTCAGTTACCAGGCTGCTGCCTTAGCAACCAATAACCAAAATGTGAAAAGGAAGATGGCACCCGCATTCAAGGCTACAGACAGTTATTATGAAGGTGAAAATGTACCCGAACCCTGCATTCCTTCAATACAGCTGTCGAGCGAGTGAAAATAGTTCTCTGCGTTGTGGCTGCGTGTTGAGGAGTCGGACGCAGCTGGGCGTGACGGCCTACACTAGTGCGCGATAAGAACACTTGTACACTTGGTGACTGGGCAGTGAATAACACCCTCGAGACCCCGGAGGATTATGACTTTGCCTTTTTAGTAACATAAACACTTTACCGGACACAACCGCTGTATTTCAAAATGCACTGCGATACTACACAACCAAGACACTTTTGTCACCACATATTTTTGACCAGGCCTCGTATAATACAATATTTATTTCCGGCTTCTGCCATGGCATGCGGCTTATACATTTGTTTTTGTATAGGTAATTTTATTGTTTAACATATCAAACATCGCCAATCTCTATATGCATCTTTTCATAAAATCTGACTTTGGCGAACACAATCAGTAGTGTAATGGTCCAACTGAGGACGTACATCATTTCCACCATTATTGCAGACTTCAGAGTATTCACATAAATCGTCCAACAATTATCATTTTTCACTATGCCAGCAACGCAATCTTAATGAGAGAAGCAGAAAGAAAACGAATCAACATAAAAGCACAACTAAACTATCTTTTCCGGCACTGAGCTACAACGATGTACTGTGTTGTCCAATCTGACACATTCCTAATTCACTCTTCTTACTCCATGTGAGAGAGGAGCAATCTGGTGGCATATTGCTGAGATCCCATCCAAATTGAAGGTTCTTTTCAATAGAGTACATGAAACCATACTTATGGATGGGTCATGTTTGGCTGAATTGTGTGCACAAATCCCTGTCATTTCTAAAGTCAGATAGAATTGCATCCCATGGCTGAGCGACATCCGGTTTTCTTAACCCTCTTCGTATCTCCGTATGTAGTAACGTGCTCTCATAGCCCACCCAGTTCAATACTTCTTGCTGCCATTTGACGATGGGAGGTGCAGGTCTGCCCTTCCTACCCATTGCTACCGGTCTCTTAGCTATATTGAACATCATATCAATCAATCAGCTAGTGGTCTTCGTGTCTCTGGGGTGGGAAAACGCACCTAGTAAACATGCCTCTGCCAAGCAGTCAAAGTTCCTGCCTGTGACTATTAACTAAGAGTATGATTTGATACCAATAATCTTTGATTTTTTGGATTATTTCATGTGTTGGAACCGGTACTGTCTGATTAGTTGTAGGGATGCCCTAGCCAGGCAGACGGCACCGCTCCCATCAAGGGCAGGTGATTACACACACTGTACAACCCATGCTCACCCTTGGGTAGCTTGGCACTCAGAAGTCAGTCATAATCCTAATAATGCTATGTCACACAGCAATATCAGTAATATGTACATACACAGAATTATAACACTTTTAGCAGCACCGCGGGACGAGGCCACATGGGTAAACCCAATTTTGAGAGGTAAAGTGCTTTTGGCACGAAAACCACGTGTAAACCAACCAACACAGCCGACCAGTTTCATGAAGCACAGGCGGTTCACCGACGGTCACTCCCCCCACACTCACACTCACTACGCAATGTGACAGGTACCAAGCCGGTCCGTATGGGCACTTTCACTCACATACGCACCTGACACCCTAATGCGGTGCCACTGATACCAAGCAGGTCAAGGTAACACTCTGCAGACCCTGTGGCTCCAAACCCCCCACCAACCTCCTATTCACTACCACTGTCCCAGACAACCCTGAGGGAAGTTTACCAGCCCCTCCCTCTGGACAAAAGGTCACCCATGGCAGAGGTCATACCTCATCTGGGTCCCCGGAAAGCAGGTGGGGATACACAGCGTAACCTGACTCTATGCTCTGGAGCACTCGTACTCCTTAAAATGTCACAGGAAACATATTAGTGGGCCGTGGCAGAATTTTCTATGCTAAATATAAAGCGGTCCCCTGTGATAACTCGTACACGTACCACAGGATCTAAGAAATGAAAATTGATAAAATACATGTGGATTTACTGTCCTTAATGAGAACAGCTTATAATGAAGCCCTGAAGAAGTCCCTTAGGACGAAACGCGTTGGCTACTGTGGCTTTCAATTTTAATGGAAGAAGAATTTGAAAAAGAAGAAAGAATTTTCCACAAAACATACTTATTGAACAATATGAGTTTTCTTAATTGTATATACTATGAGCTCTGTGTTGAATGGTCATGAGTGAGAAACAATAAGGTTTTCTACAAAAAAAGGGTGCTGAACCATAATAATTGATCTGATGCACAATGAGATGAGTCGCACCAGACACTTCAGGTTACTCGAAATAGAGTTGCAATTTTGTACCTTCCTAGAAATGAGGCACTAGGTCTGGTACACCTTGATGTGGATTGCTCCAGATGTTTCCGGTCACACACACAGGCACTAGTTCAGCAATGCCACATGAGGTAGAATGAGACTCTGCAATGGTTGCGTCCCTCACCTACGAGGGTCACAAACTGTGAATCAGACACCACACGTAATGAGCATGCAGTCAGCGTGACGAACAAGAGAAATGTGGCACAGTCGACGAAGTGGGCCACGTTGATCCCGCAACCGGTAAATCCACTCACCACCAACCAGACGCTTATGCGTCCTGAGGTCCCAGCAGTAAAGGAACCACTTCGCCGTAGAAGGGGGCAACTTCTTGAGCTCCACACTAGACACTCTGGACTTCAGGTACAGTTCTGTTGTTCCAAGTTCACACCACACTGTCCAGCTTTCAGCAGGCGATGTGGGCACTTACAGGGCTCTTCTCTCCAGATGTCACAGGTAGATGGTGGGGTCCCTCATAGGAGATGTTTGATATCCCTGAGACCTCCGAGAGAACAGGAGACCAGCCAACTGGTCCCTGGGAGCCCACTTCAGGGTGCCACATGTCAGCAGGTTGTTGGCCCATGCCAGTCACTATTCAGAAGGCAAGTGGTCCTTTCCATTGGCAGTTATCCTCCATGTGCACAACAGAAAATCTATAACCAGAGACTTATCACACTTTAAGTCTTTGCCTCGATGTTCGTAAGCTCCAGACCTCCTGAGTGATGCAAGTCCACATGAGTGCCCAAGTCAGGCATCCGACTCTTCTCCAGAGATGCCAGATGAAGGCACCCCTCCTCTACCTTGTACAACTATATCTGGAAGACTAGTGCGAGCACTTATACTGTGTATAAGTATGTATATTTGTTCATACTTTTTATTTAACAAAGGGAGAGATGTTGTGTCCTGTGTTTATATGTATGAGGCCTCTAATAGTCCTTGGCAAACTCCTTACAAATATTACGTAGTCTGATGGGTGTGTCTGGGTGTGATTAGTAAAGTTTGTGAGACAGTGGGTTCAGTTAATGGTTGCATGCTGAAGAATAAAGACGTGCAAACCAGTGTTCCATGTGTGGCGTGGTCTGTTACATGCTCCCGGGCTGGGGAGGACGCCACATTGTACACACTAATTGAGGCTCCTTATGTATCGGTGGTTCCACATTGCCATTTCTCCAAGTCTTGTGGATTAGGGATGTTATTGTTTCAGGGATGACCGCAGCATGGTTCTCTCAATAAGGTCGCTGACACAGGATATTCCCATGTCCTTCCAGGCACAGAGGCCCTCTGAAAGGTCTCTCTTCTGTAAACTGCTTAATCCATTTATAGGGAGGTCTGGGGCATATACGATTCAGACCTTATTCCTGTGTAGGCCCCTATTCCCCAGTTGTAATCAATAGTTAACAGTCCCTTTGAGGTATGCCATACCTTAAGTTTATTCCTTAATAGGATAGCCATTGAATCGGGCAGTGGGGGAGTGTCATACTCCACTATAGTCTCCCCTTTGTCCCGTTGTATGCCCACCTTGCTGGCCATTGCAACTTTGCAATGACATTATACAATCCATAATCAAGGGTTGCCAGTACTCCCTCCGTCTTCAGGAGTTTAAGCTTTTTGAGTGCTACTCATCATCCCATATGGCCCGATGTGGGATCAATCAACATTTTTTCCAATTCTCTCCAAATATGTCGGGATTTTGATTGGTAGGGTAATGAAGTAACACAGATATATTAGTAGTATCACCATTTTCGATATTGCTTTCTTCCAAGCTACTGAAAGGGACAGTGTATTCCAAAAGATGATTCCCACCCGCATTGATGCCATAACTCACCTAACATTACCATCTAGAAGGTCTGCTTCAGATTCATAGATTTGTGCCCCTAAGTAATCAAATGTGGTGTCTACACACTTATCTCTATGGTTATCTGTTGGTAAAGAACCCAATGTCCCAATCTACCTTAAGTCTGGCTAACTTCCAAAAGTATCAAGTGCAGCAATTAAATTTGTAACAATCGCTTGTTTTTATATCTGCAACATACAGAAGCATGCCATTTGCGTATAGTGAGACCTAATGTATTGTGTTACAATCTGTGATTACTACAAAGCTGGTGCATTGTGAAAGGGTACTGGCAAATAGTTCTAGGGCTATACCTAAAAGGAGCAGAGAAAGTGGACTTTCTTGGCAGCTCCCCCTCACCACTTGGTACACTGCTGATACCATTCCCCTTGTTTACACTCCAGCTGTGGAGTTAGTGTATAAAGCTGATGCCAAATGGTGAAATTCAGTTCCCTGATCCATTGTTTCCATAACCATATACATAAAGTGCCAATTTAGAGTATTGAATGCCTTTTCAAAATCAATTGAGATAATAGCACTCGAGGGAAGGTTAGCAGAGGCAGTCAAATTTCCAAATAAGTGCCTGACTTTGAGTTGTGCTTCGTCTGGGATAAACTCACATTGATCCAGGTGAACTATATGTCATGATAGGGAGCTATCTGTTGGTCAAGGCTTTGCTTAGTATTTTATAATCCATGTTTAGCATTGAGAGCAGCCAGTAAGTGGATAATTCCAGGGGATCTCTCCCCTCTTTATGGATGGCCACCACTGTCGCTTCCTACAGTGAAGTGAGAAGGCCATGCCATTGCCTTGCTTCCTTATACATCTCTGCTAAAGTCGGGATCACAATGTCTGCGTAAAAGAGGTAGAGGGAGTCCATCCAAAACAGTGGTTTTCTCCTGAGTCATTTCCTTCAGGACCTTTCTAAATTCAGTCTCAACAATCTCACCACACTAGGATTTAGCTACATTGACAGTGACTCTCCTTAATTGAGCTTCCAATAAATGAGTTTGAAGGTCTCTGCCCTATATAACAACATGCAATACTCTTTGAAGGGATTATTAATTTCAAACTGGGAATGGACTACAACTCTTTGGGCTGTCTTAAGTGAAAATACGAAGGATCCTCATTTTTAAGAATTGATTATCAATGCAAGGAGACGTCAAGACTTTTCACCCTTATTATGCATTTTTCTCCTGGAGGTGCTATAATGATAGCTGTGTAACTGTGGTGCCAGCTTCTCCTTCCCTCCTCTCAGCACAACCTTGATAGAGGGATCAGATTCCCTGTCTCTCTCAGCCTTTTGTAATTTATTTTCCTGGTGATCAATTTCCCTATTAATGGTTAGACCTGGCATCTTTGTGTGGTTTACCCCCTAGCTTTTTGCCTTCAACGCTCCAGTTTGCTGACTTTGTTTTGGCTGGTTTTAGGATTCTGCTCAATTTACCAGTGCTAACCAGTATTAAAATGTTTGTGCTCTCTCCTTAGAACATGGTAGAATTGGCTTTTATCCAATTGGCATATTTAATTTAATTGTAAATCACTAGTAAAGTGGTACTACCTGTACCCAGGACCTGTAAATTAAAGGCTACTAGTGGGCCTGTAGCAGTGGCTGTGCCACTCATTTAAGTCACACTTTAAACATATCTCAGGCCTGCCATTGCAATCTGTGTGTGCAGTTTTAAACTGCCATTTCGACCTGCAAAATAAAACTTTTTGCCAGGCCCAAACCTTCCTTTTTAGTACATATAAGTCAACCCTCGGGTGGGCCCTGGACAGCCCAGAGGGCAGGGTGCAATGTATTCAAAAAGTAGGACATGCACTTTTAAATTTTATACGTCCTGTAGTGAAAAACAGCAAGGCCTACCTCTCCCGTAGGATAACATTGGATCTACCCTATTACATTTAATAAGCTGTAATAGATGTAATTTCCAAATGGGAGCAGTAACCAGTTCATGTTTGGTGTCTTTGGAATTGTAAAGAAAAAGACTATCTTACAGTGAAGTCAGATTTTCCATTACAATTAAAAATGCCACTTTTAGAAAGTTGGCGTTTTCCTGCCTTAGCTGTTTAGTGCCTGCAGCTTGGCTCTGGTTCCCATGACTGACATAGGCGAGGTGTAACAAGGAGAAATATGTTTATTTCTCCTTGGTTTTTCCTCTTTGTATGTGTGCTGCATTCTGCAGCACATGCAGAAAGAGTAAAAAGCCTCAGAGGAATGTTTTTGTACAAGAAGGTATCCCTTTGTATACAAAACAACCCTGCCTGCAACGTAGGCACCTTTGCACCATGGTTCAAGGGTACCTGCTTTGGCGCTTGGCAACCACTAGTGTGCCAGCACAGAGAAAGAGCAGGAATGTGCAATATCTTAGTATATATGGCAAATTCCTACCCTCTCCATTTGATGCAGCGCAGCACAGTGCTGAAAGTTGCCTTGCTACATTGGGTTGCACTGCATCAAATGTTAGTAGATCTGGCCTCAATATCTCCGGTTGTTCTGATTTAATGTTTTGTCATTCTGGTATCATTTTATTTATTAAAATTTACACTATTTTTCTTAATCAGTTTGGGATTTTTCTTGTATTTTGTTATCCCATTGTTAGTGTTTGAGTGCTGCATAAATACTTTACACTTTGCCACTAGGTTAAGCCTGATTGCTTTTGTGCTAAGCTACCAAAGGGTTAAGCATGGGTTAATTTAGTGACTTTTGTGGTTCACCCTGACAAAGACTGTGGTTGTTGCCTGAGTGGGGCTTAGAACCAATAACCCAGTTTCTTACAAAGAAGTAACCACGTTTTCAATGTGGCTCTTTTTTTCAGGCCAACATCACCTTACATCATATATTTTCAATGACATTACTATCCGATTGAAATTATAATATTTGATGGACAAATATTTCTATTTTAGTTCAAGTATGGAGGTAATATTCCATAACTGCTCACAATGGCTGCAGACAAGCAATGCACCTTTTTCCTGTTTTAACAAAAAATTGAAATTTGAAGAAGCCAGTATCCACTATCTTATAGAAAGGCTAGTCTTCTATGAGGTTTCATCACCATTGAATTTGCAATCGTGGTGTTTAGGATAGGATAGAGAGGTCTCTACACATGTCCCGCGTCAGTGATCGGCTAGCCATGATGGTATGTACTCACTTGCAAATGGGCAATCTTCCACTCATGTCACAAGAAAAACAAATTAATTAAGATCAGCTCTAATGTCTGCAAAGGTAAAACCAATATATAATATATGACTTTAGTTCAACTTCTTGCCTGGTGATCGAGTGGCTTTTGCCAACGCAACTGTCCATAAAATAAGCCCTTTGCTGTGAAATGTAAAATGTAATAGGGAATAAAAAAAATATTTTTTTTTTTTGTGCTACGTTGGATCTGGCACTCCCAGCCTGTGTGAAAAAACATGACTTTGTGAAAATGAAAAAAATACATGAATTCATTACTTCAGATTATCTTTTATAATAAACTGTTTTCATGCAGTGGCAGTTTTTGCTATCTCTAAGTGATGTGACTAATAGATTTCACTACTGCCCAATTTAATTGTACTCATTTTACCAACTATGGAAGGAAGGAAGGCTTGACAGTAATCCAACTCCAGATATAAAAAGGAGTCAGCAGCTCGCACTTAACTCGTTAAGCGATTTTGCCTGCTGCCATGACTGAGATGCAGCCACTGTGTAAAGAATGTCAGGTACCTTATCAGCAACTTTGAAGGAATGTTTCTCTTCTGTGCATGTGTTTTGGTATGCATTAGGAATCGATGAAAGCACTTAGACCAAGTGGAGAAAGGAACAATGTGCATAGTGGAAGAGATGTAAAACAACCTCATTCTGTGTTTTCAGAAGAGAAAATAGACATACAGCGGTCTTGCCTTCATCAAAGAATTGTGTATCACATCTGCATGCAAAAGCAGGAGAGTCATCCGTGCTCGGTCTCTCTGCCCCGAGGCTCCTCCACACAGCCTGCCACCGTGGTGGCTGCAAGAGTCTCCAAACGAACCAGAGCATCATCTAAAGAGGCGATGCTGCCGTGGTGGCTTTCTTTCTCTGGCACATTAACACCCAGGGCAGAAGGCCAAGCAGCTGGTAGGACCAGCTTACATGATCTGTGAAATGAAGTAGGAAATCCGTTTATGTGAACAATCGGAGGTTTATTTAGGTACAATAACTTCACTACAGCCACCACACGTCCGTGCTCCCCCGTCCCGGTTCACCAGAATAATCACGAACTTCAGGCTCACCATGGAAACCCTTGCATAGCGTTCCAACATTCACGTTCTATACACAAAAGACTATCTTACACGACTGTAATCAATATAACAAGATACTACACACCTCCCTCCTTCCAACACAATGCAAACAAAGAAATACAAAAGATAAGAAACATTCCCAAAGCCAAACTTGTATACAATGACATTAGACATATTCTTTGAAAAATTCCGGTTTTCTAGAGACCCTCAAACTTCTTCTTAACCCTCCTTTGAAAATGGAATCACCACACCTCACATTTTCTCTGATAGTTTCCTTCTTTCCCTCCTTTACCTTTACCACATGTTCCAGATTCCAAATCCTATGATCATCAGCATTGTCAGAAACCTTGATGACTTTCATAGGAGGTGAATATTTAGACTATGTTTTTGAGATACCTAACCAGGGATTCTTAATTCTCACAAATTTTACTGTTTGAACCACAGTTTTCTTCACAGCTTTGCGAGAATCAAACCACAACTTCCTTTCAGACAACTTCTTGCATTCTCTCAGATTTTTTATCTCTCCCTTTTGATCCATACTCAAATTTCACCTATCTTATTGTTGACCCATGAAGGAAATACTAAAGTGATGGCTTTTCTTCTTTTGAAGAGTTCAAATGGGGAGAACCCTGTTGTGGAATGTGGAGTGACCCTATAATTTTTAATTTTGCATAACAATTCACTCTTCCAACATGCATTCCCAGCTATAACTCTGTATTGTCTCTTTAATTACTCTATCCAGCCTCTCGACCATACCATCAGTTTCAGGATGAAATACAGCTGACCTTTTGTGCTTAATACCCCTCTCACACAAAAATTCTTCCATGTCACAAGAAACCAATTGTACACCATTGTCAGTGAGTATCGATGCAGGAAAACCTTCTCTCTCAAAAACTTGTTCCAAAAATCCTATCACATCATGAGTCTCAATGGAATTGGTTACCGCAACCTCTGGCCACCTGGAATACATACCAATAAGCACTAACACATACTTATCAGTGTTGGAATGTCAAATGGAACCTAATAAGTCCAGGGCCACTTCTTGCCAAGGTTCTTTTGGCGATTCCCTGATTACCATGGGTTGAACTCTACACTTTAATGCTGTATCTGCATTAGTACACTCCAAACATTCTCTCACAGCACGCTCCACTTGAATATCCATTCCAGGCCACCAATACATTTGTATGAGTCTCTCCTTCGTTTTTGAGATTCCCGGATGACTGTGATGCGCTAGGGATATTAAAGCCTCCCTTAATGACTATTGGAGGAACCAATCTGGTCCCTCTGAACACTAACCCCACCCCCTTATACAGACAATTCATCTTTGACCCTCCAGACAGATTGCATTTGTGACTGGTTCTTGTCAATATGGTGCACCCATATCTAATTCTCCAAACGGTAAACAGACATAATATCGAGTTGTAAATGTCGACTTGCACTAATATCGAGTGCAAAATATCGTAATACAAAAATATCGACTGTCAGAATATCGTTGCCAAGAATATCGAGTTTAAGGTAAGTAATATCATTTTTAAAAATATCGAAGTCATTAATATCGTTTGCAAAAATATTGTTGTTAAAAATATCGTTGTTTTAGTTAGTGTTATGTATTTTAGTGTGTATTTTAAATGTATGTGTTCTGTTTTTTGTGTAAGTATTGCATTTGTTTTTTAATATATGTGTTAAATTTTTAGAAGTATTTTTTTTTTTTAAAGTAAATTATGCGTTTTAGTTCCGTAGCGGGTTGTGGGTTTATAGGGGAATAGGGTGGGAAGTAATTTAATTATAATACATTTATTAATAATTTTTAGAAGTTATTAATTTTTTTGTAATTACATTTTGCGTTTTAGTTCTGTGGCGGGTTGTGGGTTTATAGGGGTATAGGGTGGGAAGTAATTTAATTATAATTAATATTTTTTATTTATTAATATTTATGTATTTAATATTTTATATTGTTAATTGTGGAAATTAAATTATTAATTAGTTATTAATTGGTTGTTAATTATTGATAATTAATTGTTAATTATGTTAATTGTGTCATTTTTTAGGACCGGTTGTGGGTTTATAGGGGACTAGGGTGGGTAGTAATTTAATTATAATTAATATTTTTTATTAATATTTATGTATTTAATATTTTATATTGTTAATTGTGGAAATTAATTTATTATTATTTGTTAATTGGTTGTTAATTATTAATTAATTGTTAATTATGTTAATTGTGTCATTCTTTTAGGAGCGGGTTGTGGGTTTATAGGGGAGTAGGGTGGGAAGTAATTTAATTATAATTAATTGATATTTTTTTATATAATATTTAATGTTGTTTTATAGTGTTAATTGTGTGAATTAATTTATTAATTGTTTTTCATTTGCTTGTTAATTGTTAATTAATTACTCAATTAATTGTTAATTATGTTAATTGTGTCATGCTTTACGACATTGGTGGTGTCATTTATAGGGGAATATGGTGGGAGGTAAATTATTTTTAATTAATTAATTGTTTGTTAATTAATGCTAATTAATTTGCTGGAGTGGGAATATTAAATTATTCCCCTCCGCTATCCAACACTTTCCCTACTGTTGCACTTGCTGGAGTGGGAATAGTAAATTATTCCCCTCCGCTATCCAACACTTTCCCTACTGTTGCACTTGCTGGAGTGGGAATAGTAATTTTTACCCCTCCGCTATCCAACATTTTCCCTACTGTTAAAATTGCTGGAGTGGGAATAGTAAATTATTCCCCTCCCCTATCCAACACTTTCCCTACTGTTGCACTCCCTGGAGTGGGAATAGTAATTTTTACCCTTACGCTATCCAACACTCTCCCTACTGTTGCTATGCCTGGAGTGGGAATAGCAAATTATTTCCCTCCGCTATCCAAAAGTTTCCCTACTGTTGCACTTGCTGGAGTGGGAATAGTAAATTATTCCCCTTCGCTATCCAACACTTTACCTACTGTTGCACTTGCTGGAGTGGGAATAGTGATTGTTACCCCTAAGCTATCCAACACTTTCCCTACTGTTGCACTCACTGGAGTGGGAATAGTAAATTATTCCCCTCTGCTATCCAACACTTTCCCTACTGTTGTACTTGCTGGAGTTGGGAACATGAAATTATTCCCCTCCGCTATCCAACACTTTCCATACTCTTGCACTCCCTGGAGTGGGAATAGTAATTTTTACTCCTTCGCTATCCAACACTTTCCCTACTGTTGCACTCGCTGGAGTGGGAATAGTAAATTGTACCCCTACGCTATCCAACACTTTCCCTACTGTTGCACTCCCTGGAGTGGGAATAGTAAATTATTCCCCTCCGCTATCCAAAACTTTCCCTACTGTTGTACTTGCTGGAGTGGGAATAGTAAATTATTCCCCTCCGATATCCTACACTTTCCCTACTGTTGCACTCCTTGGAGTGGGAATAGTAATTTTATCCCCTTCGCTATCCAACATTTTCTCTACTGTTGCAGTTAATGTAGTGTAAAATGTGGTTTAAAAAAATAAAAATATTTTAATATTTTAATTTATTATATATATATTTTATTATTATTTTGATTTTACAGGTGTATATAAATATATATGTATTTATAATTTTTAATATGTTTTTAACATTTTATAATTTATTAAAATAATTATTTATTAATAATATAAAGTAAATATATATATATTATATGTTATATATATAAAGATGGAAATGCGTATATACTCTATTGAAATCGTTTTACAAATCATGGTTTTAATGAGTCTTTTGCAAATGGTTTTTTAACAATCTAATGTAAATATATCCCAATTTTATAATAACGTATGCAGTGTAAGAACATTCCAAGATGGCTCCTACAATTTCAAAAACCAAATGTATGTAAAGGTTTGTCCTCTGTCTATGTTTGTATTCGGGCCTCATTCCTAGTACCTTTGGGGAAGTGGCCTATGTATTTAAATGAAAAAAGTAACATGGCTTGTTATCGTGACCAAGGCTGCAGCCGAAACGCGTGGATATGTCATCACCTTGAAATAAATGCTTACGAGTGAAAACTAACCTTTGGAGTGCTGGTTTGTTTCTTGGAGGAGAAACTTCTCAATAGTGTGTGTGTGTATATATATATATATATTATCTACTGGCGGTCGCCAGTAGATAGTTATAGTTAGGACCTATTTTCCATAGGAAATCCGCGACATTCTATTTGAAATAACTCTCTTGCCGGTTGACGTATCTTCACGAAAGCTTCCAACTTGTTGGGGCGCTCCGCTCCGCTCTTACCCTGAAAGTCTCGGGGTGATTCGTCAAGCGGGGGCCGAGAAAAAAGGGGGGTCCCAAAACGTGTTTTCCCCATTCATTTTCCCATAGGAAACTTTAGACATGGCTATAGCCCGAACTGCTGAACGGAATTACACCAAATTTGGCAAAGAGGTAGTTTTTGGTTCAGAAAGAACCCTTTTTGTTAAATGGTGTAAATCCGTTCAGTAGTTGCTGAGAAAATCAAAAGTAAAAGTACATATATATCTATGGCCGCGTCGGATTCGCGCACCCTCCCGATCAGGAGCTGTCTGCTAATTGGCTGTCAACACTCCAAACCAGGAAGTGTTGGCAGCCATCTTGTTCCTCGGTAGAACCGAGGAACAAGAAAGCAGTAAAAAAAGTGCGCAAAACGCACAAAGGGGGCAGGGTAGAAACACCCTGACCCCTAGGTCTGCTCAGGGGTCCCACAAGGACCCCCTGGGCAGAAAAAGCATTTTTTTGTATTTTTTTAAATCGGCAGGATGCGCTCAGGGAGCTCGAATCCTGCCGGGAAAAAAAATCGAGCGCGGTCTCCCGCGCTTTGATGTAAATTTGCCCCCGGGTGGGCCAAGTCCCGGGGGCATGCTGGGGGGGGTTTATTTTATGTATGGGGGCCTCTAAGGGCCCCCAAGCCCCGGGGACCACCACCCCCCGGGCTTTATCATAAATGGTGCGGGAGGGCTCTGAGCCCTCCCGCAGCTCCCAAGGACCGCCACCTCCCGGGGCTTTTTTTTTTTTTTTTAAACCTGTGTGGGGGCTCCAGCCCCCACACGCCCCGGGACCACCACCTCCCCGGGGCACTAAGAAAATTGAAAATGGGGGTCCGTTTTGGACCCCCAAGCCCCGGGGACCACCACCTCCCCGGGGCTGTGCACTGGATGGGAGGGGGCCGCGCGGCCCCCTCCTGGAGCCCTTGATGGCCCTGGGGACCGCCACCCCCAGGGCCGGCTCCTGCAGTGTCCCGGGGTGCCTACCCCGGGACACTGCTGTTTGCTATGACAGGACGGGAGCCTCGCGGCTCCCGTCCTGTCATAGCAAACTTGGTTAGCATTTTGAAAGAGAGAGCAGGAAACCTGCTCTCTCTTTCAAAATGCAAACCAACTGCTTTTCCACATGGGGAGCAGCATGTTAGCTGCTCCCCATGTGGAAAAGCAATGTCGGCTCCCGTAGGACACGGGGAGCCGGCGGGACTGTGGGGGGTTTGGGGACCCCCCCACAGTCCCCAACGAGAGGCCAGGCCCGGGGGATGGGGTCCCCGGGGCCATAAGTGGCCCGGGATGGGGGCCACGCAGCCCCCCTCCCCAAATAAAAAAAAATAAAAATAAATAAATAAGGGCAAGGCCGGCTCCGGGGGATGGGGTCCCCGGGCCTTAAATGGCCTGAGGAGGGGGGCCACGCAGCCCCCTCCATATTTTTTATTTAAAAAAGAGGGCATGCCCCGGGGATGGGGTCCCCGGGGCCAATAGAGGCCCAGGGAAGGGGCCACGCGGCCCCTTCCCCGTTTTTTTTTTTTTTTAAATAAAACAAAAAAAATGCTCAGGCCCCGGGGGATGGGGTCCCCGGGGCCAAAGTGGCCGAGGGAAGGGGGCCACGCAGCCCCCTCCCATAATTTTTTTTTTTTTAATCGGCATCGTGCCGGAGGCCCCGCCCCCTCCCTGCAGTACTCTGCAAACGCGCCCCTGGCGCGTTTTAAGAAGGGAAGTAATTCCCTTGAATACTGGGGTCCCTGGGGCCAACTAGCCCACCAGGAACCTCCAGTATGCGCCAGGGGCTGCCTTGCAGAGAGGTGTACAGAGGACACGCCCCTTTTTACACCTCTCTGCAACGCAGGTCTGTGGCGCTTAATGGAGGTAGCTGGTGGGCTAGTTGCACCCCAGGGACCCTCAGGATTCAAGGGGAGTTAATCCCCCGACTTAAAACGCGCCACGGGGCGCGTTTGCACAGTGGTGAAGGGAGGGGGCGGGGCCTGAGGTGACATGTGTCACAATTTGTTTGGAACAGAATTTTTTTCTTTTTGAGAACCAAATATACCAGCAGACTAGGGGAGTTGCTATGGGGGCCTGCTTTTCCCCCAGTTATGCTTGTTTACATATGGGACTGTGGGAGGAGCGGGCCCTCAAGGATAAGTTTCAAAGTATTTTTGAACAGCATGTGCCCCTAAGGCTGCGGTATATTGATGACCTGTTTTTTATTTGGAAAGGCTCAGAGTCAAAAGCCCTCAAATTTATAGAACAGATGAATGACAACAACCTCAATCTCCACTTTTTAGCTAACATCAGCAAGGAGTCGGTCCAGTTTTTAGATGTAGAAGTCTATATTAAAGACGGAAACATAGCCACTAAATTATTCCGCAAACCCACTGCTGGCAATACTTTGCTGCATGCCTCGAGTCAACACCCACGACATTTAATTGAAAGTATCCCCTATGGGGAGATGCTTCGGGTAAAACGCATTTGTAGCAGTAAGGAGGAGTGTCATGCAGCACAATTGGCAAGCAAGGCACGCTTTTTGGAAAGGGGCTATTCAACAGCAACTGTAGACAGGGCTATCAACAAAACCAAGCTAATCACCAGAACAGAGGCCCTTAAAATCAATACTGAACAACAAGTTCCAATTATAAATCAAATGGATCAATCCTGTAGAATTATTCTAACCTACAGTAGACAACACCAATCTCTTAGGAGGATATTTAATAAAAATTGGAACCTGATTAGAAGTGACCCCATAGTGGGTGCACACCAACCGAAGAAACCACAGGTCACATTTAGAAGGGCCAGATCTATGGGCCAAAGCCTTGTGAGGAACAATTTGGTAACTAGACCTCCCATCAATTGGCTAACTGCTCACAAGGGCTTCACCAAATGTACTAGTTGTAAAGCCTGCAAATTTGCACAGAATATGACGAGTTTCCTTAGCCCTTTCAAAACAGAACCAATTGTAATTGACAAAAGATTAACCTGCAAAACCGAGTATGCGGTCTATGTGCTGGAGTGTCCTTGCAATTTAAGATATATAGGCAGCACTAAATTGCCAGTTCACAAAAGGATACTCCAGCACATTAGAGCAATCACCAACAAGGATCAAGCTTACCCGGTGGCCAGACATTTTGAGGAAAGCCATCACAGCAAATTGGCAGATCTGCGTTATTATGTCATTGACTCTATTCCCCCGTTAAGAAGGGGAGGCAATCGTGAAGCCCAGTTGCGACTTCTAGAAACAAGATACATATTAGAATTAGATACCAAGATACCAACTGGGCTGAACGCTAGTGAAGATATGTTCACCTGCTTGTAGGATTTTTATCTAGATCTCTGTCTCATGTCTCTCCTTTTTTCCTGTTGCCTGTTTTACATCAGCAGTAGTGTTTGTCATTATTTTGATGTAACAGCACAGATGGCAACAGTGTTTTTTGTAATTTTCCTTCATTATTGAATCATACTGTATTTTCTTGTTTTTATTTTAAAAGAATTATTTAATAATAATTGTACATTTTTAAGGCACACAGCACTTTATCGGAACCTTAGGGTTCAAGTGGTGGCACTTTACACATCTCTCATAGCACTTTTTTCAATTTGACTAGCTTTACATGAAATATGTATTCTGCCCACTTGGGCTTCAATATTTGCACATTGCGTTCTTTGCACAAAGAGGATGTCTAGAATCAATATTTTAAGAATGATTTTAGTTTCCTGGTTTTATGTGCTTTAATTTTAACATCAAAGGCTTATTATTTTTCTATTTTCTATTTTTAGAATATATGAGTAGGTTTTTCATATGTATGTGTAGAGGTATAGGTCTTACACAGAACAATATTACAATGTTAAACCTAATATGGATTTGCTAGAAATACAACATGGTACATGTCTTTTATGAATGTATTTGAATAGAAGTCACACTAATTGTGAGTCTCTTTATATGTGTATATATATATATTTTATGTATATATTTATTCGAAACCATACTTTTTAAATTCATGTATCTTTAAATTCATGTATTTTTGTAAATCTAATTATGCCTTTTTGCACATTTATTATGTTAGGTCTGACGCTGTGCTTTGGTATACATACCTCTTTGAATACCTCTTCCATGTTTATAGAGTGGTCATATGGTTTATACGTCACTAATGCACTGGCACTTTAAATAGGGGTGGTAACAATCGCAACGCATCATGTGATCAAGGCCCAGGTGGGGCTGAAACGCGTTATGTTGGTGGAGATGCAGGGCAAATAAAACTTTATGCACAAGGAACTTTGGGTCCGTGTTCGTCTGTCCTTGGAATGGGAAGTTTAAGACGAAGTCAGCGATATATATATATATATATACATATATAATTTTTTATATGTTTCTAACATTTTATAATTTATTACAATAATTATTTATTAATATTATTAAGTAAATATATATATTATATGTTATATATATGTATGTTTAATTTATTTTTACATTATATTTATTACTTATAATTTTAAACATTTTTTAATAATTCTAACTATGAGGGTCATTATGATGGCGGACGGAAAAAATTCCGACCGCCATGGTTGCGGAAAATCACCGTCCGCAGGTACCGCGGAAACCCCGCCGACCCTATTAGGATCAACCGCCAAAATATTCCGTCCGCGGCGGTAGGAGGCATCGAAAAACCGCCCATAGAGGGCAGAGCAAGTGAAAATGCAACCGCAACGGGAGGTAACATAGCAGAAACACATCAACCAGACTCGCGGAGTGACCGCCAATGATATTATGATATCCCCGATGTCATAGCGGTACGTTCCGCTGTCTCCGTCCGCCGCGGTCGCTAACAGTAATGAATGTGAGATACGGCGGAAGCCCTGCAGCACAGCCATCGCTGCGGATGCTCCGCAAAAAAAATGGCGGCCAAGTAAAAAAAACAACAATAAGGCCAGCAAATGCACACAAGCAACTAGCCCTGCCCCCCCAATAACCTGAAACATCCCAATGACACACCCCCATGGCAAATTTAAATATACAAATCACAGGACAACCCACACAGTACACCTGACTGCATTACACCATCTTGACACACCCACATAGCTGAGCATAAAACCAGCCCCTTCCCTGACCACAATCCTTTGCACTACTCCAACCCTGAAGGAACCCAACCCTGCAGCACATTGGATGGGCAAAACACCACACATCTCACCAGCACAACACACACACACACCACCTACACCACCCTCACAACTGCACCCCAAAACATCAGCACAGCACACACCATGGCACGTCACAAAATGCCAAAATTCACTGACACTGAGTTGACAGTAATGGTAGATGAGATAATCAGAGTAGAACCACAACTTTTTCTTTTTGGCAGCATGGTCCAACAGACACCATTAGCCACAAGGACAACCATGTGGGCAAGGATAGTGGGCAAGGTCAATGCAGTAGGGAATGTGCCCCGCAACAAGAATGAAATCATGAGGCGGTGGCATGACCTGAAGAGTGTTGTCAAGAAGAGGAGGGCCAAGAAACGTGAGCTGGCTGATGCGACTGGTGGAGGCCCTCCCATCCCACCAAAACCGTTCACTGCATGGGAGGAGAAGGTGCTTGCCATACTGCATCCAGAGAGTCTTGAAGGAATACCCGGGGGAGTGGAGGCTGGTAAGTACCAACTAATGTATACCATGAAACTGCCATGTACTGTAATGTAATGTAATGTAAGGTATATTTGTACCGCGCAGCTGTCACCCCAAGGGTATCCTGGCGCTGTCTTGCACAACTACAAAGATACATCCCTGAGGCACAAGTACACACATCTGTACCCCAAAAACACACACAGGTCACACTGATTTTACATCCACACCACCTCAAACATCACAAAGGTAGACCACATCTACTGTGTTGTATGGGTCCAGGCAAACAGCACTACAACTCCCACCAGGCCCCCTGTCCCACAGCTGAGCAGGATGGACTACTCCCCCCACCCACAACTATGTGGCAGTCATTGTGTGCTTCACCCTCACCTAACAGGTAGGTAGCCATCTTCACAGGGAGGTGTCTTTGGAATAGGGAGGCCAGCACTACAACTCCCACCAGGCCCCCTTGTCCACAGCTGAGCAGGATGGAGCACTCCCTCCCACCCACAACCATGTGGCAGTCATGGTGTGCTTCACCCTCACCTAACAGGTAGGTAGCCATCTTTCCAGGGAGGTGTCTTTGGAATAGGGAGGCCAACACTACAACTCCCACCAGGCCCCCTTGTCCCACAGCTGAGCAGGATGGACTACTCCCCCCACCCACAACCATGTGGCAGTCACTGTGTGCTACACCCTCACCTAACAGGTAGGTAGCCATCTTTCCAGGGAGGTGTCTTTGGAATAGGGAGGCCAGCAGTACAACTCCTACCAGGCCCCCTTGTCCCACAGCTGAGCAGGATGGAGCACTCCCTCCCACCCAGAAGCATGCCTCAGCCATTGTGTGCTACACCCTCACCTAACAGGTAGGAAGCCATCTTTCCAGGGAGGTGTCTTAGGAATAGGGAGGCCAGCACTACAACTCCCACCAGGCCCCCTTGTCCCACAGCTGAGCAGGATGGAGCACTCCCTCCCACCCAGAAGCATGCCTCAGCCATTGTGTGCTACACCCTCACCTAACAGGTAGGTAGCCATCTTCACAGGGAGGTGTCTTTGGAATAGGGAGGCCAGCACTACAACTCCCACCAGGCCCCCTTGTCCCACAGCTGAGCAGGATGGACTACTCCCCCCACCTACAACCATGTGGCAGTCATTGTGTGCTTCACCCTCACCTAACAGGTAGGTAGCCATCTTCACTGGGAGGTGTCTTTGGAATAGGGAGGCCAGCACTACAACTCCCACCAGGCCCCCTTGTCCCACAGCTGAGCAGGATGGACTACTACCCCCACCCACAACCATGTGGCAGTCACTGTGTGCTACACCCTCACCTAACAGGTAGGTAGCCATCTTTCCAGGGAGGTGTCTTTGAAATAGGGAGGCCAGCACTACAACTCCCACCAGGCCCCCTTGTCCCACAGCTGAGCAGGATGGACTACTCCCCCACCCACAACCATGTGGCAGTCACTGTGTGCTAGACCCTCACCTAACAGGTAGGTAGCCATCTTTCCAGGGAGGTGTCTTTGGAATAGGGAGGCCAGCACTACAACTCCCACCAGGCCCCCTTGTCCCACAGCTGAGCAGGATGGACCACTCCCCCCACCCAGAAGCATGCCTCAGCCATTGTGTGCTTCACCCTCACCTAACAGGTAGGTAGCCATATTTCCAGTGAGGTGTCTTTGGAATAGGGAGGCCAGCACTACAACTCCCACCAGGCCCCCTTGTCCCACAGCTGAGCAGGATGGAGCACTCCCTCCCACCCAGAAGCATGCCTCAGCCATTGTGTGCTATACCCTCACCTAACAGGTAGGCAGCCATCTTCACAGGGAGGTGTCTTTGGAATAGGGAGGCCAGCACTACAACTCCCACCAGGCCCCCTTGTCCCACAGCTGAGCAGAATGGACTACTCCCCCCACCCAGAAGCATGCCTCAGCCATTGTGTGCTTCACCCTCACCAAACAGGTAGGTAGCCATCTTCACAGGGAGGTGTCTTTGGAATAGGGAGGCCAGCACTACAACTCCCACCAGGCCCCCTTGTCCCACAGCTGAGCAGGATGGAGCACTCCCTCCCACCCAGAAGCATGCCTCAGCCATTGTGTGCTACACCCTCACCTAACAGGTAGGTAGCCATCTTCACAGGGAGGTGTCTTTGGAATAGGGAGGCCAGAACTACAACTCCCACCAGGCCCCCTTGTCCCACAGCTGAGCAGGATGGACTACTCCCCCCACCCAGAAGCATGCCTCAGCCATTGTGTGCTTCACCCTCACCTAACAGGTAAGTAGCCATCTTTCCAGGGAGGTGTCTTTGGAATAGGGAGGCCTGCACCACAACTCCCACCAGGCACACCCTGCCCCATCCCTCAGCATGAAGGAGCACTCCCTCCCACCCAGAAGCATGTGGTAGAAAGTCCACCCAAAAGATGCCAACTGTACAGGTAATCAGCCAGTGCATGCACCCCACCATTCTTCAACGAAAGCATTGAGCTAATGCAAACACAATGCCACACCTCACAACAAATACACCCCAATTACATACCATTTGATAGAATGCAGACTCAACTAAACCCATGTGTAAGCAAATCAGGGACCAAATATGCCCTGCACAGAATGACATGTGCAAATTCCATGGCTGCTGAGCATGAAGGACCCTAGTAACAATAAAAAGGCATGGTCTGTCGAGCAAATAAATACAAGCACAGAACATTACAAAGGTATGCATGAGATAACAATGTGACAATGTCTAGTACATGTGCATATGTAACATCTGTCGGGAAGAGTAATCATCCTCGATGCATCACATCAAGTTGCATGGCAGCCAGTTGTCAGATGACAACTCATCAGTCCCATACAAAGAGTGTCAAGTTGGCCATGGCATCCAATGACTTGTCACACCATGGAACAAGATGTATCTACCTCCACATCATGTCATGATGAACAACACTGTGCAGACATTCAACTCATGAAATACGTAACTGTGTGTTGCATAACAAGTAAATAAGAGACATCAAACACAGCAAGCCATATGGCTGTAAGTCAATGACCATGTACCCTCTGTTCCACAGGTGACCAACAACTGACTGCAGAGGACAACAACCTCAACTTGCAGAGCCAGTCTCCTCCCCTGGAACATGGACACTCGGATGCAGAGTCCCTGGATTCTTTGGATGAGGAGCTCCAAGCCGGCCCATCTGGTGTGCCAGGGCGCAACCAGTCACATGACCCCACTGCCCCCCCACCATCAGCAACAACAACAACGCTGACCCCTGCTGGAACGACCTGTGCCGCCACCACCACCACCACTACCACCTTTGCCTGCAACATTCGCCCAGCCACAGAGGATGCCCAGCCAACACCAACAACTGTGGAGGGCAGGCGTGTGGCTAGAGTGGTGAGGCAACAGGCCAGTGTTAGCAGGGCAGGTGGGAGGAAAAGTGGGACTCCAACAACACCGGACACTGTGACCGAAGCCCTGGCTAACATCACCAGAGTCGTGGGTGCCTATGAACGAACACAGGCACAAATGGGCCAGGCCCACGAAGATGCCCTGGAGCTCCAACGTCTGCTGAGGTCCATGGACAACCGTATGGGACAAATTGTGGACCTCATGGGCCAGTTAGTGGCGGTACTGAGGGATAGGCCAGTGCCACATCACACACCTCCACCTCCCCCCGTTGTCCCGCAGGATGACAGTTCATCATCCACCCCTGCGGGCAAGGAGAGGGGTGACTCCTCAGACCCCAGTGGCCTAGCAGACGATGCCCCCCCTGCCAAAAGAAAGAGGGGCAGTCCAAAGAAAAACTTGGGACTCACCCGTGGCAAAGCACCTGCCAAACGCCAGTCAAGGAGCCAGCCATGATGGCAACACTCTTCACCCTGCCATTGACTTTGAACACTGTCCTTACCCACACTGCCATGGAAATGGCATCCGTCTGTTGGACTGTGTCACCACATCAATGTGGTGCCTCCTTGATTGTCTCATCTACCATCACTGCCAACTCATAGATTCACCATTCACACTTATGTAAATATCCACTTCCCTCTCACATATACCCATTGACAATAAACAACAATAACGCACCAATGTATTTGAGTCTGCTCCATGTTTATCACTGTATGTGCAATGTTTAACATGGTTACAATGTCACAGTAGCATTGAACCTCTGTAGGCAAGGAGAAGCAGAAGGGACCTAGCAAAACACAAAAGAACAAAAGTCACTAGTCAGGTTGTGGCATCACAGCCATCACACAACACATGTCCTCAACGTACACCAATATGCACACATTACAATGTGCAACTGTACCAACATAGACATCCTGTAGCCGTGCCAAACTACCCTGTATCCAACACATAGGCAGCCAGCACTGAGTCAACAACAGGATGCACTCACAAACATCACATAGACCTCCACCCAAACAACTACATCAACAGACAATGGACCAGTTGTACATCGTCACCCACCTTCAAGTGAAGTAGCGGTTGATGAGCTGCTGACGCTGGTCGACACCTTCCTCCTCACCACTATCCTCGTCACTGGACATTTGTGGGTTCGCAGGTGGGGGCCTCGGCTGGTCATCATCGTCCAGGATCAGGGGGATTTGTTTCCGTAAGGCCAGGTTGTGCAACATGCAGCATGCTACCACTATCTGACACACTTTTTTGGGTGAGTACATGAGTGCCCCTCCCGTCCGGTCCAGGCAGCGAAATATCGATTTTAGGAGACCAAAGGTTTGCTCCACCACCCGACGTGTCCTACCATGGGCATTGTTGTAGCGGACGTCAGACGGTGTCCTAGGATTGCGTAGTGGGCTCAGCAACCACGTCTGTTGGGATATGCAGAGTCGCCTAGGTGTGAAATAAACATAACGATTCAGTAATACAACTGTGGCAGAGGACAGCATGGCACACACAGCACACAACTTGACTCTGCCTACTCACCCACAATCCATGCCCGCTCCGGAAGTAGATTGGCCATCAGCTGGGGCACAATGCTGTTGTGCAGGATGTATGAATCATGTGCAGAGCCCGGAAACTTGGCACATACATGCGATATGATCATATCGGCCTGGCACACCACCTGCACATTGATGGAATGGGAATGTTTACGATTCCGATAGATGTGTTCCGTGCCTGTGGTGGAACCAGGCCAACATGTGTGCAGTCAATAGCACCTACAACATTCGGGATGTGGCCAAGGGCATAAAAATCCACCTTTACATCCGCCAAAGCCGCACGCCTTGGAAAACTGATGTATTGGTCCTTGTATCGCATCATGGCCAACAGGAAATCCCTTAGCACCATGCTGAAGGTGGGCTGAGACATCCCCCCTGCAATGCCCACTGTCTCCTCGAATGACCCACTAGCCAGGAAATGCAGTGCCGCCATCACCTTTGTTTCGGTTGTCAATGCTGTTGGGTATGTCCTGCCAGCCCGCAGGTGAGGATCCAACATGGCACACAGGTCTTGGATGTTCGTGCGGTCCAGACGGAATCTGTGTATCACGTCATCATCCTCAATGTTAGCCAGCAGGGTGACAGGACGATACACATTAGGTCGCCTCCTAGGTGAGATGAAAGGGGACACGTCATTGCAACAGACCATGAGATGTGCACAACTCCGTAGCTTCTGATTCACACAGCGCAAACATTGACTGGCATCACAATGCACCATACAGTGCAAGTCAATAGTCGTGACACATAGAGATCACATTGTACTACAGTTCTTCAGTATTACCACTGTGAGAACAACAAACATGGAAACTGTGTCTGGGAATGGTAATAGTCACATTCCAGAATCTGGTGCAAACAGCACGGACAGTAAATGATACAGGACATGTGTGAAACAGAAACACTGCTGGCTTCGAAATGTCTGCTGTACGTGCCACACATTCTTGTGCAAACATGACAGGGGACACATGAACTACACAATTTATCCAGTTCTGAAGGACTCAGCATGGAATGTGAGCCAATGCTAATCCACACAAGTCTAGAGACACTCACAGACATATTCACAAGCCTGTGCCAATATCCACTGTCATCAGTAGACATGCCATACATGCTGTTACACACAATTCAAAGTCAGTCAATGACTAATAATGAACAGCATATGCATATGCAGTCTTGACGTGAATCAAGACACAACAACACAACTGCACAATATCATCAGCAGGCACACATATTGTCAATGTGGCACACAAAAAGTGGATAAGGTACGTGATCCAAAAGGACTGTAGACAAACGACAATCTGCACTAAAGTTGCACTATGACATGCAGTATGAAGCTAGCACTGCCCAGACACACAACTGAAGTACAACATTTGCCATGGAGCTAATACTCCAGCTGCTTGGACACACAACAGTGACACAGAAACAACCGACACCACCACCCGGACAAAGCCACACCACTACACCTAAAAGTCAGCGCATGAACATACTGAGTAAATACCGAAGACACAACAGCCTCATGCACATAACAACAGGGGATGTCATCACACGACACAGGTACCAAAGGACTACTATCAAAAGCATCCTGAGCCACATGCCACACAGCCTGTCAGGAACAACAAAGCGGACTCTCAACATTCCTCTGCAGACAAAGATGCTGGCTGTGCATCACTTGTTGGCCTCTGGTACCATTAGAACAACAAAAGTCTGAGTTAGATGGGTGCCACAGCCAGCCCTATCAAGGTATATCTCACCTGTCTTGGATTAGCTTGAGTCAACAGCACCATCAGTTCACCCACACAGCGCAGGACCAGCTTGTGCCCCCGAAAGGCTACCACACCATAGCAGGCTTATCCACACGTGTCAGTTCAATATCACTGCAGACGTGTCCTAATTGTGCACCCTGCCAAAACTGCAAATACTTACTGCAGATGAAAGCACACGCAATGCTGAACTGTCCAGGCCAATTGTGGGTCACCTTCCACTGGTCACAGATGTCATGTCAAACTTAACAGTCAGTGAGCACCAGCCCCACATTTGGCTACAGTCCCTCACCAAGCCAACATTCTTCATGTGGACAAGGTCAATGCACCTGTCCTTGGTGGGTACCAACGTAACACACCACACACATCAAATCCACTATCAACATACTCACAACTGTGGAAATATACATGTAACAAAATCACATATGACAGGCCGAACAACATGAGCACATACCAGACACAATGTCACAAGTAATGGTGATGACATTTGGCAGATAAGGAGACAAAACATACCCATAGGCAGGGATACAATTGAAAAATGATAAGGATGTACAGAATGCCAAGTGTGCCGGTGATGTAATTAACATCCTTGAGTATGTAGCGCACACACATGTCCATGTGGACATATACTATAGGATTTGCTACTGCAAACAATAACATTACATGAAGGCAGTAACAGGTGATACCAAACAGACAACAGTGTGACACATGTGGTGAGTCATGATAATAATGCTGAAATGTTTGTACAATCATGTACTGTATAGTGACATATTGTGTGAGACATGGACATGTGTGTAAATATTGGGATCAGATATGAAATTGGGGCCAAATTTGGGGGTCAGATATGAAATTGGGGCTGAAATGTGGTGACATATGAAATTGGGGCCAAATTTGGGGGTCAGATATGAAATTGGGGCTAAAATGTGGTGACATATGAAATTGGGGCTAAATTTGGCGGTGAGATATGAAATTGGGGCTAAATTTGGGGGTGAGATATGAAATTGGGGATAAATTTGGGGGTGAGATATGAAATTGGGGATAAATTTAGGGGTGAGATATGAAAATGTGTGTAAATGTGGGCTCACATATGAAATTGTGTAGGAGTAATGTGCCCCATTAGTACTTTCAGTGTGGCATTTGGTGTTAGATATGAAGTTTAGGCTGTCATTACTTACTATAGCCCATTTGAATTCCATCAAGTGCCATGATATTTTGTAAGTGACCTCTGTTCGAAGTACAGATATGACCCATTACATTGACACAGCACGATGTGTCCATTGGTGCCTTAAACGTGCTCAAACAACACTGTCACGCCCATAGTCAACAATGTAATGCTGCACCCTCGCCATAGCTACCGCCTGCCACCAGCGGTGTGTCACCGCCATGGCCCAAGACACCATAGCGGGATTGATAGGCATATGCACATGTCTAATGGCGGTTGGCATGCTCCGACACCCAAATCCCGGTCACTCATAGCAATGCATGTGCCCGGAATCGCGGTAGCTACCGCCTGCCACCAGCGGTGTGTCACCGCCATGGCCCAAGACACCATAGCAGTTTTTTTAGGCATATGCACATGTCTAATGGCGGTTGGCATGCTCCGACACCCAGATCCCGGTCACTCATAGCAATGCATGTGCCCGGAATCGCGGTAGCTACCGCCTGCCACCAGCGGTGTGTCACCGCCATGAACCATGCCCTTCCAGCCAATGGGAAGCGCAATCGCGGTTCCCTGATGCAAGTTTGAAAATCGCGGTAGGCGTACTCCGCCACCGCGGGGCCGCTCATTGGATGCACTTGAAAGATGCACCACCGCGGTACCACACGCCTGTCCCTTGCGGTGTGTCACCGCCATGGACCATGCCCTGCCAGCCAATGGGAAGCGCAATCGCGGTTGCCTGATGCAAGTTTGAAAATCGCGGTAGGCGTGCTCCGCCACCGCGGAGGCGGTCTTTGGATGGATTTGAATGAGGCAGACCTGGAACACCAATTGCAGCAGCTTAGAACCACAGACATGAGCCCTGGGGGCTATATATGTGTGTGAGGGAGCCACACATTGCCACAGCTCACTGAGCCTGCTGCCTGAGAGCCCTCACCTGCTGCTGCCTCCAGGGACTGCTGCCTGAGACCCCTCACCTGCTGCTGCCTCCAGGGACTGCTGCCTGAGACCCCTCACCTGCTGCTGCCTCCAGGGACTGCTGCCTGACACCCCTCACCTGCTGCTGCCTCCAGGGACTGCTGCCTGACACCCCTCACCACCAACTGCCACTGCTGCTGTCTCCTGCCCACAGTGATGGCGAGGACTGAGAAGATCCGTGCCACTCCCTTCACCCCCGAGGAACTGGAGGTCCTGATGGACGAGGTGCTCACCCAGTATCCAAGGCTATATGGTGCGCCAAATGTTGTGGTAAGTATCTCAGGGTGTGAGTGAGAGTGTAGGGGGGGAACACATGAAGTTGATCTGCTGCAGTATGTGCGTGAGAGTGTGGGGTTGGGTCATGCACTGCCTAGCATGCTGTTTCCAGGGGGAATGTGTGTTTAGCCTATTCCACACGTTTGCCTGCCTGCACATCCAGATGTGAGGGAAATGTGATGTCTTGTCAGACATACAGTGTGGCTGCACCTTTTCAATTCAGGAGTCAGGACAGTGATTTTCAGTCTGAATGTCTTTGTGTGTCCCTGATGTCCTTCACAGGACCATCTGTGGCCTTAGCTAGTGTTGTTGTCCAGAGGGTAGTGAGGGCATTGTTTCTGACTCAATATGTGCCTCATCTCTAGTTCTGCACTATGCTAAGGACCTCAGTCCCCCAGGGTGACACTCTTGTTGGTCATTCACCTATGACACTGTACATTCCAACATTCTTGTGCCCAGACCCTTCCATCACCACCAGCATGTGCACATACTCGCATGTGTTGGCACTGTTTGTGTTTCCAAATAGACCCTCCATGTAAAAGATGAGATGCCCCAAGTTGGACCTCTGTGTGACCCCACCTGGCCTGCACATTAACTGCACAATCAGACAGTGATACAACACTGAATGTACAGAGTGTCAAATCTGTGCTTTTCCTCTTGACTCTCCGTCAATGAGCCATTGCAGAGGTGTAGATTGCACACGACAGGCCTTGTGATGAGGGTTTGCGTTTGTGAGGTCATGTCCCTCAATGTGACATCCATGACACAGTGTGGCAGTTTAAGGGCAAGTGCTTTGAGGGATGCCTAGTGTTGGGCACAGTGAGTATTCACAGTGACATATGTAGTAATGTCCTGCATGTCTTGGTATTCCCAGAAACTTGCAGTAGATGTGGTCAGCATACACATTTTGCTCTCTGCTGGCATCCTGCATGGCTTTGAGATAGGCATGTACTGCGTCCACCCTCATACCTGCATGCATTAATGTGTATTTCACACATGATGATGTTTGAATGTCGCAGATTTGTTGTCTCTGCTGAAGTTATGGCTGAAGTTGGTATGAGTCTGTGTCATGCTCCTGCACTGTGAAATGGTGGTAGGTTACATTGATTATTGCACCCTCTTGTCTCCCATGTCTGCAGCTCAAAGTCAACCAGCGCAAGGCCGTGTGGAGGGCCATTGCAAGCAAGGTGCGTGCACTGGCTGTCTCCAAACGACGTCGCTCCCACTGTCACAAGAGGTGGGATGACATCTGCCGGCTGAGCAGGAACATGGCAGAGATGACACTGGGGCTGATCCCTCGGTCCGGCAGGTTGGCGCGGCGCAGCATGACACCATTAATGGCACGCATTTTAGCTGTGACGCAGCCTGAACTGGATGCATGTCTGAAGGGGCATCAGCAGCAAGCTGGTGGTGAGTATTCTGTGAGTGTGACTTTGGGTGTTGTTTGGCTGCATGTGCTCCAAGCCTGGGCCAGTGCAGGGCTGTGATGTTGCTAGTGTGATGCAATGGCGTGTAAGTGGCCGCGGTGTTGGTTGCAGTAGTCATGCATTCCCCCAACATGTACCTTCCCATGTCATTGGTGTAATGGCCCTTGAGTTCATATTTGTAGTTGTGGCCTTCTGGTATCATCTTCATTGGTGTCGTCACGGACATCCCATGTCAGGGTCAAGCAGAGTGCATGATCTGAGGGTGCCATCATCAATGTGTGCATTGCCTGACGTCAGATTTGTGCTGGCTACACATCTAACAACAATGTGCAACTGTAGTTGTGCCCCAAGATACGACATGGTGGATGGCATGTGCTCATGGCCATTGTGTGCGGATATGTTGGAGTCTGTCTCTGTGTTGGACACTTCTGCTGGCTCAAGATGTGACAGTGGCAACATGTTGTGAGTAGAATCTTTTACCCCCTCAGGGCCCTAGGTGTGCACAGAGGGATATGTGTGTCTGGTTAGCTGAGGCTACCAACAGGCTAATTGGCTGTGTGTCCATCACATGGGTGAATTATGCCATGTTTGCATTATGCCACAGTAATTTCGATGTTTGGATTGAGGTTGCACAGTGTTACTGCCCATGGTGTTGTCCAACATGGATGATTGTTCATCATTAGTGATGCTTCCCTTGCAGATATTTGTAAACTTGATGCAAATGTACTGATCCGACCTCTATCTCTCTCTCATGCAGCATCTCACATGGGCACGGAAGGACAGGGGACGGACACCAGTGGTGAGGCATCAAGCACAACTGCTGCACACCAGCATAGTGACACGGATGTCACCAGCGCATCAGAGGGGGACCGTAGTCTTCTAGAGGACTCACAGCCAGAGACGCAGACCTCTACGTCATCTAACGACGGCGGTGATGCTTCTATGTTTTCTGCCGAGGGAAACGGGGACTCTGCCTCCTCGTCCACCACACAGCGTTCAGTGCCCACCCTCCCTGCTACTCCCACTGTTGCTGCCCGTGTTCGCACCACGAAAAAGGGAAGAGTGTCCTTCACCCCAGGCACCGCTGCCCCTGCCCCTGTCCCCCCTGCTGCCATCAGTGCTGAGTCTGTGGAGCTTTTGCGCCAGCTGTGTGTGGGTCAGACAGCTCTCCTCAATGCCTTCCTGGACCATGACAAAAAATTGGCACATGTGGTGGCTTACATAGAGGGCATTCATTCCGACGTGGGTGGGCTACACCGGACTGTACAGTCTCTCTCCTCTGCAGTGACAGCAGCCATTCAACTTGCCCAATCCCATAGTCCAGCTCCAGTCCCAGTCCCTAGGCCCACCACCCTGCCAGTGGCCGCATCTGATGATAGTGACCACACACCCCAGACATCAAGGGACAGATACAGCACACGCAGCACACGGCAGCAGCAGCCCAAGCAGTCCAGGCCGCAGACACCATCCCCACAGAAAGGTAAACCCACACCAGAGCGCAGAGGCAAAAGCACTTCAGGCCACACCCAGGGCAAGGATGGCAAGGAGCAGGCCTCAGGCTCACATGCCTCAGAGGCATCCCCAGCCAAGGACTCACCTGTCCCAAAAGTGTCTCGCAGAGACAAGCACACAGTTTCCGTGCCCAGTGACAAACAGGTGCCTGCTAAGGGTACACGTAAGAAGAGCTCCAAGGCAAGTTCACCCACAACATCTACTCCCATCCAGAGCCCTGTGAAGCAGGGGAAGGAGGCCACTGTAGGGGGGACACCGGGTAAACAGGTGATGCAGGGGCAGAGGCAATCAGGGGCCAAGCGTCCCAAAGAATCCAGCACGTCCCCAGAGGGGGGACCAGCATCTGCACATGAGCCAGCTTTTGTGACGAGTGTGCCTGTTGTATACACCCCACTTGGCATTAATCCCAGGACAGGGAAGCCATATCAAATCCCCAAGAAGCGGAAGGGAACCCCTCCAACTTCTCCCACACACACTGGGTCTCGTGCAAGCATGAGTCCACCTCCACGTGCCACCACCCCACCTGGTCCTAGCAGCCCTCCAGCTTCCCAAACAACTGCTGGCTCTACCACACCTGGACCTAGCAGCCATCAGGCTTCCCAGAACACTGATGGCTCTACCCCAGCTGGGCCTCTCTCTCCCTGAGCCAGTACCCCAACTGGCCCCGACAGACAGCCACCTCCCAGTCATACTGCCAGCCAAGTCTGAGTGTTGGTCACCCTCACACACATGTCTCTCCCACAGTGGTACCATGGACTGCCCATTTTTGACGCCCTGAGTGTGTTGCTGACCATGGCAGGGTACTGTACCACACATTCCCAGTGCTGGATGTCATGTACTCACTCTGCACTTTGGAGTGGCCACTGGCCTTGCTGTTCACTGCTGTTTGCCCCTTGCCTGTGCAACTTCTCATGTACCTCACCTGCACTTTGGAGTGGCCACTGGCCTTGTTGTCGACTGATGTCCTAGACTTGCATGTGCAGCTTCTCATGTACCTCACCTTCACTGTGATCTGGCCACTGGCCTTGCTGTTCACTGCTGTTTGCCCCTTGCCTGTGCAGCTTCTCATGTACCTCACCTGCACTGTGTCCTGGCCACTGGCCTTGTTGTTCACTGCTGTTTGCCCCTTGCCTGTTCAGGATCTCATGTACCTCACCTGCACTTTGGACTGGCCACTGGCCTTGTTGTCGACTGATGTCCTAGACTTGCCTGTGCAGCTTCTCATGTACCTCACCTGCACTGTGATCTGGCCACTGGCCTTGCTGTTCACTGCTGTTTGCCCCTTGCCTGTGCAGGATCTCATGTACCTCACCTGCACTTTGGAGTGGCCACTGGCCTTGTTGTCGACTGATGTCCTAGACTTGCCTGTGCAGCTTCTCATGTACCTCACCTGCACTGTGATCTGGCCACTGGCCTTGCTGTTTACTGCTGTTTGCCCCTTGCCTGTGCAGCTTCTCATGTACCTCACCTGCACTTTGGACTGGCCACTGGCCTTGCTGTTCACTGCTGTTTGCCCCTTGCCTGTGCAGCTTCTCATGTACCTCACCTGCACTGTGTCCTGGCCACTGGCCTTGTTGTTCACTGCTGTTTGCCCCTTGCCTGTGCAGGATCTCATGTACCTCACCTGCACTTTGGACTGGCCACTGGCCTTGTTGTCGACTGATGTCCTAGACTTGCCTGTGCAGCTTCTCATGTACCTCACCTGCACTGTGATCTGGCCACTGGCCTTGCTGTTCACTGCTGTTTGCCCCTTGCCTGTGCAGCTTCTCATGTACCTCACCTGCACTGTGTCCTGGCCACTGGCTTTGCTCTTGTCTGACTTTTGCTGCATGACTGTGTGAAATGTAAATAAAAAGAAGATATTTACTCCTGTTGTCTGCCTTGTCAGTGTCCTTGCTAAATAAAGGGTTACTGTGTGGGTATTGTTTACTGTGACACATGCTCTATTTTCCACTTCAACATTGCCAATGTCTTGTTTCCTCTGATCATGTTGTTTCAACTTTTGTGTCCCACACTTCTGCATCTGTGTGTGTTGGCTTGGTAGTATGTGTGTTTGCTGGGGACTGATTGACTTCCTGGGTGTGTTGGTGTGTGTGTGATGTTTAGATTGTTGTTGTGTGTGTTCATGGTGTGTCACTCATCTCTGTTTGTAACTGGTATGTGTGTTGTGCATACACAGGCTTGGTGTGCATGCAGTGCTGTGAGTTGATGTTGCCTTGTCCTTGTCTGTTGTGCACCCCCTGATGTTTGGCTGTTGTAGCATGTTGATATCTTTGCCTGTGCATGTGTTGTGACTGATGTGGCTGTGTGCAGTGTTTGTGTTGTGTTGTGTCATGCAGTTGACAGTTGCTCTGTGTGTGGTGTTCTATTTTCCTGTCAGTGTGTGTGTGTTGTTGTTGTGTTTGATTCAGGTGTGTTGCCATTGTGGTGTGCCTTACTTGTGTGTCTGTCACATGGACTGAGGTCTATTGTGGTTGCCGTGCTTGTTTTATGTGCATCCTTGGTGTTTTCTCCTCTCACATTTGATGTGTCTATGGTCATGGTTGTGCATGTGCAGACAAGTGGTACACTGTGACACCATTTTGAGTGGATGGGTGTTGTGGTATGTCTGTCTATGTGTCATTGTGGGCCAATTTCTGCCTTTTGTTCTCCATTATTGTTTTTAGTGGATGCACTTCTTATATGTGTTGTGGTATGTTGTCTGTGCGTTTTTCATGACTGATGTGGTTGTGTACTCCTGTTGTGTCTGTGCTCCCATTGGATTTGCACTGTTTGGATGCACAGGTCTTGTCTGTTGTTGTAGTAGTTCTGTGTGTGTGTTTTGATTGTGTTTTGTGTTTGACTGTTGTTTTTGTGCGTACAGTGGTACTGCCATACCTGTGTGTGTGTGTGATGTTTGTGCATACCACCCAGGGGGTGTGTTTGATTGTCAGTGTCTTGACTGAATATTATTGGCAAGCTTCTGTGTGTTTGTCACTGGTGTTGTGTGCTGCTGGTGTGATGGGTGTGGGGGTTGTGTGAAGGTTCATACTTGTGTTTGACTGTCATGGAGTGTTGCAATAGCCCCTGTGTGTTGTGCTGCTGACATACTCCTGTGATGTATTTTGATTCAGATGTGTGGCTGATCAGGGTTGGACTTCATACCCTTCCTTTCATCCCTGTGCCTATTCATGGGTTGTCTTGCTGTCTCCCTGAGTTGTTGCAGTGAGGTGACTGTGGTTTGACTTCACTCACTGTGACTGCCATGTGTGGATTTTTGGGCGGGGGTGGATGTAATGTGTTTCTTCCCTTGCATGTGATGTAATATTTTTGGTGTTCAGCTCCTTGCCATTCCATTTGTGTGCACCTCACTTTGAGTTGCCTATTTGTTGTCCTACATTGCTGTTGGCATGTGGTCTGTGTTTGTTGCTGTGTGTCAGTGTGGGGTATGTCTGTGTGACTTGGCAGGCTGTGTGTCCATTGGTGTGTTTGTCATTGTCTGTGTGTGTTTAATTTGTGCTTGGACTCAGTTTACTTGCCATGAGTGTGGTGTTGTTGTGGTGTGTGTGTTCCCCTGGCCCAGTGCTTGTACGCTGTGTGTTACTCTACAGCCACACCTGATGAGGCTGTCTCCCTAGTTGTTTGTTGTGTGGTGCAGTGTGTGTGTTCACCTGGCTGCTTTTTGGGCATGTGGGGGCACAGGGAGATCACGTGGCATGTCCCTTCATGGTGTGGGTGGGCCTAGTGTGTGGAGTGTGGAGGTGTTGCCCAGTGTACTTTGGGCACTGCCCCTGCCTAGCGCTGGCCCAGCCTACTACATTGTGTGCATTTTTTCTCGCGGATTCACCGCTGCTGTCACGTGAACTGGGCATTATTTCAGGGTCGCGGACATGGTGGCCTGGGTGTGGAGGGGTGGCCTTGTGGCAGATGGGACATGTGTGGCTACACCTATGGTAGTGTTCCTGTCCCCACAAGGGTGTCTGGTGGGGGCAGGCACCTTACATCGGACATGGATTTGTGGGTTGTGTTTGTTATCAGAGTTGTGTGATGGCGTACCTGCGTCGGCGACGGTCCATGGCTTGCTGTGGGTGTATCATGTACAGTGCCGGGAAGATGTGTAGTGCAGGGTCCATGGCGGTCGGCTCCGGGTATCGATTCGGCGCTCCGCTGTGGTGCTTCCGTATGCTCAGAATGGCCGGTTTCTCCGCTGCGGTGGGCCTGGCTGTTTCGCGCATCCTAATTTGTACGGCGGGAGGGACGTCATCCCGCACGGCGGTGGCTCTCGATTGGTTGTCTCCGCCGCGGTGGCAGGCGCGTTTTGATGGCGGCGCACGTAGCACCGCGGCGGACGGACAATGGGCTGTGTTTGGCCATTGTAATATGGCGGACGGGTGCACCGCTGCTCACGGGCGGAAAACAGCGTTTTCTCCCAACGCCAGCATCGCGGAGGTGCATCAGCCAGTCATCGTAATGGACCCCTATGTTTTTTAAAAATTATATGTATTATTTAATTTATTTTACATTATTTTTTAAACATTTTTTTAAAAAACGATATTTTTAACAACAATATTTTTTTTCCCGATATTTTTGTACTTACCATTATGTAGATGGAGGTCGATATTTTTGACAACGATATTTTTGTCACGATATTTTTGTAGGTCGATATTTCTGTTGTCGATAATGTGTCAGTGATCCTCTCCAAACAACAGCTTTCATAGTTTCATCTTTGTCAAGCTCAGTCAGCCATTCCTCTTCCTTGATCGTTGTCAGGGACTGTCCGGGACTATGTCAGGAACACAGTCAGGGACTTGGGAAAGGACTGGGAACGGGGTAGAAAACGTACACAGAGAGAGGAGTACAGCGCTGCCCAGGATCGCACAGAAAGTCAGAGGAGAAAAGGGATCCAAAGGGGAAGCCTGTACAAAGGAACAAGATGGCTAAGACTCAGAAAGGAAGGGCACTCACAAGGCAATTTAGCATTCAGACTAACTACACCCAGGATGGACGTGCAAGACATATATATAATACAACATTAACAATAAAGGGAATGTGGGGTAAAGCACTCAGGAGCTCCACACGGTAAGACTGAAGCTCAGTAAGTTCCTCACCCACAATTGCTGTTACAGATACTGACTGAAAATACCCACATATAGGATATGTATGCAAAGGCAGGGTCTGTGGAGCTTACACCTATGGTGATGTTATAAAAGTAACTCAAAGACAATACTCACAGTGAACAAGAAACACCATCTAGGTAGTCAGCTGTGCCCACGGACCCTGGCGATCAAACAGGAACACGCAAGGCAGTAACAGCAAAGAGGTAGAACTAAACACAAGCACAATAGACAAGGAGCTAGCAAGGAGTGCTTAACAGGAAAGGAAGGAAATCACAGGGCCCACTTGGCAGAAAGCAGGTAACAAACATACAAGGTAACAGAAGCAAGACAGCAGAAATAGAAAGACAGCAAACTAGAACTGGAACCAAGGAAATGGGAAGAAAGGCAGGGACTGGAAAAGGATATACAGAAGGGGAGGCTACAAGGGTATACTAGAATAGTGCAGGTTACGGAATCAAGAAAACAAAGTAGCATAGAAGGCAGTGCTGGGGCAGGAACCAGAATTGAGCTAAGGCTCAGGAGTCAAGGTAGCACTGCAGGCAGTGCTGGTTCAGGAACAGGGAATTACTAAAGCTCCAGGAGTCAAGGTAGCACTGCAGGCAGCGTTCTTTCAGGAACAGGGAAATTACTAAAGCTTCAGGAGTCAAGGTAGCACTGCAGGCAGTGCTGGTTCAGGGAAACAGGAAATAGCTACAGCAATATTTAGTTAATATTTATTTTGGTTCTTGTTCAAAATGGCAAGTCTGGGTTGTAATGTTTCTGACTATTCCTGTAGTCCTACCTTTATTTTCATTCAGGCTGTGGTAGCAAGAGCATAAATATAATGTCGACCTCCATAGTCCGGAAGCCGCCATAGTTTTGGTGTCGGAGCCTTCACTCGCGCTTCTCTTGCACTGGTATGTACACTACAGTTCATGGGGTAGTAGTGATTGGAAACTTGAGTGTATTATCCCTTACACTTTCGGGATTGATAAGCTTAGGTTTCTTATTTTTTTATAGATTTGGGTGAATTTGTGATACCGGCGGTTTTACAGACGCTGTGTTCACGATTATGCTTCGATAGGTATGTTTAGGTGTTCTTTCTATTCTGGATTTTTTTCATTTTATTTTCATGTGAACCAGGTATTTACTTACACTATCTTTGCAGTTTCGGGCATGCGAATAGGAGGAAAACAGTATTACCAGCTATTAGTCCATACGTAGAGTAGTTCTGAGTAAGTGTTGGGTTCCTTATCAAGGCACACTCGGGTAAGGCAAGAGCATCTGTGCTTGCATGATTTTTTGAGCACTTAAAAGTAGGTTTCTATTACACTTTGGGTGAGGTTTTGGTTCTATGGTCTTTTGACATATCTTTTGGGTCTTGGTTCTTCGCTTCGTGCTGTTCTTCAGAGAAGGCATTTAACGTTATCATCAGCAGCTGTTTCATATCTGCATGATCATCACCATTATTGCAGTTAACATATTCGTATGTATTTTATATACTTATGTGATTATACCATTTCTTACTATTGTTTCTTTTTTATAGATTGGCCCCTGAAGAAGGGACAAAGTCATGAAATGCATTGGGCGTTAACACCTTCATTAAGATCTATGTTCATGTATAATATGTATCTCTTGGAACTCAAATACTGTTGTCTGAACAATTAAGGAGTAAAACATGTATTAGCATCAGGCTAATGTTGGCAATTGTTTGATTATATAACATAAAAAAGATTTATGTAAAGTAGTCTCAGTTTGATGACAAATATTTAATGTCGCTGATATATTCATTGGCTGTGCACACTGAGTCCGAGTTACCAGGTATACTTGACTGATTATTCATTGGCCATTACATCTCAAAGAAGGGTTACACCTGTGGATACTATTGTTTCACTGGTTGTTTGGCTGTCCTTCCAGCTTTGGGAATCTCATGGTGTGCATCACTTAAAAAAAAAACTCAGATAAAATTAAAATAACTAATCAGACTTTATCCTGGGGTTAAATCTTTGATGATCCCTGAGTACAAAGTGCAAGCTTCTTGACATCTGTGGGTTTAGGCACTATATAAACAAAACTGATTTGGAACTGCTCATTACATTGCTGAGTGGGGTTTTCAAATGCCCCACAAAAGTGTTCTATGCAGTGGTAACAAAAGTGGCAATCTAGACCCTTATAAAATATATTTCCACATATATTCACTTTCGCGTAAATTACAGAGAACATTAAATGTTTTGAACTTGGCGGCTTTTTTTAATTTCATTTTTTTAAGAAAATACAGAATTGCTTACATTGCAAATGGCAATATTGAGGTATAAATACATAAACGGATGACTTTATGGAGACAGAATGCACATAAAGCATAAGATGATCTGCTGTACACATGTAATGTTGGCCTATGAGCCATGTGCTCAGTTTATTTTTAGAATTGTGAAGTTATTGTATTTACTTTTTGTTTTAAGTCCACCATTTTGTAAGCTTGGCTTTGGTAATGACTTCACAAATGTGGATTCTTCTATTCTCTCAGTGCTGGTACTGCTCATGACTATTTAACATTTTGGTGAGAGGAAAAGGGTGTACAATTGTTAGACAATTAGGGAAACCGGGCATGGAAAATGGCCGTGCACCATAGACATTTAAGCGCTTATAAAGGATCAAGAACTTTCAAAATACGTGTTATGGTGCACTTGAATTAAAGTGTAACTTGCCGAAATGTTGCTGTTCTATTTATCAGCTTCAAATAAAAAAAAGAACAAAAAAAAGAACTATCTTAAGAAATCTGGAATGGCAAAGAAATAGCATGTTTCATTCACATTGTCCTTCTCGCAAATATCGTTGAAGCTATGCAGAAATTCTGCCTCAGTAATGAGGGAGAGTGGGTGAGTAGGTAATGTTTCACTGATCCTGGCAGTGTTATCAGTGCAACAAGCATGTTGAGTGTTGGATCATCTCCATCTGGCATGGACTGATGAGTTGAGCCTGATCATTCATTAGCTCTCTTCCCGTAGCTAAGTGAGGAGCTTCTTCCATCAACACATTCCTTAAATTAACATTCGTGAGAAAACACTTGGCATATGAATAACTGATCATGCCCAATACCACCACGTGGTCACTTTTTACTACCAAACAGCCACTGCCTATCAGAAAGGAGCATCAATGTAAAATTACAATCTTTTTCACCAAAGAAAAATTAGCATACACCAATACTGTAATCATTTTGACTTATATCAACTTTTTTAACCAACACTGATTAAACTACTGACTGGGACTGACAAATAAAGCCAAACTCCGTCCAATAAATAATATCGTGATTTCAAACGTGAAAGTTAGCAAATTGTTTAAAGTACAAGGGCAGATATTTCCCAAAAGCATTAAAAATGATTCAAATTTGAACGTTTCCTTAGTATTGCTTTACCATACCGTATGTCTTCCGAGCTCTTAGTCACTCGGGACCTGTCCTCGCATCAGTCATGTAAAAATGTGTTTTGTTTTTCAGATGCATGACTTTAGTTGTTGAGTCGTCAAATTCAGGAGTGTTTTTGCTGTCTTTCAAATGACCAATGCGGCGTCTTCGGAACCTATTCAAACACCTTCCGACATTAATGTCTGATTCCACCTTAACCAGTAAATGTTTTTTCAGTTTTCATTTCAAGGTTTCAAGCACACTGCAGATAATGACTGCAGAGGCTGCTAATCAAGGCATATTCCCATAGCTCATTTAGCTCAACGGGGATTTTGCTGGCATTTCCAAAGTGCTATATTTGGAAATAAGCCATCGAGTTTTTGGGAGTTGCATCATATATTAATCTCCAAAAACGACTAGTTCTTGCAGTTGTAGAATTTGCCAAATGTGATATTATTGCAAATTAATCAACTACAGTGCTGTTCCCAAAGCAGACCTCAATAAGTGAGACACACAGTGCTGTGATTTGAAGCAGTCAGTATGTCTTCTTTAAACAGCTTTGTCTTGTTCTAAAATCTTCACAGCAAATGATTCTAGCAGGGAAGACCAAATCCTGAATATTGAAGGGACAGAACATCGTTACAACAATATAGAGGGACAAAATATTGAACGGTAAGTGCCCAGAGGGAGGTAATCCATTTCTGTGTAAAATTGTAAATAGATGAAAGATAACATCTCTGCTCCATCAGAATTTACTATTATTATTCCCCATCTACGAACCTTGAAGATAGGTATATCACTAAAATTCGTATATGTGCAGTTAGGTAGAGAAAAACGTATCTTTCGATATTTTGCCCCTCAATATTGTTACTGTCGATATTCGGGATTCAATATTCCCATCCTACACCACAGCAAATTGTGCCTCTGGCCATGATATCCAACGTGTACACCATTGTTGTACTTCCCAAAAAGAGCTGGAATGTTAGAGGAGAGAAGAATGCAAACAAATGGCCAACTGTTTCCATTACATTGGGTTTTTTGTACATTTTATATAGCTTCCTATCACAAAGTTGATCTATACAGTGACATTACTGGTAAGTCTGAAGGCCTGACCTTTTTAACTGTCTTGCAGTTTAACATTAGAAATGGTGGTTGGTCGAACCATCGGTGTTTATGTAGGGTATGAGTTACTGGTCTTCAATTGAGTGCAAAAGTATTACAACCAACCTGCTTAAATGTTTGCCTACATACCATATTTATTTATTTGTGGATTTAAAAAGCACAAACCAAACCCACATGGGTAATGAAGAGTAGGTATTTCCATCGGCAGTCAAAACAATATTTCAAATACACAATTAGAAAAGTTTTAGAGCACTGACTGCCTACAATGACCTGGCCATGTGGTAAAACGTTGGGTGGTCCAGAGTAGAAGCTTTTGTGGATGATACAGGTTACCTTGCATATACTCCTGAACTCAAAGGGAAGCCACTGCAGTGAGACAAAGATTGAAGTCTTGTGGCTGTACTTTCTGTTGCAAGTGACAAGTTGAACCAGCTTATTGCAATGCTGCCTTAAGGGTGGCAGGTGTAATTTGTGTATTTCAGTGAGCCATAATCCAACCCTACTAATAGTAGGGATTGCAAGACTTTTTAAAATGCTTCTTCAGGAAGAAAAGGTTGTACTCCTTGTGGGAGTTTGTGTTGGAACTACTTCCCTTCCTAAGGAACTGATGTGAGCTTAGTGGTTTAGATTATTTTCAAGCATAAAGACTAGATATTTTGAGCAGCTAAAAAATAGATGGGTGACACTGCAACATGTTATGTGTATTCATTCAGAAAGTGAACATGTAAATATTTAGGATCATCGAAATTTTCATTTCTGCTGAGCTTAACTTCAAGTGATGGTGACCCATCCAATACTGAATTAATTTGTTCAAGAATGTGGCTAAGGAAGACAACATCATCTGGGAAGAATACTTCCATACTGTGGCATCTCACAAGAGAGGTGTCCTTCTCTCTGTCCTTTCATTTCCCATTTTTCCCCTGTACAATGGTGTTTTCACCTTGCCCATTGTCCGCGAGGCCTGATGATGTACTGGGAATGTTGGTGCCAGGGAGTTCTATGTTGAGCTTCCCTGAGGCACGAGCACAGAGGCAGTTGGTGAATTAACAGCTGTGGTTGAGGTGTATCCTGCTGTACTTGTTATAAACTCAACTTTCTTTAACAAGCGTCTCCTGTGTGTTCAAGGATCCCGGATTAACACTGGCAACAGAGAACGGGATGCAGAGATAACATTGAGATGGCTAACATAGATGGACACTTCAACACGCGTGTTGGAGCGTCTGAAGCGAAGGGTGCATTAGACGCTCAACTGTGCGGGTTGACTGTGAGTGGACTGGGGCCATAAAGAGAGAGTAAACCTCTCATAGACTTGCACCACACATCAATTTAGAGAAATGCAGCATCATCTTTAGGAGCTTAACGGTGTAGTTCACCTTGCGCGTAAAGACAGTAAGAGTATTGTAAACCCAAGTACACCCAGTTGTCATAGGGGGGAGACAGCATGGGGTAACTGTGCATCAGGCATTGTGAGAGGACCCTTTTGTGCTGCTGGGGGACGGAGCAATTAGAGAGACAGGCATTAAGCATGTGATCAAACAGGTGGCTTGCAGGCATTGTGGAGACCGGCAGAGCGAAATGTCTGTTCGCCAGCTGGAGTGCGATGACCACTTTTGAGCGTCCATGTGTGTATTTACCTACAGCACTCCATGACAATCTCCTTCCAAGACTACTGGGGGAAGCCGCGCCCCGAAAAGCCAAGGTAATGGAGTATCCCATTCTACCAGCCTCAAAGAACTGATTCACCCTGTCCGGTGACAAGGCCGACACTTGCGAGACTTTGTAACACTTACCCAACCTTGGCGGAAATGACACGAGAGGGATCAATGAATATGAAATAAGCATAAGAAAACTAGATAACCACTTCTTACCCAATGTCAGCACCATAATGGAGCGTTATGACTTTGGGAAGAGGTGCCAGACAGAAGGGGAAACAGTGGAAGAGTTAGTGTTGGACCTAAGGAAACTGGCTACTAGCTGTAAGTTTGGGTCAACTTGCGAGGAACAATTAAGGGATCAGTTTTTACTAACATTTAAAATAGAAAGAATAAGAGCAGAATTGTGGTTAAAGGACGATCCATCCCCAGGGGGAGGTGTTAACAGTAGCCAAACAAGTCGAACACATGATGCATTGTGTAAAAGAGATAAAACAAGAGAGAGAGGAGAAAACTAAAGTGAGTGAAATCATGGAAGAATTAAATTATGTCTTGGTGGGGACAAGGGGGGAGCCCAAAGTCAATAAAGGGGGGTTGACATTTAAAGGCATTTGTTACAGATGTGGGAAATCAGAGCACATGGCCAACAGCATAGAGTGCCCTGCATTGAAAGTAACATACAATTAGTGTGGGAAAAACAGCCACTTCAGGATCTGCTGCAAAAGTAATGCATACTCCAGAAAATATACCAAAAGTAGTGTGACACAAGTATGTGACGAGATTATTTCACAAGTAAAGGAAGGGGGTTTGAGCAACCCCAAAGATGTCATAAGCATTGAGGGACAAAATGTAGAAGCAATGTTTGATTCATGTACAAAGTTGATGATAATTTCTGAAAACATGTTTGAAAAAGTATTTAAAGGGAAAAATAAATTGTGTAAAATGGATATCGACCCAGGAGGGTATGGTGGACAGCCAATACAAAGAAAGGGATACTTTTGGGAAGCATAGCATACAAACATAGATACAGAGTCACAAAGGTGCATGTTTCACATAAGGGGGATTGTATTCTGTGATGGCCATCACAGAAGGATCTAGGACTATACCTCAATCCCAAAAAAGACCCGCAAATATTGTTTCAGAGTGTAGATAAAACGCCAACTGGAATAGAGGAAGAACTCTACATACACAGAATAAAACTAAAGGAAAACTCTCAACCAGTTTCAGCCAGAGTATGGAGTCTACCTCTGTCCATGCATGAGGCGGTAAGGGTGGAGTTGGAGACTATGCAGCCTGGGTGTAATTGAACCAGTAGAAGCCACTGAGTGGCTTGCCCTGATAGCAGTAGCAAAGAAAAGTGATGGGACAATATGTCTATGCATAGATCTGAGAGCACTGAATAAAGAGGTAGTGGTAGACAAACACCCCCTACCAAACATCACAGAAATGACCACCAAAGTAGCAGGAGCCAAGGTTTTCTCCACCCTGGACCTGACTTCCACATATTTACCAAATCAGATTATACCCAAAACCCCAAGAACTCACAGCGTTCATCACTCCCATGGGGGTGTACAAGTTCAAACGCATGCCAGATAATGACCAGTATGCTCCAAGGGATCACAGGGATGTTCTGCTACCAGGATGATGTGTTGATCTTTGGAGAGAACAATGAACAACATGATCAAAGAGTCAAACACGTTTTGAGAAGATTCAAAGAGCAGGGACTCACTGTAAAGAGGAAAAAGCGTAAAATAGACTGCCCGGAAAAAGATTACCTCATCATAAGAAAACTGCAGAAGGTATGCTACTCAAGACAGAATTAAAAGACTCCATACTGAACCTAACACCCCCGAGAGTAAAAAAGAAGTCAAATCCTTTCTGGGGATGCTGGCGTTTTATAGTTAATTTGTCAATAATTATGCTAGACATACATACCATATTCATTCACTAGTAAAACATGGGGTAAAATTTGACTTGAGTGAGGAGTGACCAAAACATTTTAAGGACACCAAAGCAGCATTAGCAACAGCTCCCAATCTTAAGGCTTTTATACCAGGCAGGTAAACCATGATAACGACTAATGCCAGTTCCAAAGGCCTTGGGGCGGTGATGATACAAGTGACTAAGAAGGGTGAAGAGACAATTGCTTTTGCATCCCGATCATTGAGACAGGCTGAGAATAATTATTCAGTGATAGAGAAGCAGGCCCTGGCAGCACACTGAGAAATGTTCAGAAAGTTCATATGGGGTACAAAATTCACCTAGAGGACTGACCATAAGCCACTCACCGAGGTGTTTACCAAAAAAGTGGTTAGACTCCATTTTGAGTAGAATAAGAAGATGGGTGGTTAATCTCCAGCACTATACCTCTGGGGTGGAATATGTCCATGGCGTGAGAAACTATGCTGCAGATTGCCTCTCTCGCCTTGTCAGAAACCCGGAAGAGGAGAAGGAGGTTGTCACTCTACAAGAGGAAGATGATTTAGACATGCAGTGTGAAAAACAATGTGTCATTACCCAGGAGGTGGTAGAGGAGAGACAGTGGAAGAAAGGGTTGAAGTCTGATCTGCTGTTACAGAGAGTGTGTGAAAAGACACAAAAAGGGTGGACAGGTCAAGAGAAACATGATAAGCAGTTCAAACCATACTGGATGATAAAGGAGGAATTGTCCCTAGTGGATGAATGTTTCATTAGGTGCACAAAGTTAGTTCCCCCAAATCCATAAAGGAAAAACTTATTGATTTTTTCCATGAGGGACAGCTTGGGATCACAAAGATTAGGCAGAGGCTACATCTAGACTTTAGGTGGCCGACCTAGACATAGAGAGGAAGATAAGGGAGTGCATACCATGTTCAGCTAGCGATGAAGTATTGAAATTACACACACCACCCCCACAGTGAAGTCGACTACCGGAGGGCCTATGGGTGGATGTAGTTTTGAACATAGTAGGTGCTTTGATGGAAGAGAAGCAATCACCTTACATTCTAGTGATAGTAGACCTTTACTCTCGTTGGCCGGAACTGATGATTGTCTCAGAGATCAACACCAAGAGTCAAAAACCTTCTGGTGGAGATATTCCTTAGGGAGGGGTTGCTTACCTCCAAACTGATGGACAATGGAGTCCAATTCTGCTTCAAAGAATTAAAGGAGTTCCTACATTGCCATGCGATAAGACACAGAATTTGCTCTCTGTACCATCCGGAGGCCAACGGGATGGTAGAAAGACTGAATAGAACCATCAAGGAGGGTATTCCGCTAGCCAATGTCAGTGGGTTGTGCTGGAGAGAAGAAGTAATGAAACGCTTTCTGTGCCCCCCTGATGCCCTGATTGTGCTCGTTTTCCCTTCTGTGCCTGTTTCCCGCCGCTGCGCCCCTGCGGCCCCGCACCCTCACTGCCCATTCGCTGCCCCATTCCCTGCTCCTCCCTCCCACCTCCCCATTTATGGTGGCCGCTGTGCGGCCGCGCCGCTGGCGCGCCGACGGCGCGCCTAAGGCAAGCCCATCTGCGCCGGTCCACGCCGTGACCGCGCCCAGCGCCAGACCCCTGGTCCGGGCATCCCCGCGCCCGCCACATCAACAGACGCCGATACGACGCCAGCACCCTCCACGCACTCAACCCCGGAAAAGATCACGCCTGCTACCGGGCCACCCCGAAGCGCACCCAAGGGCCCTTCACCTGCCGGAACTGCAGCTCGTCAGCACCCGCCCCGCCAAACCACCGCCCAGGAAAGAACCCAACTACCTCAGATGCATCCTCCTCAACACCCGCTCCGCCCGCAAACACGCCATCGAACTCTGGGACCTTCTCGACTCAACCTCCCCAGACGTCGCATTCCTGACGGAGACCTGGCTGAATCCCGCTTCAGCCCCCGACATCGCCATTGCCATCCCGGACGGATACAAGATCACCCGCAGGGACCGCAACAACGGAGTCGGAGGAGGCATCGCCATCGTCCACAGGAACACCCTCAGAGTCTCAACCAACACCGACGACACCCTCAGCACCGCCGAACACATGCACTTCCAGATCCACACTGATCCCAACACCACCCTCAGAGGAACCCTCATCTACAGACCCCCCGGACCCCGACCACAGTTCAGCGATTCCATCGCTGACTTCGTCAGCACACACGCCATCGCCTCCACGGACTACATCCTCCTCGGGGACCTGAACTTCCACCTCGAGAACAACAAGGACACCAACTCCACCACCCTGATCGACAACCTCGCCACCCTCGGACTCAGACAGCTCGTGACTACACCCACCCACGCCGCCGGCCACACGCTAGACTCCATCTTTTCCGCAAGCCCACACGTCTCCTTCAACCACACCTCCGAACCCCACTGGACTGACCACCACTGCATCCACTTCACCTACAAAAGCCCACCACGCACCACCGCACCGAACAAATGCCTCGCCGCTGCTGGAGCAGAGTCACGGAAGTCCAGCTAACCACAACCTCGCCCTGAGCCCACCCGCCGAACCCTCCGACCCCGACACCGCCGCCCGCAACCTCAGACAGTGGATCGACGACTGCGCCAACACCTCGCCCCGCTCAAGAATCCGCCCAACAGCCACACCAGCAAGAAAGCCACCTGGTTCACCGAAGACCTCCAGGCCTCCAAACGAACAAGCCGAAAACTGGAGAAGATCTGGCTCCACGAACGGACAGCGGACAGCCACGCCGCCCACAAGAGCGCCACCCGCAGTCACCATCACCTCATCAGATCCGCCAAAAGGGCCTCACTCAAAGACCGCCTAGACAACAACGCACACAACAGCAAAGAGCTCTTCAACATCGTGAAGGAACTCTCCAACCCCAGCTCCAACACCAACGACATCCAGCCGTCACGAGACCTGTGCGACTCACTGGCCACCTTCTTCCACCGCAAAATCGCCGACATCCACGACAGCTTCAACACCACGACCGCCCCAGCAACCACCGAGACCACTGCCCCCACAACCACCAACCGCCTGCTCTCCTGGACCAACATCAACAACGAGGACACCAGCGAGATCATGAACACCATCCACTCCGGTTCACCGCTAGACCCGTGCCCTCACCACATCTTCAACAAAGCCAGTACAGCCATCGCGCCCCATCTCCGGAAAATAATCAACATCTCCTTCGAGACAGCAACCTTCCCGGAAAGCTGGAAGCACGCCGAGATCACCGCCTTACTCAAGAAACCCAAGGCAGACCCAAAGGACCTCAAGAACTTCCGACCCATCTCTCTGCTCCCGTTCCCCGCGAAGGTCACCGAGAAAATCGTCAACAAACAACTGACCCGCTACCTCGAGGAGAACAACATCCTGGACCCTTCCCAGTCCGGCTTCCGCAGCAACCACAGCACCGAAACCGCCCTCATCGCCGCCACCGATGACATCAGGACCCTGCTAGACAACGGAGAAACAGCAGCCCTCATCCTCCTGGACCTATCAGCCGCCTTCGACACGGTCTGCCACCACACACTACGAACACGCCTTCACGACGCCGGGATCCAAGAGAAGGCCCTGGACTGGACCACATCCTTCCTTTCCGGCAGAACACAAAGCGTCCGCCCGCCCCCTTCCGATCCAAGGCCACCAAGATCATCTGCGGCGTACCCCAAGGCTCCTCCCTCAGCCCAACGCTGTTCAACATCTACATGGCACCCTCGCCCACGTCGCCCGACAGCACAACCTCAACATCATCTCCTACGCCGACGACACCCAGCTGATCCTCTCCTCACCAAAGACCCTCACACCGCCAAAGCCCACCTCCACGAAGGAATGAAGGCCGTCGCCGAATGGATGAGGACCAGCCGCCTGAAGCTGAACTCGGACAAGACGGAGGTCCTCATCCTTGGTTCCAACCCTTCAGCCTGGGACGACTCCTGGTGGCCAACATCACTGGGAACAGCCCCGCCACCCACCGACCACGCACGCAACCTAGGGGTCATCCTCGACCCCACCCTCTCCATGACTAAGCAGGTCAACGCCGTTTCCTCATCCTGCTTCAACATCCTCCGAATGCTCCGCAGGATCTTCAAGTGGATCCCCACCGAAACAAGAAAAACAGTCACCCAGGCTCCCCGTCACCAGCAGGCTGGACTACGGAAACGCCCTCTACGCAGGAACGACGGCTAAGCTCCTGAGACGGCTGCAACGCATCCAGAACGCCTCTGCACGTCTTATCCTCGCCATCCCCCGACGCAGCCACATCACACCCCACCTGAGAGACCTGCACTGGCTCCCTGTCAACAAGAGGATAACCTTCAAGCTCCTCACCCACGCACACAAAGCACTCCACAACTCCGGACCAGCCTACCTCAACAGACGACTCAGCTTCTACACCCCCACCCGCCAGCTCCGCCGACCAGCCTCGCCTCGCCACAGTCCCCTGCATCCGGAAAACGACCGCCGGCGGCAGATCCTTCTCCCACCTCGCCGCCAAGACCTGGAACACCCTCCCCACCAACCTCCGACAGACCCAAGACCTACTGGCCTTCAGAAGACTCCTCAAGACCTGGCTCTTCGATCAGTAGCAGCACCACCCCCCTCTTCCCCCAGCGCCTTGAGACCCTCGCGGGTATGTAGTGCGCTTTATAAGTGACATGATTGATTGATTGATTGATTGAACGCTTGGAAGTGTACAGGTTGACAGCACACCAAACTACCAATGAAACACCTTTTGAACTGATGAAAGCTAGAAAGCTCGATTCAAGGCTAGTGCCGGGTGGGTGAAGTGGCACAAAGGTTGGGTGGACATCACTGAGAACACACACCAGAAGGAAAGAGAATATAGGTTCCAGGTTGACAGGAATATGAGATATGACAGAATACATAGGGCCAAAGAAGTAGGTTTTGAAGTAGGTGACCTGGTCAAGGCTCCCACTGGACGGGCAAAGTGGTCAGAATAGCCAATGAGAATTGTAAAGCTATTCAGAAATGCTGTGAAAACCCAAGATAGAAGGATTTAGAATTTGGGGCGGTTTGCGAGATGCACCATCACTGAGAAAAATACCAGCACAGAGGAAAGCAATAGTAATGGTGTGCTCAGAGGAGCTAGTGCTCCTACAGCGCTTGACAGAGAAAAGGCCAGAAGTCCCATTAGGTCAAGTGGGAGAAGAACAAGCCACCCAAGTTTCCCTCAAGGACTATGTAGTCACTACTACTTGAACTGTAATGTTTTCATTTGCCTCTTTCAGGCATAGTGTTAAGCTGAAATTAAAGTGCCAGGGATTTTGGGGGGTTCTGCATCCCCATTTTTCCATTCCCCATTTTCCCCCTTGCCTCCCCTCTGATTGTACGAGGATTCTAAGTTGTAGAGAAGGGGGATGTGTGGTATTTCCCAAGAGAGGTGTCCCTCTCTCTGTCCTTTCCCCTCCCCCAGTACAATGGTGTTTTCACCTTGGCCATTGTCCGCAAGGCCTGATGATGTATTTGCAATGTTGCTGCCAGGGAGTTCTTTCCTGAGGCACAAGTGCAAAGGCTGTGGCAGAGCTGTATCCTGTTGTACTTGTAATAAACTCCACTTTCTTCAACAAGGGACTCCTGTGTGTTCAAGGAGCCAGGTTTAAAACTGCCAACAGCAAATATAAAAAAGTAGAGTTTATTACAAATACACACAGCCAAAAGTCATGTAAAAGTGGCAGGGGATTTTGGAGTGTTAGAGAAGACAGTCAAGGGGGTCCATGTATAAATAAAACAGAGTACAGGAAAAGATCATACATGAGGCACCTTTTGTTGGAGGGGGTAAGGATTAGAGAAAGTTTGACATTTTTATGCATCAACATTTGTCATAGGGTGAGTTTGGAGCAATTTAGAATCACACAATTCATTGCTGTCCCATGTGTGACAATTTTCAATAGAACCAGAGGACTAATTGTATCAAATTCCACTAAATGGTTCAGAAGAATAAGTAGTCAGGAATCATCTTTGTCTAAGATGCAAAGCCCAATTTTTGTAGTATTGCAGTCTCAATGCTGCAGCCCGATCAGAAATCTAAGTGAAAATTTAGTTTTTAAAACAGAGAAGTGACCTGACCTATTTTAGGCAGTCTAAGACTGCTCCCTGTGACTGTGGGATGTTTGTCAAGCCTATGGTTTATATAATAAATAGTGATAATGAATGAATAGTAAAGCAAGGTATTAAGAAAAACTCAAATTTGTATAGAAGGGGAGATTACTGATTAAACATGCTATCAGTCAAACGCCTAAGACTGATGTAAATACCTACTGTGCCCCCTTGATGCCCTGATTGTGCTCGTTTTCCCTTCTGTGCCTGTTTCCCGCCGCTGCGCCCCTGCCCCCTCACTGCCCATTCGCTGCCCCATTCCTGCTCCTCCCTCCCACCTCCCCATTTATGGCGGCCGGCGTGGTAGAAGAGAGCGACCCCTGACCTTGACTGGTAGGTCGCTCCCCCACCACACAGCTCCGTCTGTGTGCCCTGCTGCTGCCCCTGATTGTGCCTCGTTTTTCCTTTCTGTGCCCCCTTGCTGGCCCTGATTGTGCTCGTTTTTTCCTTTCTGTGCCCCCTTGCTGCCCCTGATTGTGCTCGTTTTTCCTTTCTGTGCCCCCTTGCTGCCCCTGATTGTGCTCGTTTTTCCTTTCTGTGCCCCCTTGCTGCCCCTGATTGTGCTAGTTTTTTCCTTTCTGTGCCCCCTTGCTGCCCCTGATTGTGCTCGTTTTTTTTCCTTTCTGTGCCCCCTTGATGCCCTGATTGTGCTCGCTTTCCCTTCTGTGCCTGTTTCCCACCGCTGCGCCCCTGCGGCCCCGCCCCTCACTGCCCATTTGCTGCCCCATTCCCTGCTCCTCCCTCCCACCTCCCCACTTATGGCGGCCGCTGCGCAGCCGTGCCTAAGGCAAGCCCGTCTGCGCCCGTCCGCGCCGTGACCGCGCCCAGCGCCAGACCCCCTGGTCCGGGCATCCCCCGCGCCCGCCACATCAACAGACGCCGATACGACGCCAGCACCCTCCACGCACTCAACCCCGGAAAAGATCACGCCTGCTACCAGGCCACCCCGAAGCGCACCCAAGGGCCCTTCACCTGCCGGAACTGCAGCTTCGCCAGCACCCGCCCCGCCAAACCACCGCCCAGGAAAGAACCCAACTACCTCAGATGCATCCTCCTCAACACCCGCTCCGCCCGCAAACACGCCATCGAACTCTGGGACCTTCTCGACTCAACCTCCCCAGACGCCGCATTCCTGACGGAGACCTGGCTGAATCCCGCTTCAGCCCCCGACATCGCCATTGCCATCCCGGACGGATACAAGATCACCCGCAGGGACCGCACCAACGGAGTAGGAGGAGGCATCGCCATCGTCCACAGGAACACCCTCAGAGTCTCAACCAACACCGACGACACCCTCAGCACCGCCGAACACATGCACTTCCAGATCCACACCGATCCCAACACCACCCTCAGAGGAACCCTCATCTACAGACCCCCGGACTCCCGACCACAGTTCAGCGATTCCATCGCTGACTTCGTCAGCACACACGCCATCGCCTCCACGGACTACATCCTCCTCGGGGACCTGAACTTCCACCTCGAGAACAACAAGGACACCAACTCCACCACCCTGATCGACAACCTCGCCACCCTCGGACTCAGACAGCTCGTGACTACACTCCACCCACGCCGCCGGCCACACGCTAGACTCCATCTTTTCCGCAAGCCCACACGTCTCCTTCAACCACACCTCCGAACCCCACTGGACTGACCACCACTGCATCCACTTCACCTACAGGAAGCCCACCACGCACCACCGCACCGAACAAATGCCTCGCCGCTGCTGGAGCAGAGTCACGGAAGACCAGCCAACCACAACCTCGCCCCTGAGCCCACCCGCCGAACCCTCCGACCCCGACAACCGCCGCCCGCAACCTCAGACAGTGGATCGACGACTGCGCCAACACCCTCGCCCCGCTCAAGAATCCGCCCAACAGCCACACCAGCAAGAAAGCCACCTGGTTCACCGAAGACCTCCAGGCCTCCAAACGAACATGCCGAAAACTGGAGAAGATCTGGCTCCACGAACGAACAGCGGACAGCTACGCCGCCCACAAGAGCGCCACCCGCAGTCACCATCACCTCATCAGATCCGCCAAAAGGGCCTCACTCAAAGACCGCCTAGACAACAACGCACACAACAGCAAAGAGCTCTTCAACATCGTGAAGGAACTCTCCAACCCCAGCTCCAACACCAACGACATCCAGCCGTCGCGAGACCTGTGCGACTCACTGGCCACCTTCTTCCACCGCAAAATTGCCGACATCCACGACAGCTTCAACACCACGACCGCCCCAGCAACCACCGAGACCACTGCCGCCACAACCACCAACCGCCTGCTCTCCTGGACCAACATCAACGACGAGGACACCAGCGAGATCATGAACACCATCCACTCCGGTTCACCACTAGACCCGTGCCCTCACCACATCTTCAACAAAGCCAGTACAGCCATCGCGCCCCATCTCCGGAAAATAATCAACATCTCCTTCGAGACAGCAACCTTCCCGGAAAGCTGGAAGCACGCCGAGATCACCGCCTTACTCAAGAAACCCAAGGCAGACCCCAAGGACCTCAAGAACTTCCGACCCATCTCTCTGCTCCCGTTCCCCGCGAAGGTCACCGAGAAAATCGTCAACAAACAACTGACCCGCTACCTCGAGGAGAACAACATCCTGGACCCTTCCCAGTCCGGCTTCCGCAGCAACCACAGCACCGAAACCGCCCTCATCGCCGCCACCGATGACATCAGGACCCTGCTAGACAACGGAGAAACAGCAGCCCTCATCCTCCTGGACCTATCAGCCGCCTTCGACACGGTCTGCCACCACACACTACGAACACGCCTTCACGACGCCGGGATCCAAGAGAAGGCCCTGGACTGGACCACATCCTTCCTTTCCGGCAGAACACAAAGCGTCCGCCTCGCCCCCTTCCGATCCAAGGCCACCAAGATCATCTGCGGCGCACCCCAAGGCTCCTCCCTCAGCCCAACGCTGTTCAACATCTACATGGCACCCTCGCCCACGTCGCCCGACAGCACAACCTCAACATCATCTCCTACGCCGACGACACCCAGCTGATCCTCTCCTCACCAAAGACCCTCACACCGCCAAAGCCCACCTCCACGAAGGAATGAAGGCCGCCGCCGAATGGATGAGGACCAGCCGCCTGAAGCTGAACTCGGACAAGACGGAGGTCCTCATCCTTGGTTCCAACCCTTCAGCCTGGGATGACTCCTGGTGGCCAACATCACTGGGAACAGCCCCGCCACCCACCGACCACGTACGCAACCTAGGGGTCATCCTCGACCCCACCCTCTCCATGACTAAGCAGGTCAACGCCGTTTCCTCATCCTGCTTCAACATCCTCCGAATGCTCCGCAGGATCTTCAAGTGGATCCCCACCGAAACAAGAAAAACAGTCACCCAGGCCCTCGTCACCAGCAGGCTGGACTAAGGAAACGCCCTCACGCAGGAACGACGGCTAAGCTCCTGAGACGGCTGCAACGCATCCAGAACGCCTCTGCACGTCTTATCCTCGCCATCCCCCGACGCAGCCACATCACACCCCACCTGAGAGACCTGCACTGGCTCCCTGTCAACAAGAGGATAACCTTCAAGCTCCTCACCCACGCACACAAAGCACTCCACAACTCCGGACCAGCCTACCTCAACAGACGACTCAGCTTCTACACCCCCACCCGCCAGCTCCGCCGACCAGCCTCGCCTCGCCACAGTCCCCCGCATCCGGAAAACGACCGCCGGCGGCAGATCCTTCTCCCACCTCGCCGCCAAGACCTGGAACACCCTCCCCACCAACCTCCGACAGACCCAAGACCTACTGGCCTTCAGAAGACTCCTCAAGACCTGGCTCTTCGATCAGTAGCAGCACCACCCCCCTCTTCCCCCAGCGCCTTGAGACCCTCGCGGGTATGTAGTGCGCTTTATAAGTGACATGATTGATTGATTGATTGATTGAACGCTTGGAAGTGTACAGGTTGACAGCACACCAAACTACCAATGAAACACCTTTTGAACTGATGAAAGCTAGAAAGCTCGATTCAAGGCTAGTGCCGGGTGGGTGAAGTGGCACAAAGGTTGGGTGGACATCACTGAGAACACACACCAGAAGGAAAGAGAATATAGGTTCCAGGTTGACAGGAATATGAGATATGACAGAATACATAGGGCCAAAGAAGTAGGTTTTGAAGTAGGTGACCTGGTCAAGGCTCCCACTGGACGGGCAAAGTGGTCAGAATAGCCAATGAGAATTGTAAAGCTATTCAGAAATGCTGTGAAAACCCAAGATAGAAGGATTTAGAATTTGGGGCGGGTTGCGAGATGCACCATCACTGAGAAAAATACCAGCACAGAGGAAAGCAATAGTAATGGTGTGCTCAGAGGAGCTAGTGCTCCTACAGCGCTTGACAGAGAAAAGGCCAGAAGTCCCATTAGGTCAAGTGGGAGAAGAACAAGCCACCCAAGTTTCCTCAAGGACTATGTAGTCACTACTACTTGAACTGTAATGTTTTCATTTGCCTCTTTCAGGCATAGTGTTAAGCTGAAATTAAAGTGCCAGGGATTTTGGGGGTTCTGCATCCCCATTTTTCCATTCCCCATTTTCCCCTTGCCTCCCTCTGATTGTACTGAGGATTCTAAGTTGTAGAGAAGGGGATGTGTGGTATTTCCCAAGAGAGGTGTCCCTCTCTCTGTCCTTTCCCCTCCCCCAGTACAATGGTGTTTTCACCTTGACCATTGTCCGCAAGGCCTGATGATGTATTTGCAATGTTGCTGCCAGGGAGTTCTTTTCCTGAGGCACAAGTGCAAAGGCTGTGGCAGAGCTGTATCTCTGTTGTACTTTGTAATAAACTCCACTTTCTTTCAACAAGGACTCCTGTGTGTTCAAGGAGCCAGGTTTAAAACTGCCAACAGCAAATATAAAAAAGTAGAGTTTATTACAAATACACACAGCCAAAAGTCATGTAAAAGTGGCAGGGGATTTTGGAGTGTTAGAGAAGATAGTCAAGGGGGTCCATGTATAAATAAAACAGAGTACAGGAAAAGATCATACATGAGGCACCTTTTGTTGGAGAGGGTAAGGATTAGAGAAAGTTTGACATTTTTATGCATCAACATTTGTCATAGGGTGAGTTTGGAGCAATTTAGAATCACACAATTCATTGCTGTCCCATGTGTGACAATTTTCAATAGAGCCAGAGGACTAATTGTATCAAATTCCACTAAATGGTTCAGAAGAATAAGTAATCTTTGTCTAAGATGCAAAGCCCAATTTTTGTAGTATTGCAGTCTCAATGCTGCAGCCCGATCAGAAATCTAAGTGAAAATTTGGTTTTTAAAACAGAGAAGTGACCTGACCTATTTTAGGCAGTCTAAGACTGCTCCCTGTGACTGTGGGATGTTTGTCAAGCCTATGGTTTATATAATAAATAGTGATAATGAATGAATAGTAAAGCAAGGTATTAAGAAAAACTCAAATTTGTATAGAAGGGGAGATTACTGATTAAACATGCTATCAGTCAAACGCCTAAGACTGATGTAAATACCTACTGTGCCCCCTTGATGCCCTGATTGTGCTCTGCTTTCCCTTCTGTGCCTGTTTCCCGCCGCTGCGCCCTCTGCCCCTCACTGCCCATTCGCTGCCCCATTCCTGCTCCTCCCTCCCACCTCCCCATTTATGGCGGCCGCTGCGTGGTGAAGAGAGCGACCCCTGACCTTGACTGGTAGGTCGCTCCCCCACCACACAGCTCCGTCTGTGTGCCCTGCTGCTGCCCCTGATTGTGCTCTGCTTTTCCTTTCTGTGCCCCTTGCTGCCCCTGATTGTGCTCTGTTTTTTCCTTTCTGTGCCCCCTTGCTGCCCCTGATTGTGCTCTGTTTTTTCCTTTCTGTGCCCCCTTGCTGCCCCTGATTGTGCCTCGCTTTTTTCCTTTCTGTGCCCCCCTTGCTGCCCCTGATTGTGCTAGTTTTTCCTTTCTGTGCCCCCTTGCTGCCCCTGATTGTGCTCTGCTTTTCCTTTCTGTGCCCCCTTGCTGCCCCTGATTGTGCTAGTTTTTTCCTTTCTGTGCCCCCTTGCTGCCCCTGATTGTGCTCGTTTTTTTTTCCTTTCTGTGCCCCCTTGATGCCCTGATTGTGCTCTGCTTTTCCCTTCTGTGCCTGTTTCCCGCCGCTGCGCCCCTGCGGCCCCGCCCCTCACTGCCCATTCGCTGCCCCATTCCCTGCTCCTCCCTCCCACCTCCCCACTTATGGCGTGCCGCCGGCGCAGCCGCCGCCTAAGGCAAGCCCGTCTGCGTCCGTCCGCGCCGTGACCGCGCCCAGCGCCAGACCCCTGGTCCGGGCATCCCCGCACCCGCCACATCAACAGACGCCGATACGACGCCAGCACCCTCCACGCACTCAACCCCGGAAAAGATCACGCCTGCTACCAGGCCACCCCCGAAGCGCACCCAAGGGCCCTTCACCTGCCGGAACTGCAGCTTCGCCAGCACCCGCCCCGCCAAACCACCGCACAGGAAAGAACCCAACTACCTCAGATGCATCCTCCTCAACACCCGCTCCGCCCGCAAACACGCCATCGAACTCTGGGACCTTCTCGACTCAACCTCCCCAGACGTCGCATTCCTGACGGAGACCTGGCTGAATCCCGCTTCAGCCCCCGACATCGCCATTGCCATCCCGGACGGATACAAGATCACCCGCAGGGACCGCACCAACGGAGTAGGAGGAGGCATCGCCATCGTCCACAGGAACACCCTCAGAGTCTCAACCAACACCGACGACACCCTCAGCACCGCCGAACACATGCACTTCCAGATCCACACCGATCCCAACACCACCCTCAGAGGAACCCTCATCTACAGACCCCCCGGACCTCGACCACAGTTCAGCGATTCCATCGCTGACTTCGCCAGCACACACGCCATCGCCTCCACGGACTACATCCTCCTCGGGACCTGAACTTCCACCTCGAGAACAACAAGGACACCAACTCCACCACCCTGATCGACAACCTCGCCACCCTCGGACTCAGACAGCTCGTGACTACACCCACCCACGCCGCCGGCCACACGCTAGACTCCATCTTTTCCGCAAGCCCACACGTCTCCTTCAACCACACCTCCGAACCCCACTGGACTGACCACCACTGCATCCACTTCACCTACAGGAAGCCCACCACGCACCACCGCACCGAACAAATGCCTCGCCGCTGCTGGAGCAGAGTCACGGAAGACCAGCTAACCACAACCTCGCCCTGAGCCCACCCGCCGAACCTCCGACCCCGACACCGCCGCCCGCAACCTCAGACAGTGGATCGACGACTGCGCCAACACCCTCGCCCCGCTCAAGAATCCGCCCAACAGCCACACCAGCAAGAAAGCCACCTGGTTCACCGAAGACCTCCAGGCCTCCAAACGAACATGCCGAAAACTGGAGAAGATCTGGCTCCACGAACGGACAGCGGACAGCTACGCCGCCCACAAGAGCGCCACCCGCAGTCACCATCACCTCATCAGATCCGCCAAAAGGGCCTCACTCAAAGACCGCCTAGACAACAACGCACACAACAGCAAAGAGCTCTTCAACATCGTGAAGGAACTCTCCAACCCCAGCTCCAACACCAACGACATCCAGCCGTCGCGAGACCTGTGCGACTCACTGGCCACCTTCTTCCACCGCAAAATCGCCGACATCCACGACAGCTTCAACACCACGACCGCCCCAGCAACTACCGAGACCACTGCCCCCACAACCACCAACCGCCTGCTCTGCTGGACCAACATCAACGACGAGGACACCAGCGAGATCATGAACACCATCCACCCGGTTCACCGCTAGACCCGTGCCCTCACCACATCTTCAACAAAGCCAGTACAGCCATCGCGCCCCATCTCCGGAAAATAATCAACATCTCCTTCGAGACAGCAACCTTCCCGGAAAGCTGGATGCACGCCGAGATCACCGCCTTACTCAAGAAACCCAAGGCAGACCCCAAGGACCTCAAGAACTTCCGACCCATCTCTCTGCTCCCGTTCCCCGCGAAGGTCACCGAGAAAATCGTCAACAAACAACTGACCCGCTACCTCGAGGAGAACAACATCCTGGACCCTTCCCAGTCCGGCTTCCGCAGCAACCACAGCACCGAAACCGCCCTCATCGCCGCCACCGATGACATCAGGACCCTGCTAGACAACGGAGAAACAGCAGCCCTCATCCTCCTGGACCTATCAGCCGCCTTCGACACGGTCTGCCACCACACACTACGAACACGCCTTCACGACGCCGGGATCCAAGAGAAGGCCCTGGACTGGACCACATCCTTCCTTTCCGGCAGAACACAAAGCGTCCGCCTCGCCCCTTCCGATCCAAGGCCACCAAGATCATCTGCAGCGCACCCCAAGGCTCCTCCCTCAGCCCAACGCTGTTCAACATCTACATGGCACCCTCGCCCACGTCGCCCGACAGCACAACCTCAACATCATCTCCTACGCCGACGACACCCAGCTGATCCTCTCCTCACCAAAGACCCTCACACCGCCAAAGCCCACCTCCACGAAGGAATGAAGGCCGTCGCCGAATGGATGAGGACCAGCCGCCTGAAGCTGAACTCGGACAAGACGGAGGTCCTCATCCTTGGTTCCAACCCTTCAGCCTGGGACGACTCCTGGTGGCCAACATCACTGGGAACAGCCCCGCCACCCACCGACCACGTACGCAACCTAGGGGTCATCCTCGACCCCACCCTCTCCATGACTAAGCAGGTCAACGCCGTTTCCTCATCCTGCTTCAACATCCTCCGAATGCTCCGCAGGATCTTCAAGTGGATCCCCACCGAAACAAGAAAAACAGTCACCCAGGCCCTCGTCACCAGCAGGCTGGACTACGGAAACGCCTCTACGCAGGAACGACGGCTAAGCTCCTGAGACGGCTGCATCGCATCCAGAACGCCTCTGCACGTCTTATCCTCGACATCCCCCGACGCAGCCACATCACACCCCACCTGAGAGACCTGCACTGGCTCCCTGTCAACAAGAGGATAACCTTCAAGCTCCTCACCCACGCACACAAAGCACTCCACAACTCCGGACCAGCCTACCTCAACAGACGACTCAGCTTCTACACCCCCACCCGCCAGCTCCGCTCGACCAGCCTCGCCTCGCCACAGTCCCCCGCATCCGGAAACGACCGCCGGCGGCAGATCCTTCTCCCACCTCGCCGCCAAGACCTGGAACACCCTCCCCACCAACCTCCGACAGACCCAAGACCTACTGGCCTTCAGAAGACTCCTCAAGACCTGGCTCTTCGATCAGTAGCAGCACCACCCCCTCTTCCCCCAGCGCCTTGAGACCCTCGCGGGTATGTAGTGCGCTTTATAAGTGACATGATTGATTGATTGATTGACATTTACTTTCGGATTTATTAACCCAAAGATCTGAAATTAGGGTTCCTGGTCTGCACACCTTCAATGACAATGGCCTCCCCTCTTCCAGACTTAATTGCCTCAGACTTTCGTAGAGACATTACCGACTGTTCTCAGTGATTATCATAAATTATACAATATTGTCATACACATATTTCTGAATACTTAAAACATCATTGTACCCATTCAGATAAAAACATTTTTTCTTTTTATTCTTATTGTTTCATTTTATGATGTGACTTCTATACATATACTTGTAGCAGGTTAGCAACTCAGCCAACACATGGTTCGTCAGCATGACCTGGTGTGCTTAGGGCTTTCTCAAGGCTAACATATTGTGGAGTGCGTGGGTCACAGTCTATTTGCACATCGGGGACGGTTTGTGTAGAAGGCTTCTCACTCACACTTTCAGAACACTACATAACACTGGCCCAGCATACCTCAAGAATTGTATCTGCTTTCATAAACCTTGCAGACACCATTGCTCATCCGAACTCCTACTTGCTCAGATCCCACACATAAGCAAACCAGATCTGGCACTCAAGCATTCTCCTACATTGCTCCTAAAACATGGAACGACCAGGCACTACACATAAGAGCATCCTCCTCACTTCTTGAATTTTACAAGCTGAAGCCCTGACTTTTTGAGTTGTCCTACTGAGCCCTAGGTTTTGCTATACTCACATCTGCTCAGCTCCTGGATACGCTACCGGATGTTAGCGTGCTATACACACCTGCATAACATAACCTCGAAGTGGAGAATAGTAAATCTAACCCCTCCAAAGCACAGCACTTTCTCTGATTCTGCTTACACAGGAGTAGGAATAGTAAATCTAACCCCTTCAAAGTCCAGCGTCTTCCCTAGTGTTGATTAGATTGTAGTGGGAATAGTAAATCCAACCCCTCTAATGTCCACCACTTTAACTTAATGTTGCTTGATTGGAGTAGGAATAGTAAATCCAACGCCTCCAAAATCCAACACTTTCCCTACTGTTGGTTAGATTGGAATTGGAATAGTAAATTCAAGCTCTCTAATGTCCAATACTTTCCCTCTCTAATGTCCAATACTTTCCCCTTACTGTTTCCTAGATTGGAGTAGGAATAGTAGATCTAACCCCTCCAATCAAGGCAGTAGCTAGAAAATTCAAATACCCCCTGCTTTGAACCAAAGCTCTTATGGCACAAAGCAAGAGAAGCACATTGCGATCCTACCAAGAAGAGCTGGCTTGTCTCTTCCATCCAAGCATCGATCCATTCATGTTTTCATCCTTCGATCCACCCGCTGATAATCGCCATTTCACCTTTACATTCTGTCATTCATTCAGTCTTTCATCAACATTCAGTCTGTCCCTATTCCGTCCATCCATCCATCCTCCCATCCATATCAAACCTATCCATCGATCTTCAAACCTATCCATCAAACATATCCAACCTTTCAGTCAGTCATCCATCCTTTCACTTATCCATCCCCCTTCATCCATTCATCCATCATTTCAGTTATCCATACATCAATCATTTCACTCATCCATCCACCCTTTCACTCATCCATCCGTTCTTTCACTCCATGCTACCATCATACATCCTTTCACTCATCCATCCACCCTTTGACCTATCCATCCATCCTTCCACTCATTCTTTCACTCCTACATCCATACTTTCATTCACTCATCCATCCACCCTTTCACTCATTCGTCTATTCATTCACCCTTTCACTCATCGACCCATCTACTCTTTCATCCAGCCATCATATACCCTCCATTTCACTCATTCATCCTTACATCCCTTCTTTCACTCACCCATCCATCCTTTCACTCATCCATCCACCCATCCATCTACTCTTTCACTCAGTCTATCCATCCATCCAACCATTCATCCACTCATTGATCTATCCATTTACCCTTACACTGATCGATCCGTCCTTTCACTCTCTCATCCATCCAGCCTTTCTCTCATATCCATCCGTCCTTTCACTCATCCACCCATCCATTATTCACCCTTTCATTCATCCATCGAGCCTTCCTCCCTTTCACTCACCAATCCATACATACATCCTTTCACTCATTCATCCATCCACCATTCCCCTCCCACATCCATCCACACTTTCATCCATCCATCCTCCTTTTCACGCATTCAGCCATTGTTTCACTCATCCACCCTTACAGCCATTTTTTCACTCATCCATTTATCCTTCCGTCCATCCATCCATCCACCATCCATTTATCCTTTACTCATCATCCATTCTTTCATTTACTCACCCATCCATCCTTTCTCTAATCATCCATCAATTTTTTCATGCATCCATCCATCCATTGATCCATCCATTTATCCACCCTTCCTCCCTTTCTTCCTCCCTTCCACTCGTCCATCCGTACATCCATCCTTTCACTCATTCATTCATGCATCTATCCATCCACCCCTTCACTGAACCACTATTCCATCCATCCATCCAGCCATACCTCCATCCATCCATCCTCTCTCTCACTTTTCCACCCTTTCGCATTCATAATGATCCTTTGTCTACCGAGTTGCAGACAGAAGAGGCCCATCAAAAACCCAACCCCACTGTACCTACTAAAGCGGGTAGTTGATGACGCCCCTGCCTCCAATGTCAAACACATTCACTAATGTTGCTTGGATAAGAGTGGGAATACTAGATCTAACTCTTCCAAAGTCCAAAACTGTCCTTGATTTTGCTTACATTGGAGTGGGAATAGTAATTCCAACCCCTCCAAAGTCCAACACTTTCCCTACTCTTATGTTGGAGTGGGGAAAGTAAATTTAGCCCCTTCAAATTTCAACGATTTCCCTGCTTTTGCTTACACTGGAGTTGGAATAGTCAATTTGACTCCTTTGAACTCCAACACGTTTGCTAGAGTTGTTATTTTTGAGTGTTTTTGTTTAATATTTTTCTTTAATGTGGACTACTGTTCATCTGTAATTAAATATCTTTAAGGAGCCACGGTTGGAGTGCCGTGTCTGTTTTTCGCAGTCGAAAGCAGGAGTTTCTGATATGTTATGAGGAGTCGGCAGACACCTCTTCCAGCTGCACCACCGGCGCTTCGGTATCACGCCATCATCCGCCATTGGATGACAAAGTATAGGCAGGAGTGTCCTCAGATGTCCTGACTGAGTTGCCTGAAGATACGGAGGTGAGGGAGGCCACGAGATGGGAGTCGGAGGACCCCCGACGACACAGCGTACTTTCTCTCCGGGTAAGTGGCAAAATACATTTGGAGCTGGAGTGGGGCTCAGCTACGGCGTTACTGTTAATGTTTTAGTAAAACATAATACTGAGCAAGTGGCCCTAAGAATACTACATAACAGAGATGAACGATCAGGAGTGTGCGGAGAGGGAGCGGGCTGCCCTAGAAATCTTAACTGAAGTGGGCACCAGTCAAAGTCCATCAAAAACGAATGCAGGATCAGCTGTTATGAGCAATGATTTGTTGAAAAACGTACAACTTTATGAGAGATTGAAGAAACGAGAAATCTCACATTGGTGGGAGAGGGCATCCTTAAAACAATATGTGCAAGTAGTTCGTATTCCAAGAGGGCTGTGAATTATGATAACGCCGACATACGAGGATCCGCATCCAGATCTACTAAGAGAGTGGGTGGACGATAATGCCCAGAGTTCCTTGGGGATGCTACAGATTCTAATAAAATATGCCAAAATAGAGAGAACAGAAGTACTTAAAGAGATCAATGAACTAGATGCTATTATTGACAAAGACAATAATCAAGAAAAGATATCCAAATTTAAAAAAGAACTGCAGGAACGTCTGGTGAAATATGAACAACGGATTAAAGAGAGAAAAGCAAACACATTTTTACGTGACCGTTTAGACTATCAGAGGGGTCAAATATATACATTTGTGAAATATTTTGATACCATTAGAAGACAGAAATACAAGACATTAACAAAACCCCTCAAGATCAAACCTGTAGTAATCCAAGTTCGGACACAGGTTCAGAAGTGAAACAAGAAGGCCTATTAAGGGGTGCTGCTGGAATAAGACGATTCTCAGTAACAGAGACAAACGAAAAGATTACAGCCCTCAAAGGGGATGAGGGAAAAGCGAGGCGGAGGAAACAAAGGAGAGGAGGACAAGGAAGAAAGAGGACAATCAGGAGACTCCATCATCTTTTTGTCCTAAATCTAAATATATACCACAGATGCCTAAGGATAACATCGACGTGTTTGCTGATAATGTAATTAGAGATCTTAGAGGAATATATTTAGTCACCAATAAAAAAGAGAGCAATCCATCTTTTTGACTGAATAAAATAAAGAAAGCCAACGATATCATCGTGAAACCTTCAGACAAGGGTGGTAATGTTGTTTTAGGGGCAAAGGACGAATATCTTAAGGAAGCATATTCTCAACTTAATGATGGACAATGTTACAAATAACTTACTATGGATGAATACTTACCTGTAAAGTAATCATTTATGAGCAGATTGAAGTTCTGGAAAGATCAAGAACTTATACATTGGGATGAATACATTTTTTTTAAACAGAAACATCCAAAACTTACAGTATTCTATTTAATACCAAAGATCCATAAGGACGCTTCAACCCCACCAGGACGACCCATAATTGCAGCACAGAATAGCCTGTGGGAAAACGTATCAAAATATATTGATCATTTTTTAAATCCTATTGTAGCTACCCTACCTTCTTATATTTGTAATACTACAGACTTTCTGCACAGAATTTTGATGTAAAATGGGAAAATGACATGCTCTTCATGACTAGATGTTTCCACACTATCTACTAGCATCAGACACCAGGATGGACTAAAAGCTACTGACTGCTATTTGAGAATGAGACCCATCAAATTCACAGAACACAATAAGATGTTGTTGGAGATGATTAATCTGTGTCTGGAAAATAACATTTTCCTTTTTAATAACGAGCTTTTCCAGCAGCTTAGGGGGATTGCCATGGGCACCTGCTTCGCCCCAGCTATGTGAATTTGCATATGGACTGGTGGGAGGAGCAGGTGCTCGGTGGACACACAATGGAATGCTGGATAGAACATATATCATCAAGGTTAAGGTATATTGATGACCTCTTTGTGCTCAGGAGGGGCACAGAGGAGGCGGTCAATCAGTTTATAACTGAAATAAATGATAATCAACTTAATCTGAAATTTACAGGTAAAACAAGCTATAGTTCTATAGAATTCTTGGATGTACTAGTGCGAGTAGAAAATGATAAACTGGAAACTACTTTATACCGTAAACCCACAGCTGGCAATACTATACTAAATGCAAAAAGATTTCAACCTACTCCACTTATTAAGAATTGTATAGAGCGGGAAGGGTCTGTAGTACTGATACAGACTATGATACTATTGAGAAACAGATGGTTAGCCGATTTAAGCGAAGGGGATACTGGGATGAGGTCTTACGAGCGGCATCCATTAGAGCACGAGCTCAGGCAAGAGAAACAGTTTTGTTTACCCCCACTCACACTAAGATGAAAGACTTAGAATCATAACCACATAGATTCATTACTATTTACCATAAAGAACACCAAAAAGTGCGCAAAGGCTTACAGAAATATTGGCATTATATAAAAAATGACCCTATAATTTGACCCATGGTAACGAATCGCCCTCAGATGACATTCAGGAAAGCTAAGTCCATAAGAGACCATCTTGTAAAAAGTGACTAGAAATCTGTACAACCTAGCTCGACATGGTTAACACGCAAAGAAGGTTTCCCAAAATGCACTAAGTGCAAAGCATGTAGAAATGGTAAAAATAGAACCAAAATTGGGACCCCTTTTTAAAAAAAAATCCAAATTAAAGGACATCTAACATGCAGAACCTCCTTTGCTGTATATGTACTGGAATTTTCATGTGCCAAACAATATGTGGGAAGCACTACGCTTCCAGTACACAAGCTCATATTACAGCATCTCAGGGCAATTACAAACAAGGATCGTAGTTATCCGGTTGCATGCCATTTTGAAAAAGTACACCATAGGGATCCCACTGACCTGACATACAGCTGTTTAGCCCATGTCCCTGTGAGAAAAGAGAGGGGGATAGGGAAAAGGAATTACGTAGACTGGAAACCCACTTCATTTTAGAACTAGATAGCGATGAGCCTTGCAGTTTCAATATAGATGAAGAAATGTACACTTTTTTGTCCCCACCCTTAACACACCCCTTTTGAGTGTTCTTTTATGTTATCTGTTTTCTTAATTTTAGTTGGAAAAAAGTGACAATACAGCATTTTAGTGTTTTTTCAATATTCAAAATACATCTAAAAATAATTTTCTTCAGGAGAGAAGCATGTAATATGTGGATATAGTCAGGATAACATTTACCCACTGAGGAATTTGCAAATTTGTAAGTAAAGGACAGTAGTATCCTTTGGCACTTGCCATTTCATACTATTTTCAATCTGAATGCACTTGTAGGACAAGAGTATTTAAGCATTTGCATTTTATTGATTTGTAGATACAGAATATATTTAATGAATTGGAGCATAGTATCCTTTGAAGTATTCTGGCACTTCCCATACTATAGTAGCTTTTTCGAAGAATAGTCAAAAACAATGTTAATCAATGCATTAACACCTCACTGTCTGTATTCCTGATTGCCACAATGAACTATACATATGTAAGATATAAATTATTCTTACATTAGAATGATTATCTTTTGCTGCAGTCATGTTTAAATTTAACAAATATTTGTTATGCTTTGCATTGAAATGCCAAGTTTAATTTGACAAATTATTAACATTTGATGGATGAATTCCTATTATAAGATGACCTTTCTACATGCAATCATTGTGTTAGACCTTTGTTAGTTTCTATGTTTTTTATTGTTTGATCACATGATATATACGTAAAGAATTACAATGCTCCTATGTCGTGAACAAGGTTGTAGTAAACAACCGAAATGCGTTGACTAGCGTTCATCTGTAATAAAATATCTTTAAGGCGCCACGATTGGAGTGTCGTTCCTGTTTTTCACAAGTCAAAAGCAGGAGCTTTTGACATATATATATATATATATATATATTTAGTTAACTGTATTAATGACTTTTTCAAAATAATTCTAACATTTAAATGACGTTACATATATGTTTTGTTAATATATAGGATTGTTTATTTTTATGTTTACATTATTGGTAAAACTTTTAATTTGATGTTTTGTAAAAATTGTCTAATTCTTGTTTTTATGCTTTTTAAAGAGTATATATATATATATATATGTAATTTACATTACTTATAAAATGATTTATTTTTAATGTATACTATAATGTTGTAGTTTAATATTTTTAGTTACTTAAAATGCTATATACTAATAAATATTTCGATATACTTACTTTTTGAAGATATTCTGTTTCACAACATTTTTGACATGATATTTTATTGGTTTACATACAAAGTATGTAAACTCGATATTTCTGTAGATTATATTTTTGACACAATTCTCTAGTATGTCAATATTGGTGTTCTCGAAATTCTGTCATACAACCTAAATGAGAGATAGCAGTATCTAACAGGAAGCTCTGGTACCCGATCTAATATATACATATATATATATATATATATATATATATATATATATATTCACTGAAAAAAACATAGGTTTCAGGGACGTTATAGTTAGAAATTAGCATTTAAAAACCTTAGAAATTCACTGAAAAAACCACAGGTTTCAGGGACGTTATAGTTTAGTTGGACATTTCACTCGTACAAAACCAGAGAAATTCGGCCGTTATAGTAAGTTCACCTAACTATAACTCGCGCCCCCGCAATGCACTGCTGATGACGTCACATATTACATCATTCATGACATGGTCAGTGACTTCACTGATGACATCTCAAATGAGGCCACGCCCCTTTTTACACTTCTCTGCAACGCAGCTCTGTGGCGCTTACTGGAGGTACCTGGTGGGCTAGTTGGCCCCCAGGGACCCTCAGGATTCAAAGGGACTTAATCCCCCAACTTAAAATGCAACACAGGCGCGTTTGCACAGTGGTGGAGGGAGGGGGCGGGGCCTGATGTGACAAGTGTGCAAACGCGCCCGTGGCGCGTTTTAAGTTGGGGGATTAAGTCCCCTTGAATCCTGAGGGTCCCTGGGGTCCAACATTTTCTTGGGGGGAGGGTGGCCACGTGGCCCCCCTCCCAGGCCACTCCTGGCCCCGGGGACCCCATCCCCCGGGGCCTGGCCTCTCCGTTGGGGACCATGGGGGGAGCCCCAATTCCCCCACGGTCCCTCCCGGCTCCCCGCCTCCTGCGTGAGCCGGCATTGCTTTTCCACACGGGGAGCTGCTGACATGCAGCTCCCCGTGTGGAAAGCATCTGCTTTGGATTTTGGAAGCGAGAGCAGGAAACCTGCTCTCGCTTCCAAAATCCAAAGCAGAGTTTGCAATGACAGGGCGGGAGCCGCACGGCTCCCGCCCTGCTATAGCAAACAGCAGTGTCCCGGGGGTGGGCACCCCGGGACACTGCAGGAGCCGGCCCTGGGGGGTGGTGGTCCCCAGGGCCATCGAGGGCTCCTGGAGGGGGGCCGCGCGGCCCCCCTCCCTTCGTGAAAATAGCCCCGGGGAGGTGGTGGTCCCCGGGGCTCGGGGGTCCATAACGGACCCCCCATATTACATTTTTAGTGCCCCGGGAGGTGGCGGTCGCCGGGGCATGTGGAGGGGCTCGAGCCCCCCCACACAGGTTTAATGATTTTTAAAAATAGAAGCCCCGAGGAGTGGCGGTCCCCGGGGCAGCGGGAGGGCCGTGTGCCCCCGCGAATATTTAAGAAAAGCCCCGGGGGTGGTGGTCCCCGGGGCTTGGGGGGCCTTGGAGGCCCCCCACACATTAATAAAAAAGATGCCCCGGGGAGGTGGCGGTCCCCGGGGCTGCGGGAGGGCCGTGTGCCCTCCCGCATATTATTAACATAGCCCTGGGGAGGTGGCGGTCCACGGGGCTGCGGGGGCCCCCGCGGGCCCCCGCAATTATAAATTATATATTGCACAATGCCCCCGGGACCTGGCCCACCCGGGGGCCTCATTTAAATGAAGCGCATTTTTTTTTTATAATTTCAGCAGAATTCGCGACCCCAGCGCAAATTCCGCTGAAATTATAAAATAAAATGCTTTTTTTGGCACTGGGGGTCCTTGTGGGACCCCCTGAGCAGGCCTAGGGGGTTAGGGTGTTTCTACCCTGCCCCCTTTTCTTGTTTTTTAATGTTTTTTCTACTGTTTTCTTGTGACTCAGAGTCACAAGATGGCTGCCAACACTTCCTGGTTTGGATAGTTGGCAGCCAATCACAGTGAAGCTCGTGGTCGGGAGGGTTCGCGAATCCACCGCTGCCCTAGATATCGAAACTTTTATTTTTTAAATTTCTCAGCAACTACTGAACGGATTTACACCATTTAAAAAAAGGTTGCTTTCTGAACCAAGCACTACCTTTTTGCCAAATTTGGTGTAATTCCGTTGAGCAGTTCGGGCTGTAGCCGTGTCTAAAGTTTCCTATAGAAAATTGATTATCCACCTTTTATTTTTTGAATTTCTCAGGAACTACTGAATGGCTTTACACCATTTAACAAAAAGGACTCTTTCTGAACCAAGGGCTACCTTTTTGCCAAATTTGGTGTAATTCCGTTCAGCAGTTCGGGCTGTAGCCGTGTCAGTTTCCAATGGAAAATAACATGGGGAAAACGCGTTTTGGGACCCCCCTTTTTTCTCGGCCCCCGCTTGGCGAATCACCCCGAAACTTTCCAGACAGACGCTGCCCGGAGCTGACCACTAGTTTTGAAAATTTTGTGAAGATTCGTCAACCGGCGCCAAAGTTATTGGAAAAACAAAAAACGCTTTTCCTATGGAAACTAGGTCCTAACTATAACTACCTACTGGCGACCGCCAGTAGGTAATATATATATATATATATATATATATATATATATATATATATATATACACACACACACACTTAAAAAAATATAGAAACAAAATTTAAACAAGTAAAAAAATTGTGCTTGCAGTGGCAGTGCACAGACAGGGTCAGCACTAGTAGCCATCACCCATTTTGAAATACTATTTCTCTGCATGGTTGAGAAGACTGTTTCAGTACTTGCCTACATGTCAGAGAGTGTAGAAGTACTCCTCTATCAGTGCCATGAGATGTTTAAGTAAATGTGCTGGTATGCAACTGCCTGATATAATACTTCTATGGCTGTCTAAATGCAGAAATACTCCAGTGCCTGTGTTAGGCAATACAGAGCTACATAGATGTGACTGTAACTACCTTTGAGTTTGCTGCACGTAGTAATAGTTTCTGGTGAGTGACATGATCTATTTAAGCTTCTGTAGATGTCTCAATAGCTGAAACAGAGGCTTTATGTTTTTCTGAACATGTATGTCAGTTGCTTTAGGGATGGCATACTATATGTACTACTTGACATAGGGGCATGCAAGTGCACAAGTAACTTAGAGAACTGAAAAGAGCATCTCTCATCTTTTAAGCACACCTACAGCATCTCTCACATATGACTTGTGCATACTGAAACTTGGATTTAAGACTTGACAAACAGCTTTTACAAGGCAAATCAAGCTACAAGTGAAAGTGCACACACAGGAACTGTACTACCAAGCATCATCCATGTTTGAAAGAGTATTTCTCTAAATGAATGAGAAGGTTGTGTCAGTACTTGCCAACATTTTTTTTTAAAACAAATTTTATTGGTTTTGGATATAAAGTACAGAATGTCTGAGCAGCATCTTTGACACGATTAATAGATTTCCTCCAAGGAGGACATCTCCTTATTATCAACCTTGCATTACAGAACAATATACTGAGGTACATTACAACCATCTTACAATTGTTAATTGTGTAAACTTGAACAGTTAACATAATCCACCCCCCCTCGGGTCGTGTTAATCTTGCATTATCAGTCCCAGTGTCCGAGAGCTCAATCTCTGCTTGTATAGGCTATATGTTCCGCTCATTCTCAGATGGCGGGGGAAGCCTCATGCGCCCCCGCAGTCTCTGTTCCGTCCGAACCTGCTACAACCTCTCCCGCTTCTGGGTCGTCCGTCTGTGTTAAGTCAGTAATCATAGTATACCATGCCCTTGCGTCCTCCTCCGGACTTTCTTCATTCTAATTAACTCTGCTGTAGCCCATTCGCGTACGTCTTTGGCCCAATTCTCTACCGTTGGGGGGGGTTGGACTCATCCATTTAATGGCTATCCGCCTCTTGGCCAGCACTAGCCCCAGTTGGAGGAACCTCCTGGTAAGTTTCTTGGCTTTAGGCGTGGTAAGAAGCCCAAGCAGCACTCCCCTCAAATCCCGTGGCACCGTCCAACCTGTGACCCTCTGCAGACATTGTATCACCTGCCAAAAAGGAAAAGTCCACCCTCCAGGGCAAGGGAGGAAGGTGTCACCTGCCACAGGATAATAATGGAGTGTAGCCACGTCTCCAATTGATAACAAAGGGGAGATTCACTTAGATCAGGGGAGAATATGATGCACAGCATCTAAACAAAAAATACAGTACAAAACAATGTTTATTTAGAGGTATTGTAAGTACATGCTATTTGACTTTCAGATGATAAATCATGGAGCAAATGAGAAGACAATATACACAAAGTCTATATACAGTGAACATACACAATAGATAAGTCTGGGCTGATAAGAATAATAAGTAAATTCTCATATATCCCCACAGAAGAGCTCTATACAGAGAAATGAACCTAAAAGGCAAAAAAACATTCACATATACTTTCATCAGTCTTACCATTCATACACTCTGCATACTCACAAACATCAAATGAAACAGATTATATACAAAGACAAGCCATATGTAAAAAAGGCAGAAACCCAAAGAAAATACAGGGCAGTGATGCATATAATAAGTGCTCTCAATGGTTTGTTGCCCAATGGTTTCTGTCTTGCACGGTGCCGACGCGCGTTTCGGTGCTGGGCTAACAAGTAGCCATCACCTTCCTCAGGGCACTTGTGATTTGAATATCTGGAAAGAGCACTAGGGTGGGGAAGACCAGGCGGTGGGGGGTATTTTTACAGATACAGCCTGGATCCAAAATATACACTTTTCATGTACAGCAGCTCCGAACAAGCTATAAAGCAAAAATAAGGCACAATTAGAAACATTCTCCCCTGAGAACGGGATAAGGTAAAAATACGGTTTCCAAAAAACGTCACCTGGAAAGAAATGTGCACAGAAAGGAAGCATGTGTTGATAGATCCCAAAACACTAGAGAAATTAAAGCCAAAAATGCCCCTAGATGGGGCCAGACAGATTTAGGAAGAATCCGCATGGGCCAATAGGTCTGACAAGAGAAGAAATCCAGTATTTCTGTGATGGCTGGACCCATGGGCATGCGGAATATACAGGAAAAGATGAAAGGTGACACCTGACCCAGATCCATGGATAACAGGGGTGCTCATATGGGAAATAGATGATAAAGGAAAATGTGCAGCATGGGTACTAACTGACTTACTGAGAATCCAGTAGTAGATAGGAACTCGAGGAATGCTCTTTAGTCAAAGCGTGGGACTGAATGTCACTCGCGTACTGATGAATGGCGCTATAAAGGAGAGACAGTCCAGGGTCAAAACAATCTAAGTCAAAAGGATCTGCAAAAACAGAGGCCAAACAGCACAAGGGACTGTTAAGAGTCAATGGGAAAGGTGGTCGAAAAGCGTGAGTAACCACTTATCTCCAAAGAGCACACGTTACAGTCATACAACGATAACTCAGGCGCTTTACCTGGAAGAACAAATCTCTCAGAAGGGTACGAGGGTCCGGATGTGGAGTGGATAAGTAACAGCACGTATTCTCCTAAGGTCGCACCTTTAGTCAGCGTACAATGGGTAAAAAGTCTATAAAAAAATAGAAAGACCGTGGTACTAAGGTGAAACTGGAGTTAAGGCTATCTATCAAACGAAACAGCGCTCGGCAATAGAAGAAATGAATGCCGGCAGGACAACATAGGAATCAGCTAGAGATACAGGGAGGGCTTAACACGTTGGAAACAATGCAAATACGGAAGACAAGAATAGTCTAAAATAGTGGACCCGTGTGGGTTTGAAATCCCATAGATAAAATGTCTATAAACAAGTGGGCAGGTCCTTAAAGGCTCAGAAAAGAGATGGAACAAGGGGCCTAGAGTCTTACCTCAAAAGGCAGGGAAAGATCGCGCTGCCGTCCCAGCACTTACGATCATCCGACCGGGTTAAGCGCACAAAAGGATCCCATAGAGCTATAGGGACACAGGGTTCTCCTCCAGGAGCGGCGGCAGGATTCAGGCGTCCCGGGCTTCAAAGGGAGTGACGAGGTCCGTCTTGAACAATATCCAAGGCGGGAGATGATTGGCTGGGGACTTCTCCCTGCTATTTATTGGCCCGCAGCCGAGCGGAGACCAAGTTCACAGGGGGCGGCACTCTCAGACGAGAGCAGGGCACGCTAGAAATGAAGGGCGGACTGCTAAAAGGTGCCACTAAGTCCGGACTCATGTTCTGCTAAAGCTACTGGAGAAAGGAAGGACGGACTGCCAGGCTGCGCCGCCGTCTTGGGGGTATATGCTGAAACGAAGGACAAGCCCTCGTGAAGGTAGATAATCAACCGGGGATCAGCATTGATCTCCAAACGGGCCAATTAAATGGAGAAATATAAATACAGATTAGAAAAGCGTGCAGCAGAGAGGAGAGGTGGCAAAGGGTGACAACGGCTGAAACAGAAATGACTCTCCCCCCCCACAAAAAAACCAAGTTGATGGCCGGAAATCCAGCCAGCAGACGTCTACCAAGATGAGAGCCTCCTAGCCCTCAATCCCAGTAAAAGCAAAAGATGAATAGTAGATAAAGGTTCGCAAGACCGAAGAAGTCTAAAGGAATACTAAAATAAAAAAGGCCAGAAATTAATGAAAAATCCCTACAAGGATAATACAAGTCTCAGATAGAGTATGAATAAATGGCGGGAACAGAACTGCCCTCAGGCAGTTGGCCAGAGTGGTCCTGAAAGAAGAAAGGGCTGTAGGCAGATGGTCAGAGGAACAGAAGGGTTCAGATAGCTTGCTCCCAAGGGGTGTGGTCATTCAATCCTTGCTTCTCGGAATCCAGAAAAAAAATCCTAAAACACTTCCCTGGTCTTGCGAAATTTGCTATCGTCCCGACCTTTCAGAGAGGCAATCTTCTCTAGCACTGTCCATTTAAGATCGGTTTCCGTATGTCCCATTTGTAGCCAATGGTGGACCAAAGGGGCCGATGTTTTGGAGTTCCGAATGTTGGATTTATGCTCTCCAATCCGCGTTCTAATCTCTCTGCCCGTTTCGCCCACGTAGGAGAGGTTGCATGGGCAAAGAATGCAGTAAACCACATTCGTGGTCCTGCAGTTGGTCATTTGATTCAATCTGATGAATTTGTTCCTGATGTTAATGTGGTCAGCAACAATGGCGTAATCACACGCCTGGCACCTGCCACATCTGTGGTTGCCTTTGATGGGGGTATCTCCTGTAATAGACTTTTGTAAAAACGAGTCAGTTTGATCAGGTTTAGCCCTCACTAAGAAGTTTCGAAGGTTCTTATTTCGTCGGAAGGCAAAGATGGGTTTGGGAAGTTTTGGAATATCCTCTCGAAGATTAAGCAAGTGCCACTCAGAATACATGGCTTGTTGTATTTTGTGATTCAAGTTAGAGTGGCGAGTCACACACACTAATTTCTTATCCGTGGAATCAGATTTGGGTACAAACATAGAGTCTCTATCAAAGTATTTCGCCCTCTTATAGGAGTCCCGGACCAGTCTTTTGGGATATCCTCGAGCTAGAAATTTGGTTTTAAGGATATCCGCATGAGTATCAAAGTCATGGATGTGGGTGCTGAATCCCGTCCTTTTGACAACGGGGATGGTAATCGCGAGAACAGCCCGGGACGCCTGAATCCTGCCGCCGCTCCTGGAGGAGAACCCTGTGTCCCTATAGCTCTATGGGATCCTTTTGTGTGCTTAACCCGGTCGGATGATCGTAAGTGCTGGGACGGCAGCGCGATCTTTCCCTGCCTTTTGAGGTAAGACACTAGGCCCCTTGTTCCATCTCTTTTCTGAGCCTTTAAGGACCTGCCCACTTGTTTATAGACATTTTATCTATGGGGATTTCAAACCCACACGGGTCCACTATATTAGACTATTCTTGTCTTCCGTATTTGCATTGTTTCCAACGTGTTAAGCCCTCCCTGTATCTCTAGCTGATTCCTATGTTGTCCTGCCGGCATTGATTTCTTCTATTGCAGAGCGCTGTTTCGTTTGATAGATAGCCTTAACTCCAGTTTCACCTTAGTACCACGGTCTTTCTATTTTTTTATAGACTTTTTACCCATTGTACGCTGACTAAAGGTGCGACTTTAGGAGAATGCGTGCTGTTACTTATCCACTCCACATCCGGACCCTCGTACCCTTCTGAGAGATTTGTTCTTCCAGGTAAAGCGCCTGAGTTATCGTTGTATCAGTGTAACGTGTGCTCTTTGGAGATAAGTGGTTACTCACGCTTTTCAACCACCTTTCCCATTGACTCTTAACAGTCCCTTGTGCTGTTTGGCCTTTGTTTTTGCAGATCCTTTTGACTTAGATTGTTTTGACCCTGGACTGTCTCTCCTTTATAGCGCCATTCATCAGTACGCGAGTGACATTCAGTCCCACGCTTTGACTAAAGTGCATTCCTCGAGTTCCTATCTACTACTGGATTCTCAGTAAGTCAGTTAGTACCCATGCTGCACATTTTCCTTTATCATCTATTTCCCATATGAGCACCCCTGTTATCCTTGGATCTGGGTCAGGTATCACCTTTCATCTTTTCCTGTATATTCCGCATGCCCACGGGTCCAGCCATCACAGAAATACTGGATTTCTTCTCTTGTCAGACCTATTGGCCCATGCAGATTCTTCCTAAACCTGTCTGGCCCCATCTAAGGGCATTTTTGGCTTTAATTTCTCTAGTGTTTTGGGATCTATCAACACATGCTTCCTTTCTGTGCACATTTCTTTCCAGGTGAAGTTTTTGGGAAACCGTATTTTTACCTTATCCCGTTCTCAGGGGAGAATGTTTCTAATTGTGCTTTATTTTTGCTTTATAGCTTGTTCGGAGCTGCTGTACATGAAAAGTGTATATTTTGGATCCAGGCTGTATCTGTAAAAATACCCCTCACCGCCTGGTCTTCCCCACCCTAGTGCTCTTTCCAGATATTCAAATCACAAGTGCCCGGAGGAAGGTGATGGCTACTTGTTAGCCCAGCACCAAAACACGCGTTGGCACCGTGCAAGACAGAAACCATTGGGCAACAAACCATTGAGAGCACTTATTATATGCATCACTGCCCTGTATTTTCTTTGGGTTTCTGCCTTTTTTACATATGGCTTGTCTTTGTATATAATCTGTTTCATTTGATGTTTGTGAGTATGCGGAGTGTATGAATGGTAAGACTGATGAAAGTATATGTGTATGTTTTTTGCCTTTTAGGTTCATTTCTCTGTATAGAGCTCTACTGTGGGGATATATGAGAATGTACTTATTATTCTTATCAGCCCAGACTTATCTATTGTGTATGTTCACTGAATATAGACTTTGTGTATATTGTCTTCTCATTTGCTCCATGATTTATCATCTGAAAGTCAAATAACATGTACTTACAATACCTCTAAATAAACATTGTTTTGTACTGTATTTTTTGTTTAGATGTTATTTGCTGTGCATCATATTCTCCCCTGATCTAAGTGAATCTCCCATTTGTTATCAATTGGAGACGTGGCTACGCTCCATTATTATCCTGTGGCAGGTGACACCTTCCTCCCTTGCCCTGGAGGGTGGTCTTTTCCTTTTTGTTGTTCCTGAGAGTCCCTGCCTACATTTGTTTTTCTCGGGGTCCCTTGTTATTGGTCTTGTAATTGTATCACCTGCCCCCAGTAAAGCGTCAATTCAGAACAGTCCCAGATCATGTGAAGAAAGTGGGCGTCCCCATACCTACATCTTGGGCAACAGGAGGATCGGTCCGGGAATATTTTATAGAGCACTCTTGGGGTCAAGTACGTTTGGTGTACTACGTTATATTGTGTAAGTTTAAATCTAGGGTTGGAGCTGATCTGTTTGACCCCCTCATGTACTCTCCTCCACTCTGCCTCTGTCAGGGGCTCCTCCAGTAATGCGTCCCATTTAGCCTGGACGGGGAGAAGGCCGTCAGAGAGGTCCTCCCACTACTTGCCAACATATTTGAGAAATTGTAGGATACTCTTGCAGCAGTGTCATGAGACGTTTACGTAAATGTGCAGGTATGTGACTGTCTATTTTTGGATCCCTATGACTCTCTAAATATCTATGTAAGTGGCTATAAACACCTAACTGCCTCTCTTACGGACAAGAGAGCAGTATATATGTGACTAAAACTATGTTTGAATGTGCTGCATGCACAAGTAGTTTCTGTGTAAGTGACTGAATGTATATGTGCTTCTGTGGCTGTCTGACAAAGCAGTGTAACAGAACTACAAAACTCAAAGCTCAAAGAAAAACACTCTTTGAGAAAAGCACATCTTATATATACATGAAGATATTTCCACATCTTCTAATGCCTTGCTAACTAAAAGTTTAACTCTTAATCTACAGTTTTTTTTACTACCAATTACACCATGTAGTAAGCAGCAAATGTACAACATACTAATTCAAAGCAAGAGATTGTGAATCAACTTCTCACACACCTCGTCTGCAAATCAGACAAACTGTCATATTCTCATACTCATTAAGCGTCTTACTCACCTGTTATTAAACATACAAAGCCACTCACAAAACCACCCATACATTACCTCATATAGTTCCAATATTTTCTCAAAAATATGATACTCTCTTACGACATTCTCACATACACATATACCTTTTCAATAATTTTTTTCTCCAAATTAAATGTTATTCGCATACCTGAAAATTGAGTTTGCTGATCAAATATTTTCTGGCCTTATCAGATAGATACAATACTGTCATGAAATGTAAAAACTAAGCCTAATAATGGCACTCCACTCTCACAGAAAGCAACCATTAACAGCAGCATTTTCAACTTTGCACCTTATGATAGTGCTGAAGGCAGCAAATAAAAACATCTCATTTTTTTAATTTTGTTACACTATTCCTAAATGGTTAGTATGTGTTAACCCTTTCATGCACGTTTATAAAGAAGCCCAATATGTGTGGGTGGTTTGCACACTTCTGAGATTGGGCTATATTTGGGCTACATTTGGGTGATATATGTGCTACATTTATGCTCTTTTCTCTCTGGTGGCCATCTTGGGAGACATATTTGTTATGAAGCTCCCTAAACTCATTTTCTGCAGTACCCTCAATAGAAAATGCTTTCAGTTTTCCACTTTGATTCTATCAAGATGGCGGTCAGATATGCCACACTTTTGGTATGAAATTCAGAATGTTAGCATTCTAGCTGCTCATCAGAGCACTGCAGTAAACTGCTGATCACCAGGGGATTAACTGGCAGTCTGCTGCTGGTGTTGAAAGTGCATGTTTCATTCTAAATGTCAGAATGTTTTAATGAAATAGAAGCAGAAGATATTTGAGAACTCACTTAAAACTTGTCCTAATTTTTCTTTCAACAGCACTAACCATAATTTCTACATTTTGTTCCTTTCCAAATTAAATGTTTTAAGTTTTACCAGTTTGATTCAATTAAGATGGCTTCACGTATGCCATACTTTTTTCATAAGTAAGGCTGTTAGCGCTCAAGTTGTTCTTTACAACACTGTGGGAGGCTGCAGTAGAACACAAGGGAATCAGCTGACAGGCTGCTCCTGCTGAAGTAAAACAGGAAGATATTTGAGATCTCAGTTAAAACGTGTTCTCATTTTTCTTTGTACAGCACTAACCATAATTTCTATGACAAAATGAACCCCCTCATTGGGTTTCTGACTAAATTAAATGTTTTAAGTTTTACCAGTTTGATTTAATCAAGCTTCAGGTGTGCCATACTTTTGTCATAAATAAGACTGTTAGCGCTCTAGTTGTTCTTTAGACCACTCTGGGAGGCTACAGTAGAACACACTTGAATCAATTGACAGGCTGCTCCTGTTGGAAGTACGTTTTACTGAGAATGTCAGACTTCATTCCCATATGGCTGAGAAACATAGTGTGAATTTACATAAAATATGCTCCCATTTTAGCTTCTGGAGCACCTTCTATAACCTCTATGAGAAAATCATGAGAAAACTGTTTTCTCTCAAACATGATTGATTTACTCCCAACAGAAGGCTTTTTCACAGGGTAAATTCACCTCAGAACACACCACAATTCCAAAAATTAGTATGGTACCATCAACAAATGATTTCTCCTTTTCTGTGACCCTCAAAACCTGCCATTCATTACAATGCATTTCAATGGGGTGCTATTATGTATATTGGTCCCAAGATGGCTGCCAGCACTTTCTGGTTGAAGTGCTGACAGCCAATCAGATCTCACCATGAGATCTGTGCTTAGAGCTCCACCCAGATAAACTTATTTGCTTTCCCTTAAATTTCTCAACAACTACTGAACTAATTTACACCAAATAACTGAAAGCATGATCTGCGAACCAAAAATCCACCTTCCTGCCAAATTTGGTGTAATTCTATTCAGTGGTTCTGGCTGTAGTCATGTTTAAAGCTCCAATGGGAATTAACATGGAAAAATGTATTTTGTTCGACCCCCCTTTTTCTTGGCAACTGCTTGACTGATCAACCCGAAAATTCCCATGCACAACAAGTCCCTGTGACACTTTTTTGGGAAAATTTTGTGAAGATTCATTGAATGACACCAAAGATATAGTCAAGTTAAAAAACACTTTTTTTCTATAGAAAGGTGGTCCTAACTATAACTCCTTACTGGCGACCGCCAGTAGGTAATACATGCATATATACATATATACTAATCGATTTACATTATGTGGAATCTGCCAATATTGCTTTATGTATTTTACATGCTTTAAGATGGCCGCCGCATTGTGATTGAAATGACAACCTGTTATGACAGTCCGTCAGTTTCTGATCAGGGTATGTAACTAGGTTTCACGTCTCAACCTGTGTATGAACAAGACTGTCCACAGTTGAAACGTGTTACAGGAACTAATAAACTAAGCACTCGGCTTGCGATCTTCCTGAGTGTACGATAATTTGTACTTCTTTGCTTGATTATTGGGACCGGCATACCCCACCGGCACAGCGCACCACCTTGCAGCAGGCCCCAGGTTTCAGAAGGGGCGTTCGTTAGGTTGGATCACTGAGAGAAACCCATTGGCCGGCCGAATCCCCACATGGGAAGACAAGGAGTACTCTTCACTGCAGTCCACGGATCGTGTCCCAGAGGTAGATGGGAGCCCGGGGATTGGGGTTTTCTTTGGGGGGGACCCATTCGCATATCGGAGGACGTGCGCTGTGTCCCTCCCTGACCACATAACTGGAGTGACACCTCAGTCTCTGGCTGGTGTCCGTGGCTTACTTTGCTCAGCACACGCAGTCCAGCGAGGCGGCAGAGGAGCAGATGCTGTGCAGACCACACACTCCTCACTCTCACACAAGACAGCAAAAGGAACCCCTCATTAGTAGGGGGGGTCGCAATCCAGTACAGCAACGTGATTTTAAACAACGTAAGATAAATTTTAAGCCTTCACATTTAATCAAGCAGTATACAATGTTCTATTATGAACGAGGAAAATGAAAGGCGAGCAGCAGCTCAAGCACTTTTTGCATGTGCATCAGGCAAGGGACAACTACCCACACCAATAAACATTCAGGACACATCATTGAAGGACAAACTGAGAAGACTAGAAAAACTAAAAAAAGCTGAAACATCGAAATGGTGGGAAGCCATTTTCTTACAGGATTATATAGAAAAGGAAATGGTCCCCCGGGGTCTAAGGATCTACATTATACCGTCATGAGTCACCCAACCCCAAAATGCTGGAAGAATGGGCTGACAATTCAGCTAAAAGCTCCAAGAACATGCCGAGCGTTCTGGTCAAATATCCTGGCAGGATAGAGATGGCATCCTCCAGGAACTTGAAACAATTGAAAAGCAACTTAAACAAAACAGTGAACAAGATACCATCAAGAAATTCACAGATGAATGAAAGGCACGATTAAAGCAACATGAGGATGACATCAAAGCCAGGAAGCAAAAAAAAGTTACATAGGGACTGTGCGGACTACGAGAGTGGAAGAATATTAACATACAGCCACAAATATGACCACATGCACAACTCAGAAATCCCATAAATCAACGTAATAGTGGTAACACAAGGAAATGGTGGCGCTGAACCAATAAACAGCAATGATACAGACACATCAGCCACAACAGCTAGCTCCACATTAGGAAGTGACCATACAGGAAAGCCTGCAACTTTTTTAGACGAGTATCGGACCCTCAGGAGGGGCCGACAAACAGCAAGAACAACACCGGCACCCAAGACCAGAGCAGGGGGAAGAGGACAACAAGGCAGAGGATGGGGAAGAGGTCAGGGACAAGTTGGCAGAGGAGAAAACGTCTCAGAGAGAACAATAGAGGAAGAGGCAAGGAGCACATGGAAAGCAAAGCAGGAAGCTCCAAGATGGGACTATAATGGATGACAAAACAATAAACAAAACCATCATCAACCTTACAGACCATCCCCTTTCCGATTTAGAAAAAAGAACCTTATGTCTTGGCTTATCATTCTGTTCATCTGAATTTTTCAACTATTCTGAGACCCGGAAAGACATTTATTAATTCATTACAAAGCTAAACCTAAAGAAATGGCATAGCCTTAGGACAACTAGACCAACCAGACCTAGCAGAAGGGGGTGGAGAGGGATGCAACTTCAGGTACTACTGTAGATCCCCATCACCTCCTAGACCTCAATGTAGGAGATGCAGATACACTCCTTACACCACATTAGTTACAAATGGAGACAGGCCCAGGCCCCATTGACGTTACCAACACACTCAGACATCTGGATATCATCACTGACTAGGCAGCCTCCATTGACTTCAATCCACGTTCCACTTTTTATCCCAACATGACGCACAACAATATTGACACTTTCTATGACACTGTCACTAAGTGTCTCATCAAGTTTAGACACTGCAAGTGGTTCAAAAGCAACCAACAACACAACCTCTCTCTAGCACAAAAACAGATGATCAAATCTTTAGCTAGTGACACTTACATCATTATACGCCCAGCGGACAAGGGTGGGAATATTGTCCTGTTGAGCAGGCAGCAGTACATCACTGAAGCACACAGACAACTTGACGATACCAGATTTTATACCAAAATCACCAAGGAATGCTACAACAGCAGCATTCTGGAGATTTGGAGAAAACTAACTGAATGCAAAGAAAACAATATCTTAGAATGAGAAAAATTCTCTTTCCTCAAAAGGGACTACCCGAAACTCCCCACTCTGTATCTCCCTCCTAAAATTCACAAAGACCTGGATAGCCCTCCTGGAAGACCAATTGTGTCATCCAAGGGTAGTGCACTAGAAAATGTACCTAAATATGTTGATCACTTGTGAGGGACACCAAAGATTTCTTGGCGAAACTGGAGGACTTGAACTGGGAAGAAGGATTCCTTTTCATTACTCTAGACATCACTTCCCTCAATACCATCAAAGACCACAGCTTAGGTATCAGGTCCTGCCATCATTTCCTCAGAAACAGACACATAGGGTATCTGCAGCACACCAACATGCTGTTGGAAATAATCAAACACTGTCTCCATAATAACATCTTCATGTTCGATGGCACCATCTACAAACAGGTACTAGGTATGGCCACGGGGACATGTTTTGCCCCAGTTTTGCTAATCTTTTTCTGGGGGCATGGGAGGAAGAAATCTGAGACAAACTCTATGGCCTTTCGGACAATGGACAGGTGGCCCTATGGCTACGGTACATCGGTGACCTATTCATAATCTGGAGGGGAAGCAAAGACAGTGCCGCAGCATTCATTAACAAGCTCAACATGAATAACTACAACCTGAAACTCTCATATAACATGAGTAGGAAGACCATCGAGCTTCTCGATGTTAGAATTGATATAGTGGACAGCAAAATACATACCAAGCTCTTTCGCAAAACTACAGGCAACAGCCTTCTCCATGCTCTCAGTAGCCACCCCGACAATTTAAAATGGAGTATTCCTTACGGCGAACTTTTAATAGCAACGAGAAACTGCAATACGGAAGAAGCCTACAACATTGAACAAACAAATATGGTCACGAGATTCAGGGAACGGGGCTACCCAACTTGGGTCCTCAATAACGCAATCTCGAAGGCTAACAAGATAAGTAGATCTCACACACTGGCGGAGCACAGTCTCTGAACCCGAAGCCAGTTCAAATGACACCAGGATCATCCTCACGTTTAAAATCAACTCACAAGGGATACATAAAATCCTTACAAAAAACTGGGACATTCTTACCAGTGACCCCATCATTGGGCATACCTTACATGAAAGACCCAGGGTCACATACAGAAGGGGACGCCCTTTGGAGAGACATTTTAGTACATGGTGACATCACTCTTAATCACCAGTCCAAAGAGCACAACCTACAAGGCTTTTTCCCATGTTGCCACTGCAAAGCATGTCACAATAGCTACACGAAAAAAGAATACAAAACACCCAAAAAACAGGAAGATCTACTTTTGCACTCTATGTTCTGGAGTGCCCTTGTAACCTAAGGTATATTGGGAGCACGACCTTCATGATCAAAAAGAGAATATTGGAACATATGCGAGCGATTAACAACAAGGATGTACATTATCCCATAGCAAGACATTTTTAAGAATACAATCTGTCCAACAGTTCCCTTCTCAGGTACTTTGCAATTGAAGAGGTACATGCTGACCCTAGAGGGGATAATAGAGTACAAAAGCTAGGGAAAAGGGAATCCAAGCATATAATAGACGTAGAGACCAAAAGCCCTGGAGGCCACAACCTGGACGAGGAACTGGGTATACACCTACATGAGGAGTAATATGTATCTTTGAGACTATTGCATCATTTGTTTTCTGCATATATTAATGTTTCCATTTCCCCATATGTATTGGCTATTTAAACCTGCTCTACACTTAAATATGAACCTCACTTCATTAATGAACTGCTGTATCTGTTTGAGTTACCAACTTTAGAAGTGTAACATGCATATCTGTGTTTTTAATTCACTACATTTGTTTTTTATTTCAGGAGAAAAGGAAGGGACCCACCTATGGTTGGGGACACAGGGCAATGGGCTCCCTACCCTTTTCTTGGAGAACTCAACTTGTTATATTCCATATAGGTACCATGATATAGGCCCAGGTAACTTCATTACCCTTCACCTATATTCTTCCCTACATTACACTTATAACGGTTTACAGGGACGGACCTTTTACCTAGATACGACACTACATTCAGAACGCTGGTTTTCCCTAGTTCGAGATCTCATACATTATGCATGAGGGTTCTTGGAAGCACAGCAGGACTACCATCTCATGTATAATATCTATGTACAAAGTTCATGCCCGACGTCATCCTTAGTCCGACACAGTAATACAGCGAGTTAGGACCCCTTGGGAGACCTATGGGCATATATACATCACATCTTGCTAAGATAGACAGAGGGGAGCAGGACTTCCCAGCCGACACACTGACCAGAGACGCTGAGGTTCCTGCATGCAGACACTCCAGCCCGCAGTAGTCTAACATTCCTGGTGGGGTGTCCAACCTGAGACCAAGACGGGGTCCCACAGTCTCTCACTTCAGGTAATGGGGTTGACTTTATCCTAGAGGGATTCTTGGCTTAACACCTACACACACATGCTAGGTACACTTAGGTACATCTAGTTAGGGAGACATCGTAGGAGTACGCATCTTTTTATTATCATGTATTTTATATACTTGTATGTATTCATGATTACTGCAAGATGGTAGAGCTTTACCATCTTTTTACTTTCATAGTGCTTCTAATCCTATATATCTGCTCCTGTCTAATGGTTGTTGCAGCTCATCTATTTTACACCAGAATAACAACTGTTCAATAAATACTTATTGAAAACGCCCAGCCTGTTTATTCTGTGCATCTCTCTAAGACAGACTAAGTAAGCACGAGTGACTGAGCGAAAAGTGGTATATTGTTTCCACGGTCCTGAGGGATCAGGGTTGTCATGTTCGATGGTTGCCAAGAACTATTCTCTCCTTGGTAAGAGGAGATTCTAGTGGCGCTGTGAGCTAGCTGGTACAAAAGGCCAACATACCCGGTGGGGGTGTTCAGAATCAGTCCGACACCAATCCTACAGTGTATGCTGTCCGAACGCGCAGATCCTGTATAGGTTTTAGAGGAACTACACGACAATCTAACAGGTGATACACATTGAAGAGATAAGAAGTCTTTTACTTAGCTTATGTGTTAACTAACACTGTTTGGTCTCTTCTTTTCTATTGTGGTTTTTGTCTTTCTCTGTCTGTTATGGTTTTTGTGATATGGATATCACGTAACTAGATCTCCCTGAAGTTTTGGATACCAGCTTATAGGCCTCCCTTGGAGTCACTCATGGGTCGACATGTCCACTTTGGAAGCCCTCTCTTTTTCAGCCACTAGGCTTTTAATTCATGATGTGTCCACTCACACAGCTGTTCATAATTCTTCTATGGTAGACCCACTACGGGGGTAATTTCTTTAGCCATCCTTGAATTTTAACATGGCAGGTCCTAGCCTCTATTCAGCACTGTTCATAATTCCCTTTAGGCAAACCCACTATGGGGGTCATTTGGTTTCTTTACCAAACCATGTACATTAACATGACAGGCCCCATGGACTTCTAAGTTATTTGTTGGACACCCTAAATATTCCTACATTTGGGATTTTTCACATTTGGACATTGTTTACATTAGTGACCGTTTGACCCATCTGCTGAATGGCATTACATGTGCTTTAACATGCATGGCTTAATATTGTTTTGCAATATGTGTTAAATTTACTTTATCAATTTCATAAATTCTAGAAGGACTTTGGGGTAAATACATTTAGTGTGACCTCCCATGCTTGGCTTAATCGATTTACAATATGTGGAATCTGCCAATATTGCTTTAAGTATTTTACATGCTCTAAGATGGCCGGCGCATTGTGGCTGAAATGACATAACCTATTAAGTCAGTCCGTCATTAGTCTCTGATCAGAGTATGTACAGGGGCGGCTCCTCCATGTGGGCGGAGGAGTGTTGCCCCACTGTTTTCTCGCAGTGCGAGCAGCAGAAACATAAAATGGTATCATAAATACAATTTTATGTTTCTGCTTCTCGCACTGCGAGTAAGCAGAAGGGATTGATTGGGGGCGGGGTGGGCGGGTCCGCTCAAGGGCAGGGGAGGAGTGGCTTGCCCAATGCTGCGGGCCCTGACTGTTTGGTCGGCCCTCTGGGGCCGACCAAACCAGTCATGCGCACTCTCCCTTTTCTCCATGTAGGCTGCATGCAGCCTACATGGAGAAAATGAACTCCCTATAGACGCCTGTGTGGTCAGCGTCCCAACCAATCATAACGTGTCATTGCAGTGTTGCAATTGGCTTAAGTGAGGGAAGGGAGGCTGCCTGCTTCCGGTTCCTGAGGAGGCAGGAAAGCAGAAGCCGGAAATGGAGCTGGAGCTGAGAAAACGCAGGAAAGGTAAGTGTTTTAAAAATTATTATTTAAACCCCCCTCCCCGCATGACCCCCCCTTCCCTCGCGACCACTCGCCCATCCCCCCACCCGGACCCGCGCCTGTCCCCCCACCCGTGAGCCATGCCGGCCGCGACTGAATATGTAACTATGTTTCACGTCTCAAACTGTGTGTGAACAAGACTGTCAGCAGTCAAAAGGCGATGCAGGAACTAATAAACTAAGCACTGGACTTCCGATATTCCTGAGTGTGTGCTTATTTGGACTTCTTTGCTTGATTATTGGGACCAGCATGTCCCACCAGCACAGCGAACCACCTTTCTGCGGGCCCGGGATTCGGAAGGGAGTTTGTTAGGTTGGATATCTATAAGTATATATATATATATATATATAATATATATATATATATATATATATATATATATATATATATATATTCACTGAAAAAACCATAGGTTTTAGGGACAGTTATAGTTAGTTGGACATGGCACTCGTACAAAACCCGTGAAATTCCCCCGTTATAGTTAGTTCAGCTAACTATAACTCGCGCCCCCGCAATGCACTGCTGATGACGTCACATATTACATCACTCATGACATGGTCAGTGACATCACTGATGACTTCACTGATGACATCTCAAATGATGTCCTATGGAAGGAAATTCAAGTTACTGGTAAGTACGGTTAAAAAAAATTTCAGGATCAGTACTGGGCTCAAAGGTGCAGCACTGAGGTCTCTCCTGATAACAGGTGAGTAAATCGGAATTCGTAGTTCGGCTGATTTTAGAGGAATATTATAAAGTTCCAAAACTCCACACTTAGAAGAATTTCCAAGTGAAACCAGTCAATGTTAGCCTATGGAAGGAAATTCAAGTTACTGGTAAGTACGGTTTAAATTACTTTTCAGGATCAGTACTGGGCTCAAAGATGCAGCACTGAGGTCTCTCCTGATAACAGGTGAGTAAATCGGAATTCGTAGTTCTGCTGATTTTAGAGGAATATTTGTATGTTTCAAAAATCGACACTTAGAAACTTTTTCAGCAAAAAGCAGGCAATGATATCCTATGGAAGGAAATTCAAGTTACTGGTAAGTACGGTTAAAATTACTTTTCAGGATCAGTACTGGGCTCAAAGATGCAGCACTGAGGTCTCTCCTGATAACAAGTGAGTAAATCGGAATTCGTAGTTTGGCTGATTTTAGAGGAATATTATAAAGTTCCAAAACTCCACACTTAGAAGAATTTCCAAGTGAAACCAGTCAATGTTAGCCGATGGAAGGAAATTCAAGTTACTGGTGAGTACGGTTAAAATTACTTTTCAGGATCAGTACTGGGCTCAAAGATGCAGCACTGAGGTCTCTCCTGATAACAGGTGAGTAAATTGGAATTCGTAGTTCGGCTGATTTTAGAGGAATATTTGCACAATGGTGAAGGAAGGGGGTGGGGCCTGAGGTGACATGTCTGCAAACACGCCCTGTGGCGCGTTTTAAGTTGGAGAATTAATTCCTCCTCAATCCCGAGGGTCCCTAGGGGCCAACTAGCCCACCAGATACCTCCAGTATGCGCCAGAGAGCTGCGTTGCAGAGAGGTGTTCAGAGGCCACGCCCCTTTTTGCACCTCTCTGCAACGCAGCTTTGTGGCGCTTTCTGGACGTACCTGGTGGGCTAGTTGGCCCTCAGGGACCCTCAGGATTGAAGGGATTTCATTCCCCATCTTAAAACGCGCCACGGGCCTGTTTGCACACATGTCACCTGAAGCCCCGCCCCTCCCTTCACCACTGTGCAAACGCGCCCGTGGCGCGTTTTAAGTTGGAGTATTAAGTCCCCTTGAATCATGAGGGTCCCTGCGGTTAAACTAGCCCACCCTGTACCTCCAGTATGCGCCAGGGAGCTGCGTTGCAGAGAGGTGTTCAGAGGCCACGCCCCTTTTTACACCTCTCTGCAACGCAGCTCTGTGGCGCTTTCTGGATGTACCTGGTGGGCTAGTTGGCCCCAGGGACCCTCAGGATTGAAGGGATTTAATTCCCCATCTTAAAACGCGCCACGGGGCCTGTTTGCACACATGTCACCTGAAGCCCCGCCCCTCCCTTCACCACTGTGCAAACGCGCCCCGTGGCGCGTTTTAAGTTGGGGTATTAAGTCCCCTTGAATCATGAGGGTCCCTGGGGTCCAACTAGCCCACCCTGTACCTCCAGTATGCGCCAGGGAGCTGCGTTGCAGAGAGGTGTTCAGAGGCCACGCCCCGGTTTACACCTCTCTGCAACGCAGCTCTGTGGCGCTTTCTGGACATACCTGGTGGGCTAGTTGGCCCCCAGGGACCCTCAGGATTGAAGGGGATTTAATTCCCCATCTTAAAACGCGCCACGGGGCCTGTTTGCACACATGTCACCTTTAGCCCCGCCCCTCCCTTCACCACTGTGCAAACGCGCCCCATGGCGCGTTTTAAGTTGGGGATTAAGTCCCCTTGAATCCTGAGGGTCCCTGGGGTCCAACTATCCCACCAGGTACCTCCAGTAAGCGCCACAGAGCTGCGTTGCAGAGAGGTGTAAAAGGGCGTGGCCTTTGTACACCTCTCTGCAACGCAGCCCTGGCGCATACTGGAGGTTCCTGGTGGGCTTGTTGGCCCCCGGGGGGGTGGCGGTCCCCGGGGCTTGGGGGGCCTTAGAGGCCCCCCCATGTTATTAAATTAAACCCCGCATGCCCCCGGGACTTGGCCCACCCGGGGGCCAATTAACTACGAAGCACTGGAGACCGCGCTTCGTTTTTTTTTTTTATCGGCAGGATCCGCGCACCCAGCGCGTTTTTTGCCGATTTTTAAAAAAACGTTGTAGGACCCCCTGAGCAGGCCTAGGGGGTCAGGGTGTTTCTACCCTGCCCCCTTTTTGCGTTTTGCGCAATTTTTTTTACTGTTTTCTTGTGACTCGGTTCTACTGAGTCACAAGATGGCTGCCAACACTTCCTGGTTTGGAGTGTTGACAGCCAATTAGCATACAGCTCGTCATCGGGAGGGTGCGCGGATCCTCCGCGGCCATAGATATATATGTGTTTTTACTTTTGATTTTCTCAGCAACTACTGAACGGATTTACACCATTTAACAAAAGGGTTCTTTCTGAACCAAGAACTACCTCTTTGCCAAATTTGGTGTAATTCCGTTCAGCAGTTCGGGCTGTAGCCATGGCTAAAGTTTCCTATGGGAAAATGAATGGGGAAAACACGTTTTGGGACCCCCTTTTTCTCAGCCCCGCTTGACGAATCACCCCAAGACTTTCAGGATAGGAGCGGACCGGAGCGGGCCACAAAGTTTGAAAATTTCGCGAAGATTCGTCAACCGACGCAAGAGTTATTTCAAATAGAATGTTGCGGATTTCCTATAGAAAATAGGTCCTAACTATAACTATCTACTGGCGACCGCCAGTAGATAATATATATATATATATATATATATATATATATATATATATATATATATATATATATATCATTAAATCCTCACAATCACGCAAGGAAAAGTCGCACTCAGGATTCTTAATGGAGTTACAAAGTATTTATTGACTTGACGCGTTTCGACACAACGGTCTTTGTCAAAAAGTCATACAATGACCCGGAAGTGGCAATTCAATATAAAGCATTTCCTGTGTTACAATAAACATAAAAGAGGTATGCACAATGGCAAAGTCATGATAGAAACTAGAAAACAGACTTTGGACACCTAATTAATGTGTGTAAATAAATACGCAAAAATTGGTGAAAAACATACTATAATTGTGCATAAATATTTACAAGTGAAAAACACCCAAAATAAATAACTTGGTCTTAGTGCAAGCAAGTGCTGCAGCCTATAGCGAGCAGAGAGTACGCATCGTGCAAGATTAAAAATAGCACGACGCTAGAGGAGTACCGTTTTATCCAACTGAGCCTCAGCGCGCAAAAGAAACCCCCACGGGGAAGAGGAAAAGGAGGAGGCAAAGATGCAGGAAAAGAGGGATCAGGAGAGGTGGAGAAGGCAAAAGACAACGAGACGCCGCATGGGAGAGGCTCACGGCGCTCAAAACGCAACAAGTAATGGGTGAGCAATCTAACCTTTCCATCATTAACCTTTCCTCACACACTATCTCTCCTGATGAAAGGTCAGTTTTAGAATTAGGACTGTCCTTTTGCCCTACTGCTAATTTTGACTATGCTAAAACCCGCATTGACCTTTTTCTTTTCATAAGAAAATTGAAGCTTCTTAAAATTTATACAGCGAAACAATGTAGTGGCTCCCCTCGTATTTCTCAACCAGGTGCCTCTGTAGACCCTGTACTTCCTGCTCTTGTGATAGGTGACATTGAAATGCTTGCCACCCTCAGAGAAATGGAAGTAGGCATGCGAGACTGGGGCTCTGATCGTGAACTTCTGGTCAGCATGGATATGGTGCTGAACAGAAGATCCAGGAATGACTTTAAACCAAGATCTAGGTTTAACCCTGTGACCCCACATGACGGTCTAGATACATACCAAGATACAGTCCTAATTGATCTCATGAAGCTGTGGAAGACACAACGCAATGACTTTGCCAAGAATCTTACATCATCACAAAGGTCGGGGCTACAGTCCTTGAAGCAAGCGGCTACCTTTGTGATTAAACCTTCAGACAAGGGGGGCAATGTCGTTCTCTGCGACAATAACAAATACAGACTAGAAGCACGGAGACAATTGGAATTTTCCGGTAGTTACCTTAGGTCCACTGCAAACAGGTACAACAAGACTATACTTGAATATCATAACATTTTGAGTGACTGGCATGGTAAAGATAGGTTAAGCCAGAATGAATTGTTTTTCCTCTTGGTCAAGAAACCGGTAATTTCGGTTTTCTATATGTTACCAAAGGTACACAAGCACCCAACTGATCCACCGGGGAGACCCATCATTTCGGCTAACCAGAGTCTTCTAGAAAACACCTCGATTTATCTAGACAATTTTTTCTGCCCATATGTTATCAATTTACCTTCTTACTGCAGGGATACGATGGACTTCCTATCTAAGATTCAGGAGATCCCCTGGAAGGATACATAAGTTTTGGCTACCGTGGATGTGATATCCCTGTATACGTGTATAGAACACAGTCTGGGTCTGGAGGCTTGTAAATACTATCTGAGAGATAGACCTTTATCCATGTACGACCACACTATGATGTTGATTGATATGTTACATTTTTGTCTGCATAATAACTGTTTCCTGTTCGAGGACCAGTGGTATGAGCAATACACTGGGACTGCCATGGGAAGTTGCTTCGCTCCCAGCTACGCCTGTTTGTTTATGGGGTGGTGGGAGGCGGAGCACCTGTGGCACAGTGGGAATGAAGCCTTTAGTGACAATCTCATCCTATGGACCCGTTATATTGATGACATTTTCTTAATTTGGGACGGGCCACAAGGAGTTTACTGAGCTTCATCACAGGGTTAGCTGAAAACAACCTCAATCTCACATTCACCAGTAAGACACATAGGAACACTATTGAATTCCTCAACGTCCTGGTCGAAGCCAAAGGTGAGACACTGCACACAAGTCTATTTACAAAACCCACGTCTGGCAATAGCATACTCCATGCCCGCAGCCACCATCCTGACGGGCTCAAGAGGAGTATCCCTTATGGTGAACTTCTCAGGGCTAAACGGAACTGCAGTTCCACGGTAACATATGAGAAAGAAAGATCTAGGATGCAGGGCCGTTTTAAAACAAGGGGATATTCTAGTAAAACCATCAGATTAGCCTCAGAGAAAGCAGCCACTAGAGAACGCAACAGCCTCCTTGTCCCTAAAGTTAAAGATGACACTAAACAACAAGTCAGGCTAATAACCACTTATAACAACGCCTCGCAGGCAGTGCATAAGATAGTGCGTAAACATTGGCACTTAGTGAGGAATGATAGAATCATTGGCCAACTGGTCAGTCCAACACCACATGTCACATATAGGAAATGTACTTCCCTCAAAGACATGCTAGTACACAGCCACCTCACTGAGAGAAGTAAAACACAGGGCAACTGGTTGAGGGAACTCCCAGGTTTTCATAAATGCGGACATTGCAAAGCATGCAGTAGCAGTGTTAATGTGAAAACGTATGATCTCCCAAATGGCAAATCTGGGAAGATTCACTGCTTCATTAATTGTAACACAGATTTTGTTGTGTATGTGATAACATGTGTATGTGGTTTACGATACGTGGGGAGCACCATCTTTCCCGTGAAAAAACGCATTCTAGAGCACTTGCGAGCGATCAGAAATGGAGACATGTCCTATACCTTGGCAAAACACTGTAATGCTGTGCATAGAAATGTATCCAATATCAGCACTAAAATGTTGTACTTTGGCATTGACAGGGTTCCAGTCTCAAAGCGCGGAGGAGATCGGGAACGTCATCTGCGACGCCTGGAATCTGAATATATCATTAAGCTCCAAAGCAAAACACCTGGTGGCCTCAACTGTGAGGAAGATCTTCATGTACATTTGGGTTAGGAAATTGGATGAGAAATGCAGTATTCTGCAATCCATGCCCTTGTACTTTCTGTTTCTGTAAATCCCCCCCTTTTTTAATCTGTCCCAGCCTGCGCTCTCTTGCGCCCTTTTGTCCTTGTGATCCAGTGACACTCAGGGAATAGTCTTTATGTCTAGAGCGGCTGCTCTGACACCTTGTTATAGCCTACTCTCCTCCCCATTATCCCTTATTATTCTCCCTTCCCTGGAATGGTCCCTATTTGGCATCCATCCCTCTCTAGGGCATTTCCTTTTGTTCTTTTAGCCCTTATTGGTCTTATAGGCTTTGAAACCGATAGCATGAGTACTTTGGCTAGACGAATCATTACCAGGTCACTTGACCCTGACTCTCCAGCCACCAGCGCCGCGCTATTTTTAATCTTGCACGATGCTTACTCTCTGCTCGCTATAGGCTGCAGCACTTGCTTGCACTAAGACCAAGTTATTTATTTTGGGTGTTTTTCACTTGTAAATATTTATGCACAATTATAGTATGTTTTTCACTAATTTTTGCGTATTTATTTACACACATTAATTAGGTGTCCAAAGTCTGTTTTCTAGTTTCTATCATGACTTTGCCATTGTGCATTCCTCTTTTATGTTTATTGTAACACAGGAAATGCTTTATATTGAATTGCCACTTCCGGGTCATTGTATGACTTTTTGACAAAGACCGTTGTGTCGAAACGCGTCAAGTCAATAAATACTTTGTAACTCCATTAAGAATCCTGAGTGCGACTTTTCCTTGCGTGATTGTGAGGATTTAATGATATTTTAGCGGGTCCAGCGCCAGCCTGTCTGCACCAACTCCAATTGGTGGATGCGATCGGAAGAAAGTCTGGACTGCATCCGCGATATATATATATATATATATATATATATATTCACTGAAAAAACATAGGTTTTACAGACGTTATAGTTAGAAATTAGCATTTAAAAAACCTTTGAAATTCACTGAAAAAACCATAGGTTTCAGAGACGTTCTAGTTAGCTGGACATTTCACTCGTACAAAACCATAGAAATTCCACTGTTATAGTTAGTTCAGCTAACTATAACTCGCGCCCCGCAATGCACTGCTCATGACGTCACATATTACATCATTCATGGCATGGTCAGTGACATCACTGATGACATCTCAAATGACATCACTGATGACATCACTGATGACATCATCCAGTGACTGTGTGTTTCTGTAATTTTTAAATATGTTTTACATATATTCTTAGGTGTATTGAAGAATGAGTGGGTGTATAAGTGTCTGGATGGGGGATTTTGCAGGTGTGTGACTGATTGTATAAGTGAGTGATCAAACGTGTCTTACTGAATGCATGGGTTAGTGACTAAACTGTGTGAATGTCTGTATCAGTCTGTCTGTTGTTGTGTAAGCTGCTACATGGGTTGGTCAGTAGCTACATGAGTGTTTATATGGGTTATTGATTGTTTGCCTGAGTATTTGTATGGGAGACTGAGTGTGTGTGTGGGTGGGTTGGAGATGTGTGACTCTGTGCATTGATGTGTGAGTGGTTGATTCACTGGGTGTATGGGTTCAAGAGTGCATGTGGAAACAGCTGTATGGGTGGGTGAGTGTGTGTATGGGTGTGTTGGTGAGTGAATAGATGTCTCAGTGGTACATGTGTGAGTAACTACATATGTAAAAGGCAGTATATGTGAGTGATGCTGTATATAAATGAGTATATGTGAGAGTGAGTGATTGTGAGATTGGCTGTATGGATGAGTGTGTACTTGTATCAGTGATTATATAAGAGAGTAATTATGCGTTAGTATCTGTATGAATTAGTGAGGTGGTGTGTGTATAACTGTATAGGTGAGTAAATGGGAGTGTGATTGATTCTTTGCATGACTGATTAGGTGTGTGAGTAACTATATGGATGAGTGGCGGTGTGTGAGTGTCTGAATAGGTGTATGAGTGCATATCATAGTGTTGTATTGATGAGTGACTGCATGTATAAGTGAATGTATGGGTGAATGAGTGGATGTGTATGTAGACCTAGGAATTAAAGAGTGCGTATGTAGTAACTGGTATTGGTGTCTCGATGGTTTCGAAAATGGTAGTCTGTATTTTACAGTGGGTGTATTAAAGGTTATATTAGACTGTGAGGAGGTGCATCAGATTTTCACGTGGATGATGTAATCAGTGATGTCATTTGAGATGTCATCAGTGATGCCATCAGTGATGTCACTGACCATGCCATGAATGATGTAATATGTGACGTCATGAGGAGTGCATTGCGGGGGCGCAAGTTATAGTTAGCTGAACTAACTATAACAGTGGAATTTCTATGGTTTTGTACGAGTGAAATGTCCAGCTAACTATAACGCCCCTGAAACCTATGGTTTTTTCAGTGAATTTCAAAGGTTTTTTAAATGCTAATTTCTAACTATAACGTCAGTAAAACCTATGGTTTTTTCAGTGAATTTCAAAGGTTTTATAAATGCTAATTTCTAACTATAATGTCTGTAAAACCTATGGCTTTTTCAGTGAATTTCAAAGGTTTTCTAAATGCTAATTTCTAACTACAATGTCCCTGAAACCTATATTGTTTTTAACTAAATTTAAAAAAGACGTGCATACTTTTTGTAGTGAAAAACTAACTAACAGTAGTCTGTTATAAGTTATAATTTAACAATGTTTAAAACTTAATTAGCAGTAATTAACATATGAAGTGTGGAAAAAGTGTGACGGAGCAGCTATGATACCTGACTTCGAACAACAGCGTTCACAGTTCGATTCCCGGCTCCAGCGGCACGTTAGCCCACCACTATGTCACTGTGGGCAACACCTTGCTTAATCTTTCCGACGCCCCCAAGCGCCGGCACACCTTTCCAGGGGTAGCTGTACGCTTTACAAATCCTCGCATTTTTTTAATTTAAAACCATAGTGATGAGAAATATTATCATGTTTTTTTCTTCTAATCTGAAAGATCTTTTTTTTAAGTCTTCTATTTAGAATTATGGCAATTAATAAATGTATTTACTCATGAGAATGGAAATGACACGGTTTTCCGGGTAACAGTTTTTAAGCTCTCCAACGTATGTACATATTAAGGACCTTATACGTGTTAGGTTCGAAATCGAAACTTTTTCCACTTCACATTTTGTAACTTTTCCCAACACGTGCACAAGTTAAACAGTTAAAATGTGAGCACGTGTTAACTGTAAAACGTGACATCTAAATGGGCGGAGCCGCATCTTCCTTCCATAGACTACTCAATAACCAAAAAGTATATAAACCACACCCGTTGATTGATTAGTTTTGTTTTTGCGAGTTATTTACGCGTCTCCATTCAGTGATGCAGGTGCTCTTTTCTACAGTCGGATTCTTCTTTTGCGGCCACAAAACATAATCCTGAGTTGTAAGTTGTTTGATTATGGCATACTAGATATTTATAATACGTAGCTATTTGTCAATATTTAAACACTTGTATTTAGAAAAAAGTGTTATTGGTTGTTTTTGCCATTTATATGTAACGTCAGCAGCTTGTTTTCAGAAACAGACAGAATACAGCAAACATTGTTCCTGTTCTGGCTCCTTTGAGCTCATATAGTGTGACTTTGTATATTATATTATAATATTGACACTGTACTTGACCTCAGAAGTGTTGGTGACCCGTCAGCGCGAAGACTAAAGATTTATATATAACGTCAGCAGCTTCTAGTTTGTAGTCTATTTCCCCCTTGAGATCATATAGTGTGAGTATGTATATTATAATAACCACACATTATGATCTCAGAGGAGTTTGTGACCCGTCGGCGCGAAGACTAAAGATTTATATGTAACGTCAGCAGCTTCTGGTTTTTAGTCTATTTCTCCCTTGAGATCATATAGTGCGAGTATGTATGTTGTAATATTTACATTTATACTGACCTCAGTGGAGTTTTTTTGATATTTCTATTTTTGTCTGTTGCGGTTCCTATTCACCTTCTCCCTATAGAATATATACTACCAGTAGTGTATATTATTATATTACTATCCTATATATTCTTAAAGGAGTACGTGATTTGTTAGCGGAGCAGTGAGCGACCACTAAGCACTACGACCAAACTTTCCCGAATTCTACAGAATAGAAATTATAAAAAATGATAAAGCGTACATTTCTATGTAATATAAAGTGATTTGTGTTTAACTGTTTTTTACTTGTCATTGTTCTTGTGACCTGAGATGATGTAGTGCGGGAGTGTTTCTTGTAGCACTTCTTTTCTACTTTATCTAAAAGTAACTCATACCCTCTTATATTATCAAGAATATGGGGCAACACTTTTACAAACTATAGCAGAAAAAAAGGGAGGGTGTGCCCACGCTTAAGGGATATTTTATGAATTGCGTTTTTATTTGTCACCCCTTTGATATATACAGCTTCAGTTTCCGAAGAAAGTATATTTGTAATTGCTTAATAAAAACTATTTCAAACCTAGACTGAAATTTTGCTGCGCAACCACAGCTCCCCATCAGAAAAGTAAACACCACATTATAACTAAACAGTGCTCCTGGGAAGTATCCCACCCGCAAACTTAATAAAAATAAGACCGCAACACACTTTGTTATTTTCCCGCCGTGATTTGTACACCCCACGCCAATTATATAAATGGCCCTTAAAATATATAAAAAACTATTTTTACCATCACAATACCTGTCCACCACCTTGTGACCACTGTACAGAGTTAATAGTGTTCCTACCCTCCCCGCTACTACTTTCTTTTCCCGTACTCCATTGAAGTGCGTCACAAAATGGTTCACAACAGTGAACCGTTCCCAGCCAATAATGAGCAAACTTGTACTCGGAACACTTTAGCCAATAAAATGTCCATGGTGTTCCGCAGATGGGGAGGGAATCGCTGCCAACACTTCTACTTTCAATGGTTTACAGTCAATGAACATTAACCTTGGGAAGGTCCTGCTTGGAACACGTTACCCAATCAGATGTCCCTGATGCTCCGTGGAGGGGGAGGGAATGGCTGGCAACACTTCTACTTTCAATGGTTTACATCCAATGAACATTAAGCTTGGGAACGTCCTGCTTGGAACACGTCAGCCAATCAGATGTTCCTGCTACTCCGCGGACGGGGAGGAAATGGCTGGCAACACTTGTACTTTCAATGGTTCGCAGCCAATGAACATTAAGCTTGAGAAGGTCCTGCTTGGAACACGTCAGCCAATCAGATGTCCCTGCTACTCCGCGGACGGGGAGGAAATGGCTGGCAACACTTCTACTTTCAATGGTTCGCAGCCAATGAACATTAAGCTTGGGAAGGTCCTGCTTGGAACACGTCAGCCAATCAGATGTCCCTGCTACTCCGCGGACGGGGAGGAAATGGCTGGCAACACTTCTACTTTCAATGGTTCGCAGCCAATGAACATTAAGCTTGGGAACGTCCTGCTTGGAACACGTCAGCCAATCAGATGTTCCTGCTACTCCGCGGACGGGGAGGAAATGGCTGGCAACACTTGTACTTTCAATGGTTCGCAGCCAATGAACATTAAGCTTGGGAAGGTCCTGCTTGGAACACGTCAGCCAATCAGATGTCCCTGCTACTCCGCGGACGGGGAGGAAATGGCTGGCAAAACTTCTACTTTCAATGGTTCGCAGCCAATGAACATTAAGCTTGGGAAGGTCCTGCTTGGAACACGTCAGCCAATCAGATGTCCCTGCTACTCCGCGGACGGGGAGGAAATGGCTGGCAACACTTCTACTTTCAATGGTTCGCAGCCAATGAACATTGAGCTCGTTGTTGGAACACCTCAGCCAATTAAACGTTAATTTTGTTCCAGACACACGAACAGAACACGCCTTCCCACATAATATTAAATTTCGTCTAAGAAAGAGACACTGTCCGTGATAAAAGTGAACACCGCATTATAAGTAAACATTACTGCGCATTATATTAAAGAAAGGCTGCAATACTGCGTATTGTTATTTTCCCGATATGATTTATACAGCCTACTGAACATCGCCGCAATACCGCACATGCACACTACCTGTGTGTGCACCCTACACACTGCTTGCCGCAATACGGTGCATTGTTTTCCCGACGGGATTTCCAGAGCCTACGCAACCTTGCCGCAATACCGCGCACCGTTGTTCTGCAGACGTGATTTCCACGGCCTACGCAACATTCAAACTCCCTGCCTCTGCACCGTACAGACTGCTTAAACTAAGACCACAGTGTTCCTACTATACCCTCTTATACAATTTTTCTCTTTTGTTTCACCCTACGCCTTTCAACTCAGTCACAAAATGGCTACCAACACTTCCTAGTTTCAACAGTTCGCAACCAATGAGCCGCACGCTCGTGCTCCTAACGCCTCAGCCAATCAGATGTCAGAATTCTCAAATATCGATATCTGTAAATTTTGATATTTCTCTAAAACTACTGCACGGACTTACCCCATTTAAACAAAAGCGTGCTTTCTGGACCAAGACCTTTCTCCCTGCCAAATTTGGCGTAATTCCGTTCAGCAGTTTGACCTGTAGCCTTGTCTAAAGTTTCCTATGGAAATTGCATGGAGAAAACACGTTTTGGGACCCCCCTCTTTTCTCAGCACCCCCCTTCACGAATCACCCCCAAACTTTCAGGATAGGAGCTCACCTGAAAAGAGGAACTTTTTGGAAAATTTGGTAAAGATTCGTCAAACGACGCCAAAGTTATAAGCACATCAAAAAATGCTTTTCCTATGGAAACGTGGTCCTAACTATATACTGGCGACCGCCAGTAGATAATATATATATATATATATTCACTGAAAAAACCATAGGTTTCCGGCACGTTATAGTTAGAAATTAGCATTTAAAAAACCTTAGAAATTCACTGAAAAAACCATAGGTTTTAGGGAAAGTTATAGTTAGTTGGACATTTCACTCGTACAAAACCATAGAAATTCCCCCGTTATAGTTAGTTCAGCTAACTATAACTTGCGCCCCCGCAATGCACTGCTGATGACGTCACATATTATATCACTCATGACATGGTCAGTGACATCACTGATGACATCACTGATGACATCTCAAATGACATCACTGATGACATCATCCAGTGACTGTGTGTTTCTGTAAAGTTTAAATATGTTTAATATATATAGGGAAAGGCGTATTGAAGAATGAGTGGGTGTATAAGTGTCTGAATGGATGATTTAGTAGGTGCGTGACTGACTCTATAAGTGAGTGATTAAACGTATCATACTGAATGCATGGGTTAGTAACTAAACTGTGTGAATGTCTGTATCCGTCTGTCTATTGTTGTGTAAGCGGATGCATGGGTTTGTGAATAGTTACATGAGTGTGTATATGGGGTATAAATTCCCCCGTTATAGTTAGTTCAGCTAACTATAACTCGCACCCCCGCAATGCACTGCTGATGACGTTACATCACTCATGACATGGTCAGTGACATCACTGATGACATCTCAAATGACATCACTGATGACATCACTGATGACATCATCCATGTGATAATTTCATGCATCTTCTCACACCCTAATATAACTTTTGATACACCCACTCTAAATTACAGACTGCCATTCTCAAAACCATAGACACTCAAACACCAATAACTACATACCCAGTCACTGATTCTTAGGTCTACACACATCCACTCACTCACCCATACAGTCACTCATACTTACGGTCACTCAGTACAGTACTATCATATGCACTCATACACCTATATAGACACTCACACACCGCCACTCATCCATAGAGGTACTCACACACCTAGTCAGTCATGCAAATAATTAATCACACTCCCATTTACTCACCTATACAGTTATACACACACCAGCTCACTTACTCATACAAATACTAGCACATTCTTACGCTCTTATACAATCACTGATACAAGCACACACTCATCCATACAGCCACTCTCACAATCACACACTCTCACTTATAGCCATTTAAATACTCTAACACACCTATATACTGCCTTTCACATATGTAGTTACTCACACATGTACCACTGAGATATACATTCACTCACTAACACACCCATACACACACTCACCCACCCATACGGTCCATCACAGATGCACTCTTGAAACCATGCACCCAGTGAATCACCCACTCACACATCTATGCACAGAGTCACACACACCCCACCCACACAAACACTCAGGCACCCATACAGATACTCAGACAACCAATCAATAACTCATATAGACACTTATGTAGCTAATCACAAACTCATGCAGCCGCTTACACACCAACAGACAGACGGATACAGACATTCACACAGTTTAGTCACTAACCCATGCATTCCCTAAGATACGATTAATCACTCACTTATAGACTCAGTCACGCACCTACTAAATCATCCATTCAGACACTTATACACCCACTCATTCTTCAATACGCCTTTCCCTATATATATTAAACATATTTAAACTTTACAGAAACACACAGTCACTGGATGATGTCATCAGTGATGTCATCAGTGATGTAATTTGAGATGTCATCAGTGATGTCATCAGTGATGTCACTGACCCTGTCATGAGTGATGTAATATGTGACGTCATCAGCAGTGCATTGCGGGGGCGCGAGTTATAGTTAGCTGAACTAACTATAACGGGGGAATTTCACTGGTTTTGTACGAGTTAAATGTCCAACTAACTATAACTTTCCCTAAAACCTATGGTTTTTTCAGTTAATTTCAAAGGTTTTTTAAATGCTAATTTCTAACTATAACGTGCTTGAAACCTATGGTTTTTTCAGTGAATTTCAAAGGTTTTTTAAATGCTAATTTCTAACTATAACGTGTCTGAAACCTATGGTTTTTTCAGTGAATTTCAAAGGTTTTTTAAATGCTAATTTCTAACTATAACGTGCCTGAAACCTATTGTTTTTTAAGTGAATTTCAAAGGTTTTTTAAATGCTAGTTTCTAACTATGCCTACAGAGGTAGGACATGTGAAGAAAGAAGAAAAACGCACAGAAGGAAGCAAAAGAAATGCAGAAAGAAGCAACAGAAGTCCACAAAGACTAAGAAAAGTGCAGGAAGAAGCAAGACATGTGCAGAAAGAACCAACAGAGGAGCAGAAATAGGCCTTGTTGCAAAATCATCCTGTGCCCACAACTTTTTCAGACGGGTACTGGTGGTAACTGACTCTGAGTAACTAGGCCTAGAGCCAGTGCTATGCTAAAAGACACTTAGAATACAGTGAAAACACCTACATACACTAGGGAACACTATGCGTTGGGGTACCCCTGTGATTAGCATGACCTCCTCTGTAAAGCCCTAGTACATAATAGGGCAGGGGGATTAAAACTACCCCTTAAAACGCGCCATGGGGCGCGTTTGCACAGTGGTGAAGGGAGGGGGGCCTGAGGTGACGTGTGCAAACACACCCTGTGGCCGTTTTAAGTTGGGAGATTAAGTCCCCTTGAATCGTGAGGGTCCCTGGGGTCCAACTAGCCCACTAGGTACCTCCAGTAAGCGCCACAGAGCTGCGTTGCAGAGAGGTGTAAAAAGGGGCGTGGCCTGGACCACCTCTCTGCAACGCAGGCCTGTGGCGCTTACTGGAGGTACCTGGTGGGCTAGTTGGCCCCCAGGGGCCCTCAGGATTGAAGGGGACTTAATTCCCCAACTTAAAACGCGCCACAGGGCGTGTTTGCACACATGTCACCTCAGGCCCCGCCCCCTCCCTTCACCACTGTGCAAACGCGCCCGTGGTGCGTTTTAAGTTGGGGGATTAAGTCCCCTTGAATCCTGAGGGTCCCTGGGGTCCAACTAGCCCACCAGGTACCTCCAGTAAGCCCCACAGAGTTGCGTTGCAGAGAGGTGTAAAAAGGGGCGTGGCCTCTCAACACCTCTCTGCAACGCAGCTCCCTGGCGCATACTGGAGGTTCCTGGTGGGCTAGTTGGCCCCCAGGGACCGAAATGCAAAACACACAAGATGATGGACGGAATGCTGCACATTGGCAAACATTCACCCCCAGTCACAGATCTGGGTTTAATCCATCGTTATTTTGCTTCACCACGCCACCCCAGTTCAGACATAGCCATATGCAAATCAGTCTTGACCCTGTGCCTCATGGGAACAGTCCAGACCGAACTGCCTCAGCCATGTCTACCCTGGACCGGAATCAAGCATCCTAGGACCGGTTTCAGGCTATCAGCCTTCATCAGCCAGGATAGCTTGACTCCAGTGGCATAGTGAGCACGGGACCCACGTCTGGGCATACCCTTCCCACATAGGGCGAAATGCAAAACACACAAGATGATGGATGGAATGCTGCACATTGGCAAACATTCACCCCCAGTCACAGATCTGGGTTTAATCCATTGTTATTTTGCTTCACCACGCCACCCCAGTTCAGACATAGCCATATGCAAATCAGTCTTGACCCTGTGCCTCATGGGAACAGTCCAGACCGAACTGCCAAGCCATGTCTTCCCTGGACCGGAATCAAGCATCCTAGGACCGGTTTCAGGCTATCAGCCTTCATCAGCCAGGATAGCTTGACTCCAGTGGCGTAGTGAGCACGGGACCCACGTCTGGGCATACCCTTCCCACATAGGGCGAAATGCAAAACACACGAGATGATGGACGGAATGCTGCACATTGGCAAACATTCACCCCCAGTCACAGATCTGGGTTTAATCCATCGTTATTTTGCTTCACCACGCCACCCCAGTTCAGACATAGCCATATGCAAATCAGTCTTGACCCTGTGCCTCATGGGAACAGTCCAGACCGAACTGCCAAGCCATGTCTTCCCTGGACCGGAATCAAGCATCCTAGGACCGGTTTCAGGCTATCAGCCTTCATCAGCCAGGATAGCTTGACTCCAGTGGCGTAGTGAGCACGGGACCCACGTCTGGGCATACCCTTCCCACATAGGGCGAAATGCAAAACACACAAGATGATGGACGGAATGCTGCACATTGGCAAACGTTCACCCCAGTCACAGATCTGGGTTTAATCCATTGTTATTTTGCTTCACCACGCCACCCCAGTTCAGACATAGCCATATGCAAATCAGTCTTGACCCTGTGCCTCATGGGAACAGTCCAGACCGAACTGCCAAGCCATGTCTTCCCTGGACCGGAATCAAGCATCCTAGGACCGGTTTCAGGCTATCAGCCTTCATCAGCCAGGATAGCTTGACTCCAGTGGCGTAGTGAGCACGGGACCCACGTCTGGGCATACCCTTCCCACATAGGGCGAAATGCAAAACACACAAGATGATGGACGGAATGCTGCACATTGGCAAACATTCACCCCCAGTCACAGATCTGGGTTTAATCCATCGTTATTTTGCTTCACCACGCCACCCCAGTTCAGACATAGCCATATGCAAATCAGTCTTGACCCTGTGCCTCATGGGAACAGTCCAGACCGAACTGCCAAGCCATGTCTTCCCTGGACCGGAATCAAGCATCCTAGGACCGGTTTCAGGCTATCAGCCTTCATCAGCCAGGATAGCTTGACTCCAGTGGCGTAGTGAGCACGGGACCCACGTCTGGGCAGTATTCAAGGGGAATTAGTTCCCCATCTTACAACGCGCCAGGGGGCGCGTTTGCAGAGTGCTGCAGGGAGGGGGCGGGGCCTCCGGCGCGATGCCGGTCTTTTTTTTTTTAAGAAGAGGGGCTGTGTGGCCTCCCTTCCTTTCCAATTTTATTGCCCCTGGGGACCCCATCCCCCAGGGCCTGACCCCTATTTTTTTTTATTTAAAAAAATTGGAAGGGGGCCGCGTGGCCCCCCTCCCGAGGCCATATTTGGCCCCGGGGACCCCATCCCCGGGGCATGGCCAGTTTTTTTTTTTATTATTAAATTATTGGAGGGGGGCTGCGTGGCCCCCCTCCTCAGGCCATTTATGGCCCCGGGGACACCATCCCCCGGGGCCGGCCTTTCCGTGTATTTAAAAAAAAAAAAATGTATAATGGGGGAGGGGGGCCGCGTGGCCCCCCTCCGTGGCCACTTCTGGCCCCGGGGACCCCATCCCCCAGGGCCTGGCCTCTCATTGGGGACCGTGGGGGGAGCCCCAATGCCCCCACGGTCCCGCCGGCTCCCCGTGTCCTGCGGGAGCCAGCATTGCTTTTCCACATGGGGAGCTGCTAACATGCAGCTCCCCGTGTGGAAAAGCAATTCTGCTTTGCTTCATTGAAGTGAGAGCATGTTTCCCTGCTCTCGCTTCAATGAAGCAAAGCAGTTTGCAATGACAGGGCAGGAGCCGCGAGGCTCCCGCCCTGTCATTGCAAACAGCAGTGTCCCGGGGGTGGGCACCCTGGGACACTGCAGGAGCCGGCCCTGGGGGGTGGCGGTCCCCAGGGCCATCACAGGCTCCAGGAGGGGGGCCGCGCGGCCCCCCTCCCAACATCTGCACAGCCCCGGGGAGGTGGTGGTCCCCGGGGCTCGGGGGTCCGTAACGGACCCCCAAATTTGCATAGTTAGTGCCCCGGGGAGGTGGCGGTCCCCGGGGCTTGTGGGGGGTTCGAGCCCCCCCACACAGGAAGTTTTTTTTTTTTTAAAACAAGCCCTGGGGGGTGGCGGTCCCCGTGGCTGCGGGGGGCCATGTGCCCCCCACAAATATGTAAAGAAAGCCCCGGGGGTGGCGGTCCCCAGGGCTTGGGGGGCCATGGAGGCCCCCCACCCATTTATAATACAAGCCCCGGGGGGTGGCGGTCCCCGGGGCTGCGGGGGGTCCATGAGCCCCCCGCAAATATTTTAGAAAAGCACCGGGGGTGGCGATCCCTGGGGCTGCGGGGGCCTCCCTGGGACCCCACTATTAAATTTACGCATGCCCCCGGGACTTGGCCCAACCGGGGGCTAAATATAAACGAAGCGCTGGAGACCGCGCTTCGTTTTTTTTTCGCAGCCGGATCCGTGGATCAGGCGCGCATTTTGCCGATTTAAAAAAAAAAAATGCTTTTTTGGGCCCTGGGGGTCCTTGTGGGACCCCCTGAGCAGGCCTAGGGGGTCAGGGTGTTTCTACCCTGCCCCCTTTACTTGTTTTGCGCGTTTCTTTTTCTCTTTTCTTGTGCCTCGGTTCTACCGAGGCACAAGATGGCTGCCAACACTTCCTGGTTTGGAGTGTTGACAGCCAATTATAATGCAGCTCGTGATCGGGAAGGTCCGCGTGCCTCTAAATATCGAAACTTTTATTTTTCATTTTCTCAGCAACTACTGAACGGATTTACACCATTTTTAAAAAGGTCGCTTTCTGAGCCAAGCAGTACCTTTTTGCCAAATTTGGGGTAAATCCGTTGAGTAGTTTCGGCTGTAGCCTTGCATAAAGTTTCCTATGGGAAATTGATTTTTTAACTCTTATTTTTTGAATTTCTCTGGAATTACTGAACGGATTTACACCATTTTAAAAAAAGGGCGCTTTCTGAACCAAGCACTACCTTTTTGCCAAATCTGGTGTAATTCCGTTCAGCAGTTCGGGCTGTAGCCATGGCTAAAGTTTCCTATGGGAATTAACATGGAGAAAACACGTTTTGGGACCCCCCTTTTTTCTCGGCCCCCGCTTGCCGAATCACCCCGAAACTTTCAAGATAGGAGCGGACCGGAGCGGGCCATAAGTTTTGAAAATTTCGCGAAGATTCGTCAACCGGCGCCAAAGTTATTGGGAAAAGAATGTTACAAATTTCCTATGGATAATAGGTCCTAACTATAACTATCTACTGGCGACCGCCAGTAGATAATATATATATATATATATATATATATATATATATATATATATATATATATATATATATATATATATATATATATATAATGACATCATACTTTATGTAGTTAATTTCTGTAATAAGGACCTAATGTCTGAATCCTAGTGTGAAGATTAAAAGTGCAGTAACTTGAATAGAAAATATTGCTAGCCAAATCTGTTGTTGTCCCCTATTTGAAAAAAACATAACTACAAGGTATTGAAGCATACTCTCGATATAACCAAAGTTTATGAAATACCCTTTAAATGGTATTAAAAAATTACACGGAGAACACACCTCAAGTTCTTATGATCCACAAAACTCATTGAAAGAAAGACCTTTTTAAGCATGGCTTGGCATGAATGAGAGCTCTAAACTACTCAGGTGCGTATCAATCCACGGCCACCAATATTTAACAAGAACGAAGGAAGAAGACTGAGTGGAAGGTTTAACTCACTCTCTAACCTGACTAAATGCCCATGAAAGAAAAAACAACCCTCCACCCCAAAACGGTAGCGGCCAGTAGAAGGACTGGATTTAAGGGTTAATAAAAGGTCAATTGCACTATGGAGTACAGGTTAGAAGAATAGTGCATTTTCATATTATAACTTGCCAGTTAGATCCAACAAAGGTTTTAGTAGGATAAGCGCTTTTCTTCTTGGAAGTTAGTCCTCTTTTGAGCTTCATATGCACAGAGCTGGTCGATCTTCAGCCCTGCACCGGGATTATAGTTATCACTAGCCCTAAGGGGGGTGCATCATTCTGGAATACCCAAGGACTGGAACGGATCCACGTAGGCATTCAGCACCTATTTTCAGCCAATGTTTGCTGTGTAAGGGCCTGGAAAGGCATTGGGGCACAGCACACCACCTGTACTATGGTACTTATAGGTGAAAGACATATATGGAGAATCACATTGTGATGTTATAGTGTGGCAATTTCCTTCATGGTAGCACTGTCAGCTGTTTTGTTTATGAGAGGATGTGAGGGCCAGCTAGCAGTAGGAATCTACTCTCAAGGGTGTGCTGGTGCTTCCTTTGATTAAAGGCATCCTTCTAAATTTCTATTCTGTTAACTAACACATCATACCTTCTAAATCAGAACCCCATGATATTGCGATTTTGCAATTTGCCAAAAAAATTAACAAAATTGGCACTTTTGTAAAAGTCTTGTGACTTACAAAAGTGCATGCACAAACTGTAATTTTTATTTTTAGAAATATAGACTAATCACGCTTTTATTAGTTTTGCGCTGCCTCTGAGTCAATAAAAGGAGGGCGAGCAACAGGCCAACTTGCAGCACAGGTTTTAAGTTACTCTGTCGCCTGCCTGTTACAAATGCACAGGGCCTTCATCCTGTGTTAGCAAGCAGCAGCCGGGATTCTTGCATATCTCCCCATGTCCCCTCACTCTCCACTGCCCCTTGTGTCAAGCCCATCATGTCTCTGCTGCCCTTTGACTCTTCTGCACCCACTAGACTTCTCCTGTGCTCCTCTCACTCATGACTTCTGCAACTACCCCCACTCTCCCCTACCTCCTCTTCTCCATCCCCAGGACTCTCATCTGCCCTCTTCCCAACCTGAAGTCTCCTGCACCCCCACCCCGCTCACCTGCTGGTGTCCAGTGCACCTTTGGAATGGAGGGTGTCGGATCCCAGAGAGAGTTGAGCATTCAATTTCAAATCTGCGCTCTCTGGCATCAGACATCTCCTGTTCTGAGGGGCAGTGATGCTGTACATACTGCTAGGTCACAGACAGTGAATTGGCAGATTTTCCAGGAGTGACAGTCCGAAGACAGAGCAGTATTTTTATGGCAGGCACATTTCCTGCCTGCTGAAAAAATACCGCAAATTTTGAAGTTTGGAATGCAAATGTTGCTTTTTTCATACAAAATATACCATGACAAGACACAAAATCCTGGGGGGTCTGATTGATATGGTAACCACTCGTGGGTATCACAAATATTTGCAAACTAAGGGCCTTATTACGAGTTTGGCGGTTTTCCTGTAGGAGCTATTTGTGTACGTGATAATTCTCCGACCAACTTTTCTCCCTCAAAGTTTGAAGTTAATTAATACCATGGAGGAACCACCTACAGCAATAGCTAATTACTTCTACCTTAATAGTTACTTAATAGAATGATAAAGCAGCTTGTGCATAAATTAGCCCTCTAACTAGAACCATCACCAGTTGAATTCAGACGCATCAAATATTTTGTGCCAGTGTTCTTAGAGTTTGGACAGGGGAGAACTAATGTAACCCAAGTAGGGAAACTGCATTCACTCAGCAAGGGGAGGACGAATTGGAATGCTTATATGAACCACATAAAGGAGTGTGCCTTAATGAACGCTATGGGGGATATTCTCAAGAACGTGCCATAATCATCGCCAAAATAGGTTAACGCAATTTTTCATATTGCGGGAAAATAACGCCGTGTTAACGTCGTATTCTCAACACGGCGGTAACATGCGATAGTTTCCCGATAACGCATCAAATGTCCGCGATAAAATTACTGGGACGGCAATAAAAATCTAAAGCCGAATGTGAAAAAAGTGGCGATGGGCCCAACCGCGATAAAAAAATCAGCGATAAGCTGCGCCAGGCCTGCAATTCACACACGTCAGACGAGAAAAATCACTATAACAGCAGGAAAAAAAAAACACAAACAAAACCAAAACAACTGCGAAGCACAATGAAGGTAGCCGGAGCAAGTACAGAGGACAACCAGAACTCCACAAGCCCCACGGAGGACCAACCTGGGACCGGGGTCAGGGAAGGGCAAGGAGAAGAAGAAGGGGAAGACGCGGTTCAGTCCGCAGGAAAACAGGATCCTGATAACGGAGGTGATAGAACACCATCAACAACTGTTCGTCACCTCCACCCTGTCATTGGCAACAAAAAATGGAATATGGCAGTCCATCGTGGCCAAGGTGAATGCAGTCGGAGTGCTGAGGAGGACAATGGAAGAGCTCAAGAGGCGCTGGAATGATGTGAAGCGCAAAACCAAGCAGAAACTCGGCAACAACCAGAAGGCAGCAATGCAGACTGGAGGTGGGAGTCCAGCGCCACAGGAGGAGCTGGATGAGATGGAGGAAATGGTGTCCACAGTCATCAGTGTGGAGACGGTGGCAGGAGTTGGGGGACCGGACACTGCTCAACATGACCTGACACAACAGCAACAGGGTGAGTAACGACCAGGGACTGGGGGGACTGGGGGAGATGGGCACAATGTCACACATGCACAATTAAGTATAGCACAGTGCACACCCACAATGACTCTGGATCATGTCCCTGATCCCCTTGACACACTGCAGCACACCTAGAAACAGCAAGTAGGCCCCCATCAACTATGTGCCCAGAGGGGGCCCTTCCCACACATCACCAATCTCACAACCAACCCATGCACATGTGCCAAACCCAGCAAAGCGGCGTGTCTGTGAGCCACACTGACAATGCAAGTGACACTGCATGACGAATAGCATGGCTGCAGTCAATATATCATGACATGTTGCACGCCACGACACTGAGGTGGCTGAGTGTGGACCACATCCGTAAAGGAGCAGGTCACACTCTGACACATCCACGTGCACAAACAACCCCTGACGTCAACAACACATCTGCGGACAAACCATGCCCCAGAGTCCCAACTCCCACCAAGAGCCCAATTTACCCAAGTATGCAACATCTCAGCACTGTATAAGCACAGAAGTCAAAGGCACACCGCCTGAAAGGGATAAGGGGCAGCAAAATCAGAGCTGCAGGGGTGACTCTCCCAAAATGCAGCACACACACATAACATTCAGAGCACATCAACATTGACAACAATGTGGTACAAACTGCAACACGTTCAGAACAGAGGACACAACTGGTGCCGCTTGTGTGTAGAAACTGGCCAATCACATTTGGCATAGCAGGGAAATGTGAGATGATAATGTACAAGTACAAACACACATCCGTGATGTTGTCGAAATGTCCACTGTCCCGCATCAAATAGGCAGCTCCTCCCAAACAGTCACAATGTACATTGTCATGCAGTCTGTATGTAAACTTGTACAATGCGTCAACATACATGTGAACACAATGTTAAACTGCATCTCCCCTTCACATTGCAGAGGGAGAATCAACACCACCTGCAGAGCAGACCGAACATCTCTTCACTGATGACGAAGAGGACCTCCACACCTTCGACACCGATGCCCTCCAAGAGCTCATGGACAGCTTTGGCACCTCACCTCCAGGAGCAGGGCAGCCCAGCTGCATCGAGGAGACCTCACCCCCTGCACAGACCACACAGCAGGAAGCACCCACCACCACGGCTGTCTCCCAGGACCCCCACGAACAACACATGGCCTTCCAACGCCGTGTGTTAGGGTGCCAGGAGAAGATGGCTGATCAGGTGCGGGTGGGGTTCGACCTCATGGCAGCCAAACTAGATGCCATACGTGGGTGTCTAAGTCCCATCAGGGACCACTTACAGTCCCTAACGGACACCCACAGTCTGCTCCATGCTCTCCAACGATCCATGGCTGACATCGCTGGAGTCCTAACTCTGAGACTAGGACAACTGTCTAGTCAGAGTGGCTCCAGCGATGTCAGCCGGGAGTTGGGACACATGCGTAGGATCATGGAGAACAGGGAGCGGATGGAGGCGGAAAGAATGGCTGCCACGGCTGCACACCAGCGAGATGTAGCTGGGATCTTCCATGCCCTGCAGATCCTCATCATGGCATTGCTGCCACAAGGCCTGGCGCCGATGAATGCTGCTGCTGCTTCTACATCCACATCTCCGCCCCCTGATGTGTCAGTGACACACAGTGCTGCAGACAATCTACTTCCGGCCACTGATGTGTCACTGCCACACAGTGATGCAGACAAAACAACACCACCCACATGTGAGGCACATGAAACATCAGAAGACGAAGATGTGGATGATTCTGCCTTAGTGGTAAGAAGGAAGCAGTAGCATTCATCTCCGCCATATGGCCTGTTTCTGCTTGGTTCTGCCCTCTGCATCATCACCTTCCACTGTCCCCCGATACACTCTGCGACACTCACCTTGGACCATGGACTGCCATATTCTGTTTGGTTACCAATGACACAGCAATCGGACTGCGGACTGAACTCTTCCTCTTCCGATGAACTTGTCATTCCCTAAAGGACTCTGGCTGGCCCTCCACGGGACAACAATGTAAAGTGGGGTTTGCATGGCCCTGTAATGCTCCAGCTTCAACACTCCACGGAATGTGAATAAAACATTCAAATTCACACAGATGTGTCATGTCTATGATCATTCAAGTATGAAAGTATGGATGAAAGTATGGATGAAAGTATGGATGAATGTAGGGTCAGTGACTCCCCCTTACGTCCATGTTGCGGGACTTGAGTCACAGGGTGCAACATTGCCGATTGCGGTCCGGGTGGCGCCGACACTACAACAGAGACACACGCATTAGTTACTTTCTTGTCCAGTCCAGAGCTGAACCACGCCCAGAGCCCCAGGCTCATTGTTCACACCCCTACGCTGGACTGGCATACGCCAGCCCAGCACACTCCGCTTACAGGGGGGGGGACAAAGCAGCATGTCCCAGGTCTTCCCTGTAGTAATCTGCTGATCACTGGTCTAGTTGTCAGCATGCCACAGCCACTCCCTGAGGGCTGGTTTACACCCACACCACACCCATCCAGCACAGGCGTCACAGGACATGTGACCCTGCCAATAAAAGGGGCCTACCACATCACATTCCCCACTGCCGGAGGTGACATGATGGCGTCCGCACCACGAGACTCAATCATAAAGGGCCCATGACTTGGGGCGCACTGGGTTAGTGGCACCCGATGCACTGCAGCCGGCACGGGCCTACCGCCACAGGACGGTGACTTGCGGTGCACTGAGGTAGGGGCACCTGAAGAGCTGAGCGGGATGTGCAGCCTGCGATGATGCGTAGACCTCGATATGCCGTCCTGCCAATCAAGATTCGATTTGAATTGAGAGCCCTGCTGGACCGCAGTGTACGCCGAAGGCAGCAGTCAGCACACACATGACTCCGCGGTGCGGTGCCACAGGGTGCGCTGGGGGCCTGTGGCGCGGAATCCAGCGATCGGCTGAGGAGGTTGCACCGGCACGTGGTGGGCCCTCTTGGAGACAAGCCGGTGGCGGCAGGTGAGCATTGAGGCCTGGGTGCGCAGGGGCGGCCAGTCATCGCTGGGCGGCGGACCGGTCTGGGGACCAGGGCTGGGGTACAGCAGGCGCACAGGATCGCGCAGGCACCACCGGTCACGGTGGCGGCCTCGTGGCTGGGTGGGGGGCGCCGCCCTGGCAGACACGACCCTGCATGCGATGACGAGATGTGCACGGGTTGGCTTGGGACGTAGCCACCTCGTCTCCAGTGTAAATCTGGCCGTTGAAGGTGGTCGGCCACGTGTGTGTAGGCCTATGGACAGAATATGGCAGACACAGAGACACACGCAGTAGTTACTTTGGTGGCCATCCCGGAACTGAACCACGCCCAGAGCCCCAGGCTATTTATTCACGACATACGCCGGCCAAGGCCACTCCGCTCATGCTTACAGGGGGGGGGGACGACAAAGCTACATGTCCAAGGTCTTCCACACTGCCCGAGGTTACCTGTTTGCGTCCACTGTCCACAACACTACAAACACCAGCAGTATATGTCCACATGGACATGTCTGTGCTCTGCATACTGAAGTCTGTCCAGCACATTACCGCCACACTTGGCATTGTGTACATTCTTATTGATGGGTCACTTGCCTCCTTCGCACATACTTGGTTCCCACCTCTCCCCACATTCTGCAATTGTGTGGCAGAGGTGCCATGCCGTGGATGGTTTGTCTACATGGCTGGCCACGGTTACCACAGTTACTTGTGTTGTCGTGTCTGGTAGTTGGGCATGTTGATTGGCATGTTGTATGTGATTTTGTAACGTGTGGATTCCCACAGTTGTGAGTTGTATGATTGTGGAGTTGAGGTGTGTGGTGTGTTCAGTTGGTACTTACCGACGAGCAGTGCATTTCCATAGGTGCCATCCTCAAAGCGCTGGTTGGTGATGGACTTGCGGAAGATGTAGGAATCATGCACACTGCCTGGGAAGTTTGCGACAACATTCGTGAACAGGCCCCGGTGGTCCACTTTTGCCTGCACATTGATGGAATGCGTGTGGTTTCTGTTGCGGTTATTGTGTGCAGTGTCGGTAGGGGGCACAAGTGGTACATGTGTGCAGTCAATTGCCCCCAACACGTGCGGGAAGCCAGCTATGGCGTAGTTCCCTTGCTTGGTCTCCAGCTGTTCCTGCGCAATGTGGGGGAAGTGAAGGTGCAGGGTATCAAGCTGATACAAACCGTGATGCTTACAGGTATGATAAATCCTGCATAATAAGACCGTAACAGAAGTTCGTGTGGTCGTAACCTTCCTTTTCTTTCCTACGAAGGTTACGACCACACGAACTTCTGTTACGGTCTTTTTATGCAGGATTTATCATACCTGTTAGCATTCCGGTTTGTCCAATTGCAGTACACTGTACCAGATTACGTTTGTGACTATACGGACGCTTGACCATTGTCACCATTTATCCAACAGGTTTCTGAATACTGACTTTCGGAATATGGAATTGTATTGGGGAGTTCCCAGAGCATATGCAGTTAATTGAATCCACACGTTGCCCTGATGAAGTTCCCCATTGGGAATGGAACGCGTTGGCTGAGCTTTTCGTATTGTTGATTTTTGTATTTGTAATGAAGAACTGTTTTTACACTACTGTGGACTACTGGACTTCATGACCTGGCGCACCCCCATTTCAGTAACTACAATCTTGGATCTGGAGCACAGAGGCGTCAAGCAACGGCTGGCGTTGGGGTTGCTTGCGCAGGAACACTACGAATTGGAACTAGCGTGTGGTGCGGATACAGGGGCCCGCCGTTGCTTTTGTGGACATGCATCCAAGACAGGTGTGAGGAACTTTGATAGGGCTGGCTGTGAGACTCCTCCGACTCTGGCAGTTGTTGGTTGGAAGGTACCAGAGGCCAACAGGTGCAGCACAGCCAGCAGCTTTGTCTGCGGAGGGATGTTGGTTCTCCGCTGTGTTGGTACCGTCAGCCTGTGGGCAATGTGGGTCAGGATGCGGAGGATGGTTGTCCTTTTGAGCCTGTAGTGGGCAATGGCATCCTCTGGTGTTGAGTGTCTGAGGCTGGTGCGTTTTTGGAACGTCCGCTGTCTTCTTCTGTGCTGCCTAGGTGGTAGTCCGGGGTGGGGGGTGGTCCAGGGGGGGGTCCTGGGGTTGGTGGCGGTGAGTGTTGTGGCCCTCTTGGGTCTCCAAGCTGCATGATCATTGGCTCCATGGCATCTGTTGGTCTTCAGATGTGGCTCTGGGCTGGGCTCCCATTCTACTGCAGGTTGTTGTCCTGCTTAACACCAGTAATAGGCAGGTGTTAAATCCCTGCTGCTAACGCGCCTTATCGCCTGTTTTTGGATCGCTTCGCCGATCTGGCTGGTCGTTGAGAATATCGTGAAAAGTGGTGTTTTCGTGTGTTTTTGCACGGGAACGCCTACTCTGCATATCATTAGCGTTAGTTGTCGCTCTCATCCGTGGCGATGTTTTTTGCGGCAGCTATCGCTGGAAAACTGGAGATATCGGCAGTTTGCACTAGCTTGAGAATAGGGCGATAAATCTATCGCCACTTTTGCGGCGCTAAAGTGCCGATAAATCGGCAATAAGTCCTTGAGAATATGCCCCTATATGTACTATGGCGTTTCCAAGTGATGATTTTTATGTCTTGGAGGAAGAAGGCCCAGAAGTTTTAGAGGTCTTGTTCAGAAAGCATTCACGCTACAGTGTTGCATTAATGTTGCTTTATTATCATTCTATAATCACAAAAAGTATAAGTAATGCTAGGAGTGGAGGACATTTTTTTAAAGTTTCTTCCTCAGACAGATATTTATCGCTCTTTTTAGTGCACTGGAAGGCTTGATTTGCAAGTGAGTGTATAGGATAACATCTCTGTTTTCAAACTACCAAATTTCTGTATGGATTTTTTTCAAAAGGATGTTTTATTGAATTGGGTGAATGTCAGAGGTAAGAGAGAATAATTTGTGACCAGAGAGAGAAGGTACTGCAGAAAGCGGTTGTGGATTACCCATTTAATAACCTTAGGACACACTCAACATGACATCAGGCCACTCATGATGCACGCCCTGGATTAGGGTCTTTCCAATTAAGTGAATATTACCAATTTAGCAACACAAAATGAAATTGGCCCGCTTAAGCAGGTCTCTTACAGTCCTACAATATCTAAACTCCTGTGGCCATGCCACTGTTCCTTAAAGCCAGCCAGCTTATTGAGAGATTGATAGACATTGAGGGGTGTTGGACTTGGCCCTTTCTGCAGGGTCACCCCCATACTTTTTGCCTTTACCCGTCCTGTTTTCTGAACCTGTATGTTGGCTTTTAGGCCTCTGTGCACTTCACCCCTGCTAACCAGTGCTAAAGTATTTGTGCTCTCTCTTTAAAACATGGTGTAGGAGAGTAGGATCTGCTTCTTCTAGTTACCCCCACTTTTTGCTGATGTTTCACTGTTTTCGACTTAGTCTGACTGGGATCCTGCTATTCAGGACCCCAGTCTAGCTCCTTTCTCCTCTAAATTGATTGCCTGTACTTTAGGTACACTCCAGATTGGATTCTGGGGTACCTTTATAAGTCCCTAGTATATGGTATACTATGTACCCAGGGCATAGGTACCCCAGAGGCCTCCCAAGGGCTGCAGCATGCATTATGCCACCCCTGAGAGACCATTTAAAATGACACAACAGGTCTGCTACAGCAGCCTGTGTAAGGTGGTGCATGCACCCCTTACTTAGATATAGGTTCACTATATCTATCCTAATCACTGCACATATAAACCTATCAGTCACCCCTATAGCAGGCCTTGTCGATCCTGAAGGCAGGGTGCTGGGTTTTATGTGAGAGGGTGCCCATGCATGAGCAGAACCCCTCTGCAGCCTTCGGAACCTATTCTCCGGGGTTGTTTGTGATGCAGCCAACCATATATACTTAAGTGCATTATAACCTCGCGGTAAATGCTAACTTTAAATTGGCTGCATGGAATCATGTCGTGTTTGGTGTCAAACACCTTGGAATCATACCTCCACACCAGTAACTGGTGTGGGAGGTATGATTCCACCCTCCTAGAGGGAGAAATATGACAACACCGGTACACCCGGTACCAGCTTCACAGAACCCTGGCATCACAAAATGGATGCTGCCAGCCACAGACACGAGTCTGCCCTCCTGCTGCTGGACGAAACTCCGGCAGGGGAAGGCTTGACAATAGGTTCCTGTCACAGGGAGGTGTGACCACCTCCCAGACAGGCTTTAGTGTATTGGGGCTGGGTGGGTGCACTCTCAGAGTGCTTTGATGTCTGCACTGGGGGCACATTTGGTGTCCCTGTGCACTGTCCAGCTCAAACCGGTTGCAGGAGCCATTTGCTCCTGCTCTGGTGCGAAACTGGACAAAGGACATGGGTGTAGCCACCCCTCTGTCCTGACCCTCCCATAGGTGGGTCCCCAGAGTTTGTCCCACCCCTTCCTTGGGTATAAAGTAGGAACCCCTGACTACAGGACTTTAGATATTACCTGGACTAAACTCTGCTACAGAAAAAAAGTATCCTTCGACGATCTACGCTTTGCTGGATGACTGAAGAATCTCCCTTGGAGTAAAGGAGTTACTCCCCTTCTGAGCAGGCACCTTAACACATCTGACCGGTTTGAATCTATGAAGTTCCTGAAGGACTCCGAAGAATTCTGCAATACAGGAGGTAGGTTCCCGAGGTCTCCGAGGTCGATCTGCGCTCTCAGCAATTCTGAGGCCCGTATCCCTCGTGGGGACTGTGAAACCCGTACCCCTGGGCACCGTGTACATTTGCAGCAGCATATGCTTTTCGGCGATCCCTGAAGCTGTGCTTTGGGCTACTGGTAGTCGTGACCCCGAGCAGTAATTCCACTGAAGATTTCCGGCCTACACTCTACGAGTGTTCCGCAGGCTGGTATTTAGTGATTCAGCTCGAGGTCCCTTCGCGATCCCTGGTCCGTTGGCCTGTGGGTCCCTGAGAAGGCAACTTTACCTTTCAGTGGGCTTCCCTGGTTGCTCCAGACGTGCCCTGACTCTCCATCGCTTGGGGAGTCCCCAGGACCTTGCTGGTCCTCACAGAGGCATCTTTTCTCTGACCGCGTGGGTTGCACCTGCCAAGGCTTGTTGGTGTTCAATCCGGACACTTACCCCCCAGCACTCGACATCCTTCGTGGGACAGCTCGGATACGGGCTGTGTTTGTCGTCGATGTCTCCTGGTCCCCGTGGCTGCAGAGTCAAGCTTCACCTCATCTCACCTGAAGCACCCAACATCGGTGGGCATTCGATTGCTCCGCTCCTGGTCACGTGAAGTGACCCAGACTTTGTCCCCTCTGCTTTCAGGTTCTTCTCATCTCCGATCCAGGCTTGGATCACACCGGACACTTTTCTTCTCCACGTCAGCAGTACTTTCTCGCATCACGCCATTGAAAACGACGAGGGTTTCCGACACCACTTGACCCCTATGCACCCGGCTCCTCTGGGATAGGTAACACGGGTACCTCGGTACTCTCAAGGGTACTGGCCTTAGAACCTTCTATGTTTAGCTGGGTTTGCTTGAAGTCCTCTCCTAAGTGTCCTTAATCTTGAAAATTCCAACCGCGCCTTTCCCATAGAGTTGTACGGAGCTCGCGTCTGTGTTCCTACACTGCACTCGTCCTCCGTGGGTCCCCTGTGTCACTACCTTGGGTGGTTCCTTGGGGTCTCAGCGATTCTACGTGCTCTAGGCACTGTGTCTAGTCAAGTCGTGGTTCTTATACCACTTTCTTAGTATATGGTTCGGTCTCCCCCTGGAGCCTGCTGTGTATTGTGCTATTTACTGTCGTTCTAGTGATTTAATATTGTGTGTCTTGTTCTCTAATCTCATAAAGAGGTTAGTAGAGAGTGTTTAGTAATAAATACATATATTTTATATACACTTGTTGTGGTTCTCCTTTCATTTGGTCATTCAGGAGGTTATATACTGGTAAAACAAGCTGCTTTACATTCCTTCGAGACTTAGCCTGAAGGCTGCTCTTCATAGCTACCACTAGGATAGCTTTCAATAAAGGTTGTCTTTAACATAATCATCAATAAAGGTCGTTTGGACTGGTGCAAGCGGCCCACTTTAATTAGTGGACAGCATATACCAGGCCAACTTCTCACATTGGTGTGCAGCGGTTGGGATTCAAGCTTGCTATTGTTTTACCAGATAATCTCATTGAGTGACTAATTGAAAACCACTAAAGGTACTTAGGTACATATAAATCAAGACTAGAATAAAGTAAGTTCTACTGAACTTAGAGGGTAAGTCAAGGGCTTAGCACACCTTTTCTCCAACTCAAGAGAGTTCAGTTCCCACTAGAGTAGGTAGGTGCATACACCACACCACACTAGCATGTCTTCTAGGCCTGAAGCCAGTGGCTCCTTGCCAACTAAGTATGACCATCTCTCATTCCAAGAATTGAGAGCCATCTGTACATCTAGGAAACTGAAGACAGGGAAAAACCCCAACACTCAACGTCTCATAGAGACTTTGCTTTTAGATGATCTCAGAAAGACCCCAGGGTCTGATGAGGCAGGCAAGAGGGGTGGGGCAGCAGAAGAGGAAAGGCCAGGAAGTGAAAACTTCAATGACCAGGACTCTGATGCTGGCCAGGAGGATCAAAATGATTCTACCCTGGACAATCCAATTCTTCCTGAAGGTGAGGAAGGAGGCCTCAATGGGCCTCTCTTTACCCCACCTGGAAGGGTTAACAGTTTACCAAGAAGATCAAGATCTCCTTCTCAGGAATCTAATCATTCTGGTACATCTGTAGGGAGCTCTGCTTCTCATAAAAGGGAGTCCTCTTATGAGAAGAAGTGCCAACTGCTTGAGTCTGAGAGAGCTAAGCTCAGAATCAAGAGAGAGCAATTGGCCTTAGATAGGGAATCCCTGGAGCTTCAGAGAGCTTCTCAGAAGTTGGGGCTAGAGCCCCATGGTGGCAGCCACAGTGTCCCTAGAGGTAGAGACCATACTCATGACCATAGGAACCTGAACAAGATTGTCCCTCCCTACCAGAGTGGGGATGACATCCACAAATGAATAACTGCACTGGAGAGGGCCTGTAAGGTACAGAGGGTCCCTCAGGAGCAGTGGGCAGCAATCTTGTGGCTCTCCTTTGCAGACAAAGGTAGAGACAAGCTCCTCACTGTAAGAGAAGAGGATGCTGATAATTACAAAGTCCTGAAGAGTGCTCTGATTGATAGGTTTGGCTTAACCACTGAACAATACAGGATAAAGTTCAGAGACACCCAAAAGGCTCAGACTCAGGACTGGGTTGACTTTGTAGATTGTGCTACTAAGGCTCTGGAAGGCTGGCTACTTGGCAGTAAGGTGTGTGACTTCAAAGGATTGTATAATTTAATCATGAGAGAGCAAATCCTTAATAACTGTCAAAATCAGCTGTTGCATCAGTACCTGGTGGACTCTGATCTGACCTCTCCCCAAGAATTGGGCCAAAAGGCAGACAAATGGGCCAGAACCAGGGTGAGGCAGAAGGTTCAGAACCAAGGTGGTGACTCCAAGAAGCAAGATTCTAAAAACTCTGATAAGGGTGGGGAGAAGGGTAAAGACCAGAAGTCTTCTCAAGGGCCCCAAAAATCTGCATCTGGTGGGGAGTCACAATCAAACAAGGGTAAAGGCAAGAAAAAGCCATGGTGTCAAATCTGTAAACAGAAGACCCATTGGACAAGTGATTGTACCAAGTCCAAGGACTCAACTCCAACCACCACTGCCCCTAAGGCAACTGTTCCCCCTAGTTCAGCTCCAAGTGGTGGTGCTCCAAATAAGGGTGTAGTAGGGTTAACCTTGGGATCTGAGATGGACTCTGGCCTAGTCAGAGTTCCAACTCAGGCTATGTTGAGCTGTGATGGAGGCATGAATATGGCCTCCTTATTTGTAAGCCCCAGTAATCTGGGCAAATACAGACAACAGCCTATAATCAATGGAAAGGAGGCCTTGGCATTCAGGGACACAGGAGCAAGTGTCACCATGGTGACAAAAGATCTTGTGGCTCCGGAGCAAATCATACTTGGTGAGATGTACCAAGTGACCAATGCTAGCAATGTCAGGACAGACCATTCCTTGGCAGTTGTTAATTTCACCTGGGGAGGGGTAACTGGCCCTAAGAAGGTTGTGGTAAGTGCAGACCTCCCTGTTGAATGCTTGTTGGGCAATGATTTAGAGACTTCAGCTTGGGCTGAAGTGGAACTCAGGACTCATGCAGAAATGTTGGGTATCCCTGCAGATGTGTTTGCTATGACCAGGTCACAGGCATAAATGTCTAACACTGAACAGGCCCTGGATCCTGGAAAAATGGACCAGGCGCCTTCCAAGAGAAGGAGCAGTAGGGTTAAGGCAGTGTCTTCCCCCCTGCCTCAGAATCCAGATCAGTCTCTTGAGGGAGCTGATCTTAGTCCTGAAGAAGGAACTGTCCCAGATGAGCTTGAACCAGATCAGCTTGAGTTATTGGGGACAGGGGGCCCTTCCAGGGCAGATCTGAGCCAGGAGCAGCTGAGCTGCCCCTCTCTTGAACCCCTCAGACAGCAAGCTGCTGCTGAGGCTGCTGGGAGTGCTAGTGGGTCCCATAGGATCTACTGGGATGATGGACTCCTTTACTCAGAGTGTAGAGACCCCAAGCCTGGAGCTACCAGGAGGTTGGTTATATCTCTGAAGTATAGGAGCTTCCTATTGACACTAGCACGTGACATCCCATTAGCAGGTCACCTAGGTCAAAACAAGACTTGGGACAGAATTGTCCCTCACTTTCATTGGCCTCACATGTCTGAGGACACCAAGGAGTTTTGTCGCTCCTGTGTCACCTGTCAAGCCAGTGGTAAGGCAGGTGGCACTACAAAGGCCCCCCTGATACCACTACCTGTGGTGGGGGTTCCCTTTGAGAGGGTGGGGATTGACATTGTTGGTCCCCTGGATCCTCAAACTGCATCTGGGCACAGATTTATACTGGTGGTGGTGGTGGACCATGCCACTAGGTATCCAAAGGCAATACCCCTTAGAACTACCACAGCTCCTGTGGTGGCAAGGGCCCTCCTGTAGTGTAGTTCCTATTTCCCTAATAGGCTCTGCGCATTGGAATAATATACCCTATAGGTTTGACATAGGACTGAGGTCGGTATGTCCCTATCGAGTATATTAAACTTAATTACTTTTGTGCCAGCTAACTCAGAGGCCACTAGAAACTCCTTGTAAACAAGAAGGGAGTAGTTTCTGGCAACCGCATAAACATGACAACTTTGTTTCCCTTTTAGAATCGGAATACTTCTCAGAATCGTGGAAACAATAGATACCAGTTTCACTCAGCTAGTCGTGCATGCTTAGTTTCCTCAGAGTTACACAGAAAGAATAGACGGGCATTTCAATAAAAAGGTTTTATTGAACAGTCTTGTTTCTCGTGTAAGAGATATGAGCTGTTATGATCACAAGACAGTATGCAAAATATATAATGTACAGCGTGAGCAGTAGAAATAAATAATACTGCGCTAGCATATATTCACATACATAAATAACATGAGCTAAAAATGCGAGTACTCATAAGATGCTTCTCTATGCTAGTTCTACCCCAATGTACTTTACCTAGTCTAGGTGTAGGGAAAGGTAAGAAGTAGGTGAAGTATTCTCTAGTATGGTATACTAAGAGTATGTTAAGTCTAGTATGCCAAGAGTCCCTCTAGGTTCTAGTCAGCGCCATACCTTGAGAATGAGAGAGGTGGGAATCTCCTGCCGGATCTCAAACTCTAACACCCCGCGAAGGGAGTCAGAACACTGGAAGCTGGATTCTTCTGCGAGCAGGAATGACAGCGTCTTCTCAGTGCGTCAGGCCGGGATACGGGCTCCTCTGAAGTCGAGGTCTCCTCTAACTTGCTTGGGCAAGGGAAGGTATATTTATACCTGGTAGGTGCCTTGGAATGTTAGCATTGACGTGAAGTCGGACAGAGGAAGACGTCAGGAATGAACCCTTAAGGTATAGCGGTTCATGCATAATAGATGAGTTCTTGGAGAAATCAATAATCCTGTGCTAGGGGAACTCCCAAGAGCTGAAGGGTCTGGTTTCTAAGAACTCGTTGTGACGTTAGGGTGGACGGATGTCGGTGACCATGCCTGTATTTGGAGTGCACGGCTAATGCCTAAATAAGGACTGGGATTCTATGCCTATATAAGGGCAATGCGAATTGTGCCTATATAAGGACATGCTTCAGGAAAACCTATATACAGACACCTAAAGCGGAATACAACACCCACTCCACTTTCGAATGAACGATAATACTAAATGATAAACAGTAAACTTGAGTACCACATATTGCTAAAAACATTTCTAAAAGCATAGTAAAAGAAGTTTTTAAAAGAACTGTTGCTAAAACATGTAATGCAATAGGTACTGTACATTTTAAAGCACTTTTTCATTCTAAGCATATATTGGAAATAAATGCAACATGAATGAATAAACAGAAATATATACATATGATGAAATGGTTGACAAGTTTTCAAAAATCAAAGCCATTGCATATCATGGTATTAAATGAAATTTTAGACAAAGAAGGTGACAATGTGTCCCTGGAAGTAATCAAAGAAGTCCGTTTTATAAGAATAGTTCTACTGTAAGCAGATTATTTTGCCATGTATTTTCAAAAAATAAAAAAAGTTCAATTTTAGGAAGAGTTCCAAGTTCTGAAAATATGAAGGCCAAATTAATTGCATCCCTGGTACACTGTGAGCCGAATCAAAGTCAGTGTATGGGTCTGGTGTAAACATGAAATCATCTATTTCTGTAGACAAAATATCGTCTACCGAAGTTGGTGACATTTGGAACACCTCGTTCAGAAGGTTAATTGCACAGAGATGAGAAACATCGCCTTCAGCACAAGATGCCACAGCAATGTTCACGTCCGTTGTTACGTGTGTGCCCGTTGATCCATCTCGTACCTCAGCAGCAGCAGGAAGCGTCTGTGAGATCTCAATGAATGCCGTCAACAGGATTGGTAGCCTCTGGGGACAACACAGAGCATGGGCCGTTACCGGGTCCAGCAGAGTATCGATGTCCGTTGGCATGACTGATGGGAGTGTTAGACAGGTGTCTAGCACGCATTCTTCTCCGCAAAGCAGGCAGCGTAGAACAGGTAAGATGCAATCTTGCCAGATTGGTCTGAATGACAGAAACCATGTTGTATTAAGTTCTCGTAGACGAGGTATGCCCAAAAGCTGCACTATGCGCTCACGGCACTTCCGTTCTAGGAGAGCTTTCTCCACATCGCTCGGAGTGATGTCGGTGGATAGGCTTGCCATAGCGTAATAGTAGGAATAGAAATAGGATTCCTGCAACAAGTGCTAGAATTAATGGCACACCACCAAACACTGAATGTGCGAAGTTTGGGATGATTCCGAGGACTGCCTGGAAGGGTGCTAACAGTCCTGAACAAATGGTCTTAAATACATGTACAATACCGCTCATATCAGACATGTTAAAGATACGTCCCATCATTTCTGCGAAATGTATAGGGCAGTTTGTACGAATTAAAGCCTGTATCTCAGACGAAGTCCTTGCAATTTGTAAATCATAGATTTCTTTGGCCGAGGTCAAAGGCACGGTTTGTTGCAAAAGCATGGCTTTCAGTCTGCTTAAAGTATCAAAACGTATAAAAGAAACATTCAATGAAGGCCATACAGGCGACTCCCTGACTGTATCTATTGGGGGGAACAATACTTGCATACAGCAAGTAACCCTGGAGTCGACCGTTACCAGATATGGGATGCCTGGCAACATGCCACAGCAACTCTGATCATTCAACATGAGGTAACTCCAGTTAGAAAGTTGGCCAAACGTTGGATTAATCACAGTAGCTGGTGTACCCTGCTGGTGGCAGGACAAATTTGCCACAGAACCATTACAAGCCCCGTGTAAAGAAATGTCCTGACATATGAGCGAACCGCTTAGTGCATTTTCACAGTGTGTACCGCTTAGAAACACTTCACGATCCCCACTCCAACATCTGTAGTTGTAAGGTAAATCCCAGGATGTCTTAATGTATTCTTTAGCAAACCTTTCATATTTGCCTGCTTGCATTTGTTTGAGGCAATACTGAAACTGAAAAGTAGAGACAGGCAGAGTGATTTTGCCATGGATAAGCCATTCTGTAGCTGGTTTTTCTGCTACCGTAAATGGTAATTTTTTCCAGTTTTTCAATGCTCAGCACTGTATACTTTGCACCCCTTTGTGCCAGTTCGATCTGTTTATCAGTTAGATTGTATTCTTCAAACAGAGCCGACGTGTTGATAAAACGCCAAGGCACATAGCCCGCACGCAAAGATTGCAGCGTCCAGCTTAATAACATAATAGAACGTAACTGAGATTGGCCTTGTTGTAACATGGCTAAATCTTGTTCCAGTAAGTCGATAGCAGAGGATACAATGTTGTCCAATGAATACATTCTGGATGACAAAGTTGTTAACCCATTGTCGACCACAGAGAGTTTTCTCTAAGTTAATACGATCAAGTTCACGTATTCGTTCTGCGGCATCCGCCTGTGAAACCTTCCATACTTCATTATAAGCAGCATAAATGCCGGCATATATGAAAACGTTTTTGACGCGATTTTCTTGGTCCTAGCAAGAATTCCCTATGGTCTGCGTCTTCTTTAAGTAAAGATAAGTGTTGTTTCACATCCTCAAGTGTAGATTTTTGTAGCCAGTCGAGGGACAATTTTCCTACACTGTATGTTGTTACTACCCCCGGATGTTGTCTTTGAACGTATCGTGGGTCTGGCCTATGGATAGTAAAGCCCTGTCTTCTATTCAGGAATCTTTCTTGACAGATGTTTGTGTCTGTAGGCCAGAGTAACCATTTTCTCCAATCAGGATCTGTTCTGTTGGTTTGTAGTATTGTGTCAACTGTAACCGCTGCCTGTGTAGTGTTATTACTTGCAGGTGTTGGTACAGAAGGTGTTTTCATGTCTTTGATCTTGGCTAAACCAAGGTAAGATGTTTGTTGCACAGTGTCATTCAAAAACATTATTTGCTGAGGGATGATGCATGCTCTAAACAAAGCTTCTATCCCCTGTACTTGCCAATCTTTAGAACCCCAGACAGATTTTGTGTCTATTGTGTCTTTCCACAAGTCAAATCCATGTCTAGACAGTTGGGTAATAAATGCTGCAGAGTAAATCTGTTTTGTATTTGTTAACATAATTTTCTGTCCTGTTTTGTTAACATTTTTATAGTAAAATGTATCTGGATCAGATGTATTGTACCCTGAAAAATAGGGAAACTTTTTCGCAAACGTTTTTGAACTACCTTTTGGTGGTGTAGGACAATGCTCCCATTGGTTAAACATAAACACATTTCTAGTTGTTGCAGATTTATGCAAGAAATGATGACCATAGTGGTTGTAGCAATAAAGCTGTTCATAGTCTGATGAGCCCTCTAAGTATTCATTGTTAGAGAATGCAGCAGACCTTTCTAGATCAGACATCATATCATTTACAGTCTCAAAGTCCCAATCATCAGAATAGGTACTGGAGGTAATAAAATCACTTAATAAAATTTAAAATAAATGTGGAATGTTCAAAAGTTCCGTAGGGCCGAAGAGATCGAAATCAGTTTTGTCCCATACTATACCATCCTGTATAGGAACGGATGTGATGTTCACTGCTGACAAGTCTCTTGCTTCACGATGGGATGATTTGTGTGGTTTCAAAAGTAAGTTCACATTTTTACTTTCAGTGTCCATATGGATGTATCTGCCATTCATAAGCACGCTGATAGTCATAACCAAAGCTAGCCAAAGCAGAAAGAAAAATATTCCAGAAATAATCCACAGTTCAATCTATGGTGAAACAGATAAGTCTTTTTCAGAAAATGAAAAAAGTCTTGTACTTGCTGTTTGAAAGTTTTGGATGCTGGCGTCGTTTCAGGCTCACTCGGATCCTCAGAAAACGTATCAAAGTTAATGAAATAGCCAGAAGCAGTTCGGTCAATTGTTGGAATTGCATCAGGATTCATTGAAATCGCTGGAACCAGTTGATCACTTGTTACGTTGGTGTAGACAAATGTATCTGGATGAACTGTTACTTGAGTTTCAAGAGGGACGAGTTCCATAGCATTGTTGCTTAGTCCTTCATCTATTACTGCTGAATTCTCGATGGTTATGAGTCTTTCAGTCTGAACCTCTTTGATAGTAGCGAGAGGAGTGCGTCTGCTACTAGGTCGGAGTCCACGAGGCCTACTATTTAGTATTGGCCACATACTGTGGTTTGATGAGGTCGATTGACACAAATCTTTTCTCCTTTTTTCCAGCAAGGGGCGGCAGAAGTACTGTTCTTGTTCCGTGTATGGCTAGGACAGGTACTGGTTGTCTGTAAGAAGGTCCAAATTCCTTCTTGTCCGCAATCTTCTCTCTGACTAGATCCCCAACTTTTGGAATCCAGACAGGCCTTGCTGGGACTGCCGGTTTTTCCCCAGTGGTGGTTGGCTTCAGGAACACGTTGCTTTGTTTCGATCTTAGTTCATTTAGATCCTGTAAAACAGCCAAACGATCTTTGATATCAAAGGGTTTATTTTCCACCACTGTGCCTTTACATTCGAGATCAGGAACCCACATTCTTGTCCCAAATAGGACCTCATATGGAGTGACCCCCCCTAGAGAACTTCTTGGCAAATTATTTAATGAGTGTTGGACCCCATAAAGATGTTTGACCCACCCATCACCCAAACCTAATACTCTAGCTGTTATAGACTGCTTTATGTCCCGGTTTTTCCTTTCCACAACAGAATTTCCCTCAGGATGAAACAGAGAGGAGTACCGCAATGCTACGCCCAAACTGGCCATGGCTTCTTTGTAAGCCCGAGAGCTAAACGCAGGGCCCTGGTCAAAATGTAGTGTGCCAATTGCGTATGTGCCGATAAAGACTCGCAAATCTTTTATAACAGTTCGAGCGTCAGCCGAGCGCTGAGGCCATATCCATAGGAACCTTGACTTAGTATTTGTGGGATTGCATTTGTCCATAAGGACGCCTGCGCATAGATAGTCTAATGCTGTCTAACAATGGTGTCTGTACTGGGCAGGCTACTTCGTAGCATGGTGTCTGGTGGCGTTCTGCATCACGCTGTTTATTGCACTCTATGCAGTCATCGATGAAGATGTGAATCTGTGTATTCATTCCAGGCCACCAGTACATCTCTTTTAATGTTAATATTGTTTTAGAGATCCCTTGATGTGACAGACCCTCCCCCAGATGTGCTTCATAAATCAAAGCTGCTCTAAGTTCCATGTTTGGTATTACCCTATCCCCCACTCCAGGGATTCGAGCAAAAGGAACGTTGTTTGCATCAATTACATAAGAGTACTTGAGTGGAAATTTCTTTGGTAACGCTGCACCACTGCCTTTGCTTGAAGCATTGACAGCCAACAATCTCTCACTGTCTATTCTCGTTTTTGAACGAGTGATCGCAGCTACGGAAGCCATCTGAACAGCCCTCTTTGCGGCTTCATCAGCCAATGAATTCCCTGCAACGTGAACGCCATCACGTTGATGACTCAGCGTGTGTATTACGTGAGCCTTTGGTAGTTCGTTTCTCAACTGAAGTACTTGTTCCCAAAGCGTTTTATGCTTTATTGTGCCACCTTTTGCATCTTTGAATCTGTTTTCATGCCAATTTTGTATATATTCATTATACAACTGCACACAGTAGAAAGAATCACACACTATTAGTGTGGGGAATTCGCGATCTGTACTTTCAAGTGCCAGTTTGAATGCTTGTAGTTCAGCTCGCTGAGCTGTACAATCTCCTAGAGATTGAGTTTTAGTGACCATTGGTCGGAAGTTACCATCACGCATGCGACCTTTAACGATTGCGCACGCTGCACTGTAAGCTTGCTTACTCCCTGTAGCGGGTTGTGCGGATCCGTCAGTGTAAATTATGAATTCGTACTGATCGAGAGGCAGAATTTCAGTGGGCAGAGGACATTCATGTTCATATTGCAGGAACGCTTGTGTTTTTAAATCAGGATCAAAAACATATTCAACATCTGTTGCAGCAAGAGAATTAACCCATTGTATCCATCTAGGATGTAAAGCTTTTGCATTTGGAATGCTCGCTTTTGTAACCGCCTCTAAGGCTGGTACTGGAGTCACGACAATAATGCGTTTCCCTTGGGCTAAAGCTCTTTCTTCTGCTACAGCGGTTTGAACTGCTGTCAGTATTTTTTCTGTTGAAGTGAAGCGCATTTCTGCTTGTGTATACAAATGTGATTTGTATGCTATTGGTACTTTTTCACCCTCATTAAATGTTAAGTAGGTGAATCCGCAATGACCCGAAATTATTCGGATCACTAATTTGCGTTGACTTACGCGTGTTTGTAAGTGATTTGTTGCTAACATGTTAGCTTGGAGTGAACGCAGGATTTCTGTGTGTTCCTGTGTCCAATGTTTGATTGAAAAATCAGGTTTGATTAATTCGTAGAGAGGTTTAACCCTTTCTGCGTAATTTAGAATTCAAGTTCTTCCAAAATTTAGGAAACCCAAGATGGATTGTAAATGTTTCAGCATTTTTGGAGGTTGGAGCGGCGCGCACTTTTCTAAAAAGTTGGGTGCCAGCCTTTTGCCTTCACTTGAAAGCTCATATCCTAGGAAAAGGACATTGAGATGGGCAATTCTGGATTTTTTAAAGTTGAATTTATAGCCCTCAGAGGCGAAGCCCAATATAATGGTACTCACCCTGTTCAAGTGCGTATCTAGGTCATCGTCTGTCATATAGATGTCATCGACATATGACAATGCCTCATTATCATAAATTTGTAGTAACTCTGTTACTCTTGCTGAGAATAACCCCGGGCTGTGCTTGAACCCTTGTGGGAGTCTACAAAATTGACGCTGGGTCCCCATTATTGAGAAAGCTGTTAAGTACCTGCTTTCAGGTGCTATGTTTTGACAAAAGAAACCATTTGAAATGTCTAATGTGGTTTTATATTTTTTGCGCACAATATTATTCATTAATGCTGTCCTATGTGTATTTTGCACTGCAAATGTTTTTGAACAAGTGTTCAAGTGTCTGTAATCTAAAACTAGACGATATGTATTGTCTGGTTTGGATACAGGAAACAAAGGATTGTTCATTGAGGAGGTGCATGTTTCAATCACCCCTTGGTATTCAAGTTGATCTAAGATCTCCCTGACCTGTTTTTTAGCTTCTTGCTTTATTGGGTACTGCCTTTGTGCAGTAGGTTCATTTTTAGATGTATTTTGTGGTGAGGTGAGTCCTCATCCCATCCTACATGATTTTTGTATAATGCTGGGGCCTGGGCAACTGTCCATTTCCTGGCATAAGTATATTTTTGGTGAATTGGAATATGGTTGGAGAAGGCAGGCATAATAATGTCCTCACCATGTGGGCACTCCCTGACAAATTGTGGTGGCCAGTCTTTTTCTGCTAGAAGTATATCATAACCCCTTGAAAGTTTCTCCCAAAAGAGTATTTTCACTTTTCTTGGTATGTCTCCCTCCATTTGGAGTGTTATTTCATATAACTTTTGTGGAGTACTAACCCTGGTGTCTACAGTCTCTACTGTGATGTACTCATTCAAGTCCACTATCTCCAGAAGTTCCTTCAGGTTCTGGCGAGCTATTGTGACTTCTGCTGCACTGTCCAGCATTGTCTGAGTCCATTCTCCGTTCTTGAGCTGTGTTCTCAGTATTCTCGGCATGTCTGATCTTCAGACCTGCTACCTTCTTTTTTTTATAATTGAGGTTTTGATTTATTTTTCTGAACGTGTTTGTCGTCTTTGGATTTCACGCGTTCTTCTCTATGTTCTGACCGTCCTCTTCTTTCCGATGTCTGTGACGATATCTGAAAGGTACGAGAGGAACGTGTATCAGTATCTTGATACCTGTCAGGTTATCTTAAATTATCCCTATTCCTGAGGTTATACCTCCTTTCAGAGGGCTCCTTTTGAGGAGACCTACCTCGGGATTGAGAACGTTTCTCGTTTGATTTTTGTTTATTAGTTTCCCACTTCTTTTTAGAGGATGTAGGAGTTTGTTTAATAGAGTCCTTCTCAGGACTTTCAGATAGTTTTGGCTTCAATGGTTTTCCACCCAAACTATCTCTGCCTAATTCTGCATAAGATTGTTCTATTATTCTGGGTAGTTCATTTTGATGTTCTGTAACATCAAATTCCCTTAAGCGTTGGCGGATCGCCACTGATGCTGCCTCCCCTTTAATATTAGATAATATTATTGTTGAGACCTGGTCGTAGTTTTTCAGTAATTTCATACCTAAATTCAGAGCAGGCCCTGCCCCGTATTCATTTTGAATTTGTTTCAGGACATCTGGTATTACTGCAATTGACGGAACACCATGTGTTTTAGTATAGATGGCAGCAAAGACTGCGCCCCAAATGGTGCAGTCTTCCAGTTGTGGTGTGATCCCCATTGGTAAACAGATTGTTAGGATTCTGTGTTTCTCATAAGGGCTAGTATTCGGGAATACTACTTCGATTTGAGTAATTTTTTGAGCTATCCAGAATGGAATTTGCTCACGTTTTGTGGGCATTTTACCCATGACTGCGTATAAAGTCTGTGGAGTAATTTTTTGTGTATTCCCCTGTTGAGGGGTTTGATTTGGAATGGTCAATGGTGGTTGGACTGTGAAAGTCCGCATGACATATTGGACTAATTGTCTGTAAATTTTTATTAACTCTATAAGTTGAGTAAGTAATTCCTCGTCTGACATTATATCGAGGTCAGGATGAGGAGTGTAGCCGGTTAGAATCGGCCATGTTGCTCCTGGTCTACCTAGTGGACCGAGCCTGGTAATGTTTCTGTGATGTTTTAGGGCGCCTTTAAACCAGAGATTATGCTCCTGGTATGTGAGTGGAATTTCAATATCCTCGAAAGGAATATATTCCTCTGGTGGTTCATCTTCTTTGTAGTAGTGAAACACTCTTGTGACTGGATTTGATTCTGGGAATACTATCCATGAATAGAATACCTCTGTCTGAAAGGATTCGTGTGCCTCTATCACGAAAACTGCTCTACCCCCTCTTGGTGGTAGGCCGTGTTTTATAAGTTTTAGAGTGATGGCTCTCCTTAAGTTTGGAGCGATGTCTATAACACCCTCCTCGGTTTCATTTAAACCGGTAAAGTTAAAAGCTGTTACGACTGGGTCAGCCGCAGCTACACCGTTCTCGGTGCCATTGTCCCCGTGATTGGACATTTTATTTTTTGAAAAATGTAGTACAAGTTTCAAGGAAACAAAAGATAAAGTGCACAATATTTTGGAACACTGTATCCTTCAACGTTGATTAAAACAAAATAGCTAATATATAGTTTTTTTTTTCCTATTTAGCTTTGGCGGATATTTAACCCTACCCACTCCAGACGTCTTATGGAGTATGTGAGTAGGGGTCTCTGAGAGAAAACGCACGACTGAGTTACTCAGTATCTAGCGTTAAATTAGTGCCTTACCAAACCGTTGGGCGCCATGTAGTGTAGTTCCTATTTCCCTAATAGGCTCTGCGCATTAGAATAATATACCCTATAGGTTTGACATAGGACTGAGGTCGGTATGTCCCTATCGAGTATATTAAACTTAATTACTTTTGTGCCAGCTAACTCAGGGGCCACTAGAAACTCCTTGTAAACAAGAAGGGAGTAGTTTCTGGCAACCGCATAAACATGACAACTTTGTTTCCCTTTTAGAATCGGAATACTTCTCAGAATCATGGAAACAATAGATAACAGTTTCACTCAGCTAGTCGTGCATGCTTAGTTTCCTCAGAGTTACACAGAAAGAATAGACGGGCGTTTCAATAAAAAGGTTTTATTGAACAGTCTTGTTTCTCGTGTAAGAGATATGAGCTGTTATGATCACAAGACAGTATGCAAGATATATAATGTACAGCGTGAGCAGTAGAAATAAATAATACTGCGCTAGCTTTATCTTTTAGCATATATTCACATACATAAATAACAGGAGCTAAAAATGCGAGTACTCATAAGATGCTTCTCTAAGCCAGTTCTACCCCAATGTACCTAACCTAGTCTAGGTGTAGGGAAAGGTAAGAAGTAGGTGAAGTATTTTCTAGTATGGTATACTAAGAGTATGTTAAGTCTAGTATGCCAAAAGTCCCTCTAGGTTCTAGTCAGCTCCATACCTTGAGAATGAGAGAGGTGGGAATCTCCTGCCGGATCTCAAACTCTAACACCCCGCGAAGGGAGTCAGAACACTGGAAGCTGGATTCTTCTGCGAGCAGGAATGACAGCGTCTTCTCAGTGCGTCAGGCCGGGATACGGGCTCCTCTGAAGTCGAGGTCTCCTCTAACTTGCTTGGGCAAGGGAAGGTATATTTATACCTGGTAGGTGCCTTGGAATGTTAGCATTGACGTGAAGTCGGACAGAGGAAGACGTCAGGAATGAACCCTTAAGGTATAGCGGTTCATGCATAATAGATGAGCTCTTGGAGAAATCAATAATCCTGTGCTAGGGGAACTCCCAAGAGCTTAAGGGTCTGGTTTCTAAGAACTCGTTGTGACGTTAGGGTGGACGGATGTCGGTGACCATGCCTGTATTTGGAGTGCACGGCTAATGCCTAAATAAGGACTGGGATTCTATGCCTATATAAGGGCAATGCAAATTGTGCCTATATAAGGACATGTTTCAGGAAAACCTATATACGGACACCTAAAGCGGAATACAACAAGAGATGCAAACTTCATGTCTAGTTACTTGACTGCTATGTGGAAGGAGTGTGGTGTAAATTACAAATTTACCACCCCTTATCACCCACAATGCAATGGTTTAGTTGAAAGGTTCAACAAAACCCTAAAGGGCATGATTAAAGGTCTCCCAGAAAAGCTTAGGCGCAGATGGGACATACTTTTGCCCTGCCTTCTCTTTGCCTACAGAGAGGTTCCTCAGAAGGGGGTTGGTTATAGCCCATTTGAGCTTCTGTTTGGACATCCAGTTAGGGGTCCATTGTGTCTAGTGAAGGAGGGATGGGAGTTACCTCTCAAACCCCCTAAACAGGATATTGTGGACTATGGACTTGGTCTCCACTCCCGGATGCCTGAATACATGAAGAAGGCAACTAAAAAACTTGAGGCTAGCCAGGAATTGCAAAAGGCCTGGCATGACCAAAAGGCTGTGTTGACTGTTTATCAGCCAGGACAGAAAGTATGGGTGTTGGAGCCTGTGGCCCCAGCAGCCCTCCGAGACAAGTGGAGTGGCCCCCATACCATAATTGAGTAGAAGGGAGAGGTTACCTACCTGGTGGACCTTGGAACTCCCAGGAGCCCCCATAAGGTGCTCCATGTCAACAGGCTCAAACCATATGTTGACAGGGCAGACATGGGCTTGCTCATGGCTACTGATGAGGGACAGGAGGAAGAGAGTGATCCACTCCCTGACCTGCTCTCACAGAACCATGATGATGGTTCAGTAGATGGTGTAGCCTTGGCAGGCAGCCTCACTGACCAGCAGCAAACTGATTGCAGAAAAGTTCTCAACCAGTTTAGACATATGTTTTCACTGACTCCAAGTCAGACTACCTGGTGCACTCATGAAGTGGACACTGGGGACAGTCTGCCTGTTAAAAATAAGATTTACAGGCAACCTGACCATGTCAGGGACTGCATCAGGACTGAAGTCCAGAAGATGTTGGATTTGGGAGTCATTGAACCCTCAGATAGCCCTTGGGCTAGTCCAGTAGTCTTGGTACCCAAACCTCACACCCAGGGTGGTAAGAGAGAGATGAGGTTTTGTGTTGACTACAGGGGTCTCAATGCAGTCACTAGGACTGATGCCCATCCAATCCCTAGGGCAGATGAGCTTATAGATACTTTGGCCTCAGCCAAGTTTCTGAGCACATTTGACCTGACAGCTAGCTACTGGCAGATCAGACTAGCTGATGATGCAAAAGCCAAAACCGCATTCTCAACCCCTAGTGGGCACTACCAATTTGTGATGATGCCCTTTGGTTTGAAGAATGCACCTGCCACTTTTCAAAGGTTGGTAAATAAAGTCCTTACAGGCCTGGAAGCCTATAGTGCAGCTTATCTAGATGATATTGCGGTCTGTAGCTCCACCTGGGAGGATCACCTGGTCCACCTGAGAAATGTTTTGGAGGCCCTGCAAAAAGCAGGCCTCACTATCAAGGCCACCCAGTGCCAGATAGGGCAGAGTCAAGTTGTATACCTGGGCCACCTTGTGGGTGGAAGCCAGGCTCAACCATTGCAGAGCAAAATCCAGACCATCATGGACTGGGTTGCTCCAACCACCCAGACTCAGGTCTGAGCTTTCTTGGGCCTGACTGGGTACTATAGGAGGTTTGTCAAAGGATATGGATCCATAGTGACTCCTTTGAATGATCTAACTTCCAAAAGAATGCCAAAGAAAGTTTAGTGGACAGTTAGCTGTCAAAAGGCATTTGATGACCTGAAGCAGGCCATGTGCACTGCTCCCATTCTGCAAAGTCCTGACTACTCCAAACAATTCATTGTCCAAACAGATGCATCTGAGTTGGGGGTAGGGGCTGTGTTATCACAATTGAATGATGAAGGTCAGGATCGGCCAGTAGCTTTTATTAGCAGAAGGCTGACCCCCAGAGAGAAACGTTGGTCAGCCATTGAGAGGGAAGCCTTTGCTGTGGTTTGGGCTCTGAAGAAGCTGAGGCCATACTTGTTTGGCACTCACTTCATTGTTCAGACAGACCATAAGCCCCTCTTATGGCTAAAACAGATGAAGGGTGAAAACCCCAAACTTTTGAGGTGGTCCATTTCCCTACAGGGGATGGACTATACAGTGGAACATGGACCTGGGAGTAACCATGCCAATGCAGATGGACTCTCCAGATATTTCCACTTAGAACATGAAGAATCAACTGGTCAAGGTTAGTTTAATGTCCTGACGTTTGGGGGGGGTTGTGTAGGAGAGTAGGATCTGCTTCTTATAGTTACCCCCACTTTTTGCTGATGTTTCACTGTTTTCGACGTAGTCTGACTGGGATCCTGCTATTCAGGACCCCAGTCTAGCTGCTTTCTCCTCTAAATTGATTGCCTGTACTTTAGGTGCACTCCAGATTGGATTCTGGGGTACCCTTATAAGTCCCTAGTATATGGTATACTATGTACCCAGGGCATAGGTACCCCAGAGGCCTCCCAGGGGCTGCAGCATGTATTATGCCACCCCTGAGAGACCATTTAAAATGACACAACAGGTCTGCTACAGCAGCCTGTGTAAGGTGGTGCATGCACCCCTAACTTAGATATAGGTTCACTATATCTATCCTAATCTCTGCACATATAAACCTATCAGTCACCCCTATAGCAGGCCTTGTCGATCCTGAAGGCAGGGTGCTGGGTTTTATGTGAGAGGGTGCCCATGCATGAGCAGAGCCCCTCTGCAGCCTTCGGAACCTATTCTCCGGGGTTGTTTGTGATGCAGCCAACCATATATACTTAAGTGCATTATAACCTCGCGGTAAATGCTAACTTTAAAATGGCTGCATGGAATCATGTCGTGTTTGGTGTCAAACACCTTGGAATCATACCTCCACACCAGTAACTGGTGTGGGAGGTATGATTCCACCCTCCTAGAGGGAGAAATATGACAACACCGGTACACCCGGTACCAGCTTCACAGAACCCTGGCATCACAAAATGGATGCTGCCAGCCACAGACACGAGTCTGCCCTCCTGCTGCTGGACGAAACTCCGGCAGGGGAAGGCTTGACAATAGGTTTCCTGTCACAGGGAGGTGTGACCACCTCCCAGACAGGCTTTAGTGTATTGGGGCTGGGTAAGTGCACTCTCAGAGTGCTTTGATGTCTGCACTGGGGGCACATTTGGTGTCCCTGTGCATAGTCCAGCTCAAACCGGTTGCAGGAGCCATTTGCTCCTGCTCTGGCGCGAAACTGGACAAAGGACATGGGTGTAGCCACCCCTCTGTCCTGACCCTCCCATAGGTGGGTCCCCAGAGTTTGTCCCACCCCTTCCTTGGGTATAAAGTAGGAACCCTCACTACAGGACTTTAGATATTACCTGGACTAAACTCTGCTACAGAAACCAAGATCCTTCGACGATCTACGCTTTGCTGGACGACTGAAGAATCTCCCTTGGAGTAAAGGAGTTACTCCCCTGCTGAGCAGGCACCTAAACGTATCTGACCGGTTTGCATCTACGAAGCTCCTGAAGGACTCCGAAGAATTCTGACATACAGGAGGTGGGTTCCCGAGGTCTCCGAGGTCGATCTGCGCTCTCAGCGATTCTGAGGCCCGTATCCCTCGTGGGGACCGTGAAACCCGTACCCCTGGGCACCGTGTACATTTGCAGCAGCATATGCTTTTCGGCAATCCCTGAAGCTGTGCTTTGGGCTACTTGTAGTCCTGACCCCGAGCAGTAATTCCACCGAAGATTTCCGGCCTACACTCCACAAGTGTTCCGTGGGCTGGTATTTAGTGATTCAGCTCGAGGTCCCTTCGCCATCCCTGGTCTGTTGGCCTGTGGGTCCCTGAGAAGGCAACTTTAACTTTTAGTGGGCTTCCCTGGTTGCTCCAGACGTGCCCTGACTATCCATCGCTTGGGGAGTCCCCAGGACCTTGCTGGTCCTCACAGAAGCATCTTTCCTCTGACCGCGTGGGTTGCAGCTGCCAAGGCTTGTTGGTGTTCAATCCGGACACTGACCCCCCCAGCACTCGACATCCTTCGTGGGACAGCTCAGATCCGGACTGTGGTCGTCGTCGTCTCCTGGTCCCCGTGGCTGCAGAGTCAAGCTTCACCTCATCTCACCTGAAGCACCCGACATCGGTGGGCATTCGATTGCTCCGCTCCTGGTCACGTGAAGTGACCCAGACTTTGTCCCCTCTGCTTTCAGGTTCTTCTCATCTCTGATCCAGGCTTGGATCACACCGGACACTTTTCTTCTCCACGGCAGCAGTACTTTCTCGCATCACGCCATTGAAAACGACGAGGGTTTCCGACACCACTTGACCCCTATGCACCCGGCTCCTTTGGGATAGGTAACACGGGTACCTCGGTACTCTCAAGGGTGCTGGCCTTAGAACCTTCTATGTTTAGCTGGGTTTGCTTGAAGTCCTCTCATAAGTGTCCTTAATCTGAAAAATTCCAACCGCGACTTTCCCATAGAGTTGTACGGAGCTCGTGTCTGTGTTCCCACACTGCACTCGTCCTCCGTGAGTCCCCTGTGTCACTACCTTGGGTGGTTCCTTGGGGTCCTAGCAATTGTACGTGCTCTAGGCACTGTGTCTAGTCAAGTCGTGGTTCTTATACCACTTTCTTAGTATATGGTTCGGTCTCCCCCTGGAGCCCGCTGTGTATTGTGCTATTTACTGTCGTTCTAGTGATTTAATATTGTGTGTCTTATTTATTTATTATTTATTTGAAAAGTTTTATAAAGCGCGAACAAGACCCAACCGGGTATCAGAGCGCTGTACAAAGAGGAAAGCTGACGTATACGTACAGAGACAATATAAATACACTTACAAAAAAGGGGAATATGAGAGGAACCGGAAGCAAAAAGTAAATGAGGGTGCTAGGGGAAGAGTAGGTAGCAAGTGAACAAACAGGTAACAGCCAACCTAGATGAGGCCAAGCAGTTTCATCATCTACTTACTTCAAAGACAAACGAAATAAGTTTAAACGCCCAGTAGAAATGATTGTCAAGCAGTTTCATCATCGACTTACTTCAAAGACAAACGAAATAAGTTTAAACCCCCAGTAGAAATGATTGTCAAGCACAAGTTTCAAACATAAAGTGAAGGTAAATTGTTAAGCATGCAATAAAACACCCAAGCACACCCCATAAGGCAACATGAGAGGAACCTGAGGCATAAAATAAATGAGGACGCTAGGGGAAGAGTAGGTAGAGAATGAACAAACAATAAACAGCCCACCCAGATGAGGCCGAACAGTTTCATCATCGCCTTACTTTAAAGACAGCTGAGATACGTTTTAAACCCCAAGTGAGAATGATTGTCAAGCACGAGTTACAAACAAAGAAAAAGTCAATTGTCAAGCATACATTTCAACACAACAAAGTAAAAATGCTTGTCGAGAATGCAAGGTAATTGACTAGCAAATGACATGGAGGCTATTGTTGATGCAGTCCTTCCAATAGTAGCCATTTGACCTGTTTTTTGAATGAGGCAGACGAAGGGTTGGCTCTGATCTCTGTTGGTAGGGCATTCCAAATTCTTGGAGCCAGCCCTGAGAAGGTACGATTGTAGGTTCTTTTTTTATTGAATTTCGGTGGTTTCAGTAGTAGGGTATTGGAGCTTCTTAGGTTTCTTCTGGATCCGGAGAGCTCAAGTTTTTTGCCAGGTAAACGGGGCTATTGAAATGTATAGCTTTATGTGCCAGGCAGGCTATCTTGAAGCGGATCCTAGCTTCAATGGGGAGCCAGTTAAGTTCTCTAATCTCATAAAGAGGTTAGTAGAGAGTGTTTAGTAATAAATACATATATTTTATATACACCTGGTGTGGTTCTCCTTTCATTTGGTCATTCAGGAGGTTATATACTGGTAAAACAAGCTGCTTTACATTCCTTCGAGACTTAGCCTGAAGGCTAGATAGCTTACAATAAAGGTTGTCTTTAACCTAATCACCAATAAAGGTCGTTTGGACTGGTGCAAGGTGCCCACTTTAATTAGTGGACAGCATACACCAGGCTAACTTCTCACACATGGTTTGGTCACATTGGTTTACACCCAATTGGCACATTTAATTTAATTATTTATAAGTCCCTGCCACCCCTTTAAAACTTGTCTCAGGCCTACCATTGCAGCCCTTGTACCGTATTAAACTGCCAGTTTGACTTGGCAAAATAAATCTTTTGCCAGACCTAAACCTTTTTTATAAAAAAATATATATATGAGCCACCCCTCAAGTAGTCCCTAAACAGTCCATAGAGCAGGTTACACTGAATTTAAAAAGTAGGACATGTGTGCTTCAGTTTTATGTGTCCTGGTAGTGAAAACTTCCTAAATTGATTTTTCACTACTGGAAGCCCTACCTCTAACATTGGGTTATCTTATTACAATTAATAAGTGCTAGCCTTTGCTTGGGAGCAGGTAGACATGCATAATTTGGACTCAAATTAACTGTAATTAAAATCCTCTTGACTGATAATGTCAGATTTTAGATTGCAGTTTTGAAACTGCCATGTTTGGAAAGTTCGCATTTTCCTGCCCTAAACTTTCTGACGCCTTCTTGGGGGTTCTAGCTGCCTGAGGCTGGTAATTTCTCCCCCATCAGGAATGCGTATTGGGCCAGACAGTGCATAATAAGGCCTGGGTGTAGCTGGGAGAGGGCCATCGTGCCAGAATGGGTGGGACGGAGCTGTTCCCTGTCCCATTTTCATTTCAAAGGAGCTGCCTGAGCATACTCACAAAGAACTTGACACCAGGTTTTTTTCTTGTCACCCCAGACATCTTGGGATATGGTCAGGGAGGAAGGAAATTCCAAAACAATCTGTAGGGGGAAAACTCCAGACGTTTCTTCCACTTCAAAGCTGGCACCAGGTATAAATAGTGGACCTAAGACCCACTCTTCAGTACACTCCTGGACCAGCGGGAGACTACAGATGGACTGCCTTGTACTCCAGAAACCTGTCCTGCTGTTTGAGGTCTGACTAGTTTCTCAGAGGACTGCCCTGCTGCTTGAGGCATGCCTTGCTTGTCAGAGGACTGCTCTACTGCTTGAGGCCTGCCTTGCTCTTCAGAGGACTTCCCTGCTCCTTGATGCCTGCCTTGCTGCTTGAAAGAGAGAGGACCACCTCCTTGAACCTAGGTCTACCAGATTGACTTCAAGGGTCAGTTGGCTGACATCCTGTTCTAAGCTACAGGGCCACAACAAGCTCCGAGGCCTCCCTGTAACTGCCCAGTTGAACTGCTGCAATTGGCCCTGCCTGGCCTCCTTCTGGCCTGGTCTGGACCTGCCACTGGACCTGCCTGAGCCCTGCTGAGCTCTGCTTGAGTGAGTTCCTGATCCACAATAGGTGCCTCTCTAGGTCCTGGACCCTTGGCTGGCTTCAGTTGAGCTCCTCCTGTGAAATCCTGAAGTTTTGAACTCAGCGCACAAGACTTTGAGAAGGTAATTTTTACAGGGGGATTTACCTGGTCCCTGTATCCGGCCCGCACTCCATTGTGCCCGGTCTGAACTTGTGACTTTCTCTTGGTCTCGTGCGATACCCACAGTTAACACTTTCCGCTTCTTCAGACTATTTTTACTTTGACTTTTAAAGTTGCATATCTCCAGTTCCACAAATTGGTTTTATGTTATTTTTGTCTCATTTTATTTATTAAAATGTATACTATGTTTCTAAATTGGTTTAGGATTTTTATTGTGTTGTGTTCTCACTTTGTTACTGTTTGTGTGCTGCATAAATACTTAACACAGTGCCTCTAAGTTAAGCCTAACTGCTTTAGTACCAGACTACCAGAGGGTTAGGCACAGGTTGATTTACTGACTGTTGTGGTTCACCTTGACAATGATCGTGGCTGTTGCCTGAGAAAGGCTCACAACCACCTCAACCAACAACCCAATTTCTCATACGGAGTTTCCAGTAATGTTGCACTAAAGAACATTTTGGGTAGTACCGAGTTGACTCTGAACGACAATAAAACTGAGCTGGTGATCCCTGGCTAAAGCAGAGTGTTAAACAAGTTTGACACTGAATATGATTCATGCAGGACAGAAGAATGCAATATCTTGACACTTAAAAACATTCAAACACCAATGGTCACACTAGACACATAATTATCCAGGAAGCAATATAGTAACACGGTTTCAAAGAGCTGTTATTATCTGAGAAAGCTCCCTAGATAGCAGTTGGTGCTCTCTGCATACAATATAGCCATGGCAATAAGAGTGATTGTTGATTCCAGGTTGTACTGCTGCATTGCCTATTTGTGGATCTTTAAAAGAAAATCTTGTACAAACAACAGAAGATGGAGAGCAGTCCTGCTAGAATTGTAGGAAATGTAACTATACGCAAGCATTTTATTCTGACCTTGTGGAGATTTAATTATTTGCTTCCCGATCAAAGAATTAAAATCAAAAAGGCAACCATTATTAAAAAATGACTATGTTCTTGAGTCACAGGGTACTTGAAAAAATGCTTTTGTGAGGCTTACATCTTAACACAAGCGAGAATTTCCTCACAGCTCCAGCAAATCAAAAGGTCATAAACGGTGGTAATCTATGGGCCTGATTCACAGAACTAACTTACGTCAAAATCCTAAACTTACAACAATTTTGGTATTCACAGAATGAACTTACACATTTGGGTATTCACAGAATGAACTTACACATTTGGGTATTCACAGAATGAACTTACACATTTGGGTATTCACAGAATGAACTTACACATTTGGGTATTCACAGAATGAACTTACAACAATTTTGGTATTCACAGAATTAACTTACTCATTTTGGTATTCACAGAAGGCACTTACTCATCAATGAGTAAGTGCCTTCTGTGAATACCAAATGTGTAAGTTACACAAAATGTGTAAGTTACACAAAATGAGTAAGTTACACAAAATGTGTAAGTTACACAAAATGTGTAAGTGTCTTCTGTGAATACCAAAATGAGTAAGTTTATTCTGTGAATACCAAAATGAGTAAGTTCATTCTGTGAATACCAAAATGAGTAAGTTCATTCTGTGAATACCAAAATGGTAGTAAGTTTAGGATTTTGTCGTAAGTTAGTTCTGTGAATCGGGCCCTATGTGTCTGAATGGAGTTGAATTATATAATGGTATGCCGATGGAAATGGCAGAAGCAAAGCTACTTGACTTTTTTATATTTTAAACAGCTATGTCACATATAGCAACTGAATAGGGATAAGATTATAATCATTTTATATCAGCATTTGCAAAACCAATAGGTCTGGTGGTTTACATTTTAAAAACCTGCAGCAGTGAAACAAATGTTAAAAAAAAAAGATGGCATTCTGTATACAATGCATCTATGAGATAAAGAATATGGGGCCAGATGTACGTAGCTTTGTATTTGCGATTTCCTAATAGCGAATCTTTGCAATTCGTTAATAGGAAACCGCAAACAGCTATGTACAACAGTGTGTTTAACACTGTTTGTGATTCCCAGTGGGTCGCAAATAAACTACCTCATTAATATTCATGAGGTAGGTTGCAATTCGAGACCTATTGGGAATTGCTCAAAAACACAGGGAAGGTGGCCTGCTGGGGACAACAGACCACAATGTCTGCGTTTGCTTTGAATAAAGCAGCTTTTTTTTAATGCAGCCCTATTTTCTTTAAGGAAAATGGGATGCGTTTCAAAAATAAAAATGAAAAGTATTCTTTTCATTTTTAGGAGTAGACAGTGGTTTGTGGGACCACTGCCTGCTCTTAAAAAACGTTTTTGCATACATTTGCAAAGGGGATAGGCTTCCTGTTTACGAATGCGTTCGCACCAAATTGAAATGTGTGTTAAAAAGCAAATGTTTTGCGACTGCATTTTGGTCGCAAAACATTCGTACATAGCACTGCGAGTCGCTATTAGGAAGGGACACCCTTAATAAGCCCCTTCCTAATACCGAATCGATATCCTGTTTTGCAATTCGGTAATAGGTTGCCGAATCGCAAAATAGGGTTTTGTACATTGGAAAATGCTTTTATTGGTCACAAACGCCCCAATTCACAGAATCGGGCCATCCACGACCAAAAAAAAAGCTACATGCATGTGGCCCTTAGACCCAAATTTACTAAGATGTTGTGCCAGTGTTGGTGCAGCCCTGAAACAAAATTCTATTTTGGGATTTACAAAGCCATACAAATCCCAATTTGCATAGCTTTCTGTGGTTTAAAAAAAAAAAAGTAACACATTGCAGAGCATAGTGCTGCCTTGCATCAGGTAGGCATTACAAGGGTGGTGCATGGGTGTTCCACTGCTCCCACTCAAGAATTTTGAAGCAAACCCATATTTACAAAGACTTGTAAAATGGGTTTGAACCAAAATGGCCCGCCTACCTGACACTGGCGTAACGAGGAGAAATATCTTTATTTCTTGTAGTTCTTTTTTCCTCTTTGTATTCTGCAGCACACATGCAAAGAGGAAATAGCCTCAAAGAATGCCCAGCCACCACCGCAAATAGTGGAAGGGGCACCATTAGTTGTGTCACAGGCAGGAGCATCGGTGTTGCAGCGGAAGGTTGTGCTATCATCAAGAGGGGCCCGCCACGATATGGCATTTAAGGTGATGGCAGTTGAAGATCGGCTTCTTTTCTCCCCATCGTGGACCAGCACACCAGAGGATTAAATCACAGGTTTTGGAGCTGGCCCGAGGATCACACAGGTCTTGGAGTTTGCCTGCATGCGTCAGGATGCTGCCCCGGGTCCAATTTACATAAGGGGACTCCAGTAGATGGAAGGGTGCGTGGGGGGACTGCGATTCACAGATGGCTATCTAGTCACAAGGTGGGACCGGACGGTCTTACTTTCTGCGGGGGACTAATACAGGACCAACAGGTGATCTCAGAAGTCCCCGTACATGTCTCATTCACCGTCGCCGCATCATGCAGGCGCTCATCATTGTAGATCACAGCGGCAGTCTCCGCCAGAGCCCGACATACGGAACACACCGTAACTCCTTAACATTCAGGCCCATCCATCGGTTCTGACACACGCCTCATCCCGGGGAACATGGTTTGGTTTTCTTTTCCCCCCCGCCCCCTGTCGTCACTGGGTAACCCGGATGGGCCCCATGTAAGTATTTAACTCCTTGTCTCACTGGGTTTTACGAGCACCCGACCTCACAAGTTCTCAGGTGTCCCTATTCTTTAAGTCCTGATGAGACCCCCCCATCAAAAATGGGGTCAAAACTTCCTCGACCAACAAAATTAACAAACCATGTCCAGTGTGTATACATATAACAGAGCTGTGTAATTAGTATTGTGTAACTTGTAATGGTCGTTACATGTATTGAGAATCTACATTTGTATGTCACATATTGTTTCCACAAACTGTGTGGGCTCCACTTTTTCACTTGGGGCACTTCTGCACCTGTTTATAAATATTTGTCTTTATAAATATATATGTGCTAAGCAGTATTTGGTCTACTGATTAAATCTTGTACAGGCGCTTCTTTTTCCGGCACTCCTCACCAGATTTATCAGCGACTGCGCGCGATTAATACCAAGCATAATTGTTTTTTCCCCACAAGAACCATTGTTTTTGTAGTAATTGTCATATGCCCTAGTTCTAAGTGAGTATGGTTGTCCCTATTTTGTGAAAAGAATCAGCATAGCCATGGCACTGTGCAACCATCTAAGCTGTTGGTGGGATTACGAGCAAGAGTGTGGGCACACGGTGCGTCAGGGATTGTAGCCCACCGGTGCGGGCGCTGGCCCCCTGTCACAGGATTTCAAGGGTTATGCACGTTTGTTATCTTAGTTAATTCTAAGGTACTTGGGATATCTGTGGCATATCCCCAAAAGGTTTGCGGTAGCACTTAGGCTATTGCGTCCTCATGTTCCTAGGTTATGGCGGTATGGCCGGAGATACCGATTTCAGAATGTTTTTTTTTTTTTTTTTGCTGGAGAAACGAGATGAGAGTTTCAGCATTGGCTGAACTTCCTCTAATTACAGGCAAATCACTCATTATCCCTGTGCATGTGTAGTCAGATTTTAAAAAAAATGATGAGTTAGCATCAAAGTTCCCACAGGTCATGACACTTTCCTAACAAGGCACCTTATATCAAGGGATTTAATTTTTACTGTGGGGACCTTGTTTTTCCCACATACAGCGGCGCTACTTTGTAGCATCAGAGCAGTCTTCATGACCAGGCATGTTGTTCCGCATATGTCCACCAGAGGAAGACGCGAGATCATTTACAAGCTCGGCCATCACGCTTACCAGCATGCACTTCAGCATAGATTGCTGCACCATTGTTTGATTCTTTTAATCTGATTGATGTAGTGCTTACTGACCTAGGTGAGTCTGTGACGGAATGACCAGAATATCGCGGGGTGGGATTTATATGGGTTTGGGTGTGAATCCCTGGCGGGTGGTGCTGCTTACCCACGCATTAATCTTCGCAGAGCCCTTTATTTCAGGTTATTTGCCTATTTTTTAGCACCATCCCATACGAGAGCCCTCTCAATCATGAGTGTTCAGAATTCCAGTGTTATTAAACCTATGCAGGTGGAGGTCAGGTAAGTAGGAGAGGTCTGGGGGGGAAGCTGTGCATGAGGCAGGTACACCAGCCAAGGGCACTGGTCAGTGAGGGAAGGTATGTGCTTGCTTGTGTACCATGTTGACTCTAATCTCATTTTTACTTTGTCTTTTCATACCTAGTATCGCTAATTGAGTTACTTTTACCGGCGACGACACCCTGGGTTTTCTGTGGAATTTAGCGCCCCCTTCCCCTGTTGGAAAAGATTGGAATGTGTGGATCAGGGATTGCAATCTGGGCGATCTACCAAATAAAAGCAGGGGCAAACGCTTGCTAGCTTCCAGTCTGGCTCACATGAAACCGCGCGGGCAGAGGTCGCTTGCACCTGAGTCATACATCACAGAGCTTCGTGTCACACCTCCTTTTTGATTCTTCATTCATAGTATGGCCCCTAAATGATCGCGTCGAGCTGCAGATGGTCCTGCCACTCTGAATGAACTCCGATCTTTCAGTGAACTTTGCAAAGCGGCAAAAAAACACGGAATTGACTGGGCACTGAATTTGGTGTTGAAACGCCCGGAAAAAGACCAGTAGCCACCAGCCCTTCTGCCCAAGCGGCAGAGGAAAGGGCAGCATGCTATAAAGATGCTCTCCCAACTCCGGCGAGTGAGATGGAGAACCAGTCGTGAGGTGCGCCCACTGTGGCGGGTAAGTCTACAGAGCAGTCACTGCTGTCTACCCTGGTGGTCAGGGAGCCATGGTGCCAGTCTATAATGCTAATGTAGGAATAGTGGGGCAAAGTAATGTCGCAATATTCCCAATCCCCCAAGGGGAGGCTAACCCGCCAGCTGGGCCAGCCACCTCCCCTGTGCAGGCAGCAATGGTATCTCCCCTCTCGCAAGAAAAAGCCTCAACTAAAATGTCTGCGGTGTGAGCACCCATGGAGACAACAGTACCAATAGCGGGTGCAAGCTCAGCACCTGCAGCGGGCAGGGTAATTGTGGGTGGGGGCCTAGCAGCTCAGCAGGGCAAGTTTGGGCTCAACCAGTGGTACCTACACCTACCATTAGCGGCGCCACGAGGCATATTGTATTCACCTCTAGCCCCATGCTCTTCAGCATAGCCTTACCCATGCTTGCCCACCCTTCAGCAATGGCATGGCACGTTCCAGCAGAGACTAGGAAAAAGATTCACAAAGGCGAGTTTTGTGACATGTTCGACCTGATAAATACAAGAGTGGTCCCTGGGAAAAGTCAGGCAAGAAAGGACGGTGAGCAAAAACTGAAGAAGGTCTGGGTGGAGTGGTCCTTGAAGAACTGGGTAACAGGGTTCTCCATATACTCAGCAATCCTGACAAAAAAGTTCCCTGCTTTAGTGCCTCAGTTATTCGCATATATGTCATTGATACACAGGGCTGCTTCTGAGTTCCAAGGGACAGCTTGGCTACAGTACGACACTACATTTAGGCAGATGAAGGCGATCAGGTCTAAGGTAGCATGGGACCAGAGGGAGATTAATATTTGGCACTCTGAATTCAACATGGTTCCCCTCACGGGAGATACAACCAGTCCTTGCGGGCAGAAAAGGGGCCAGGGGATAGAAAGCCAGCACGCTGGCAGTACAATAAGAAAGAATGTCTTAAAGGATCTGCATGCAAGTTTAAGCACCTGTGCTCATTCTGCGAAACCCAAGGGTGCCTGGAAACCAAGTGCTTCTGAAAGCACCTGAGGCTAAAAGAGCAGTCCACCCCCAAGGGTCATTAATAATTTCCTTCCTTTAGCCAAGTCCACTTCTCCAGTTCGTTTGCACATATTGGCACACCTGCTTGAAAAGTACAAAAAGCCATGATTCACAACTACTGCACAATGATTTTAAGGATGGTTTCCGCATCCCATCAAACGCCTTTCCAGACTACGCCCATCCTAAGAAGCAACAGTCAGTGGCACAGCATCTGAAGATTGTCAGGGAAAAGTTACAGAAGGAGGTGCAGGTCGGGAGGGTAACAGGTCCTTTCGATATCCGCCTTGTGAAGCCGTTGTCTGCTCCCCATTAGGTCTGGTCCCAAAGAAGGCGCAGGGCAAGTTTGCCTCACACACAACTTTTCCTTTCCACCCAGGTTATCTGTTAATGACTGTCTCTAGCTGGAACCTCAACTCAGCTATTGGCAAGCTGCAGAAGCTGGGGCGGGAAGCTTTGACGGCCAAATCTGAAATTGTGGCCTCCTTTCACCTTTTGCCGGCACACCCGGAGGACACCCGCCTCCTGGGATTCACTTTTGAAGGAAAATACTATGTGGACTTGTGCATTGGGGAAGGGGGTGTGGGTGCATCTCTCCGTGGCCTGGGTACCGCCTACTGCCTGGTGGTCCTCATGCAGGAATATCTCTATTGCCACCTCAGAAGCAGACACTCCAACATGTTAGTACATGCACATGGTGCCCTTCTGAGGAGATTCCAGTTTACATGGGTATGCAAACGTGTGCTGCCCCTTTTGGGGGAAGAGACAGAGAACTTAAACTCTCAATCATTCCGTATTGGTGCAGCCACTACAGCAGCAACACTGGATTTCCTACTGAAGCAATAAAAGGGGTGGGCAGATGGAGGTCAGCCTGCTTTGAGCAGTATATCAGGCCGCATTAGGCCTAAAGGGGGCCCGCACATACCCAGCAAACTATAGAGACTGTACTGGTAACAGTTGTCTCATGTCTTTTCTGCAGCTTCCAGTCGAGGGCTGGTGAATTTTTGCTGGTGTGGCCACTCCTTTATCCACAGAGCAGGTGAGTAGTTTTGCGGTTCAGGGCTAGAGAGGGCTCAGCTTTTAGCAGGAATCAAGCATCATTGGGTAGGTACTGGGGGTCTCAAACTGGAAAATCTTTTTGGGCAAGTTCAGGGGGCGCTTGATACATCCTGGTCATCCAAGCTGGGGGCAACAACATAGTCCCTTGGGGAGAAGGGGTGTGCGGAAAGCGTTGTTCTCTGCCCCATCTATGGTGAGGAATGAGCTCCCAGGAGCCACAATTCTGTGGTCAGAGGTCATACTTAGGTCGGTTTGGCTGGGAGGAGTGCCTTCAAGGGCTATGAATGTCTCTGTGAAGAAACTCAACCACTCAGTGCAGAAAATCCTGGCGGGCTCCTCTATGGGCATGATTTGTCACAACTTAATTTAACTCTCCAGGGCGGAGCTGTTCCATAGGGATGGTGTTCATTTGTCTCCCAGGGGCCGCAAGCTCTTCATTCACACAATCTTAGGGGCTATTACTGAGGACTCCAGCGGCGGCAGGGAGAGCTTGTCAGTGACCTCTTCGCCCTGTGGCAGAAAGTTCAGCAGCAGAAAAAGGAGGATGCCCAAAAACCTTGAACTAAGTTACTGGATTGACCCCTTGGCAGGGTGTTGATTGTGTGGGCACTGGGGTGGCAGGAGGGGGGGTGACCTGCTGGTGGTCCTGACCTTTCTGCCCTAACCATTGATGCCTGGAGTTGAACATTGTGGGGGCTTCGCATATTGACGGCAGTTACATAGCGCTATGCAGTGCCCTGGAGCATGTGTGGGTACGGAACTGAGGTTATTGCCAAACCCTCTGTCAATATGTATGCTTGCCAATAATCTCTCTGATGCCCTTGGTGGAGGGCATGGGTGATTTATATGGAAAGGGACCTTCTGGCACAATCCATTCAGGAGAGTTTATGCTGCAATGTAACGTGGAGACCATTGTTGTTCTACTTGTACAATTCATGAGCTGTTTGCTGATCTGGCATCCTGTATTGTCATAACCAATGCCTACTTAACTATGATTCTATATCTCACTGATACTGTGTGAATAAAGGGCTATGTCTTGGTTGAACCACCAGAATTGAAGTTGTCTCTCTCCTTGGGAAGTTTTCAGTTGGGAGAGCATTGAGCGTACTATTGTTTTTTGTGCAGGAAGGTATTCCTTCCCGCACAAAAACTATCCTGACCACAACGCAGGCACACTCGTGACATAACGGAAGGGTGCCTGCATTAGCATTAGGCAGCCACAAGTGCCCCAGAGCTAGGAGGGTGCAGTACTCTGCCATACCTTTGAAAATATGGTGTAGTTAGTTCTGCTCTCTCCTTTCATGCAATGCAGCGCAACAACTTCACTTGCTGCGCTGTGTTGCGTAAAATGTTAGTAAATATGCCCCTTAATCTTGTGATGATTCAGAGTAATTTTGAGAGGCATAATAATCCCTTGTGCAATGCAAGTACTCCATAGGAGGCTGGAAAATACATAAAATAGTCAACAGCATGTGGGGAAAAACCTACGTTGTGTATGTCTCAAAGAATTGTAAATAATAAGTCATAAATACAGATTGCTATCAAGCTTTAAATAAATAAGCCATCTGTACATTATAGCACGGAAGTGGCTGAAAGGTGAGTCATTCCACATGCCTCATAAATAAATGTCTGCCCTAAAACTAATACCTTTCTGAACAAGAAGGGTGCAACACGGTGGAGGGTCGGGGGTATGGAAGAAAAAAACAATCTTGATGAGGAATGGTTTGTGGAAGAGAACGAGAATATTGTTTCTGAGAAGTTAAAGAAATCGGCTACATTTCAACTGTCCCAGTGTGAGGTGCGCCCGAGACCCCAGCACCGCCGGTAAGGAAGTGAGCTCAAACCCCCCCTCTCCTCCCAATTCACGGAGAGGGGCAGCGGGGAGCGAAACCAACTACCCGCCCACAAGGCACAAACCCAACCCGGCTCACAACTCCCGGGACAGAAACATTAAGTGGCGGGGGTCTGATAATGCCCCCGGCTCGACCGTTCCCCCCTGCACGCACACCCCACGCGCCACCAGACCGAGGGCCGAGCAAGGCCCTCCTTGCCCCCCAACTCACCGCGCAAGACGACCCCCACTTGGTCCCGGGTACACGACACTGGAGACGCGGTGTAGGCATGGCGTGTCCAGCGGGGGACAGGGGAGACCGCACCAACGCCCACATTAGCATTGAATTGGAACACCCGGGCGGGGGGGGGATAGGAGCATCTACTCTGCCATACCTTTGAAAATATGGTGTAGTTAGTTCTGCTCTCTCCTTTCATGCAACGCAGCGCATCTACCAGAAAGACCGTAACAGGGAGGCGGGAGGACTGCTCCAAATGGCCCGACTATCTCAGGACCAGGCTGGCAGGAAACTCGACTGTGTCTCCCCCCAAAGAACGTGCATCGTGCGACTAGGAGCAGCACCGCAGAACGGTCGAGGATCCGCCCAGCACCCTGCGGTGATTACATCCGCTGTGCATGTGACAAAGGACTGAACGCATAAACTAAAGGAGGACTCAGAGCGTTACCCCTTGGCCACCGTGACACGTAGGGAACGGTGATTACACTTGCGCACCTATGCTGCCAGCACGTGGTGCACAATCCCTCGTCACCGGGAGGAAGGAGGTCCTCGCGGGGTCTCACCCACGCCCAGGTGCTATGGGACCCCGTTCTAACTGTCTGAGCAACACCCTAGAAGCGTGCATCCCGTCGCTGCATGCGGTGCTCAGCCCACCGTGCTCAGGTGGACGGCATAAGGTACTGTAACGCTTGGAAGAGGGCCAAGGGTACCAGCAGGGCCTATTGACCCCCCCAACTGGAAAAGTTGAGGTGAGTGCCAGGCCGCATGGCCAACTAGCCGGCCTACAAGAGCCCGCGCCCCTCCAATCGTCCCAGGCAATCAATGGTGCCAACCTGGGGGAAAGGGAGCGGGGAGGGGGGCGCCGGGGACCCAAGACAACTCACCGCCAACCTTCCGAAGTCCAGTACTTAGGCCCAGATCAACGGCCGAACGACGTTAGCTGACCGACAAGACGGCGTGTCCGGCGCAAAGAGGACGCCAGGATATATACCCTCCCCAGTTCCTCGTCGCGCCGGAAATGACACGCCCAGCGACCCACAGGCAAAGGGGGGACTCCTCCCTGAGTCCCGTCCTGAGAAGGGGTGGACTGGTGCCCAAATGGCACTAAAGGGGCTGCCCACTTAGGATGGCCCCCTGCGTGGGCCGCGGGCAGCCGCATTTCCTGATCTTCCGTTCCGTAATGGGCCAGATCACCTCTGCGGTAGAGCCTCCTTTTACATGTTCTCACCCACCAAAGGCGCGATGGCCTGCTTCATTTATCTTCAGTAAGTGAGCAGGACCAAAGTCAAAAGACCCATTTAACTCTTCCTCCAAAGGGTGATTCTGAAAATGCAGCACAAGGTAAGGCCGAAGGATTATTATCAATGTTCTTGATCCTTGGAGGCGATTTGCAGAACTCACGCTGTGTGTTCAGAAAACGAGGCTCAGACAGTGCACGTACACCTTTTGATAAAGAAGTTGTTCAAAATGAACACAATGAATGTTATCTTTCCTCTCTCCTGCAGCTTCCAACAGTGTCCCTGTGGAAGCAAGCGATAAACAACCTTGGAGGCATGTCTGGCTGCATCGACCACCAATCAGCAATCGTGGAAGGGAATCACATAATTGCCCCTTTCACTGTAACAATGTATGTCTACTTCCCATAGCGGAGAAGACGTGGCGTTCAGTAAACATACTCAAGCTTGCAATTTAATAGTGAGAACACTAAACACATTTCTAAATAGGAAAGTTTGCATAAATGTATTTATTTATTTATAAAGTTTTATATAGCGCGAACATGACCCACGAGGGTATCAGAGCGCTTTACAATATGACATAATTGAACATTAGATGGTTGAAGTGGTGTACATACATTCGGTGCTCGCCATAATACAAAGGAGGTAGGTAATAGTAAATAGATAGCTTAGGTGACTAGTCGTCAACAAAGAATGATCCACGAGGGAATCGGAGCAATTCACGTTACACAGTTTTTCAGCTTTAGGAGGTTGAGGTAGTAAAGGTACAATTGGTATTTGGTATAAATGCAAGGAAGATACTCAAACACACTGTAAAACATGATCCCAGAGGAATTAAAAGACGCCGCAACCCATTAAAAAGGCAAATACCAAACCACAACTGCCCATATACAGTGATGCGTAAATCGGAACCAGTGCAACGATTGTGCCTTGACCTGATCATCTGAAGAACAGATTCAGGGATGATTTCATCGCACAGGGGCGACCATGCTACACTTCAGTCAAAGGTCGCACCTCACAATGTTATGATGCACAACATAGCACTCCATCGATGAATGCTAACACCATAATAGCAAAATCCTCACAGGGAATATGATTACGAAGCCGAAAGTGGTGTTCATGGTGATGATCACCAGAGGCAGTAAGTTAAAGTATGTAGAAAGTTTGCATTTACAAAGACAGTGCATTTCAAACTTTATAGCTCTGAGATTAATATTTGGCACTCTGAATTCAACATGGTTCCCCTCACGGGAGATACAACCAGTCCTTGCGGGCAGAAAAGGGGTCAGGGGATAGAAAGTCAGCATGCTGGCAGTACAATAAGAAAGAATGTCTTAAAGGATCTGCATGCAAGTTTAAGCACCTGTGCTCATTCTGCGAAACCCAAGGGTGCCTGGAAACCAAGTGCTTCTGAAAGCACCTGAGGCTAAAAGAGCTGTCCACCCCCAAGGGTCATTAATAATTTCCTTCCTTTAGCCAAGTCCTCTTCTCCAGTTCGTTTGCACATATTGGCACACCTGCTTCAAAAGTACAAACAGCCATGATTCACAACTACTGCACAAGGATTTTAAGGATGGTTTCCGCATCCCATCAAACGCCTTTCCAGACTAAGCCCATCCTAAGAAGCAACAGTCAGTGGCACAGCATCTGAAGATTGTCAGGGAAAGGATGCCTCTTTAGGTCCTTGTGAATGCAATGTGGTCTTTCTTAACCCTGCATTGCAATTCCCGCTGAAAAGCGATATGCAAACACTGCAGCTCCTTGCGAGTCACAAGAAGAAGATACCATGGGGGCACATAGCACCCTTAGAAATGAGCATGTTGAAGAATGAATGCTTTTCAATTGTTCATGGAGCACTATTAGGTTCAACAGTTACAGTCTGCTAAGGGCAGTTGGTAACTGTAAGAAACTGGGTTATTCGTTGAGAGGGGTGGAACCCCACTCAAATAATAAACACAATCATGTAAAGGCGAACCACAAAAGTCACTAAATAAACCTGTGCTTAATCCTCTGGTAGCTTATCACAAAATCAGTCAGGCTTAACTTCGAGGCAATGTATACATTATTTGTGCTGCACTCAAACAGTAATAAAGTGAAAACACAGCACAAGAAAAATCCCAAACCAATTTAGAAAAATAGAGTTACTTTTATGAAATACAATTACACCAAAACGACAAAAATCCAACCAGTAGAACTGGAGTTATGAATTTTTTAAGTTTCTAGTAAAAACTTGGCTTTAGATTTATCTCAGATATCATTAAACTTAGGCCCACATTACTTTGGCTCTCGATATGGTCTGAGAGTGAGCCAACTCTTAATATGCTTAATATCCGGGATTGTCACGCTATAGCCAACTCCAAAGCAATTTCCTGGTTATGTTACATTCAGTCTGCATTGACATCTTTGGGCTGCCCCAGCCTTTTCTTGCAGCCTGAGGAAATTGTAAAGGCTGATTACCTGTGGGTTTAACAGACTTGCTTATCTGGGCTCTCTGTTCTTAGGGAGGATCAGGAATTGTGCAAGCCAGCGGTCCGAGCGTACTGTTTGATGAAAACTGTCAGTTCCCTCGAACTATACTTGACTTAGGTTAAAATGTTTACCATCGTCAGCTATTTATACAGATTTAAGCTGAAGTCCTTCCTCCCATTGTTCAGCTTTCCCAAAGGTTGGGCTACGGATGGCTCCTTAGGTCCTTGTGAGTGTGATAAAATTTCCGCACACTCCATGATACATGTCGTAATGTTCTGAAGCTTATACACTCTGCAAAGGAAAACGTTTTTGGTTCCTATTCTGAGGGAGGCCCAGTTTCAACAAGTAAGGCCAGCAATGATATTCCTTCCCCCATGTTGAGTGAGATGCCCAGCTGTATAAATATGGCTCACTTTTTGAGCAGCATCATCAAGATTCATGGGGCTTGGCCTTAATCGGTTTGCACTAATCGACCATATTTTATTGTTGCCAATACATGTAGTAATTGTGCCTGTTTTATCATTTATGTTTTATGGTTTGTGTATTTTATTTATTTGAGAATGGACTTGTATGTCTCATGAGTTTATATCTTTTTTATCTCTTATGGTTATTTAGTTAATCGAATAAAGAGATTTTACTACTACTACTAGTAGTAAAAATAGCACCAAAAGGCACAACACACCAATTGTGGTTATCTGATTGCACTGTGCCAGGTCAAAGTCACAAGTTTAGACTGACTGTGATGGAGTGCAAGCCTGACACAGAGACCAGGGTCGTCCCACTGAAGATTTTACCTTCTCTGGCTCCAACTCCATGCTGCAACGGATCTTTGTGTTGGCAGTTGACGTGAGGAGACCGTTGTTGGCGTGAGGAGCAGGTCGGGCATCGTGAATGGTCATTGTTTGGCGCAAAGAGTCCATTGTCGCAGGAGGTTCGCAATGGTGGTCGACACCACTGTTAGTGTTGACGGTGGATCTTGGCGCGGATGAGAAGAGCAGGTTGTCGCTGGAGATTCCCTTTGGCGGGCATCACGGACAGCTGTTGGGTGATGCAAGGAGTCTGTTCGTGGTCGCAAAGAGTCCAAAACATGTAGACCTTCACCTAGAACTCAGGACTTGTGATTTGTGGCAGGAGGAGTACACTCTGATGCCAGTCAAGTGTCCAGGACCTGGAGGTACACCTCTTGGGGATCAGGACTCACTCCAGCAGAGGCCAGCAGCAGGGTCAGACAGGTCAAGTTTGTGCTGGTCGGCTGGGCAGTTGCAGGGAGGCCTCTGGAAGCTTGCTGTGTCCTTTAGCTCAAACAGGAGGTCAGCCAACTGATTCTTGGTGTTGCTAGAGCAGGGAGTTCTGCGATCACTTACTCTTCACCAAGAACCCTGCATACATCAGGTCGATGGATCTTTGTTGTCAGCTGAGAAGCCAAAGTGAAATCTCAACAGAAATCATTATCAATTATCATTTCTTTAGTTCAGTCAATAAAGTGAGTTTATTAAATCTTTTTATCATTCATTCCTTTTCTTAAGGTATTATTCTCCAATAATGATCAGTAAGGTTAACAATCAACCAATAAATTCAGGAATAAGGTGAATAAATTCAATAAATCAAAACAAGCATTAATATAACAAAATGTAACAAGTGTGTTCCATAAAGAAACGTTCCTAATGTAAGCTAATATTGAAATAAAAATGTGAAAACGATTTGTAGGTGTCAGCTCAGAGACCCACGAAGAGTCTCTGATAAGAGAGAGTCGAGCATAAGCATAAAGCTTCAGCAGAATAAGCTATAGATCTTTTCAGTGCAAATAATAGCAATTCAGGAAATAACTCAGATTTCTCATAAAGAGATGTCTAGGAAACTCAGTACAGAGTCTCCTCTCAGAGAGTCAAGAAAATAGATCAGAATGAGATGCTGCTCTCAGTCTAAGGAAATTGAGACTTCTAAGGGTAGACGGATATGCCCTCATCGACTCTGTCGAATCCTCCAAATCTCTGCCCACTAGTCTAGGAACATGCACTAATTTAAACACACACTTTTCTGTATGGTTAACAGTAGCATAATTGACGATCTTTCTTCTTCACTTTCACCAATAAGATTTCACTATGCTCCTGGGAACAGGTATACTCCCCATGTTCTCACCAGAGTACAATCGTCATTAAACCATGTATCCTTGAATGTTACGGGCACATCCTTTTTTGTAATAACGTCTTCCCATGAATCATCCTCCCTGTTGTCTACATGTTTTGTGGAGTGAACCTCCCTATCAGTCGTCTAATACGACAACTATTCCTTCATCAACTAATGAACAGTAACTTCCAAGATTGCAACATCTGCAGCACAGAGAAGAAAAACAACTTGCACAATTGTTGGTTTAAGTGAAAAACAAGCATTTCAGTATTAATGGGACTTCATGTCAAATATGGTGTCATTACATAAGTCAACTTAAAATAAATCCAGGCCTCATTACTAGGTTACAGGCCTATAGGTTCAACATGCTCTTGTAAGGTTAATCAATTCTGCCACTTGTGCAGAGGTAACACCTCGAAGCCATGAAGCCTCTGTCTTGTGCAAACTGCATCGGCTGCTCTCAGAGTTCCTTCCTTGTCTCTCAAACATGAGCCATCCACAAAAATAATATGTTCAGGCTTATCATGGGTTTCATCTTTTATTTCTGGTCTTGGCTTAATGAATAAGTCAGTGACATCTAGGCAATCATGCTCAACTTCATCTCCATTAATTTTACTTTTCAGGAGTGAGCAACAAGGTGGCTAGATTCAGCATGCAACATCTCCTGAGCAATACGTTCTCGGATGCAAGTATCTGTTGCTCATATTTTGTAAGTCTGCTGCTTGTCAAATACTGTGTTTTCGCTAGGGTGAGCAATATCTCCATCAAATGAGGAACCATCACTGTAAGAGGATGTCCCATCACTATGCTCTCACATCTCTCTATATTGCCACCAACTGCTACAGCCGTTTCAAGGCAGCCAGGCAGTCCTGCGGCAACAGGGTCAAGGGCAGTCGAAAAATATGCCACAGGTCTTTGTGAATCTCCATGCATCTAAGTAAGCACTGATAGAGCCCAATCCTCCCTCTCACTGCAAAAATAATGTGAGTATCTTTTTGTAATCAGGTATTCCTAGTGTCGGGGCACGACAGAGACTTTCTCTCAGCCCTAGGAAGGCTTTCAAGCAATCATTGTCCCATGGAAGCAGATCAGGCACATCTTTGTGCATCTGCGTCTGTAAAGGCTAGGCCACTAGGGAAAAGTTTGATATCTACAGTAGTCAACCGTTCCCAGAAACATTCTTAATTTTCTCTGAATTTTTGGCAATTCACAGTCAAAATAGCTTCCAGTCTCTCTGTTGACACATTTCTGCCCCTTTCTTAATTATGTGTCCCAAATACTGAACTTCTTTTTGACAATACCGCAACTTGCTTGGAGACACATTAAGTCCATTCTCAGCCTACTGGTTTAACAGTGCAATTGTATCCTGTTTCCTAGCTTCTCATGTATTTGATGCCATAAGCAGGGCATCAATGTACTGCTAGAGAACTAAGCTACAAGGCATCTGCAGAATTTCAAGATTATTTTTCAAGATCTGATTAAAGATTGATGGGCTTTCTGTATACCCATGTGTAACTCAGCAACATACCAAAACTCTAGCTCTAAACACAATTGAGAACAAGTACTGGCTGTCCTCATGCAACGGAACAGAGAAGAAGGCTTGACACAGATCCACAAATTTAAACCATTCTGCAGTGCAAGGGATCTGAAAAAGTATTGTTGCTGGATTAAGTACCACGGGACAGCATGGAACAACTATGTTATTAATCTTTCGAAGATCCTGTACAATTCGATATTTCCCATTTGGTTTCGATAATAGGTGAATTGCAAGGGCTTCCAACAATCTCTTTTAAAATTCCCTGTATTAGCATGTTCTTAATCACAGGTGTTATTCCTGGCATCAAATTATAAGGTGTTCTTGGAAAAATAGCATTTTGTTTTACTGTAATTCAGACAGGTTCTACACCTTTGATCAGCTCGATGTCTTTTCCTGAAGAATGAATACACAAAAGTGGGCTGCCCCTTGAATCAATTCCTATGTTTATCTACAGAGTTCTATAAAGATGCACTACCAGTGGGGGCATCTCATAAAAAGTTACGGACTGGCCTCACACACCGCCCGGTGTCATGCTTCATCATCGGCTGTCCTCGCCCTCTAAAAACTTGGTTTGATAGAGGGCGGGCATACACCTGGAGACAGGGATGCACTTCTAAATCTAAGTGATGGCCGTGGGGGAGTGATAAGTGATTTAAAAACCATTACATTAGTCCATGTGCTATGCTTTATTCAAATGGTAAATATATGGTGGTTAAAAACGAAGTGAACGGTGGTATGGGATATTATTCTCCCTTCACCGTATAAAATGCGGTCGACATGTTTCTGCTGAGGTGTCCCCGAAGGGTACGTAGCATTCTTCAGGACCTAAAAAGGGGGGAAAGGGGGGGTTATATACCCTATGTGTTCACTTCCTTTTAACTAGTGAAAAATGGAAGGAAAATCCTGTCGCTAGATCAGGGAGGGGTTAAAAAACACTATGTAGGTGGATACTTCCCTCTTGGTATAGTACCACTGAGAGTAACTCCTGTATTTCTACCCTAAACGCTCCATGGGAGGGCTGAGGTGGAAGGACTTACTTGGAGCGTTTAGGGTAGAAATACAGGAGTTACTCTCAGTGGTACTATACCAAGAGGGAAGTATCCACCTACATAGTGTTTTTTGACCCCTCCCTGATCTAGCGACAGGATTTTCCTTCCATTTTTCACTAGTTAAAAGGAAGTGAACACATAGAGTATATAACCCCCTTTCCCCCTTTTTAGGTCCTGAAGAATGCTACGTACCCTTCGGGGACACCTCAGCAGAAACATGTCGACCGCATTTTATACGGTGAAGGAGAATAATATCCCATACCACCGTTCACTTAGTTTTTAACCACCATACATTTACCATTTGAATAAAGCATAGCACATGGACTAATGTAATGGTTTTTAAATCACTTATCACTCCCCACGGCGATCACTTAGATTTAGAAGTGCATCCCTGTCTCCAGGTGTATGCCCGCCCTCTATCAAACCAAGTTTTTAGAGGGCGAGGACAGCCGATGATGAAGCATGACACCGGGCGTGTGTGAGGCCAGTCCGTAACTTTATGAGATGCCCCCACTGGTAGTGCATCTCTATAGAACTCTGTAGATAAACATAGGAATTGATTCAAGGGGCAGCCCACTTTTGTGTATTCATGAGATAGTGGAGGCTGGCTCGCCCTTTGGCCCCGTGCCTCTGGTTCCCACCCTCAGCAACATTGCTGGGGTTAGTGTGTGTGGACTTTTCCTGAAGAATCCCATACTTATGGGTTCACTGTGTCATTTAAATCAGGAGGTAGATCATCAGCTGTTCTCATTGGGTATAATCGTTCCTTGTCAGGCCATTTTAAAATCAACATCTTCATCATGCGTTTGAAATTCAACACCCTCCATTGTGCAATAAATAGTGCAATTTAACTTGCACAGAAGATCTCTTCCTAATAAGTTTACAGGATAAGAATCACTTATTACAAACTGATGATTTTCTTCAAATTAACCTAGGTTTCAGCACTTTTCCGCTGAAACGGAATTTGTTATTTGTTTATTTGTAACTCTTTCAACTTGGATCTTCTTTCCCATGAGGGGTAGTTCTGGGCTTCTGCTGTTCTTACAGTGGATCATGTAGCTCATGTGTCAATAAGAAATGACAGATGGTGGCAATTAACTTCTCCTTCTACAAATGGTCCACTCTGGTCTACCTCCAAGACTGCGCCAAATACGCAATCTCCCCCCACCCCTCAGGCACATTCATTGGGAATTATTAGAATCAAAATGCTCATTTTCCAACATGGGGAACTGTTGGAATGGGTTCTAATTTTGAAACAGATTTGGATTTGTTCTCTGTACTTGATTTGCATGTGCTGCTTTTTTCCATGCATTTAATGCTTCATATTATGTGGGTCTAGGAGGTGGTTTCATCTCATATAATTTCTCCCTCAAATGTTCAATCACTTGTAAATCAAATGTACCATACTGTGGACATTTAAGTGGACCCTCATTTTCAGTGATCTTGCACCTTTGACAAGGCCATAAATATGTATGCAGTCCTACATTTGTTGTCATATAATGAGCTGGCATACCCTCAGTGGCTCCTCTTCATCTTCCCTAACTGGGACTCTTACTTCACCCCTCATCATATCTCTTTAAATGTTTTAAAACATTTCATTTTTGCAATACTTTCAACGATAAATGTACAGCGATCAAAATTCGATATCAATGTTTTGATTCTGTTTTTAATTCCGTATATACGTCAATTTCGTTATCTAATCCTAATCTAACCAATCTCAACACGGCACTTTCACAGCAACTGACACTCTGTGTCATCATCAACCAATAGCAGCGTGACAGTATACCAACAAAACAATCTCAGCGCAGAACACTATGATGTATTTTCTCACTTCTTGCAGTGGCTCACCTTCCTTTACAATTCTCTCAGACCCAAAATCTACAACACTAAGCAAGCATAATAGACAAATACTTTGTCTGCTCTATTAAAGAAAATCAAAGTTCTTCAATCATACAACAATCAATTGGAAATAAGGTTTTACCATCCTCAAACTTCCTTACACTAACACACACAAATACACACATGAATGAAATCTTGATCAGCGGGAAATCACTCTAACTGATGTAGCTTTCCCTTTGCGCAATAGGCTCCACTAACATCAATCAATATTAGTACAATCACAATAACGTTAAGGTACCTATCGCAATTGTGCAGTTCCATTGGTACCTCACTAATATACAGCACAAATCTTAACACATAAATATTGATCCAGCGGGTTCATACACCGAATACTCACCTGGGCCCATACATTCATACTACGCTAGCAATTTCCGCTGGGGGGTCAGTTGTACTCTTTATCAAAATCCCTGCTACCAATTCCTTTTCTGATTGAAGAGTAATGACTTACCACTGGACCCTTTGATAATTGGGAAGTTTAAAATGAGTGACATTCATTACAATTCATAAATTCTAAAATAATCACTGAGTCAAGAAGTTTTAAAATGTTTATCTAAAGTTTAGCAGAGCAAAAATACAGAACCACATAATACTCAATCGTATATCAAAGATGAAGCATAATAATCAATTATTTGATCAATGACGGTTCCACAGAAAGAAGAGGATAGAGACAGCAGCACAACTAAAGTTGCGTTTATATTTACCTAAAGGTGCGAGAAACCAAACCCCTTGGCCAAGGAGTTGGAAAGATAGGTCCCAGGAATAATGAAGAGCAAAGACCTCCGGACCAGGTTCAGGACAGGACAGGTGACCTCTCTATCAACGACGCCTGCGTCGTTCCCCTCTCTGATACTTCGCTTCTCCTTGCTTCTCTCGAGTCGTCTTCTAAGGATCCGCCGCCCCCACCTCAGGACCTCTCTGGACAGCGAATCAGCCTAATTCTGCTCTGCATCAGCGTCTGGATCAATGAATGTAGCATTGCCTTGTTCCGTTCCGTCTCATCTGGTCTAACTAATTAATTAATCTATACCTATTATACCCTTCTATGCCCATGTACCTCCCCTTAATGTTGCAAAATTATGGGCCCACTACTTCTGATTGGACAGGGACAGGGGTTGATCCTCACACCATGTCAATTTAGTTCAATTTCTTTAAGCCCATTATTTTAAAATACCGCCCATCACAATTAATACATTTGCTTTATTTCCCACCCGTTTCCCATTGATTCCGCAATACATTTTGTATACATTTGTATCGACTTCAGGTACATTTCAGATGAACTTGTGAACCAGGCTTCGCGACCTTGGAGGGCTTCCAAGTTGACTTCATCGCCTCCTCCGGTCAGCCTTTCAGGGCGCATGTGCAGAACCAATGTCTCTCGAGCTGAAGTTCAACCAACCCAGGCCCATTTATGAACTAATAAAAAGTCAAAGAAGAAAATATTGAAATCACAAAATAAATGGTTTCACTGTATACCCACTTTACCTACTCTATTCCCATTTAATTAAAATCTATCCCGCATTAATAGCATTAGAATACCACAGTTTTATTTGCAGCATATGAGCAAGCTGTAGCACGTGAAAACATTAAGCAGCCATTTTAATACACACTGCGCAGAAGCAAAGATTTCCCTCCAAGCAAAGAAAGACGTCATACCACGTGATATGGTTGACACATGCGCACTGAGGTTCCCGCGCTTTAGCGGCCATTTTGGAATAGACAAGCGTTATTTGTTAGTTTAAACATATAGGCAAGCTTCTCTAGGTTTGTAATTATGTGTGCATTTGTTAGTACAGACATTACAGAGATTAATAATTAATATTGCGAGAAGATTGCTTACGAGCAAGTCTCATTGTGAGTTCTTGCTCCATCAATCCCCTCTCTGATGGCGTTTCTGAGCCATCAAATACTACCCACAACCAGATGCCAACTTTAGCATAAAATTGTCTCAGCTTCATTTTTACATTTTCTATTTTTAACGTCTCCTTTCAGTTTCTTGTATAATTCACTTTTCAGATCTTCTAGTTCAATTTCATCAAACTTTCGTTTCTTTCCTTTTCCTGTCACTCTATACATCTCATTCTTTCTACAACATTTGCACCATATTATTATTGAGATTACTATTATTGCTATCCCTGCTACGGGTACTAATATTTGACCTATAAGTCCTTTCCCTACATTAGCAAACCAGGTACCAATTGATGTAATACTATTTGTCAATCTTTCCCATACACTATCAACTTCCAGTGGTTTTAGTTCATTCTCAAGTTTTGTTATATTCTGTATATATGTTCCAATTTCTGCACTTTTGTCAGGAATGTACGTGCAACAGTGTTTCGTTTTCAATAATTTACAGACTCCGCCCTCTTTTGCTAATATTATATCAAGAGCAAGTCGATTTTGCATAACCATAGATCTAATCGCAACCATCTCCGCATTAATCATTAGAAATCCTCCAGCAGTGTCCGTTGATAAACGATCAACTACTGTAGATAATTTACATATTTTCCTTGAGTTCAGAATTATTCCCACTGAAGGTATCAATGCACCAAATATATCACCTACAATTTCAGAAAAACTAGCTCTTTTACTACGTGTTAATTCACTATTATTTTCATTGCTCCCAGTGTTTCTTTTTACGTGGTATATTTTTGGAAAGACTATTCCAAAGTAACTTCCATACCACCGTGCAGGAAGCCTAAAGTAAGCCTTATTCCCACACACATAATAAATCCCAGGAAAAACTGACTCTGTTCCTCCTTTTAGTCCCCAACCTCCAAGAATTAAGAAATTATGTTCACATTCACTGGTACCGATGAAAACATTGTTATAATCAGTCTTTAATCTATGTAGACAAATTTTGCCTGTCTTTACAAAATCCAGAGCCATAGCAGCTTGAGCCTTGCCAGGTGTGTAACTACCCTCTTTCTCAGCCCAAGGTGGCAGATGAGCCTTATGCTCAGACGCTTTCTTTTGGAAATCTTGTCTTCTATCTTCTACTAAATTCAAAAATATCTTTTCTTCTTCATGTAACGAACATGTTAGATTGCTTCTATGTGCATGTGTTATATCTATCAATTTCATTGTTAGGAAAAATTCTCCCATAAACTGTGCGTCTTGACTACTAAGCACTGGGTTCATATTCTTTCGAATCGGAACCTCAGAAAATATCACATCTATATTTGAATAGTAATACTGAAGTCTCCCTGTTTTATAAAATAAACTAGCCAATACACTACATGATATGCCATAAGTTAATGGCAAATGATGATATGTTAACCCCTCTGCTACTGATTCGGGTAACTTCATACAGACATAACAATTACTAACTTCCATGGTATCTACATATTGAAACAATAATTTTGTGAAAACATTCAAACTAGTGTCGTTATCTGTTACTTCATGATGAAACTCTGGTTCATCTTCTGCCTTTAGTTCTACTCTATTACTTTTCAAGTTATCTGTCCTTCCCTTCGTTTCGTTGTTAATCTTTTTATCCATTATCAGAAGGTAAGGAATTGCTACGATCACAACTAACCATACTATAAGCACCACTACCAGACTACATATGCATATAGCACAGCATCTTTTACAACATTTCTGTTTCGGTCTCCCAGAAACTCTATCGTCAGGCATTTTTGACAAGGAAGATTTCTCTTCTTATCTTTATTTCAAGTCTTTTTACGTTATCAAGGTGGTTTTATTTCTTTCTCATAAGTCAGTTCCGCACTTGTTCCTTCGTCACCACTTTCACTTGATTCTGAACTTTCGTAGTCTTTGAGTATTATATAAGTCCAATCAGGACCTTTAAATTTATTGTTCACAAGTTTCAGTCTTTTACTTTTTCGTTTTTCAGTTTCACTTGTTTGTCCAGTTAGGCTTGTCACTTCGTTTACTTGTTCTGGATCTTCACTTCTTGTTTCTATATGGTATTTCACTCTTTTAATGACACTAGGCCAATGATCACCTTTTCTGGTTTTCTTTGTTTGCACTGTCTCTTCACTTCTTATCTCTTCTTCAGAAGTTGCTTTATTTTCAGGTTGTGGCACAGTTTGTTTTTCTTTGTTCTCAGTTTCTTCTTCTATTTGTTCTTTCTCAGGTCTTATTGGTTTTTCTTCAGTTGCTCCACTGTGAGTTTCTAATAACTGATCTAGTTCAGGATTTACTACTTCATGCTTGAGATTTCCGTGATCATCTTCTTGAATGTATTTTCCTAGATCTAGCTGGTCCTGATCAGGGCTTATTGCACTTTGTACTTCTGCAGCCTGATCGCGTTCTTCTAAACCTGTCTGTCCCTGCTCAAAATGTATTGTTTCATTGTTGATTTGAGCCCAATTTCCTCTCCTTATCTGGTCCTGCTCAGGTCCTTTTATTGTTTCATTTTCCTCTTCCTGAGCGGCTTCTTCTTCGCCTATTTGATCTTCTTTAATTTCTTCTAATTTTGCTCGGCTTCTTGTTCTGTTGTAAACTTCTGGTATTTCAACCACTGGTATCCAGTCCTGACTTATGCTCGGTTGTTCTTCAGCTTCTCCCAAATCTCTCACCTGGGATTCTTCAGCTGGGCAACCTTCAGCTTCCCCAGTTATCGATGCTGTCTGAGGATCTTGTTCTTCAGGCTCTGGCACCCTTTTGGTATGGCTTACATGAATCCAATTAGGCAATCCTGCACATTTCACTGCTGTGTTCGTAACTAGTATAACCTGACAAGGTTTGCCCCACCTGGGTGATAGACACGTTTCTCTCGTGTGATGCTTCACAACCACCCAGTCTCCGGGATTCAGATCATGCTCTTGCTCAGGCTGCCTGGAAACTGCGTCTTCCCCAACCTGGTGAGAGACAGAACGCACTAGGTCAGCCAATCCTTTGCAATAATCCAGAACCATATCATCAGTTATATTCAGCAGTTTACTTGTAGGTACATGTGCTTGTCTCATTGCTCTTCCCATGAGTATTTCGTGCGGACTCAATCCGGTATTTCTATCGGGAATGCTTCTGAGTCCCATTAACACAATGGCAATGCATCCGGCCAATCTAACGATGTTGATGCACACATTTTTGCCAGTCTGGATTTTATTGTGCCATTCATTTGTTCAACCACTCCAGAAGCCTCTGGACGATATGCACAGTGCAGTTTTTGCTCAATTTGGAATGCTTCACAGATTATTCTGATTACATCGTTGTTGAAGTGACTTCCTCTATCTGATTCCAAAGTTACTGGGAAACCGAACCTAGGAATGAGTTCTCGTAGCAACAACTTTGCCACTGTAATACTGTCATTCCTTCTGGTAGGGTAAGCTTCCACCGACTTTGAAAACAGACACACTATGACAAGTATATATTTCAGTCCTCTACATGGTGGTAACTGAATAAAATCAAGCTGTAATCTCACAAATGGACCCTCTGCCTTTCCAATTTTTCCAAAACCAATTACTGTTTTTCTTCCTGGATTATTCATTTGGCAAGTTAAACATCTCTGGCAAAGACTCTCTGCTGCAGCCCTAAACCTTGGATTGTACCAATTTTGTCTGAAGAGTCTAATCATAGCATCTCTCCCTACATGTGTGTCTCCATGATACATTCTGGCCATTTGTGAAATCAGACAGTCGGGCATGACTGGTCTGCCATCGGCATAAATCCACACATCGTCGTCTGCCCTTCGAGAACATCCCATTTTAATCCATGCATCTCTTTCACTCTCGTCAGCATCATCTTGCAGTCTTTTCACATCATTCCATGTTTCAGGTGGCGCATATAGCATAAGTTGGCAGCTGATTCCCATTCTTTCAACCCTTTTATTTACTGACAATCTATTTTTGGCACAATGTTGAGCCACCAGATCTGCATATCTGTTGCCGACTACCACCCAATCATCTCCTGATTGGTGTGCGGCACACTTCACCACAGCCAATTCTTTTGGTGATTGTATTGCTTCCAGCAGTTCTTTTACAAACTGTCCATTTTTAATAGGGGATCCTGAAGAAGTCATGAAATCCCTCTGCATCCATAGTTGGCCAAAATCATGCACAACCCCGTAACCATATTGACTATCTGTAAATATAGTTACTTTCCGATTCCTCCCAATTTTGCAGGCTTTAATTAAAGCGATTAATTCAGCTACTTGTGCAGATTTGACTCCTGGTAAATAGGATGCTTCGACTATTCCAGTTAATTCACATACCGCATATGCTGCACTTAGTTTACCATCTTCATGCCTTTGGCATGAGCCATCCACAAACAGCTCCCTGTCTGGGTCTCTGAGGGGCAGTTCCTGTATATCAGGGCGCGGTTTGGTGCACAATTCTGTGACTTGTAAACAATCATGTTCCTCTTCATCATCTTTGACTTCCTCATGATACGGATCTGGTAGTAAAGTAGCAGGGTTTACAATTGTGCACCTGACAATAGTTACATTTTCAGCACCTAAAATTATTCTTTCATATTTAGTCAGCCGACTAGGAGTAAGATGCTGATTTCGGGTTCTTGTCAGCAGAATCACAACTGAATGTGGAACAAACACTTTTACAGGATGTCCCATTACAATTGGTTCACTTTGCTCAATGCTCAAACATGTAGCAGCTACTGCTTTTAAGCAGCCTGGCAACACTGCTGCCACTGGATCCAACGTAGCAGAAAAATATGCTATAGGACGTCTGTCCAAACCATGTCTCTGAGTTAGGACTGAAAGTGCACAATTTTCTCTCTCATGACAGACTAATGCGAATCCTCTTGTATAATCAGGCATACCTAGAGCAAGTGCTTCACATAAAGCACTTCTCAATTTTACAAAAGCTCCTACGCTCTCATCATCCCACTCAACTGGGTCCTTTGCCTTCTTTTTCGTCATTTGAATCAATGGTTTCGCTAGCAGAGAAAACCCTACTATCCACTGTCGACAATATCCCACTATTCCAAGGAACATTCTCACTTCTCTTTGGGTTACAGGCATTTGCATTCTTTTGATTAATTTTACTCTTTCAGAGGTTATCCTTCTTTTTCCCCTCTCAATTTGGTGTCCTAAATATTTAACTGCTGTTGTACAAAACTGTAGTTTTTCAGGTGAGACTTTATGCCCTTCTTCAGCCAAGTGATTTAATAGTGCAATGGAGTCGACAACACAGTCCTCTCTGGTGTTAGATGCCACTAGCAGATCATCTATATACAGCACTAAGACTGAACTTCCTGGCATCACTAGCTTCTCTAAGCACTTTTTCAATATTTGATTAAAGATGGAAGGACTTTCTGTGTACCCTTGAGGAACACAATTCCATACATAGACTTTGTTCTCAAATTTAAATGAAAAAAGATACTGGCTATCTGGGTGCAATGGTATGGAAAAGAATGCTTGGCATAAGTCAATCACAGTAAACCATCCTGCACTCCAGGGAATCTGGTATAGGATTACTGCAGGATTTGGCACTATAGGACAACAAGGTTCCACAATCTTATTTATTTTACGTAGATCTTGAACAATCCTATACTTTCCACTAGATTTCTTTAAACCCATGATTGGTGAATTACAAGGGCTACTCATTACTTCTTTTAATATGCCTTGTTTTACCATTCTGTTAATTTCCTCAATAACTCCGGATTTTACATCTGCACTCATTTTATACTGTCTGGTATTTGGGAAAATTGCACCTTCTTTTACAATGATTTTTACTGGGTCTATTTTGGCCATAAGCCCTACTTCTTTTCCTGTGAAATCCCATACTATGGAATTTACTGTAGTTCTTAATTCTTCAGGCAACTCGTCTTTTGTTATCAAAGAGAACATCTCATCTACTTCTGTACCTTGCTTTACAATCATAATTTTATATACATGGTCTTCATCCGGGGTCTGAACTGCAACACCATCCGGTGTGCAGAAAATTGTGCAATTCATTTTGCACAACAAATCTCGGCCCAGTAAGTTTACTGGACTGGAATCACACACTACAAACTGATGCATTTCTCTAAAATTTCCAATTTTCACTTCCATTGGTTCGGTAAGAGGTGTTCTAATTTTACGATTGGCTTCACCCACAACTTGGATAGCTTCTCCAGAGAGAGGAAGGTCTGGGATGTCTGCTGTTCTCACAGTAGACCTGGTAGCACCAGTGTCCAAAAGGAAAGTGATATCATTACCTCTTACTTTCCCTTCAACATATGGACCTGACTGGTCTACCGGCAAGGATGCGCCAAGTACACACTCCTTCTCCCCCTCTCCTAGGCACCGTCATTGATTATATGGACAAAAGTCATCCTGTAAAAGAAATTGTGAAGTTATATAATCATTCTTACCACTTCCTCCTTGATATCCGACGTCTGTACCATGCTTTGATCTGCTTACATTACCCTGTATAGGTGCAGGTGGTAACTGACTCTGAGGATTTACATCCTGTTGTGAGTCATTTTGCGTCTGTGGATTTAAATTATGATTTGGGCCATTATTATTTCGAATCTTTTTACATTCATCCTTCCAATGCCCCAATTTTCCGCATCCATGACAAGGAAATTTCTTTTTAGCCTCTTCTCTGCTCATTCGTCCTCTCACTTTACCACCATTCCCAGTGTCACCATTCGTTCCAGAATCTTTTCCCTGATTATCATTTGGATTATCCAAATTAATTCCCTGTCGCTCAGCCATTTTCACCTGAGCCCACATCACCTTCTCTTGCAGTTTCTTGTGCCTATCTTCAATGTCGTCTCCACAATATTTTGCATATTTCAAAATCTCATCTATGGGTTTCCCTTGCCAGCACAACATGTGCTGCTTAATCATCTGACAAATCTCTGGCTTTAATCCATAAACAAATCGGTAAACAAACTGACTCATGTTTTTATCTCCTATGTCCTCAAATCCACTATACTGTTTGAATACCTGCAATAAACGTTCATAATAGGCAATCCGTTTCTTTTGGTGGTATTTTCCCTTTCAGGTAAGTTATTACCTGCTGATATTTTTTCATTACATCACTTGATGGGGCACCTGTCTTTGGATCTCTAGGATACTCTTCACTCGGCCAATCAACTGTGATTTTACAATCTGTCCACAAATCGGCAGGTACCACTATGTCGAACAAACCATCCAAGTCCTTCAACAATACTTTTGACACTTTCACAATCCTCTCAACCTGCTTGTACCATTCAATTGGCTTTTCTCTCAACTTTGGGAAATCATTCGTAAATGACAAGATATCCTGTCTGCTCCATGGGACATGAACATAACCTCCTCCAGGTACTTCTCGCATCGGGTACATCTGATCTGCTTTCCCTGTTTCCTTCAATAAATATTCAGAAGTTGTTCTACTGTACCGTGCCTCTTCCTTTTTCTTTGTCCACCTAGCTCTCCATTTATCTAGATCTCCCCATTTTTGTAAAACTGACATTAATTCTTTTACTTGTAGTTTTCGGCCAGAGGCGTTCATGTTTTCTAGATCTTTGTCAGAAAAGTCTGCTCTATATGGTTTTTGTAATACCTTTGACTTCCCTATTTCAATTCCCATCTGTAAAGCCAAATCTGATAATTTTTCATGAAATATCTTTACATTTCTTGTAATACTCCTGCATACGAACAATAGTTCTTCCTCATCATAAGTATTTAGACGATCTACCCCTACATTACCTGCTATCATTTCTTCTAACTCGACTTTTAATTTGTAGATGTCCATGATCTTTGGGGGTGAACTCTGTCTGTCTGATCCTTGTGCCCACCTTTCTAAGTCTTCTGGCGTTACTACTGTGGCACTTTTAGTTCCCGATGAGGTTACTATATTTACATCTTTGGAACAACCAGGTGTTATTCTTCTAGGAGTGGTATTTACAGATCCTCGAATCGGCAAATCCATTAGGGATATCATAGATTCAGTCACTGATTTGGTCATCAATTATTACGGGTTCGGGTTTAGGAATTTCTACAGGTGTGGGCATCACTAATGGTTTCGGATAATTTACCTTGTCACCATATAAGGGAACCACTGGACCAATTGTTACAGGTATGGTCAGGGAATCAGGATGTACATTTAACTGTGTTATTCTCTGTATCAATTCTGCTCTGTTTTTGTCTATAGCTTCTTTTTCCTTATCCTGGGGGATTATGCAATACTTGCGGTACCAATGGTGTTCTTAACAGTGGTGTGCTTGGGGTGCATCCACTTGCCCCTTCCTGATATGGTGGCGGGTTCTTTAATATTTCTTCCATAAATTCATCTTCAGAATCTCCAAATCCTGTCAAGTGTTTTGTCTTTTCTGTGCATTTGCTCCCTAACGATTCTTCTGCCATTAATATTGGATACAAACCTTCTGTAAGCATCGCTCTTCTCCACTGTTTCATCTGACCATCCCTTGACTCATTTTGGTATCTAGGGAAAAATCCCCGATAACCCCTACTACTTCTTGATCGGTCACGTTCGAATGCCTCTGTTTCCCACTCTTCTAAGGCTTCGTATTGGGTTAATCTTGGTCTGGGTTCTAAGTCATTCATCCTTAATCTTAAATTTTGAAGAATTCTCCCATTGAAAGTACCATTCTCTGGGAATGCTAATATTCCATCATTTTTGGTATATTCTATCCAATTTTCTAACCATACCCAAGTATGATAACCTCTCTCCATCATCATGAATGAAGCGGGCGTTTTTGCTGGTGGAATGATAATTCCTTCTCTAGTTTTGATGGGTTTATCCTTCTTAAAATAATTCTTTATCTTTTGTAGAAATGACATTTTTCTCTTCTCTCCGTACATTTTGGGTAAATCTCTGTGTATAAAATTATATTCTGCAAAACCTAGGAATCTCCTATCCGGACGAGTTCCCATTAAAGTTGGATCACGTTTCCACATTTAATTTTCACTATCCACTTGAATTTCGACTTCTATATTAACAACCAATTAAATTCCAGCTAACATTTGTCTCTGAACCAATCCTAGCGCGGCTTTTCAGTGACGTCTATTCTGACAACCCCTCCTTTACAATCTGCACCTTTCTGTCCCTCGCTGTTTCGACCAATCCCAGCGCGACACCTGTGACGTCAGTACTACTCCTGACTACTGACCCCTCCTTTACAAGAGTCGTTCCACGCCCGCTGTTTCAACCAATCCCAGCGCGGCCTTTGTGACGTCAGCTTCCTCTCCGGCAGCTGACCCTCCCTTTACAAAATCGTACGCACAACTTTATTTTCTCTACGCTTCTTATTAAAATTCAGTAACAACATAAAACATTCGCTATCGTGCCAGTTTCTCTAAATTGGAAAAGATAGTTTCTCTCACACTTAGTAAAACCTTTCCGTTTACTAAACATACACTATGAGTAAAACCCTTCCGTTTACTCTTCACATAAGCTTCAGAAATACCTGCTACTCCTTCAATGTTACCCTTTCTAGGTAATATAACATCAAATTTTTACAAGCGTATTCCTTTGCTATTACTCACACGCATGGGGTCCCTAAAAAGTACTGATAGCCCTGCTTAACTTTTCAGTACTATTTCTGCCTGACAGATAACCTCACTGCAGTATGGCTTCCACTTACCATCCGCTATTCAATTTTCCCCGGGAATTCTGGACAACATAAAACAAAACTTTTGAACAAACGGATGTTAGTTTATAAAAATAAAATTCTCATTACCCAATTAACAAAGTACAACCATCCTCTGATAACCAGAAAACTGATCCAGCGGGTTACTAGCAACAAGCATTCATACACTGAATACTCACCTGGGCCCATACATTCATACTACGCTAGCAATTTCCGCTGGGGGGTCAGTTGTACTCTTTATCAAAATCCCTGCTACCAATTACTTTTCTGATTGAAGAGTAATGACTTACCAATGGACCCTTTGATAATTGGGAAGTTTAAAATGAGTGACATTCATTACAATTCATAAATTCTAAAATAATCACTGAGTCAAGAAGTTTTAAAATGTTTATCTAAAGTTTAGCAGAGTAAAAATACAGAACCACATGATACTCAATCGTATATCAAAGATGAAGCATAATAATCAATTATTTGATCAATGACGGTTCCAGAGAAAGAAGAGGATAGAGACAGCAGCACAACTAAAGTTGCGTTTATATTTACCTAAAGGTGCGAGAAACCAAACCCCTTGGCCAAAGAGTTGGAAAGATAGGTCCCAGGAAGGATGAAGAGCAAAGACCTCCGGACCAGGTTCAGGACAGGACAGGTGACCTCTCTATCAACGACGCCTGCGTCGTTCCCCTCTCTGATACTTCGCTTCTCCTTGCTTCTCTCGAGTCGTCTTCTAAGGTTCCGCCGCCCCCACCTCAGGACCTCTCTGGACAGCGAATCAGCCTAATTCTGCTCTGCATCAGCATCTGGATCAATGAATGTAGCATTGCCTCGTTCCGTTCCGTCTCATCTGGTCTAACTAATTAATTCATCTATACCTATTATACCCTTCTATGCCTATGTACCTCCCCTTAATGTTGCAAAATTATGGGCCCACTACTTCTGATTGGACAGGGACAGGGGGTTGATCCTCACACCATGTAAATTTAGTTCAATTTCTTTAAGCCCATTGTTTTAAAATACCGCCCATCACAATTAATACATTTGCTTTATTTCCCACCCGTTTCCCATTGATTCCGCAATACACTTTGTATACATTTGTATCGACTTCAGGTACATTTCAGATGAACTTGTGAACCAGGCTTCGCGACCTTGGAGGGCTTCCAAGTTGACTTCATCGCCTCCTCCGGTCAGCCTTTCAGGGCGCATGTGCAGAACCAATGTCTCTCGAGCTGAAGTTCAACCAACCCAGGCCCATTTATGAACTAATAAAAAGTCAAAGACGAAAATATTAAAATCACAAAATAAATGGTTTCACTGTATACCCACTTTACCTACTCTATTCCCATTTAATTAAAATCTATCCCGCATTAATAGCATTAGAATACCACAGTTTTATTTGCAGCATATGAGCAAGCTGTAGCACGTGAAAACATTAAGCAGCCATTTTAATACACACTGCGCAGAAGCAAAGATTTCCCTCCAAGCAAAGAAAGACGTCATACCACGTGATATGGTTGACACATGCGCACTGAGGTTCCCGCGCTTTAGCGGCCATTTTGGATTAGACAAGCGTTATTTGTTAGTTTAAACACATAGGCAAGCTTCTCTAGGTTTGTATTTATGTGTGCATTTGTTAGTACAGACATTACAGAGATTAATAATTAATATTGCGAGAAGATTGCTTACGAGCAAGTCTCATTGTGAGTTCTTGCTCCATCAATATCAAAACAACTTCAACTGTTTATATTATCTATCTACCTGTCCCAGGATCTTAGACTACCTTGAGTCCGATAACCACTTAAACTGCTGAACATTTAGCGCTTACACACCATGGGGTTCCGCCGTCACTGACTCCTCATCAAGAACTCAGCGTACATCAGGTTAATGGATCTTTGTTAGCTGAGATGTCAAAGTTAAATCTCAACATAAATCATTATCAATTATCATTTCTTTATTTCAGTAAATAGAGTTGAGTTTAGTTAAAGGGTTTTTAAAACATTATTTTTCTCATTCATTCTTTTTATTAAGGTATTATTCTCCAATAATCATCAGTAAGGTTAACAATCAATCAATAAATTTAGTAATAAGATGAATCAATTCAATAAATTATACAAGCATTAATACAATAAAATGTAACAAGCATGTTCCATTAAAAAAAGTCCCTGTTTTAAGCTAATATTGAGATAAAAGTGAAAAGGATTAGTCAGTGTCAGTTCAGAAAAGCCAAGAAGAGTCTCTGATGAGAGAGTCGAGCAAAAGCATAAAGCTTCAGCAGAATAAGCTATAGATCGTTTCAGTGTAAATAATAGCAAATCAGGAAATAACTAAGACTTCTCATAAAGAGATGTCTAGTAAACTCAGTACAGAGTCTCCTCTCAGAGAGTCAGTAAAAGGGATCAGAATGAGATGCTGCTCTCAGTCTAAGGAAATCTTCTACGGGTAAATGCATCTGCCTTCATCGGCTCTCTAGTATTGCCAAATCTTTGCCCCCTGGTCTAGGAACATGCACTGATATAAACACACATTTTCTATATACCATTAACAGTAGCCACATTGATGATTTTTCTTCTTCAATTTGACCAAAAAGATTTCAGAACACTTCTGGGAACAGGTCTACTCTCAATATTTTCACCAGAGTAAAATTGTCTTTCAACCATGTGTCCTTGGATGTTATGGGCACATCCTTCCTTGTTTGAAATATTGTTTTCCCATTAATCATCCTCCCGGTCGTCTACATGTTCTGTGGTGTCAACATCCTTATCAGTTGTCTAATACAACAAATGTGTATTCAATAACTAATTGTTTATTAGTAACTTCCAAGATTGCAACGTCTGCAGCAAAGAAAAAAAAAAAAACTTGCACAATTGTCGGTTGAAGTGAAAAACACGCATGTCACTATTAAGGGGCCTTCACGTTAAAACATGGTATCATTAAATATGTCAACTTAAAATAAATCCAGACCTCTTTACCAAGTTACAGGCCTACAAGTTCTAAGTGTGGTTGCCTACTACAATTTTTTGCATTAAATATACTCTATTCTAAACGTGAATTGTGCACATTTGTATTTTTAATAGGGCATTTGGTAAATAATTAAATTTGTGTTAGCAGTGTCACGCTGGGGAGCCTGGGTTCAAGGCGAGCAGGTCCAGTCTTCCTTCTTTAGACAGCAGTGCAGTCCTTCTTCTGAATCTTCCACAAAGCCAGGAGTGTTCTGATGAGAAGTTCTGAAGGTGCCACTTTTATCGCCAGTGCCAGCCGGTGGTTGGTGGATGCTCATTTGTCCAAAACTCCCCCTTTCCAGGGTTTGGCTCCAAACTGTCTAGGGTAGCAAAAGGTGGGTAGGCTTAGGTGCGAGCTGCATTTATCAGCAGCAGGGAGGCAACCCTTAGAAGTCAGGAAGGGGTAGGCAAGCCTCGAGTCTACCCTTTGAAGCTCAGGAAGGGCTGAGTACAATTCCCCAGGACATCCAGCTAAGGACAGCAACACCCTGTCCCACACCCAAGGCCTTTCTGTCCCAATGTCTGGAACAAATACACAAAACACCAGAGGAGAGACATTCACAGTAATGTGACCTAGACACTGGCAGAAAGGGACATTTGGTTCAGACAGAAAAATACCAACTTTCTAAAAGATGCTGGACATTTTTAGAATAGTAACTTAAAAGTCAACTTTACTGTAAAAGAGGATTTTAAATCACAATTCACTTGAGTGGAAGAAACATTTCTCTACATTTATTAAGTGTAATAAGGTAGTCCAGTGTTAGCCAATGGGAGAGATAGCCTGATAGTGAAAAAACAACTTTTAGGTGTTTTTTCACCGTCAGGACATGTAAAACGTAAATACACATGTCCTACTTTTTAAATGCCAGGCACCCTGCCCTAGGAGTGGTTCGAGCTTACCTTAGGAGTGACTTGTAAGTAATAAATATGAAGGTTTCAGCCTGGTAAAAGTTTATTTTGCTAGGAAGAAATGGCAGTTTAGAACTGCACTGCAGTGGCAGGCCTGAGACATGTTTTACAGGGTTGCTTTAGTGGGTGGCACAATGAGTACTGCATTTAATATACAGGTCCTGGATACATGTAATACCATTTACTAGGGACATATAAGTAAATTAAATGTATCAATCAGGTTAAGGCCAATTCTACCATGTTTTCGAGGAAGAGCACAAGCACTTTACAGCTGGTTGGCAGGAGTAAAGTGCACAGATTCCTAAAAGCCAACAAAAAACCTGTTTAGCAAAGGAAGGAAAAAATCTGGGGTTCCCCTGCAGAGAGGTTCTGGTGTAACAGCAACTATTGGCAAAGTAGAAGAGGCCTATGGCAGGGTGCTCACAATATTTATGCATGCATGTAGCATTTATATAGCATGAACCTAGCCAAACGTCAGAGGAGAGCTGTACACGGTCTTTCAATATGTCAAGAAGCTGTCTGGTTTATGAAATGGGGGTGTGGCCACAAATATTTAGACACTGTAGGAGATGAGTGGAATCTGCAATTTTATCTTGCTTTGTTATCAAGACTAGTCCTAGCAGAACGTTGAAAAAAACAAGGCCGTGAAGTACTTTTACTTGACTCCAGCCAGCCTTGATATGTAATCTTGGAACTGTTGCCTCAGAGTATCCAGAGATGGCTGAAAACACTTCTAATGCATGTATGACCTAAAACGCTACTATGCAGACTAAGTAGAACTCTTGGAAAGTGCAGCTATAAAAATATCTGTGGACAAACAGTAATACCTGTATCTCTGTTGGGGTGCTTTACTTTGATTAATTTATGCACTCTTAAGCTTATTTTTTTATATCAACACTGGCAAGTACTCTGAAAGATCTATTAAAAAATACAAACATATTTGAACTGAAATTGAAACGGGGAGACTGTTTAAATATACTGTCAAAACTCTATCCGGTAGAACAAAAAGAGGACATCTATAATCATAATACCAAACTAGCTGAATATCTCTGACACGCTGACATTTGCAGTTTTTTTTCATTTCGTTAAATTTGTAAAGCATTTCGGAGCGCTCAAAAATATGTACAGGGAGGGACATGTTCCCCAATAAGCTACACCTTTCTGGGTCTAAGGCCACATGTGTCCTTGGAGTACCAGTGTGTACCTCTTGTGCTCCTTGGAGTACCAGGAGTAGCTCTTGTGCTACTACTCTTGTTGCACGGGTTTCAGATATTATCAAAATGGCAGTGGGCACAAGCAGTAAATTCAGAAAGCCACTTGAAGAGGGGAGAAAGACTGAAGTGGTGTAGACTTTTTATCCTTAAGGGTTAATCTAAAAAAGGTGGAAAGTAACGTGTTAGCAGGAGTATGTGTGTGTTTTGTAATAATAATAAACACTCTTCCGACCCTAATTTCTCGTAATTTATTAGACTTCTCCTTACCGAAAATGGAAATGATGCCTCAGTGTTAAGGTTCTTATTTGGAGTTGCTTGGATACTGCTCCAGGCAACTACAAGTGTCCTGCTGCCTTAGACCTTGAAAGCCCACATCGGAAACACAAGATCAGTTGTCAGCAGCTGCAGAACCACACCCAGTGAAGCCAGGATAACTCAAGGTAGCGGCATAGCTCAGACCCTGCATGACCATCCCTCTCCTGTGCCACAGAGTGAGCAAATATGACGCCCACGCCCTCCGCAGCACTTCCCTAGTGGGACCTCCCTTTACCCCTGATCTCCCCCTACCCCGCCTGGCCCTCAGCAGTCCCCATACTGTCATTTATCACCATCTTAAAGCAGGGGTAAATGCAGAGGTAAAGGGCCCATTATTGACAGAAGTGTAGCTTTAGGGGGGGTGTTTGGGGTGTTACACCCCCCCTAATAAATGTATTTTCTGATAAATAGTTCGGTACAGGTGCTTTCAGTGGTGTATGGTTAGATGTCTCTCGGATTTCACCAGAAATTTTTACATACACGCAGTCAAAATCACACACAAACACACTCTCACTCTTATTGTATTAATATTAATTTTATAAGGCGCACAGCCACCCAGGGGTTTCCCGGCGCCAGCAGACACACGCAGGAAGAGAGAAAGACACTATTGGTTGAATAACTACGGGGCATATTAGCAAGACCGGCGATAAAATTATCGCCGTTTTAGCGGCAGGAAACTGCCGCTAAAGCGGCGATAATGGGCTTGCTAATATGCGTTATAGAATTCCAATAGAAGCCCAGGTTAGATGTGCAGGACATCTAACCTGGGCTTCTATTGGAATTCCATAACGCATATTAGCAAGCCCATTATCGCCGTTTTAGCGGCAGTTTCCTGCCGCTAAAACGGCGATAATTTTATCGCCGGTCTTGCTAATATGCCCCCAAGTTTTTAGGTCTTTACGGAATTTGTTATAAATAGTTTCGTGCCGGAGTTGTAAGGGGAGTGAATTCCATAGGGAAGGAGCCAAGTAAGAAAAAGACCGGCCACCCATACGCAATCGTTTGATCCTGGGGACTTGAAACTTTGCCTGAGCAGAGGATCGGAGAAGACGCGTCGGGAGATGAGGGTGTACCAAGGCGCTCAGATACTGTGGTGCTGAGCCTGATTTGATCTTATGCATATAGCACAGGGCCTTGAATTTAATGCGATTCTCCATCCTAAGCCAGTGGACGTCACGGAGGGAACCTGAGATGGAAGCCTTTCTAGGTAACTGGCAAAGCAGTCTGGCCGCAGAGTTTTGGACTACCTGCAGTTTTCGAACCACCTCCTTATTGGCTCCTAAATACAGGACGTTGCCATAGTCCAATCTGGAAGTAATCAAAGCTGAATCACTGTTCTTTGTGTGGGACTAGGCAACATCCAGAGTATTTTTTTGAGCCATCTTAGGATGGTGAAGCAGATTGCAACGACCTTGACTGCTTGCTGCTTCATAGATAGTTGGTCATCTATGATTATGCCTAGATTGCGGACTGATTGAGATGGTTGTGGGAGATCCCCCATTTGAGGCGGCCAATGTTGGGGGCCCCAGAGGTCTTTATTTTTCCCGAGGATCAAAACTTCAGTTTTCCCCCCATTTAATCTTAACTTGTTGGTCTGCATCCAATTAGCTATCTTTTGCAGCCCAACCTGGAGAGAAGACACATTAGATGTCTCCTTGGTGGACAGAGAAAAGATTAGCTGAGTGTCGTCAGCATACGAGAATATGGATAACCCAGCCTCTTCAGCTATTGTGGCCAGGGGACTAACATAGATATTAAAAAGCAATGGGCTAAGGATAGAGCCCTGCGGCACTCCATAAGGAGAGGCATGGGCCTTAGAGCTTGCAGATGGAAAAAAGACCTGGAAAGTCCGGTCAGACAGAAAGCTCGTCAGCCACTTGAGTGCTGCTCCGACAATGCCCCGAGAATGTAAAACTTGTAGTAGGGCAGTGTGCGACACAGTGTCGAAAGCAGCACTCAGGTCAAGCAATATGAGTGCCACAGTTTCCCCCATATCAAGTTGTGCGCGCAGGGTTTCTGTAACTCCCAAGAGCGTAGTCTCTGTAGAGAAGCCTGCTCTAAATCCAGATTGTGATGTATGTAGGATTTTTTGGGAGTCAACAAACTGCGTCAGTTGCTGATTAATATGTTTTTCAAAAATGTTAGAAAAAGCTGGAAGTAATGAGATCGGGCAGAAGTTAGATGGTTCCTCCGGATCAGCATTTGCTTTTTTTAAAAGGGGGAGAACCATGGCATGTTTCCATGCCGCGGGTACCATTGCTTCATGTAGGGATGCATTTAGCAGCTCCATAATAAAATTAAGTAATGATTGTTCCAGTTTTTGAAGAATGGGAATGGGGAGAGGATCTTTGGGTGAGCCAGATTTAAGGCTATTTAGGATGCGGCTGAAGGAAGAAGTATCTAGAGGCAACCAGTTTCCAAGCGTATTGCAAGGCTCTCCGTTTTGAAAGTGCACAAAAATGTTGGTTATTTAAAAAAAATATATATATTTCTCTTAGTACTCCTACCAATCCACTTTCCACTCCCTTTCCCCTTCCACTGCCCCTTAGGACCGTCTCATGCACCTTGCTTGTCACATAATGTACTTTAACATTATATGCCAGCATGATTGTTGGAAAAGCAGAAGCTCACCCCCCCCCCTTTTTTTGTTTTTGAACCAATGTTATTGATTTTAAAGGTACAGTATACACTATATGTTCAGCACAGCATAATGATACAGTCAATCAATGAGCAATATCCAATGGGTCAGTGTATCAAATACAGCAGAAAAGATGTCAACGGGAGACATTGGTTCCTTCTTTTGTACATCATTAACAAGTAATTCAAATAACAGTTTGAACTAGCAGAGCACTAACAGTTCTAATTGTCGAGATCCATGCCTCCTGAATGGGGGATATGTGTGGCACAGGGTAGATATCTAGTACGGCGGCTCTACTTTGATATACAGCAGGCATGGACACAGCATTCCAACTCCAGTCCAGACCATACTTAGAAGGGGTATGAGCAGGATGGAGGAGTAGGGAGAGTGCTCAGAGTATGACTCAGGGAGAAAGAGGAGACGCAAGTATGCTTTCCTTCCAGACCCCCCTCCCAGGTCCCCTCAGTGAGGACCTGTAACTCATGCACAGGGGCATCCCATTCCGGTGCAATGGGAACTTTATGTAGGCTTCTGGCCTCCTCACTACGTAATGCCGCCAACTCTGCTCTACACCACTTCAATGTTGCTGCAAGCCAATATGGCATACTAGAGAGGCATGCATCCTTCCATTTCATGGCAATGGCTCTCAATTAGGGCTAAGTCTATAAAATGATTTGTGACACCTCCCCGCCTATTACGCCAGTATAACCCCAACAACCCGCCTCCATAGTGCACAAATCTACTCTTCCAGTAACCACCGTCAAGGCATCCAAGAGCTGCTCCTCTGGACAATTTCAAAACATGTGTGCCATGTCTGCAGTTCTAAAACTACATCTAGGGCACGCAGACTCACTCCCATATATTCTTTGCAATCGCTCGGGGGTGAGGTAGACTCTGTTCAAAATGTTGTGTTGGATGTATTGGAATTTCAGATTGTGGGAAAGTTTACGTGAATAGATGAGTGCCCTGTCCCATTATTTGGGGGTTAGCTCTCTGCCAATGTCCCACTCCCAGTGTAGTCTTATGGGCTACAGCAAGTCCTGTGGGGTGGATGCCATTGCACGTGTGAACCATGTGATAAGGTGCTGACCCATGTCCATCACATGGATCGCATGTAGCAGTTTCCATTTCCGTGATGTGCCAATGCCGCTGTAATTCGACCAGCAGCGTACGATGCGCTAGGAAATGACCCAGAGGGATACAATGATGTTCACATAAGTGTTCAAGGGGCACATGGGGACCGTCCTGGAACAGGGTGCCCAGTGTGTACATCCCCTCGGTCTCCCAAAGCTGCCCCCACTGCCTCCCAAAGCAAACACAAGGAGATGATGGAGGGAGTGCTGAAACTTTTCAGACACTCACCCCCTGTCACAGATCTGGGTTAAATCCATCATCGTTCTTTAGCTCACTTTGCCACCCCAGTTCAGATACAGCTATATGCAAATCAGTCTTGACCCTGTGCCTCATGGGAACAGTCCAGCTCGTACTGCCAAGCCATGTCTTCCCTGGACTGGAAACATGCATCCTGAGACCGGTTTCGGGCCAACAGCCCTCATCAGCCAGGCTAGCTTGAATCCAGTGGCAAAGTGAGCAAGCGACCCACGTCTGGGCATACCCTGCCAACTTAGGGCGAACAAAGCAAACACAAGGAGATGATGGACGGAGCTCTGAAACTTTTCAGACACTCACCCCCAGTCACAGATCTGGGTTGAATCCATCATCGTTCTTTAGCTCACTTCGCCACCCCAGTTCAGACACAGCTATATGCAAATCAGTCTTGACCCTGTGCCTCATGGGAACAGTCCAGCTCGTACTGCCAAGCCATGTCTTCCCTGGACTGGAAACATGCATCCTGAGACCGGTTTCGGGCCAACAGCCCTCATCAGCCAGGCTAGCTTGAATCCAGTGGCAAAGTGAGCAAACTGGAATGGCATGGTGAGCAAAAAAACGATGGATTTAGGCCCAGATCTCTGTACTGCGGTGAATGTATGACAATGTTCTGCATTCTGTCCAATTGTTGTTTTTGCATTTGTCACCCTGAGTGGGAAGGGTATGCCCAGACGTGGGTCCCGTGCTCTCCATGCCACTGGATTCAAGCTATCCTGGCTGATGAGGGGTGAAACCCCGAAACCGGTCCTAGGATGCTTGTTTCCAGTCCAGGGAGGACCTGGCCTGGCAGTTCAGGTTGGACTGTTCCCATTGGGCACAGGGTCAAGACTGATTTGAATATGGCTGGGTTCAAACTGGAATGGCATGGTGAGCAAAAAAACGATGGATTTAGGCCCAGATCTCTGTACTGGGGTGAATGTATGACATTGTTCTGCATTCTGTCCATCAATTGTTGTTTTTGCAGTTGTCACCCTGAGTGGGACAGGTATGCCCAGACGTGGGTCCCGTGCTCTCCATGCCACTGGAGTCAAGCTATCCTGGCTGATGAGGGGTGAAACCCCGAAACCGGTCCTAGGATGCTTGTTTCCAGTCCAGGGAAGACCTGGCCTGGCAGTTCGGGCTGGACTGTTTCCATTGGGCACAGGGTCAAGACTGATTTGCATATGGCTGGGTTCAAACTGGAATGGCATGGTGAGCAAAAAAACGATGGATTTAGGCCCAGATCTCTGTACTGGGGTGAATGTATGACATTGTTCTGCATTCTGTCCATCAGTTGTTGTTTTTGCATTTGTCACCCTGAGTGGGACGGGTATGCCCAGACGTGGGTCCTGTGCTCTCCATGCCACTGGAGTCAAGCTATCCTGGCTGATGAGGGGTGACACCCCGAAACCGGTCCTAGGATGCTTGTTTCCAGTCCAGGGAGGACCTGGCCTGGCAGTTTGGGCTGGACTGTTCCCACTGGGCACAGGGTCAAGACTGATTTGCATGAGCAGAGAGGAAAACATGGCGGCTGGCAAGTAGCGGGTCGCGGGAGTTACCGCAGAGTGTGCATGGGACGGAGCGAAAAATGAGGGAGGAAAGCCACTTCGCAGCCCGTAATTTTGAATAAAAGGATTTCACATTTCTTTGCCAGGATTTGGGCTATTTCGGCCCCTAAAAAACGTAACACGCCTACCTTTTCCGGGGTTGCACCGAGAGCGGCTATTCGGCAAAAACGGCGACGGAGCAGTCGTGGGGCAGGGCGGCCCTGGAGCTCCGTAGAGGGAGACGCGCGGCCACAAGGATCCCCTTCCGGGGGAAAGGAGGCCAAGGCAGCAGCAGCACTGGATTCGCTACCAGGAAGTCCCTCGGGGTGAAGGAGCAGTTAGACGCGACCAAGCCCGAGTCCGAAGGCAAGCAAAGCCGAGTTCTTCACCCGGAGAAAAAGGTGCGAGGAGTCTTTGAACGAGCAGACTGCCCCAGTTTTAAGCCTGTTAAAGGTAGGAGGAAGGTGGTGTGTGGGGGCACTTCGGCAGAGGTTATCTCAAGATATGCGCTAAGGAGCTTGGGGAGAGGCAAGACTCGGGTGGACTTAGACTTTTTAGCCCCCTGGGAGTTCACACCAATGGGAGAGAAGGAGGAAGGTAGGGATTTCAAGAACTCAACCATAATCCCTGATAATTTAAGAACTGTTGTGAGGGATTTACCAGCTCTCCAGTTTAAATCAAAGCCAAAAAATATATCGATAAAGAAACGCGCCCCCAGAGCAAAGGGTCATGGTCACCTCATCCCTTAAGACCTTCTTTAAGGTCTTACCCAAAACATTTACTTTGGGTGATAGTAAAATGGCAGGGATAAACAGCCATCAGGAGGGGGACAATATGAAACAGGGGAGAACTTCAGAAGGGCTAGACAAGGCAGGTGAGTTGGTTTGGGGAAAGATATGTCCCCAAATAGATATCAAGTCCTCACCTCGCTCTCTTCTGCTACCTGTGGGGGTGAGCGACAACTCTTAGAGGAGGGGAAACAAGCCCTAGTAGGGCCAGAAGGCTCAGACTCTAACACTAATGGCCACGAGCAGAACTTAAAGCGCTCTGAGAAGGAGGACTCATCTATTGGTGCTCTCCTAGTAGCCTTGACTGCAGAAATTAAAAATAGATTTGAGATTTCGGAGGTAAATCAGAAGGAGATAAGGAATGTTTGTGAAGTCCTGGAGAGGAAGATGGATGATTTAAGTAACAGAACAACAACGCTAGAAGGTGAGGTAAAAGAGCTCCGAGATATGGTACAGGCTAACTGTGCTGAAATAGAAAAATTTAAATCAGTGGAGAGGGAGCAGCAAGATAGAGTCGAGAGATTGGAAAATTTCCAGAGACGGAACAATTTAAAAATCTTGAAAGTTCCGGAAGGCAGAGAGGATATAAAAACCTATGTAGTCCAATTGATCAAGAGGGAGTTACAGCTGGAAGAATCAGAACAAGAGATCCCTAAAGATTTACAGAGGGTCCATAGAGATCCTTTTAGACTTAATACTAACAGGTCCAAGCCCCGGAAAATCCTACTAAATTTTCTAACGTATACCTTGAAAGAAAAAATTCTGTCCAAAGCCTTGAGCATGAAATCGATTGAGGTAGATGGGATTAAATATGAATTTAGATCAGACGTCTCCATCGCTACCTCTAACAGGCAATGGGAGTTGGGAAAAAGGATTGATTCATTAAAGCGATTGGGCGCCTCGGTCCAGCTGAGGTTTCCGGCATTCCTGAAGGTGATGTTTAACAACAAGATGCACATCTTCCATACTGGTGAAAAGGTAGATGAATTTATTTAGAGCCTGCAACCAGGGGGTTAGTAACTTTGAAATAAGATGAAGGTCTTTCTTAACCAACACTAGAATACCATCACTGTTCTGGCAAGATTAATCATCTTAATTTTTTAGGGCTGTTCAAACATTTGTGTTAAGTGTTAATTGTCTTCTCTCACTTATGTATAAACTAATTTTAGATTTAGACACACACTCTGGGGGGACACCCATATGGCTCTGAGCCATGAAGAGTTAGGGATGGGTTTTCCATGGGAGGGGGGGTTTGGGGGAGCACAGGGTGGGGAGCAAGCGGGAGAAAAAAGAAAACAAGTTTCCTCTGAAGCCTCTTCGACGCAGATCTGGTGTCTACTTTTAGCCTTTAATGGGGATGGGTGAGAAGAGAGAGAATGTAATAAAAATTCTCTTGTGGAATGTAAAAGGGGTTAGGGTATGGGAAAGACGAGAGAGAATATTGCAATATCTAAAAGATAGCCCGGCCCAGAGTATTATTGTGCAGGAAACGCACTTAACGGAGGAGGGTTTGGAGTTTTTTAAGGCCAAAAAGTGGATCGCCCAAGTAGTATGTACAGCTCAATCAGCCGTAACAAAGGGGGGGGGGGGGCGGTTCGAATTAAAAAAGGGGCACAAATCAGCATAGAGGGCCATGTCTCAGATAAGGCTGGAAGGTGGCTTGTGGCCAAAGTGAAGATTCTGGGCCGTGGCTTTACCCTGGTGGGATATTACGGTCCGAATCAGTACGACACTTCCCCCTTAGGGTAACTACTGGCCGAACTACTTATTTCCACAGACCCAATTATCATGGCAGGGGATTTTAATACTGTCCTGGATCATAACCTAGATAGATCTTCACTTAGTAGAGCACTGGTAAATCCCAAAATGTCAGGGCACATTAAACAAATGATGGAGCAGTTGGGCCTGTGTGATATATGGCATCAGAGGGCAGGGTCACAAAAAGGCTTTACTTTTTACAACAAAAAATATAGACACCACTCGAGGATCGATTACTTTCTAATAGATAGCAGCATGAAGGACTGGGTACAGCAAATCGATCACGTGGGGGCTCATCTGTCAGACCATTCGGCAGTGATACTCCGATTGAAGATATGCGAGGGGGATACCCAATGTAGATGGATCTTGGATCGTACGATCCTGCTGGAGGAGGGAGCTGTAAAGGCATTAAGTAGGGAGACCGAAGAGTTCTTCGAGTCCAATTGGGGCTCGGCGGCGACTGGAGATATCTGGGAAGCTTATAAGGCCTTTTTAAGGGGGAGACTAGGTGCATTAGCAGCGGAAAAAAGACGGCGATATCACAAAGAGGTGTCAGTATTGGAAGAGTTGGTCCGTTCTTTAGAAAGGGACCTGATTAACCCTAGGGTAGACGAAGGGGCCCGGGAAGGATTGTTACAGAAAATAACAGAAGCAAAATCCAAATTGGCCACAATCTTACAAGACAGGGCTAGGAAAAGGTGGGAGGTCAGTCGGTTGGCCCATTTTGAATATAGTGAGGGATGTAGCAAGCTGTTGGCTTGGAAAGCCAAAAAGGAGCAGGTGAGAAACAGGATAAATCAGGTCAAATGTGAATAGTCAGGGGCCTTAATTGGAGACAACACAGGGATTGAGCAAGCCTTTCATAGTTACTTCAGTAAAGTTTACCAGGAAGAGCGAATAACTACAGAAGAAGAGGCGAAAGCATGGCTAGGGCAAGGTTGGGCTGATCCCCTACCATCAGAAAAGAGTAGACAACTGAATGGGGAGATTAATATGAGGGAAGTAGAACTGGTAGTAGGACAAGGTATGATGGGAAAGGCTCCTGGCCCGATGGCATGCCCCACAAAGTCTACAAAACTTTGGCGAATACATTAACCCCTATTTTAGTAAAAATCTTCAATGACCTGTTTGTTGAAGGGTCTGAAATGCCGGTTTCATGGAAGAATGCTACTATTTCGCTAATTTTGAAACCAGGAAAGTGCCCCACAAATTGTGACTCCTATCGGCCAATATCGCTTTTAAACTGCGATTATAAGATCTTCGCAAAAGTTTTGGCTGATAGGCTTAATGGGTCAATGGCTGAGCTGGTGCATGAAGATCAAAAAGGCTTTATATGTGGAAGATCATTGAAGGAGCTGACCTATACACTAATTGGCTCTATAGATCTGGCAACCGCCTATGACCTCCCACTCGGGGTAGTAGCACTGGATGCCACTAAGGCATTTGACCGGGTCAACTGGGCCTACCTGCAAGGCGTGGTGAAATCCTTAAATCTTGGGACAAACTTCTGTAGGGCCCTGGCGGGTTTCTATGCAGTACCTGTAGCTAGAGTTTTGGTCAATGGCTCTTTGACTGACCCTGTATGTATTACCAGGGGCACGAGGCAGGGTTGCCCCTTATCACCGCTCCTATTTAACCTTTACATCGAGCCCCTAGCTAGAAAAATCAGGGAGGACCCAGATATCGTACCTTTCCAATTCGACGGCTGGAGCAAGAAATTAGGTCTATATGCTGATGATATTCTCATATATACAACCCACCTTCAAAATACCTTGAGTCGTATTATGACCCTGACGACAGACTTCAGAAAGATCTCAAGGTATGACATCAACAGGGATAAGACGGAGATTATGTCTTGGAATTTGGAGGCAGGAGAAGATGCTAGTAGAGGTGAAATGAGATATTTGGGAGTCATGATATCACAGGATATTAATAAAATAACCAAAGTAATTTGAAAAAGTTAAGAAAGAGGTTGGTGGACTCCTGAAAATTTGGTCTCATCTTTCGCTCACCTTATTTGGACGTGTAAATCTAGTAAAAATGATTTGTCAAGTTCACTTTTCTATTCGATGCAATTCCCCTGCCCTTCAAGAAGGAATGGCTCAAAAAGATGCAAAGTCAGAACAGCAGCTTTATTTGGTCATGTGGAGGCCCAAGGATAGCCTGGAAGAAATTGAGAAGGAGGGTGGAAAAAGGAGGTTTAGCACTGCCAGATTTGCTGTTGTACTCATGGGCTTTTTTATTGAAGAACGGGAGAATGCTGTTAATTAGACCTACACTCTCTGAGATTGGGGGATTGCTGGCTGTGATGTCGAGGCAGGAGGTAGGGGGCGAACATGGCTTTATGTTCAAATACGCTGACCCAAGTATTTTAAAAAGGTCAGGCTAAAGATCCTGGAGGGGCTGGCTGAGACTTGGTATAAGATCAAAAAAGCCCTAAAACTACCATACCATAGCCTATTGGCCCCTATCTGGGATTCTCCTGGTTCCCCAGAATGGACAAAAGACGCATTGACAACACCATTACTGGAGGCAGGTATTTTACGATGGGAGCAAATAATCCAGGATGGACACCTGATTACATGGGAAATGTGTAAGCAAAGATCAGACCATAAGTTATCCAGATTCAAATACCTACAAATGCAGAGTTGGTATCAAGCCCCGGGATCAACAATATCGGATCGAAACGAGCTTGAAGACCAATTAATGCTAGGGACAGTAGTCAAGAAGGAACTTGCGGTCATCTACTGGTTGATGGTCGAACTGGAGGATGGAGCCTTTACTCTGCCAATGGAGCTGTGGGGTAGATGCTTGCCGGAGGTATTGCTGGAACATCAATGGCAAGTATCTATGTCTATGTTGTACAAAATAGTTAAACCAGCATACCTGAGGAGATACCATCTTTTTACCATTCACAGAGCCTATTGGACCCCCCAGAGATGATCAAAGTTTGGGAAAGGAGGTGAAGTGGCCTGCCCGAAGTGTGGTAGAAAGAGAGAGGACGATGTACACATGTTTGTGGATTGCCCAGAGATCCAGCATTCTGGAAGGACGTGAGTAAGGCTCTGCCTAGTATGTTGGAGATTAATATCAAGGTAAGCGTCTTGCTTGTTATCTTTGGATGTGTAGATCCTCTGGTAAAAATTAAAAAGAACCAGGCAAGGTTGATTTTTTACTCCATATTATTGGCACGTAGAGAGATATGTAAGCAATGGGTGGCATCTGCCCCTCCCAGCTTTAATGACTGGATACTATCTGTCAAGCATGTAGCCAGATTGGACATGTCGGGGTTTAGAAAGCACGTTTTCTGGCTTCCCATGCTCAGTTGGTGTGAGCAACAAGGTTAAGAAGAAATAGGGGCCCAATGATTACGCCTTCTCCGCCTCGTCTGGCACTTTTTGTTTTCTTCTTCTTCTCTTCTCTAAATAAATAGGAGAGAGTGGAAGGATAATGAGTGAAACTGAAGAAGAGGGAGGTTATAACCGAGGGTGGCAAAGGGTGAAACCCCCCAAAATCTTCTTTTTTATCCAGCAAAAAAAGGGCAGGATACCCCATTTAAGGTGCAAGTGGAATGGTGTTTTAGAGGCAAATGCGGAGAAAGAAAACTGATTTGCATATGGTTGGGTTCAAACTGGAATGGCATGGTGAGCAAAAAAACGATGGATTTAGGCCCAGATCTCTGTACTGGGGTGAATGTATGACATTGTTCTGCATTCTGTCCATCAATTGTTGTTTTTGCATTTGTCACCCTGAGTGGGACCGGTATGCCCAAACGTGGGTCCGTGCTCTCCATGCCACTGGAATCAAGCTATTCTGGCTGATGAGGGGTGAAATCCCGAAACCGGTCCTAGGATGCTTGTTTCCAGCCCAGGGAGGACCTGGCCTGGCAGTTCGGGCTGGACTATTCCAATTGGGCACAGGGTCAAGACTGATTTGCATATGGCTTCGTTCAAACTGGAATTGCATGGTGAGCAAAAAAACGATGGATTTAGGCCCAGATCTCTGTACTGGGGTGAATGTATGACATTGTTCTGCATTCTGTCCATCAATTGTTGTTTTTGCATTTGACACCCTGAGTGGCACTGGTATGCCCAGAGATGGGTCCCGTGCTCTCCATGCCACTGGAGTCAAGCTATCCTGGCTGATGAGGGGTGAAACCCCGAAACCGGTCCTAGGATGCTTGTTTCCAGTCCAGGGAGGACCTGGCCTGCCAGTTCGGGTTGGACTTTTCACATTGGGCACAGGGTCAAGACTGATTTGCATATGGCTGGGTTCAAACTGGAATGGCATGGTGAGCAAAAAAACGATGGATTTAGGCCCAGATCTCTGTACTGGGGTGAATGTATGACATTGTTCTGCATTCTGTCCATCGATTGTTGTTTTTGCATTTGTCACCCTGAGTGGGACGTGTATGCCCAGACGTGGGTCCTGTGCTCTCCATGCCACTGGAGGCAAGCTATCCTGGCTGATGAGGGGTGAAACCCCGAAACCGGTCCTAGGATGCTTGTTTCCAGTCCAGGGAGGACCTGGCCTGGCAGTTCGGGCTGGACTGTTCCCATTGGGCACAGGGCCAAGACTGATTTGCATATGGCTGGGTTCAAGCTGGAATGGCATGGTGAGCAAAAAGCGATGGATTTAGGCCCAGATCTCTGTACTGGGGTGAATGTATGACATTGTTCTGCATTCTGTCCATCAATTGTTGTTTTTGCTTTTGTCACCCTGAGTGGGACAGGTATGCCCAGACGTGGGTCCCGTGCTCTCCATGCCACTGGAGTCAAGCTATCCTGGCTGATGAGGGGTGAAACCCCGAAACCGGTCCTAGGATGCTTGTTTCCAGTCCAGGGAGGACCTGGCCTGGCAGTTCGGGCTGGACTGTTCCCATTGGGCACAGGGTCAAGACTGATTTGCATATGGCTGGGTTCAAACTGGAATGGCCTGGTGAGCAAAAAAACGATGGATTTAGGCCCAGATCTCTGTACTGGGGTGAATGTATGACATTGTTCTGCATTCTGTCCATCAATTGTTGTTTTTGCATTTGTCACCCTGAGTGGGACGGGTATGCCCAAACGTGGGTCCTGTGCTTTCCATGCCACTGGAGTCAAGCTATCCTGGCTGATGAGGGGTGAAACCCCGAAACCGGTCCTAGGATGCTTGCTTCCAGTCCAGGGAGGACCTGGCCTGGCAGTTCGGGCTGGACTGTTCCCTTTGGGCACAGGGTCAAGACTGATTTGCATATGGCTGGGGTCAAACTGGAATGGCATGGTGAACAAAAAAACGATGGATTTAGGCCCAGATCTCTGTACTGGGGTGAATGTATGACATTATTCTGCATTCTGTCCATCAATTGTTGTTTTTGCATTTGTCACCCTGAGTGGGACGGGTATGCCCAGACGTGGGTCCCGTGCTCTCCATGCCACTGGAGTCAAGCTATCCTGGCTGATGAGGGGTGAAACCCCGAAACCGGTCCTAGGATGCTTGTTTCCCGTCCAGGGAGGACCTGGCCTGCCAGTTCGGGTTGGACTGTTCCCATTGGGCAAAGGGTTAAGACTGATTTGCATATGGCTGGGTTCAAACTGGAATGGCATGGTGAGCAAAAAAACGATGGATTTAGGCCCAGATCTCTGTACTGGGGTGAATGTATGACAATGTTCTGCATTCTATCCATCAATTGTTGTTTTGCATTTGTCACCCTGAGTGGGACGGGTATGCCCAGACGTGGGTCCCGTGCTCTCCATGCCACTGGAATCAAGCTATCCTGGCTGATGAGGGGTGAAACCCCGAAAACGGTCCTAGGATGCTTGTTTCCAGTCCAGGGAGGACCTGGCCTGGCAGTTCGGGCTGGACTGTTCCCATTGGGCACAGGGTCAAGACTGATTTGCATATGGCTGGGTTCAAACTGGAATGGCATGGTGAGCAAAAAAATAATGGATTTAGTCCCAGATCTCTGCACTGGGGTGAATGTATGACATTGTTCTGCATTCTGTCCATCAATTGTTCTTTTTGCATTTGTCACCCCGAGTGGGACGGGTATGCCCAGACGTGGGTCCCGTGCTCTCCATGCCACTGGAGTCAAGCTATCCTGGCTGATGAGGGGTGAAACCCCGAAATTGGTCCTAGGATGCTTGTTTCCAGTCCAGGGAGGACCTGGCCTGGCAGTTCGGGCTGGACTGTTCCCATTGGGCAAAGGGTCAAGGCTGATTTGCATATGGCTGGGTTCAAACTGGAATGGCATGGTGAGCAAAAAGACGATGGATTTAGGCCCAGATCTCTGTACTGGGGTGAATGTATGACATTGTTCTGCATTCTGTCCATCAATTGTTGTTTTTGCATTTGTCCAACTCCCTCCCAAGCAGGTCTGTAATAGGTTGTATAGAACCTACAAGGATTTCCTGCGTATAGGCGTCTGAGTCGGAGTTAAACTAAGGTTTCTGGTATAGCTAGCATATGTGGGTACTGGCTTTGTAGAGTTTGGGGTGAGTTTACTGGTCGGTAACAACTACTCATGCATCACTTGAGTGGCTCGGTCCGGCATAGGTGAACCCAGTTCGGACAAATGTTGGCCTGCCAACCAACGCAATGGCCACTGTAGCTGTGCCACCAGGTAATAGTGTTCGAAGTTGGGGACTCCTAAGCCTCCCATGGCAATGGGCTGTTGAAGCTTCCTCAGCGTGACCCGTCTACGCCCCTTGTTCCAAATAAAGGACCCCAGCATTCCGTGTAACTCATAGAATGTGTAGTTTAGTATGTGAAGCGGTAAATTTTGGCAGTAGTGTAAGTCGGGGGGCATCACCATCTTGGAGAGCAAAACTCACCCCTGCACCATGAGAGGTAGCATGCTCCAAAAGGCCATATGCGGCCTCAGGGAGGCGATTTCCCTAGTGAGATTGCCGTCTAGTAAATCTCGGGTGTCATGGTATATGCGAATACCAAGGTAACGAAACATGGATGGTTCCCATCTCACCTGGTGGGGTCCCACTGTGAGGAGCTGTGGCAGGCAGGCCAGACTCACTGGAAACAGGCAGGTTATGTTATGTTATGTTATGTTATGAGGTTTTATAGAGCGCACACCTGCCCCGGCAAAGGGGCGTCCCGGCGCTGATAGCAAACGGAAAGGGAGGCAGGTGACAGAAGGAGGCCTAAATTGAAGGGAAAAGGTGGGTCTTAATAGCCTTATGAAAAGCTATGTAATTGTCGATGCTGCGAATGTGAATAGGAAGTGAGTTCCAGAGTTTGGCTGCCAGTATGCGGAAAGAGCGCCCCCCAGCTCGTGCCCTCAACCGCAACCGCCAGGTGATGACCTATCGAGCGGAGTTGGCGAGAGGGGGTATAAGATGAAAGCAAGTTGGCCAAGATGCCTGGAGAGCAAAAATTCAAGATCTTAAACGCAATGCAGAGAGACTTAAACTCCACTCGTCTGGCCACCGGCAGCCAGTGAAGCCGATGGATAGCGCTGGAGGTGGAACAGGTTCTGGGCAGACGAAGGAGAGTTCTGGCAGCTGCGTTTTGTACCCTCTGCAGTCTCAACATCTCAGACTTATTTGATCCCAGGTAGAGCGAGCTGGTGTAATCCAGTCTTGACAGAACGGAGGCCTGGACAATAACCTGCCTGATGGATGGGTCGAAAAAACCCAACAGCGGTTTGAGCCCCCGTAGTATACCGAAACACATCCCTGCCACCTTCTTAGTTTGGGCCTGAAAGTTGAGAGCCGAGTCGACGAGAACACCTACATTTTTCACCACCTGTTTGGGGGCAGGTGCTTGGCCCAGGTCTTGGCCCAATTTACTCCCAGACCCGAGGTGTTCTTAAAATGATCGAGCACCAGTTTGATGTTTCCAAGGCCCTGTCTGATGTCCCGTATGTAGAGACGGACATCATTCACATATAATGAGACTGCATCAAGTTCAGTTCCCAGATAGATTCCTCACTCCTCCCCAGCGTGCCGCAGCTGTTGGGCTAACGGTTCCACTGCCAGTGCGAATAAAAGAGGGGACAGTGGGCATTCCTGAAGTGTACCCTGACTGATCCTAAAGAGAGCCAAAATAAGCTGTCCCATCTTAACCCCGGCAGTGGGGGCTGTGTAGAATAGGCAAATGAGGCAGAGAAATCTCATCGGAAGCCCAAATTGTGAGAGTGCCACAATCTTGTATTCCCAATCAACTGTTGAATGCATATTCTAGATCTATCACTAGACAGGCGGTGAAGGGCCAATGGGGTGGGGCCTGTTCCAGTACTCTGTGCAGTCTACGTATGTTCAGGGTGGTCAAGTGACTAGGAATAAAGCAATTCTGGCCCGCATGCACCAGAATTGGCATATACTCCACCAGGCGACCAGCTATGACTTTATTGAGCATCTTATAGTCTGTGGCTAACATTGACAGAGGACGGTATGACGTCACCTCAAGCAGGTCCTTGTCTGGTTTCAGTAGCATTATTATAAGGGACTCACGAAGTGTCGATGGTAACAACCCCTCCTCCAAGGTCATCTGATAAGTCTCTAACAATTTAGGGACAAGTATATCCTTGAAGGCCTTAGAAAATTAGTCCGGTGAGCCATCCAGGCCAGGGGGTTTGCAGGTGGATAATCCTCGCATCACCACCTGCAGCTCTTGTTCTGTTATAGGCTGCTGCAGTTCCTCTTAAGCCACTAGATCAACGGTAGGCAGTTCAAGGGTCTCAAAGAAGGTGTGTATGTGTGCCTCTCGGGCAAAAGGGGGGGGTTATATACGGCTCTGTAGTATGCTGTAAATGTGTTGTGTATTTCCATATGGGTAGTGACTGTGTTTGTTGGAGATTGCAGAAGCGCAGCCCTAAAGTCAAGTTGTTGTAGCTGTGCCACACATTGAGCATGCTGATTTCTGGCATCTACAAGGGCCCCTTGACCCATTGGGGTCCACAAGCCAGTACCTCAAGGGCACCCAAAGACGCCTCCAAATCAGTTAAATCCCTCTGCAGGTCCATCCATATCCCTGTCACAGTGCTGATACAATGTCCCCGTAAGAGCACTTTTAGTGCCTCCCACTTTGTCAGTCTGGACGTCGCGGTGCCCCAGTTTTCTGCAAAGAAGTTAGTCAGCATTTCCTGCGTCCTGTCTCAAAATACACTGTCTTCTAGCACGGCCAGCTGTAGCTGCCAGGTGGGGACAGGCAGGCGAGGAACACCCCAAAGTAAATGCAATAGCAGGGGATTGTTGTTAGAAAAGGTCCCACCTAAATATTCTCCAGCCGTTACCTGTACATGTATAGCATGTTGACAGAGAATCAGGTCTAGCCTGACATGCAAGTCATGAGGTGGAGAATAGTAGGAATATTCCCTCGCGTCAGTATCGTGTCGTAGTGTACACCAGGAATCTAGGAGAGACCAGTGTGCCATCAACTGCGTCAGTACTGTCGCTGTCAACACCACAGGGCAGGTCGGTAGTGGGGGTGGGAACGATCTAGCCCAGGGTCCAATACGTTGTTGAAGTCTCCCCCAATAAGCCATGGAATATGCTCCCAATTTTCAAGGAGGACAGTAAGACAGGCTAGGAAAGCCTGTTGCGCTACATTTGGTGCATAAATACTCCCCAGTAATATCGGTTGGCTGTCCAATTGTCCCTCCACAAAGACATAGCGCCCCTCAGGGTCAATTTCCACAACTATTGACCTGAAGGGGACCGCTGGACGGATCCATATTAGTGCCCCTCTAGCAAATCAGAGTATGTGGTGCTAAAGCATTGCCCCTGCCATTTCTTTTGTAATCGGACATCCTCCCTACCAGCTAAGTGTGTCCCCCTGAAGACTCCTGAGGAAGTGCGATGTGTGTTGCACATCTACGCATATAAATGCTGCTTATGCGCTGTCTCCATTGCCCGTATGTTCCAAGTAAGTACATTGAGGTTCGTCATGGGGCAATGAAGAGGTGAGGCTGGCGGGGGGCCCTGTGCCTACGGAAAATATGACTTGTGCCCTGCATAAACATTGGAAACAAAATTCCCAACTCCCCTCCCAGGGTAAGCGACAACGGGCGGTCACCCAAACATTGAACCAACAGACCCATTCCGTGGGAAATCTCCTACTAGAACCTCATACAAGGTCCTCGTCAAGGAGGGAGTGACTAGGACCACATAAGGAAGGGGGGAGGCGACCACCAGCCGAAGCCAGCACTTTAGCTCCTATGGTACAAGGAGAACAAAAACCCAAGGAAAAATAAAGGACCCCTAAGCCAACTACACTTCTAGTTCAATCCGACCCATTGCTTTACCACCATATTGCAATAAGTATGATTCTCTGCAGCATTTATGCAAGGAGGTAGGAATTCGCCTGAGAGAACCATGGACACATTGACAGCATAGCTACCAGCAAAATGACAGTGGGTGGTTCAAATCAATAAATCTGCAGTTTGTAGGGTGACATTCAGTAGTATAAGTGAGTTGGTGCTAATGGGTGAGACAACTGATCCAGTGTCTGACTGCAAGTCATCAGTGAACCTGAGGGGTGGGGGAGAGCGGCGTTCCATTGCCAGGAGTGTCACATCCATCAATGTGCGTTGCTGCTGGTCTCACACTTGCTCCAAAGAGTGAGCCCTCTTTGCACGCGATCTCACCTTCCCCGAACTCGCCTTCTCCTGGTGTGTTACTTCTTCTCCATTCCAGGTGGCCGAGTCGATGTGGCCAGGGCAAACGACTCGTATCGCCGCTGCTCTACCGGGTCCCATGCGTCCTCTGGCTCCGTGAAGAAATAGCTGGTTTGGTTGGCTATTACTTAATGCATTGCTGGGTATAACATTGAGTACTTGAGACCTGTTTCCCTTAAACATTTCTTAACACCCAAGAAGGATGCTGTCTGACTTTGCACCATCATAGTATGGTCTGGAAAATTAAAGATGCAGGCATTTTCATACTGTAAGGGACCTGCGCCTCGGACCGCTTTCAGTATAGTCTCTTTGTCTTTGCAGTTCAGTAGGCAAAGCACCAAAGGACTGGGGAAAGATCTAGGTGGGGGCTGCCTTCCTGAGAATGCATGCATTCGCTCCACCTGATACTGCAGAGGGAGAGCCAATGAGGCCACCATCTGGCAAGCCACTGCTCAAAGAATGAAACTGGATCTGGGTCCTCCACTCTCCCTGAAATCCCACATCCCGGAGGTTGTTGCACTGAGAGCGCCCCTCGGAATCCTCCGCCCTGTCCTCCAGCTCCCGCACATTGACCCTTGAGATCTCTTACTTGGGGTTGCAGTTCCGTGAGGGTGCCCTCTGTCTGAGTGACTTGGCCAGCCAGTTACTTCTGGTCATCCCGCATTAGGTTCAAGTCAATTGCCACAGCATCTACTTGACTGCACAGGTCCAGACAAGTTTCCGCGATGGCTACCAGGATTTGTTTGAATTTGTCACCTGAAGAGGAATCCCCTTTCTAGTACCTCTGCATATATGGGGAGTTCACTTTTTGGCGGCCTAACAAATGTGTTCTAGGTCCACCACATCTCCAAATGTTTCACGACGGGTGCATCGGCCCAAACAGATCACCTAGGATGATGGTGGCGAGTAATAAAGTTGACCAGGCCAACCTCAGTCCGCACAGCCGTAGTCAGCACCCAGCTCAGTGTAACAGTGCGCCCACAGAGGCCTCCCGCTGCGCCCGCCACCTCACACAGCGCAGAGACCAGTCATGCTTCACGATGGCGGTAAGAGAGAAAAAGGCAGATAGGCAGAGTCCACTGACGCCACCCCGGGCTTCACACGACCTCTCAAATAATCACCGGGGGGGACGCAGGTTGACACAAACAGTTTGGGCCCCCATGGCCCTGTGGGTATGTTGCATCACCCGGGAGGAGCAGACTGTAGAGGGACCCGCCTCTCCTCTCCCCGCCCTCTCTCCGCCCTCAGCGGGACACAAAAGGGGGGAAGAGAGGGCATGAGCAGTCCCAGCCCCTTGAGGGGTTGTGTGTGACCCTCCTGTGTCAGGGCCCCTTCCAATGATGAGGCCTCAGTAGTTCAGGGAGGGCTATGGCCCCTGGAGGCCCCTCAGCGCAGCAGCCATCAATGAAGTCACCCCCCAGGCAGCCTCACTCACCGCCACCAATAGGCCCAGGGTCGGTGTAATAGCTCTGCCTCCAGTCACCGGTGCTCTGTCTCAGCCAGCAGGATTGCACTCCTGTGTTCCGCACAGAAGCAGGTCTCACAGCGCCTCTGCCGGACCTTGTCCCCAGTGCACCGCTCGTCCGGCTCCTCCCCCCTCAGGACCCGACATCTAGCACTGTAGGCCACCGCCGATACCAACTCGGCAAGGCCTTACCTCTACTCCTGACGTTGTGTCTTCGGGGGGAGGGCTATAACAGTCCTCAGGCCTTCGTACCGCCGCGGCAATCCATCTGGGCCCACGCGGGTCTCGCCGCCCAGGACAGGTCCAGTGCACCACGAGGCCCCGGCTCACTGAGGAGTATCCTGCGAGCCCCAGCGGCATATGCCACTGTCAAAGAGCCCCCTCGAGCTCTGTGGACACTCCGCTACACTCTGAGCCCACAGCGGAGGCGATTGTGCAGCAACAGCAGGATGGCTGGCTCTAGATAAGAGGGACATGTGGAAAAGGTTTCAGAATACAGGCCACTCTTTGAAATGGGCATGATGATGCCTCAATGCTTTGTGACTCCATATAGAGAACTAACATGTTCAAGACTTACAGCCTTCTATGGGCAGTTGGTAACTATTTGAAAAGTGGAAGAGGTCTGTGGCAGGGTGCTTCCAGTATGCATGTAAGTGCCAGTGATATAGCACAAACCAAGCCAAGAGGTAGTGGTGCGGGGTACAGGGTGACAGGCAAAGACACAGTCAACATTTGAAAGGTGAGGTAGTTGGTTTAGTGACTGTTAGTGCATTGTAGTGTAGTTTAAAGAGGTGAGCCTTCAGCTTTTTTCTAAAAATTAGCAGGATTGGGGCAAATGGAAAATTGGATATTGTTGTAGATGCTAGGTGTACAGTGGGCGACGGTCTGTTGCCTTGTTGTTTCTTTTTTGCACACATTCCTCTCCAGTCTTGCGGTGTCCTGGCTGTGGTGTGCTGAGAGACAGTCGGCAGGGTGACAGTCGTGTATGCTTTGTAGATGATGCAGCTGGTTTTTAAGCTGGTGCAGGGCATCAAGCGGAACAAGTGGATGCCATCAGTACATGTGTGAAGACATAATATATATATTTTTTTATAAAGCATGCTAGAGCATGTTCAATGCCTTGAAAGGGGGCCAAAGTGGAGTCTGGTGGCAATGCAGCGACAGGAAAGATGATATATGATGCTTTGTTGCTGCATTTTGTGGCTTGAACATTGAATAGATACTGGCTACTCAAAGTAAGAGGTAAGTATTTAGCAGGTGGAAGAGATCTGTGATAAAGTGCTTCCAGTTTGACTGCTGCAGGTGCCATTATTTGTGCAGTAGGCGTCTACCCCTCAGGATCTATGCATGATACCCAGAAGGATATTTTACAGGGTATAACTGATTTATGCACTACTATCTCTGACTCTTTGTAGGGCAGATCTCAAAATGATATTCTGCCAAAATATGATGGAAAAAGATTGTGACACTAGAATATCATGTCAAAAATATTGTCAACAGAATATTGGTTGGCGGATTTATGGAGGATTAGGATGTGAATTTATTTAAAATATAAATTATAGTTTTTCAATTCTGATGTAATGCACATTAAATTAGTATTTGATAAATAATTATGAAAAATATTTAATTGATTCGTTATTTTAATTATTTTTGTTTCCAGGACTTTCCCTTCTGTTGTTCAGGTTGGTGTGGGAATAATAATTCTAACCCCTCCAAAGTCCAACACTTTCCCTGCTTTTGCTTATGTTAGAGTGGGAATAGTACATTTGACCCCTTCAAAGTCCAACAATTTCTCTACTGTTGATAAGATTGGGTGGGAATAGTAACTATAAACCCTCCTAAATTCAAAATCTTTCCTGCTTTTGCTTAGGTTGGCTTAGGAATAGTAAATTTGACTCTTTCAACATACACTACTTTCCCTACTGTTGCTCAGATTGGAGTGGAAATAGTGTATCTAACCCCTACAAAGTCTAGCACTTTCCACTGCAAAGACCGAGACTGGGGCCGGTGGTCTTGCTAAGGATGTCCTGGTACTCCACACATAAATCCAAATGCACTTTCCTCACTCTTTCTGCAAAATGGGAAACACACAAGCCACTCCTGAACAAGTTTTGTTGCAATTTGTTTATTTTATTCACCAGAGAACATAAACAAACTGCAGCAAAACTCATTCTGGAGTGTCTAATGTGTTTTCCGCTCCAGAGAATGAGTGAGGAAGGGCTGTTCTTTCTATCTATCTATCTATCTATCTATCTATCTATCTATCTATCTATCTATCTATCTATCTATCTATCTATCTATCTATCTCATATATCTATCTATCTATCTATACATGACAATATTATGGTCCACAATCTTCTATTCAATATTTTGCAGTTTCCATACAAAGTATGTGCTTTTGAGAATTTTGTTCTCAATTTTTTTAACCCGATATTTTGTCATACAACCTTCACAACGCGGGCTGTGTGCAATTTGAAGCCAAGCCCAGCCAAGCAATATGATGCAAATCCCTCCTTAATAATATGCAAAAGGCGGCTTATACATCTCCGTTCTCACAGTCCTTATCCTTGAATGGAAGTTTAAATTCAGCAGGTGTGCAGACTGTCTTTGTTAAGAATGAGTTGTTGAGCTCAGCTGCAGACTTTATTGACGCGTTGGTTTCCTATATATGTACACAATCCCTCTCGCAACAATTGCTTGACAGAAAAATCATAAAGAAAAATGGTCATCTATGGCGATGAAGCTCAGAGTTCTTTGTTGATAGATACTGATGACCTAAATGAAATTCTGGCTCCATAAACTTATATTAGAGATCCGGGATCAGGCACCAATGAAGCTTGGAATACACCTGAATTTAATTTTGAAGACAGTAGACCAAAAAATAAGTTACTAACTTTTTTTGTTGTTGACATTTTTGGATTGTTAGAGGCTTACTTGGTATAGCAGCACAATGTTACTTTCCATCAGGTTTGTGAGCAATGAGCATATAGAGTAGGTGCTGTTTTTCATATTTAAAAAAACTAGTTCAGAAAGTACGAAAAGTAGTGACTCTTAAATTCTCCCAGGAAGCAATGAAAATTCCAAATTCTAGAACTCACACACCACGTTCAAGAAGATTTTCAGATTTGCTAGAGTACGTGTCAAGCAAAGTCTTTGAGAACCGGACCTTTAACTTTATTGATTAAGGATGAGTTTCTAATTACAGCATTAAGACATTAGGAAGGATGTGATTGTGGGAAAATCACTTAATCTACCAGTGACTTAAAAAATACAAGTGCAATTAGTTTGGTTCTGTTGTAAAGCGCTCTAATGCCTTTGGGCCAGGTCATGCAATAAAAACCACAAATAAAAAAACAACTAAAACCAAAATAAAAAGAGGGTGTCTGTCCAAGATGGACTGTAAAACGCTGTTTTCTTTCAGAAATGACTTAAAAAGGTGTTCATTTTTAAATTGAAATCATGGGCAATTAAAATGTATCATATAACAATACGCCATTGAGGTTTCAGTGTCATCCTATTTTTAGCAACCCATTTTTTACCGTATTCATTTGATGTCTATTCGAAAAATGGAAATTACAAACACTTTTTTCGTTATCAGTCAACATTTTGCCTTATTACTAACAAATGTTAATTCAAAAGTGACCCTGAGTTGGACTTAGAGGGCTGAAATATTGTGCTGGACCCGGGCTAGTTCTTCCTGCAATATATAAGTGAAAATTCTGAGACAGGCGGTCAAATTTCATGTCTGTCATTTTGTCAGAAATCAGTGAGGTGGGGCATTTTTCAAAGGTGGTTAGAACATAATCGCTCTTTGCTGCTCTGTTCTCCATGTTTTAGAAAAGCGTTTGTCATTCTGTGATCAACAAGAGGTTATTTCCGGCTTGGGCAAAAAAATAATTATCATGAAGGGATTCATACACACAAAGGTTGGTTTGAAAGAATCCTTTTGCCACCTGAGCTGAATATGTAACAGCAGAGACCAGAAGTCACTCTTCATGAAGTAGACCACCGTTAGAAGAATCGATACAGATTTTAGCAATCAGAAGTGGAGATGAAATGGTTCATGTATGGGACTAATGCAAAGACAAGTTGACCTCAAAGAGGTCGTTGGGACCTGACAAACCAAAATTATTGTTCTAAGATTTTTAGGGTTTAATCAACGCTGGACAGGCCTTTTATTCCACAGAGCATTTCCCAGGGGGTGGGTGGTTGATTGGGTGTGGGGGGGAGGTGGGGGTTCTGTAGCCCTTGGATATTCCCATTTCGAAATTCACTTAGATAATGAAGGTCGTATGAGCAGCAAAAGGAAAGAAATTATTAATATGGTCTGGCCATAAATTAAGTTTCTCTCCAAATGGTGCTAATATCACTGCTGAGTTTTTCTAATTTTAGACCTGTATTAAAATATATATATTTGCAAAGTATGAGTGATCTAATCCCATCTTTTCAAAGTCACAAAGAAAGATAAGGCTACCATATATAATGATTCTGTAAGGTTGAGAAAATGTAAACAGATATATAATAGAAGAAATATATACTTCAATGGAGGAATCTACTTGAAGCATTTGTTTTTCTTTTCACAGTCTAAGGTCAGTATTGGTGTTTAAAATGTTGAAAAACTGAGGTTCTCTCCTATACACGATCCAATATCACTTAAGTGGGTAGTAGAACCATGTAGGATGTGTCCTCAGACATAATCAGAAGGAGGATGCCCCTTCTCTTTTCACACCAAGACAATTCTAGCAGAGAATGGTTTAGTGCATTTGTCTATCCAGACCCATTGAAAGCTATGCTCTTGGACATGACATTTTTACTTCAATATACATGGAATGCTGTGTTCTGGGGTCACAATAAGCTGCTCTAAAGTGCAGTAAAGGATGGTGGCAATCAGTGGCAATTTTTCTTCAAGCAAGGTTTATGTAGAAGTGGAAAGTCCTTGTACCTAAGGCCCATGTTGCTCCTTGCAAGTAATGGTCTAAATCAGTGCTTCCTAAACTTTTTAGAGCCACGGCCCAATGTTTAGAACAACAAACGTTTGCCATCCACCTAGCTTTAATGGACATAAGGCTCACAATTTTTTAATGTAACTGAAGCATTGTACGGTAGCGTACTGTCATTTACACACTGCATATTTTCCATTGAAATAGCCACTACATTTGCACAGACATACAGTTTACTGATAAAACTAAATTGCACACAAATTATATTGTGTGGAAATCGGGTTTCAATGAATATTTATCATGTGTGCATCACCAATTAAAGTGTCTTGATTTGTTTTAATCCCATTAAAATCTTTGTTTCCATCACACTTCAAAATTATAAAAAATGTCCTTCATTTTTGCTTTCCTAACTGCTAAGTGCATACAGTTCATTTAAAGGTATTTACATTTAGTTGTGTGCTCCAAAAATATGACATCCTACAACCTTTCCTTTCACACTCCCTGTACCCAAGCAAGATTGTCACATAATTCACTTTACTTTTCTTTCTCTGACTACAAAGTGAGAGCAGTTTGTAAACACCAATGTCTTTGTTAAAAAGTTGTCAGAAGACATAGGCTGACACTGTACCTCTGTCTTTAAAGCACAGTAAATGTGACAAGATAAATGCAGAATTTAAAGGAATCTTTATTTATTTCTTTGACTTTTGCAACCCATCATAAATCAGCCCGACGCCCACAAGTGGGTCATGGCCTACACTGTAGGAAACATTGGTCCAAATGAAAACTTTGTCCTTTGATGTTAAATGTTGGTGTTAGGATGGGAATATCCCATGCATAGTGAACAGGCATGTGCCCCTGCCCTGAGTGCTTGACTACATGTGACACTGGTATCCTGAATATGTGATGATAGTGGACTCTGCATGTGGGTCGAGTCTGAGGTGGGCAATTGACAACTTCCTCAGACAGTGGAAGTGCATTGACTGCATTCCAGTGGCTATAGGCTGTGAATCCAGACAGTAAGTGGAGGAGGAAAGCAATAGGGATTTTACTAGAAATTCAGTGAGGTCCTTGTTAGCAAAAAGCTGTTGATTAGTTCTTCCTCAGCAATGCCACTTCATTTTGTGGATGGGGGGGGTTTGGTTTTGAATACTCCTGCTTTGAGCTATCATCATGGTTACCTACTATGAGAGCCATCATCTTGCACAAAGGCTGTGCCTGAGGAAGAGCCAGAAAATAACATTTGAAAGATAACCAACTCAAACTGATTCCGATCCACATCATCTGCCTGAAACATGTGCATACAAGTGGGATCCAAACCACCTCTCTTTATTCCACTTCCAAGTTGTTCATGATCAAGGAAGGGAGTGCTCCGCAGAGCCCTTTAAGGGCTGCTATATGACCAGGGCTGGTGTGTACATCGCAGACAGTCTCCCAAAGGCGAGGCAACATCACTTGAAGTCTGCCCTTTCTGCTGGAGGAGCTGAGGGTCTGTCTGAAGCCTAGAAGCAAGTCTGCCTGCTGAGAGAGGGAAGGAGTGTGCCTAGTGCTCAGGAGGAGAGACTGTCCAGGAGGTGAAGTTCATCATGTTCCTAGTATGTGAAATGGCCAGAGAAAGTGTGAGACTACAAGGGAGCAAAGTCAGCAGGGGCAGCAAGCACAACAAGGAGTCCCTGGTCTCCCTGAATGGTTCTATGCGTGAACCTCAACACTGCAAGTATAAAGCACTGTATGTGAATGCCCGTCCATTGCAACTGAGAGACTGGTGCTGCTACTGCCGACGTTAGAATGCTTTGTAGCAGAGGTGTGAGCCTTGATTGGCCTTAAGGGCCGCAGCTGCCACAGACATCCACAAGGTCAAAATGGCCCAGAGGCCAAACCTGCCACTCCCATTTGGCTTTAACCTAAGGAGGCAGCTACTGCTGAAGACAAGAGCTGGCATGTTGAGCCCCATGCTAAAATAGTCTAGTTGGAAAGTTCTAAGCAAAGCATCGGCCCCTTCAAGTCAAGAACTGCCACAGCAGGATCAATGCATGTGTCTGTCCTGCATCACACCGAGCTGCAACAGCTGAACCCAGATAACCTATATAAATGCCACCCCAGCGCACTGACATCAGTTAATTTTCACAACTTCTGTGCCAGATAAACGGAGCGACAAAAAAAACTGACCACTGATGTGGAATACTAGGGGCCCTGAAAGGGGAAAGCCCTGTCCCTACACACCCGTTTGTAGAGCGGGGAGGATGGGTGGGTCAGTAAGGAATCTGAGGCTAGATAGAATCTCTACCAGCTAAGGCATTACCGAAGGTAAGCAACTTGTTCATCTGATAGAGACTTCTAGTCGCAGATTCCTTACCTGAAAATATATAGCCTTGCAATACCTCCTCGGAGACGGGTCTTCAGACCAATTTCACATGAGGAAGTCCTACAGGACTAAACAGGCAGAATGCCCAACCCTGCGGGCCTGACTGACCAGGCAGCAGTGCTTGGTAAACATGTTCAAGGAAGCCCACAAAGCCGCCTAGCAGATGCCCAGGACTGGAATTTAGTGCGCTAACACAGTGGTTGCAACTTTAGCTCTGGTGGAATGAGCACACAAATCCTCAGGAGGTTGCTTCTTAGCCAATGCATAGCAGATTTTGACACAGAGCACGATCCATCATGAGATGGTCCTTATCTGTACTGCCCATCCTTTCTTTGCTCCAACATACCCCATGAAGAGCTGGCCGTTCATCTGGAACTCTTGTGTGAGGTAAAAGTAAAACAACAAAGCTCTTTTTGTGTCTAGACGGTGAAGTCGCTCCTCTTCCTTGGAAGGATGAGGCGGAGCATAAAAAGTAGGAAGAGTGATGGATTGGCCTACGTGAAAGGGAGTGACCACTTTCAGGAGAAATGAAGCCCTTGTATAAAGCACCAGTTTGTCTGGGTAGATGTCCAGGTAAGGAGGATTAGATGACAAGGTCTGAAGCTCACTGACCCTCCGGGCAGATGTTATTGCCACCAAGAAGGCCGTTCTGATGGTAAGAAGCCTGAGAGGGCAGTTGTGTAAAGGCTCAAATTAAGCACACATCTGGAAATGTCAGGACCAGATTAACGTCCCACTGAGACATAATAAAAGGAGAAGGAGGAAACGTATGTTACAAGCCTTTTAAGAACCTATGTACAATAGGAGATTAGAAGAGGGAAGGTTGGTCAGGCAACTGCAGAAAAGCAGAAATAGCAGAAAGGTAGCCCTTAACAGTGCCCAGAGCAGAGCCCTGCTGGGCAAAGGAAAGAACAAACAGAAGAATATGAGATAGGGGAGCAGAAAAGGGGTCAACCTATTTCACTGCACACCATGCCACAAACTTGCTCCAATGACAGGCATATACTGTTTTGTTGGAGGGACGCCTGGCTGCCAGAATAACATTGCAGACTTTGGGTGTAAGGTCGAAGACTGTCAACTATCGCTGCTCAATCTCGACGCAAAAAGACGGAGTGTTGACAGGTTTGGGTGGAGAAACCTCCCCTGCTGCTGTGACAGAAGATCCTAATGGCCATGCTAAACTCCTTAGGATGCCAGACTCTTCATGCCCAGTCCGGAGCCAAAAGGATGACTTGTGTCTGGTCGCACCTGATCTTCTTGAGAACTCTGGGCAAGAGTGGGATGGGCCGAAAGGCATATAGGTCTGAGCTCCACTCGAAATGAAAAGCATCTCCGAGCGGGAGCCGCCTTGGTAAATCATTGCGCAGAATTGCTGACATTGCTCGTTCTCGGTTGTGGCAAACAGATCTAACCAAGGCTCTCCCCACTGCTAAAAGAGACCTTGCACCACCTCCGGATGGGGACGATATTAGTGATCCGCTAGGCATCTTCGGCTGAGTTTGTCCGCTCTGGCATTCAGAGAGCCTGCCAGATGTTGAACCACCAGGGATATGCCCTGAGGTCTCAGCCATGTCCAGAAATGCAGAGCCTCTTGACAAAGGGCCACGACCCCACCTCGTCCCGTTTGTTGCAGTATCACATGGCAGTGTTGTTGTCCATGAACACCTGTACTAGCTTCCCTTGATGGAGGGTAGAAAGGCTTTGAATGCCAGCAGGATCGCACAGAGCTCCAACAGGTTGGTGTGGAGTCCGAATTCTGCTGGAGACCAGAGGCCTCTGATCTCCACCTCTCCCAGATGGACATCCCATCCCAGGATGCCAGAAGCCATGAGGCCATGAGGCCCAGCAGCCTCAGAGGCAGTATCACCGAAATCCAAGATAGAGGCTGAAAAATCTGTGTCATAGCCTAAATATCCTCCACCATGTCCATGTTAGTATCAGATGGCTGGTATTTTTCAGGGTCCAGTGACCCCTCTCTTTCCTCCCTAAGTACTAGCCCATAAGACTAGGGCTCAGGCTCCGGCCTGGAAGACATGGCTCCAGTTGGTCCCAGAGTCGGCATCGGACGATGCCCCTCCGGCTCCGTGTCAGAGTCAGGAATATAAATGGGGCCCAACTGGTATTAGGGCAGGATCCCCGCTGTGGATCCAGTAAGGGGCTCCTTCATGCCTGAAGGAGCACCAGAGGGAACGGACAGCCGAAATTTGAAGTGCATAGCCTCATAAAATTCTCTCAATTGGTCGGGGGTAGCTCCAGCTCCCAGAAAATCAGGAAAGTGCGGAGCCGGCCCAGGCACTGGCTCAACTGCTGAGCCAGGCCTCGAGTGGTGACGCTCCCTCATCTCGTCGGCCGATGGACAAGGTGAAGTCAAAGCATTCTTCTTCTTGTGGGATGGGGACTTACCTGAATGGCCCAAAGACTTTGAGTGCAATGAGGATCTCGGTGTCCGCGACTGCTCCAGGGCCCTTCCTTTCGATCGGGATCTGAATTGTCGCTGCATCGCATGTCGCGATGCCAGGAGCTTGAGGGAACGCACCCTCAAGGCCTTCGGATGCATGGTGTGGCATCGGAGCAGGTTTTCGGTTCATGGTTGCACTTGAGGCACCAAAGGCAAACAAGATGCAGGTCCATCATCAACAGGCACTGCAGGGCTTGAAGCCAACCTTCTTAGATGACAAAACGTCAAAAAATGTTAGTCAAAAATTGACTAAGGGGTAGCTCTTCCCAGATCTGTGCTAACTGGCATGGAAAGAAAAGAACTGATGTCAGCGTGCTATGGAGGCACCTATATAGGCACCATGCACGTTACTTCCAGCCCAGACGACGCCAATGACGCCATGCAGAGTCTCTCGTGCGACACGCCAACTGCATGCTCATTGTGTGCGATGTCCGATTCACAGTTTGCAAGCCTCTGAGGTGAGGGTATACCGGTAGTAGTGCCTGATTCTACCTCGTGTGGCACTGCTGAACATGCCTCCTTCTTCCAAAAGGCTCCCCTGCTCATCCCCCATTCGATTGTTCCTTTTGTACTCTCAGTGCGGCGGACCATCTGCCCTCTCCTCACCCGACCCGATGACTTTGTGTTGCCAGGTAGTATTGTCTTGATCGGGCCTGGGTGGTGAGAGTAATTGACTGGGCTAAGAAATGCTTCCGAGAGCGATCGAAAGTGAGTCAAGAGACTGCGTGATCCCCCGTGCTTCATAGAACATGGCTGGTGCCGGAAAGCACAGTGTGGAATACCTTGATTGAACGACTATCGTCCTCAGCCCTCTTCTGCTCCACATACTGTGGGTGAACTTCCCAAGTAGTAACCAAACCTCTATTTGTCAACTGCTGCCTAATTAGCCCTGCTGCCTATCCCCAACTTCTTCCCTGGGATCCTGACTAAGCGCCTAATTATGAGTTTGGTGGTCCGAGGACAGAGGACTGCCAAACTCACGGTGGTGCAGCGGTATCAGTCCGGCCACCACTGCACTGGCGGTCCGACCGTCGGATTACAACTTGGGCAGTCGGACCACCATGGCACCACTGCAACCGCCAGGGAGGTGGCAAGGCGGTCTGAGGCCCTCAATATACTTGGTGGCACTGCCAAGCATATTGCGACTTTCTTCACGCCAGTGGCCTCATAGGGGTTCTTACTCCATGAAACTGCTGGTGGTGAGGAAAGAAAGGGGGCCCTACAGGGCCCCCTCTTGGCCCTGTGCATGGAGGGCATATGTTATGTTCCACTGTGTGCATACAATCCATGTTCCTGTACGGCATGGACTGCAGAGTCCATGCCATGCAGGAGATGCCTTTGGGGCTCCCATTGCGGTGCCCATTTTCAGAGGCACCACCATGGGGCTGTCATAGGAACACCTGCCAGACTCGAGAAAACTCATAATCTAGTGGGCGGTGCTCACGGGGCATTAACACCGCTCCAACACCCCCAAAGTCGTAATCTGGCCCTAAGTGTGATTCCGGCTGCGATCTGCCTAGAATCAGGGTGGGGAGGTTTTCTTTGTCTCCAGCCTGTGGGTGTAGGGTAGTCAGGGTTAGCTGAAGGGTGGAGGAGGGCTTAGGCCTTAGGGTCTGCATGTACATTATTAACTGACCTGCTGGATATTAGTTGCACCGCACTACAGTGCTGTGTGCGTGTGTGTGCGAGTGTGCTCAATACCTACCTGCCTCATATCCGTGGCAGCGTGTATCAGTGCTAGGTAAGTCTATGGCAGTGACAGCCTGCTATTAATTACACCGGACGTGGTGCTGATTTACACATGGATTCCCTGCCAAATGAATACTACGTTTGACATTTGTTTTACCCATGCAACCTTGACCCACGGTGCTGTTTAAAAGTGTTGTTTTTATCTGTGTGTACACATTTCTGATATCGTTGTGATCTGGGGTGCACCATATAACTGTGTGGTATTGAATTATAATAATTGCCGGTGTGGGCCTTGTTGTGACAAAGCTTTGCACCACATAAGGGTGCTAAAATAGGATCTTTCCCAAGTGTGCATATTACTGATGTCCTTTAAACACGGTTGGGCCTAGTACTGTTAGTGATATTTCCAAATGTGATTTATGCCTAGAAATACATGATGTTTATGTTAATATGTGTGTTGAAAACAAACTTTATTTACATACACCACATGTGAAGTCTCTTTTGTGATGGTCAGTGTATTTATTGTGTGAGAGTGCTGTGCCAATACTTTACACATAGCCTGACTGCTCAGTACCAAGCTACCCAAAGGTGAGGGCAGGTTACAAAATGAGTGTAATCACCCACCCCTGATGGTAGCGGTAGGTTCTGCCAGGCTACGTCCTCGTCTCGAGACCAGAGCGTGCCAGTTCCAACACCCTTGCACCATGGTGCAAGGGTGCCTGCATTGGCGCTGGGCAGCAAATTGTGCACCAATGCAGGGGTAAAGGATAGGAATGCACTGTATTTCATAAATACGGTGCATTCCTGCCCTTTCACATTAGCATAGGGCAGAGTGGCAAGAAGACTTGCGGTGCTGCCCTACGCCAATTCCCTATAAATGAGGACCTAAATATGTAGCAGAATTACATCTTTGTTGCGCTTCTACAAAGTCAAGAAGGAATGAAGGACAGCAAAATAATATTTATTTAGCCACGACCTATCCATAGATAATAATGATTTTAAACATTTGCAGCCGTACATCTATTCAACACATTATAGCACATACAATACCTTTGCAAACATCGCTATAAGGAGTTACGTTTGGCAACTTTCTTTCTTTGGCTAAAAAACCATGGAAATTATTTTAATGTGATTAAATGAACTCCCCATTGTGATGTGTGTTTCTTACGTGGCACAACCTTACAGGATGTTGCTGCCTCATCAAAATATGTTCCTTATTTTAACACACTGTTATAACTAATTAATTATGAATATGGTCATTTTTATACTATATGGATTTCCATTTAATCTGCTATTATGTACATTTGCCTACATATTATTCAAACTAAATATGATTGCAAAATAAATGCTCTTTAATTTGTGGAGGTTCTAAAGGAAGTGTCTAAACTAGGGAACGCCAGCTGGAAAGAGCAAAGATTAAAGATCTTCCTTACATAACCAGTTATTTTATACATGAAATGCAACTGCAAAGATTTTCCTGATTATTCAAAAACATGCTAATCGAATGCACCACTGCAGAAGGCCTGAGAAGTCCTTATTTGTCTTCCAAAATATTCCTAATGCTGATTTTGAAACCTACGAAATATAAATCTACAGATGTAGAGCATACAGTTGAAGGGAATCTGCAATTAATTATTGTTAGCCATGGAAAATTACATAATTCTCAACATAAAGTTTCCCTCTCATTTTGTTATGTTTCGTATACAGGCCCTACTGTAGACCCGTTCATATACGCCATAATGTAGAAATACTCGTATATGCCCTATTATGGTCATACTCGTATATGCCCTATTATGGTCATACTCGTATATGCCCTATTATGGTCATGACTGAACATGTCCTATTATAGTAATAGCTCCTAATATAGGCATGATCTTTCACCTACATTAGTTCCCTACAGTACACAACGAGCTCTGAGGGTTGAACGTTATCTAGTCTGTGGTTTGAATACCGAAGGGTTTTACCCGAGCACAGGCATACAGTGTACTCATAAATTATGCATGAGCATTCACCAGCTACATCTCCTGCATAATATGCTTCTTTCATCTGCGCAGAATCCGTAAGATTGCCAGATTTCTTACCACTGAGGCTCTAATTTTGGTTACCCTTGCTCTGGTAATCTCGCGGATCGACTACGCTAATTCTCTATATGCAGGCATTCCAGCTTACCAACTCCACCGCCTGCAGCTGGTGCAGAACCATGCCGCCAGACTAATCGCCCGCCAGTCTAGCCGATGCCATGTTAAACCTCTGATGCAGAGCCTACATTGGCTTCCAGTAGGTAAACGCTGTATTTTCAAGATGGGATGCACCATCTTTAAGGCCCTTGCCGGCAATGGCCCTGCTTTCATTTCTTCCAAATTGCAGCGGTACGCCCCTCCCCGAGAACTGCGTTCCTCCACTCTTAACTTATTGACCGTTGTACCGTTCAAGCGCAAAAAGCATGGAGGACTCAGATTTGCGGTCTTAGCCCCTCAACTTTGGAATTCACTGCCTTTTGAAGTAAGATCAGTGACCCTGTACTCCCAGTTCAGGCAAAAGCTCAAGACCTGGCTGTTCTTTCAAGCCTATCAGTAATACTGCCTCTTCACTCTCTGCATCGTCCTCCCGCCTTGAGCGCCATGAAACCGTTTTCGGTGTACGTGCGCTTTATAAGTACTTTTAACATAACATATGTATGTACAACGTTCACCCCTGACGTCTTCCTCATGTCTAACAAAGACCAATACAAACCATACTGAGGAACGAGACACTTTAGGGTATAAATACACCACATCTTGCCACGGTAAGATAGAGGGAACCGAGACTTCCATGCCGACACACTGACCAGAGACGCTGAGGCTCCTGCTTCCAGTCGCTCCAGCTGACAGCGGTCTAACACAGCCCTTGCGGGGTGTCCAACTCGAGACCAGGACGGGGTCCCACACTCTCTCTATTCAGGTAATGGGGTTCGACTAAATCCTAGAGGGATTCTTGGCTACACACCTACTCACATGCTAGGTACACTTAGGTACATCTAGTTAGGCATCGTAGGAGTATGCGCTTTCTTTTACTAATGCATTTTATATCCATGTATTTATCCATGATTATTGCAATATGGTAGAACTGTACTATCCTTTCACTTTTATCGTACTGCTGATAATATATCTCTGCTATTGTCTGCTGGTTGCTGCAGCACATATATTCTACACTAGAATAACAAATGTTCAATAAATACTTATTGAAACGCCCAGACTGTTTATTCTGTGTAACTCTCTGAGACAAACCGAATAAGTAAGCACGAGTGACTGAGCGAAAAGTAGTACATTGTTTCCACGATTCTGAGGGATCAGGGTTGTTATGATCTAAGGTTGCCAGAAAGTAATCTCTCCCCGATAAGAGGAGATTCTAGTGGCACTGTGAGCTAGCTAATGCAAAACAGGCTAACATACGCGGTGGGGGTGCACAGAGCCAGTCTGACACCAAACCGACAGTTTATGTTATCCAAACGTGCAGGTCCTGCATGGGTACTATAGGAACTACACTACATGGTGCCACCAACGTTGGTTGGGTACTTATTTAGCAGTAGAATCTGAGTAGTTCAGTCGTGCTATTCTCAGAGAACCTACTCACAAAACCCCAGAGACGTCTGGAGTGGGTGGGCACAAAATCCGCCGCAGATGAGTAGTACTAAAATACTATTTATTGGCTGTTGGTTATTCAAGCTTGAAAGGACATAGTGTTCCTACAATTGTGCCTAAAACCTTATCATAGTTTCTTTGAAACATTAGTCTGTGTTCTATACACGATGACTCCCGCGGTCTTAGATCCACTACGAATGCCACTGCCCACGTCAGAGGACGAAGATCCTGAGGATGCAATACAGATTGCACCAAAATTCAGGAGGGACAGTCACCAAAAGACTATTAGAAAATGGTTTACAAGCTAAGGGAGGCATTGTAGTTTTCGTGATTGAGGCACATGAATCAAATAAAACAGAGGCATTCTATTCATGGGTTACACTCCCAGCAGCAAATGCAATAACAAAGACATTTCACTACTATATAAAAGGAGATGCACCACAGGAATATGCCCCGTTTGAGGACATAGAAATTCCCCTCACTTACCAGGAACATTATTACTGGTTTGATGGCACCCTACCCCACGTACGAAGAAGAGTAAGGTTAGGCCCACTTGGAGGAGACGGGGCCACATGGCCAATATTAGCTGCCTACACACCACATTCTGACATTGCCACAATGCCACAAGGAGACTTACTCGTACAACACACAGATTTAATTAAAATCTACAGAAACCTGACAATTCGTCATGAGGACTTTAACAATCCAACCTGCACCCGCTGCAGCAAATAGTACTCCAGTCCAGGGTACAGGAAATAAAATTACTCCTCAAACATTACACGCGGTAATGGGCAAAATGCCCGCAAAACGCGAACAATTACCATTCTGGATAGCTCAGAAAATAACTCAGCTTGAGGCGGTTTTCCCGAATACTACCACCTGTGATAAACACAGAATACTAACAATCTGCTTGCCTATGGGGATCACACCACAAATAGAGGACTGCACCTCTTGGGGTACAGTCTTTGCTGCCATATATACCAGAACGCATGGTATCCCGTCCATAGCAGTAGTACCTGACGTATTGAGACAGATACAAAATGAGTACGGAGCAGACCCTGCCCTTAACTTAGGGATAAAGTTACTAGGTAACTACGAACAGGTATCAGCCATAATACTAGCTAACATTAAGGGGGAAGCAGCTTCAGTGGCGATCCGCCAACGCCTAAGGGAGTTCAGTCCAGCAGATCAACAACACGAACTACCCAAAATAATTGAAACTGCATATGCAGAACTAGGCAGAGACAGTCTAGGTGGGAAAGCATTAAAACCACAACTGGTGGGCAGTTCTGAAAAGGACACTACAAAGCAGACACCTACTTCTTCTAAAAAGAAGTGGGAAAATAAAAAACAATAAAAGTCTAAAGACAACAGATCTCAATCCCGAGGCAGGTCTCCTCAACAGAAGCCCTCTGAAAGGAGGTATAACCTCAAGAATAGGGATAATATTAAAAAACCTGACGGGTATCAGGATACTGATACACAATCCTCTTGTTCCTTTCAGGGTTTATCAAAAAACTCTGAGAGGGAAGGACGGTCAGAACACAGACAAGAGGAGTGTACAAAGTCCAGAGACACGCAACGCGCTGTGGACTACGCACCTAAAAAAAGAAGATAAACAAAAATCAAAACCTCAGTTCAAGAAAAAGAAGGTAGCAGGTCTCAAGATCAGACATGCCCAGAATTCTGAGGACACAGCTTCTGAACGGGGAATGGGCTCTGACGATGCTAGACAGCGTGGCAGAAGTAACAATAGCTCGCCAGAACCTGAAGGAATTTCTGGTGACAGCGGAGTTGAGTGAGTATATCACGGTGGAAACACCTGATACCCGGGTAAGTGTCCCACATAAGTTACATGTAATAACACTCCGGATGGAGGGGGACAAACCCAGAAAAATTAAAGGTCTCTTTTGGAAAAATCTGTCATCAGGTTTTGACATTCTATTAGCAGAACAAGACTGGCCGCCAGCATTCGTCATGGAGTGCCCCAAGGGAGAAATGATAATTTTTCCAGCATTGTCCGACCTCGTTCCCCATACATTTAAAACATGCATATGTGCAGGAGTGGGCGGTTGCCCTAGCTCCAGCATTGTACAAAAATCATGCTGGTTGGGATGAGGATTCAACCCACCACGTGATCCCATTAAAAGTTTCACCAAATGCTCAAAGGCAATATCCTATAAAGCAAGAAGCTAAAAAACAAGTCAGGGAGATCTTAGATCAACTTGAATATCAAGGTGTCATTGAAACATGCACCTCACCAATGAACAATCCTTTGTTCCCCGTATCAAAACCAGACAATACATATTGTCTAGTTTTAGATTACAGACATTTAAACACTTGCACAAAGACATTTGCAGTTCAAAATGCACACAGTGCCGCATTAATGAATAACATTGTGCGGAAAAAATACAAAACTACACTTGATATCTCAAATGGATTTTTCTGCCAAAATATAGCGCCTGAAAGCAAGTATCTGACCGCATTTTCAGCGCTAGGGTCACAACGGCAATTTTGTCGACTCCCCCAAGGGTATAAGAATAGCCCAGGGTTGTTTTCAGCAAGGGTAACAGAGTTACTCCACAATTTGGATGAAGAAGCATTGTCCTATGTGGATGATATTTATCTGACGGACGATGACTTACAGAGGCACTTGACCAGGGTGAGCACCATTATTATGGGATTCGCCTCTGAGGGCAACAAATTTAATTTAAAAAAATCAAAAATTGCCCATCTCAATGTCCTGTTCTTAGGGTATGAGCTGTCAAGTGAAGGAAAAAGCCTAGCAGCTAACTTTTTAGAAAAATGTGCGCTGCTCCAACCTCCAAAATCATTAAAGAATTTACAATCAATTCTGGGATTCCTAAATTTTGGTCGAACATACATTTTGGATTACGCAGAAAGAGTAAAACCTTTCTACGACTTGATAAAACCTGATTTGTCAGTCAGACAATGGACACAGGAACATACAAACATCCTACGTTAACTACAAGAAGACATGATAGCTTCAAAACACTTACAGACACGCGTAAACGTACGCAACTTAGTGATCTGAGTAATAGCGGGTCAATGCGGGTACACTTATTTAACTTTCAATGAAGGTGAAACGGTACCAATCGCATACAAATCACACCTGTACACAAACGCAGAGATGCGTTTCGCTTCAACAGAAAAAATTCTGACAGCAGTGCAGACCACTGTAGCACGAGAAAGAGCTCTGGCTCAGGGTAAACGCATAATTGTCGTGACCCCAGTACCAGCCTTAGAAGCTGTTACAAAGGCTAGCATTCCAAATGCGAAAGCCTTACATCCCAGATGGATACAATGGGCTAATTCTCTTACTGCAACGGATGTTGAATACAGATTTGATCCAAGTTTAAAAACACAAGCATTTCTGCAATACGAACAAGAATATCCTCTACCAAATGAGATTTTGCCTCTAGATCAGTATGAATACATTATTTACACTGACGGATCTGCTCAACCTGCCATAGGGAGTAAGCAAGCTTACAGCGCAGCGTGTGCTATCGTTAAAGGTCGCATGCGCGATGGAAAGTTCCATCCAAGTTGCACTAAAACACAATCTCTAGGAGACTGCACTGCTCAGTTGGCAGAATTAAAAGCACTGACACTGGCACTTGTAAATACGGAACACGAATTCCCCACACTAATTGTGTGTGATTCCTTTTACTGTGTACAGTCGTACAATTAATATTTACATCATTGGGAACAAAACGGGTTTAAAGACGTAAAAGGTGGCAAAGTTAAGCATAAAATGCTATGGGAACAGGTAGTGGAGTTGAGAAACGAACTACCAAGGGCTCACGTGATACATACACTGAGTCATCAGCGTGATGGCGTTCACGTTGAAGGGAATTCATTGGCTGATGAAGCCGCAAAGGGGGCTGTACGCACAGCGTCCGTAACTGCAATCACTCGTTCAAAAACGGGGATAGGCGGTGAGATTATGGTAGCTGTCATTGCTTTACGCAAAGGCAGCACAGCAGTACCAACGAAATTTCCACTCAAGTACTCCTACAAGTTAGATGCACAAAACATTCCATATGCTCAGATTCCTGGAGTGGGGGATAGAGTAATAGCAAATATGGATCGTAGGCAAGGCTTAATTGTAGCAGCACACGAGGGTTTGGGCTCTGCGCATACAGGCGTTACAGCAACTATTTCTTTACTGAAACAGCGCTACTGGTGGCCAGGGTTAACAAAGCAGACCAAAGACTACGTCTTAAAGTGCGACATCTGTCAGCAGATGAAAGGCTCCACCGTAGCACGCCCAGCGCATATCACCATTATTAAAATCAGACAAACCTCTCGCTTGTGTATATTTGGACCACTGCGGACCCTTACAGTCAGATGGGGCCAAGAAATATATCATGGTTGCAGTGGATTCCTGCTCTAGATTCCTATGGGTCTGGCCTCAGCGCTCGGCTGACGCTCGAACTGTTATAAAAGATTTGCGAGTCTTTATCAGCACATACGCAGTTGGCACGTTACATTCTGACCGTGGCCTGGCGTTTAGCTCTCGGGCTTACAAAGAGGCCATGGAAGGAATGGGCGTAGCATTGCGGTACTCCTCTCCGTACCATCCTGAGGGAAATTCTGTTGTGGAGAGGAAAAACCGTGACTTAAAGCAATCTTTAACAGCTAGGGTATTAGGCAAGGGCGGTAGATTGGTCGATCACTTATATGGGGTCCAAAGAGCAATAAACAACCAGCCAAGAAGCTCTCTAGGGGGTGTCACTCCATATGAGGTCCTATTTTGGGACAAGAATGTGGGTACCTGATCTTGATTGTGAAGGCGCAGTGGCGGATGAAAAACCATTTGATATCCATGATCCTTTACCGTTTTACAGGATCTAAATGAATCCAGGACACAACAAAGCAACGTCCACTTAAAACAGACCGCCACTGAGGAAGTCAAGGCAGTCACGGCAAGACCTGTATGGATCCCAAAAGTCGGGGATCCGGTCAGAGAGAAGATTGCAGACAAGAAAGAATTTGGGCCATCCTACAGAAAGCCTGTACCGGTCCTAGCAATCCAAGGCACAAGAACTGTACTTCTGCCACCTCTTGCCGGAAAAAAGGAGAAAAGATTTGTCTCAATTGACTTAATCAAACCACACTATGTGGCCGATACTAAACAGTAGGCCACATGGACTCCACAGTAGCAGACCCCCTCCTCTCGCTACAATCCAAGAAGTTCAAACAGAAAGACTCATCACATTTGAAGAGCCACCTGTACGGAATGAAGGACTAAGCAACAATGCTATGGAACTCGTTCCACTTCAAGAAGTAGTTCATTTTCAAGAAGAAAATCGACTTAATCACCAAGTTGCAATCAGACCAAATACAGACGTCTACGTCAACATTCCTCGTCAAGAGCAAAATCCGATTTCAACAAATCCCGATGCAATTCCAACAATTGATCGAACTGCTTCTGGCTACTTCATGAACTTTGATACGTTTTCACTGGATCCAAGCGAGCCGGAAACGACGCCAGCCAAAAATCACACAAACAAAGACTCATTGACTTTCTGAGCTTTTTTTAGAAAGACTTACCTGGTGTCACCTTGGATAGAACTATGGTATATCACTGGGATTTTATTTTTCATTTTCTGGCTAGGTTTAACAATAACTTTTAGTATGCTTATTAATGGACGATTCCTTCAGCAAAGCTCTACAGCCCAAAAGGTTAATTTGATTTTAAAACCACACCAGTCTTCACATCGTGAAGCTAGAGACTTGTCTTCAGTGAACATCACAGCAGTTCCTATACCGGACTGTATAGTATGGGACAAGATTGATTTCGATATTTTCGGTCCGACTGAACTTTTAAAGCTTAAACATGTATTTAAAATTTCTTTAAGTGATATCATTACCTCCAGTACATTTTGTGATGATTGAGACACTGAAACTGTAAACAATATAATGTCTGATTTAGAAAAAACTGCAGCATTTCCGAACAATGAAATGTTAGAAGGCACTTCAGACTATGATACATTGTACTGTTACCAACATTATGGTCATCATTTCTTGCACAAATCTATAACACCTAGAAATGTATTTGAATACCACCAGTGGGAACACTGCCCAACTCCTCCAAAAGGTAGTTCGCAAACTTTTGCACAGAAATTCACATACTTTTCAGGGTTTAATACATCTGACCCGAAGTCATTTTATTATAAAGTGACAACAACATCAGCACAGAAAATTATGTTGACTAACACCAAACAGATTTACTCTGCTTCCTTTACGGCCCAGTTGTCTACACAGTGTTTCGACCTATGGAAGGACACTATAGATTTAAAATCGATCTGGGGTTCTAGGGACTGGCAAGTCCAGGGAACAGAAGCGCTTTTTAGAGCATGCCTCATTCCACATCAGATAATATTTTTAAATGAAACTGTGCAACAGACATCCTGTCTTGGACTAGCCAAGAACAAGGAAATGAACACACCTGATTTTCCAACACCATCACAGATGGGTGGGAGGCAGAATTCAACTACACATGGGGTAGGATTAGATGACATTCTCCAGTACAACAGGTCAGATCCCAATTGCACAGGATGGCTGATTTGGCCCATTGACACGAACACATGTCAACAGAGATTCCTAGGTGCACCCGAGGGATTTAGTATCCATAGGCCAGATCCAGACTATGTACAGAGACAACACCCGGGGGTAGTGACATCCTACAGTGTTGGGAAGTTGTGCCTTGATTGGCTAGAAACCTCAACACTTAAAGAAGTGAAACATCACTTGACCTTACTCACACCTGATGTAGACCTTAGGGATTTTTACTAGGACCAAGGAAAACACGTCAGAAACGTTTCATATATGCTGGCATTTATGCCTATTATAATGAAAACTGGAAAATATCCCAACACGAGGCCGCAGAAAGGATACGGGAAATAGACCGTATTAACTTAGAGAAGGCATTAGCTGTAGTGGATAATGGGTTAACAACTTTGACCTCCAGGATTTACTCCTTAGGCAACATTGTATCTTCGGCAATAGACATATTAGAACAAGATTTGGCCTTGTTACAACACGGGCAATCTCAGCTACGTTCTATTATGATGTTAAGCTGGACACTACAATTTTTGCATGGAGGCTATGTGCGCTGGCGTTTTAGAAACACCACGTCCCTGTTTTCAGAATACAATCTGACTGATAAACAGACCGAAATGGCACAAAGAGGAGCCAAATATACAATGCTGCGTATTGAGAAACTGGAAAGGTTACCATTCACTGTAGCCGAATCACCATCAACCGAATGGCTAATTCATGGCCAAATCACTCTGCCGGTCACTACGTTTCAGTTTCAATATTGCCTTGAGCAAAGGCAGGCAAATATGAAAAGATGGGTAAGGGATACATTAAGGAAACTTGGGAGTTACCATATAGATATCGATGCCGGAGTGGGGATCGTGAAGTGTATCTGAGTGGTACAAACTGCAAGAATGCTTTAAGCGGTTCTCTCATGTGTCAGGATATTCCTCTGCACGGAGCATGTAGTGGTTCGGTAGCGAACTTATCTTGTCACATGTCAGGGACCCCAGCGGCCATGATCACGCCGGTTTTCCAGCTGCTCTCGAATGGGAGTTACTTAATGCTAAATGATCAAGGTTGCTGTGGGATGCTACCGGGTGTCGCCTATCTGGTCATCGTTAACTCCAGGGTTACTTGCTGTATGCAAGTATTGTTTCCACCACTGAACACAGTCAGGGAGGCGCAGTTATGGCCTTCGTTGAATGTTTCCTTTATACGATTTGATACTTTGAGCAGACTGAAAGCCATGCTTTTACAGCAACCCGTGCCCTTAACCTCCGCTCGAGAAATCTTTGAACTTCAAGTTGCAAGGACCTCGACTGAGATACAAGCGCTTATAAGTACAAACGGCCCCTTTCATTTCAAAGAAATGGTGGGTCGTATCTTTAACATGTCTGATACGAGCGGTATTGTACACCTATTTAAGACCATAGGGTCAGGACTGTTGAGAACCTTTCAGACGGTCCTCGGAGTAATCCCAAATTTTATACACTCCGTATTGGGAAGCGTCTTTGGAGGTCTCCCGCTTATCCTGTTCCTAATTGCAGGAGTCCTGATTGTAATATTACTGCTACGCAATGGACGGCCCAATTTCCGAGAAAATGGCGAACACGCCCATGGAACGGAAATATCGTGAGCGCATGGTGCAGCTTCTGGGCATACCTTGCCTAAGAGAACTGAACGCCTCTTGGTTTCTATCATTTAGACCAGTGTGGGTGGACTGCATCTTACCTGTTCTTCGATGCCTGTTCTGCAGAGAAGAATGCACGTTGGATCTATGTCTAACGTTTCCATCGGATACGCCACTGGACCTGGATGCTATGCGGGATCCCCTAAAGGCCCATGATCCGCGTTGTCCACTGCGTCTTCCAATTCTGATGAATGCATTCCTTGAGAATCCACAGGTGCTGTTTGCGCCTGCAGGGTTAGGTGGCTCCTCCACAGGCACCGAGGTAACAACTGCCGCACAAGCTGCCGCAGCAACGACTGTTGGCAGTGCCAAATTCCATCTGTGTGCGATTGACGTTCTCTGTGAAGTGTTGGATTTGTCGTCTGCAGTGACTAACACCAATAATGCTGTATCTCCCAGCCAGGACACTTAGGGGGTGATTAGGATGTAGGGCGGATCGCCACCGCCCGCATGGCGGTGGCGATCCGCCCGCCATTTCCCACCGCCCGCCTCACATTTCCCCACCGCCATATTAGTATGGCGGTGGGGACCCAGGCGGACGGAAAGACTGTCCGCAGGTTTTCCGCCGGTAGGCAATCCGCCCGATTGTCTACCGGGCGGAAGAGGCCTGCAATATGGTGGCGGTGCCTTGCAGGCACCGCCATCCATATTAGGATGATGGCAGTCACATGCCTTTCCATGGCGGAGACTCCGCCATGGAAAGGCATGTGGAGAATGCCTTTGGGGGCCCGTTGCGGGCCCCCTGGGCGGTGGGGGTGTGGGGGGCTGCACTTGGGGGGTACCCATGGTACCCCCCAACATTGGCATGCACAAGGTGGCAGGCACCGCGTGGTGCCTGCCACCTTGTGCATGCCAATGCACACAGTGCATTCCCAGCATTGTGGCGGGCGGTGCTGTGTGCACCGCCCGCCACAATGCTGGGAATGGAGGATGCCACCGCCACGGTGGCGGTGGCATCCTAATCGCTGGTGCGGGACCGCCGCACCACTGGCGGCCGGTCCCAGCACCGCTAGGGTGGCGTCCGCCCGCCATCCTAATAGGCCCCTTAATCTTGAATTGGCTCATCGTGTCCTGGGAAAGAATTCGGCTTCTCCACTTCGTTTCATAAATAAACGAACACAATTTGGAACATTTCCTAAATTGACACTTTCGCCTGAGAAAGCATGGCCTTATTCTGCTTATAGTGATGCAACTTTTATAAGTGGGACAGAATTGACTTTTTCAAGTGGCAACTAAGAATAGCTCATTTTTAACATTTTTTAACGTCCTTTTAAAAAACCATGTTTTAGTTGTTTTTAAGTGAACTTTTAAATTGTCAAGATTTTAAGTATGGTCATTGTCATCCAATTCGGAAGTGGAGTGGGTGTTATGTTTCGTATACAGGCCCCAATGTAGACCCGTTCATATACGCCATTATGTAGAAATACTCGTATATGCCCTATTATGGTCATACTCGTATATGCCCTATTATGGTCGTACTCGTATATGCCCTATTATGGTCATGACTGAACATGTCCTATTATAGTCATAGCTCCTAATATAGGCATGATCTTTCACCTACATTAGTTCCCTACAGTACACAACGAGCTCTGAGGGATGAACGTTATCTAGTCTGTGGTTTGAATACCGAAGGGTTTTTCCCGAGCACAGGCCTACAGCGTACTCATAAATTATGCATGAGCATTCACCAGCTACATCTTCTGCATAATATGTATGTACAAAGTTCACCCCTGACGTCTTCCTCATGTCTAACAAAGACCAATACAAACCATACTGAGGGACGAGACACTTTAGGGTATAAATACACCACATCTTGCCACAGTAAGATAGAGGGAACCGAGACTTCCATGCCGACACACTGACCAGAGACGCTGAGGCTCCTGCATGCAGTCGCTCCAGCTGACAGCAGTCTAACACAGCCCTTGCGGGGTGTCCAACTCGAGACCTGGACGGGGTCCCACACACTCTCTATTCAGGTAATGGGGTTCGACTAAATCCTAGAGGGATTCTTGGCTACACACCTACTCACATTCTAGGTACACTTAGGTACATCTAGTTAGGCATCGTAGTAGTATGTGCTTTCTTTTACCAATGCATTTTATATCCATGTATTTATCCATGATTATTGCAATATGGTAGAACTGTACTATCCTTTCACTTTTATCGTACTGCTGATAATATATCTCTGCTATTGTCTGCTGGTTGTTGCAGCACATATATTCTACACTAGAATAACAACTGTTCAATAAATACTTATTGAAACGCCCAGACAGTTTATTCTGTGTAACTCTCTGAGACAAACCGAATAAGTAAGCACGAGTGACTGAGCGAAAAGTAGTACATTGTTTCCACGATTCTGAGGGATCAGGGTTGTCATGAGCCAAGGTTGCCAGAAAATAATCTCTCCCGAAAAGAGGAGATTCTAGTGGCACTGTGAGCTAGCTAATGCAAAACAGGCTAACATACGCGGTGGGGGTGCACACAGCCAGTCTGCCACCAAACCCACAGTTTATGTTATCCAAACGCGCAGGTCCTGCATGGGTACTATAGGAACTACACGACAATTTCTGAAGCATCAGGTTTTAAAACATGCATTAAAAAAGAGCACAAATATTCTGTTAATTTCCTGCATGCTGCTCCATATGAATGGTTGTAAATTCCAAAGTTACTATTTTTAGCAACGTGGTGTGCATCTGGTGCTTCACATTTGACCTGTAACTGATGGGGTGTTAGCATTCTAAGGCCATATGTACGAAGGCATTTTGCATTTCATAATGGTGTGCGAATCGCAATTTCGGGCCGGGATCTATGACATAATATCTAAATCACAAATATCAACCTACAGAAATATCGAGTCCTAAATATCGATGTTAAATATATCGTCTCTCTACACTTATAAAGGTTAGGTACAATAATATTGAAAACAAATTATCATTTTACAGTAATATCGAATAAATATATACAAAAATATCCTTTTTTAATATATACATAGTTAAAAATAGTAAATATTAAATAGTTTAACATGTAACAATAATATAATATAAATTAAATATTTTTAAATAATATTTAAACTATATATAAATATATACTTATATAAACAAACACACAAACATATATATTTATATATATGTGTATGTTTATGTACACTTATTTAATGTAAAACTATTAAAGATATTAATGTAAATTTATATTATTATTTTCTAAAAAAATTATTTACGAATAAAACAAGTATAGATATATATAAATATGTATATATACATATAAATATATATGAACATATGCAAAAAAATACAAATTTTAATGAATGAAGAGCAAAAAAATAAATGATAAATTAATTATACATAAAAAGCAAACATATGTTTTGCTAAAAATATCTTTAAAATTATAAAAAAAACTTCTATGTATAAAAAATATAAAATTAAATACACAAACACAAAATAATATATAATAATACTGCAAGCCAACCTCCTTATGGTGAATAGAGGTGAAGCAGAAACAGGTAGACAGAGAAAGGGTTTTAGAAAGCTAGTTTCCTCAACTTGGAGAGGGCTGCTAAGGGTATAACCCCACAGACCCGCCCCATAAATGGAAGTGGACACCCCTCTGGCCTTGTAGAACTCAACCATTTCCTTAACGGGTGACTACCCAGTCTTATTGAGAACCTAAAGATCCAGTAACAGTTCCTACTCATTTTAGATTTAGCATTTAGAACCTGCTGTGCTCAGGTACCATTGCTCGTAAAAAAAAGGCAATAAAAAAATTATATTTTTAAAACTATATTAATAAAAACTATATTAACAACACAGACATTTTTGAAAACGATATTGCTTACCTTGAAAAATTTATATTTTTGTCACCGATTTTTCTGCATCACAAAATTTATGTGTCACGATATTAAAAACTCAATATTAATGTAGCTCTATAATTCTGACTTGATATTTTGTCCAAATACCTTCGGGTCATTAGGAAATGCAAAATGCCATTTCGGAATTTACAAAAGGCATCTGCGGTGGTGCAAAATGTGATTCCAACATAGTAGAAATTGCAAAATAGGAAATCACAAATAGGGATTTTCAAATTGCAAATCACTAACCACATGTACAATGGATTTCCTAATTGAGACTAAATGGAAAATGGCCATTTACGAAATGCAATCACCATTGATTCGGATCAGGTAGCAACCAGGTGCAAACTATAAAAAGGCACCCAAAAAGCATCAGGCTCTTGAACTATGGTGGCTTTGTACGTTCTGGTGAGGAAGATGAGGATTTAGGATTTGAGGCTAGAAGGAGGAAGAGACAGGATAGGATATTTAGGGTGAGGGTAACCATGTTTTAACAGACTAAGGAGGAGATTTATGAGAGGTACAGACTCAGTAGTCTGGTAATTCTTGATTTAACTGCTGAGTTACAACCTTAACTGCAAACCCCAACACTCAGACGTAACGCAATTCCACCACATGTGCAGGTATTGAGTTGCATACACCTCTTAGCTTCTGGCAGTTACCACAGGGCATCGCAGTGGCAGGGGGGTGTCTCAAAGTGCCTTATCCAGGCTCTTTCACAGATTCATGGGCATCATGGTCATTGAAATCAACCAATATATGGGACTCATTACAAGTCTGGCAGTCCACGGACTGCCTGACTCGCGGGAGTGCGGCGGTGGCGGTCTTCCAACCGCTCTACTAGGACCAGGGCGGTCGGGCTCCCCTGGGACCACCGCAATCTGGCGGTGGTATGGCAGTCTTGAGGCCGCAATATGCTTGGCGGGGCTGCTGTGGCCCCGCCAAGCATATTACAAGTTTTCTCACTGCTACACTTTTCATGGCGGTGCAACTGTATAAAAAGCGTGGTGGTGAGGAAACAAAGGAGGCCCTACAGGGACCCCTGGTGCCTCACGCATTTTGGATGCACACCAGTACCTGCACAGCATTGACTGCAGCAGTAGTAAGCCAGGAGCACTCTTCACTTCCAGCACCTTCCTAGGCTTCTGGGTTGTGGCCACACCTTGTATTTGTGTACTTCTTGGTCTGACAATATCATTCTGCACCCAGATTGTGACTTTTCCCATTTGGAAATCCAGTTCCAGTTCCAGTTCAAAAACCTTTATTTCGGTCGTTAAGACCATAAAAGTATGTATGCAGTTTCCAGAAACGCCGGCAGACAGAAGGAATCCCCTTATCCGGAGGCTTTGATTTTATTCACTAGTAAGATCGCTATATACTTCTTTTAGCGCAGAAAGAATAGAAAGTGACATCCAGCTATCTACAGATATTACTAATCCTTCTTGCCTGTCCAGGCGATGCATGTCCATTGGACAATCAGTATACCCTTATTGAAATCACATCAGGATATCTTTCTGTATTTTGCGGCATAAACTGATGTCCCATCGTCATTTGTTTTAGAGGTTATCTTTGAAATATCGTATTGTCCTTATTCAACTGTGCATCATCATAGGTTTACTATCCAAATTAAGAATTCATCAATTGCTTTCACTGTGGCCGTCTTCCTGACAAAGGCACCTTGGCAGTGCCGAAACGCGCGTAGAATTCCACCAGTCAATTGAATTTGTGCCACGTTTCTGATAGTGTATTGCAAATTTTGTGCTGATTTATTAATTCATGATAATGTGTTATCATTCTAACAATGTTATTAATCTGTTTTTAGTATGGTTGTGAGTTTGTATGATGGATATGAAAGTGAATGAATGATTTAAAATACATTTTCTTTCACGGTTTAAAAACTTAATAAATGCTAACTTTTTGTATTTTTGCTAAATTGATTATTGTCTTTGGTTCTTTCTGACAATTATTACATATGCAGGAGCATCATATGGTCTGCATTTTGGTTGCCTTAAATCTGTACACTTATTGCAGTACAATCAAAATCATGACAATATAAGATTAAAAACACATCCAACGAACATATAAAAGTCAATGTGCAACATCTTTGCGTGCAAAAGAAATTTAGCTGCACTGGCCTACAGGCAGAGCCAGTAGGCTCAGAAAAGTGCAAGTGCATTACTAACGAGAAAAGAAAAACACAACGTGGGTCCAATAGAGAACAGGTCGATTGCAGAGACCAAACAGTACACAGTGAGTCCAATAAAATCAGTGGAAATAAAAGTATACATACAAGAAATTACACGTATAGTATCTCAGTTAAAAATAGTCATCTTCATGGGTAAAAATCTGGAACAATAAAAAGATTAAAACAAATTTTTCTCTCTCCTTAGTATGAGCAATAAGAAAAGTCTATGCATTAGCAACTGGTGTGGTTATTATTATCTTTTTTTATTTTTTTTTCTAGGAAAGCCCAACGCCTGCGCCACATCGAATTTAAAAAACGGGAAACAGCAAAGACAATGGGCTTGGAGGTATACTTCAGAATTCTAAGTGCCTCCTGGCAGTGCACAAACCCCATGTTCCTGCACAACTGTATAAGCCAACACTGTCTTGCAGATTTGTAGCCTGGACAGAAAAATAAAACATGCAGCTCTGACTCCTCCTGATGGTTACAGGCTGGGCACCCACGTTGGGCAGTTCCAGACCATTTGCAAGTGAAGGCCCGTACTAAATCTAAACTGAAGATATAGTTTTCTTGCTGGGAAAGGTAGAATATCATCCAGGAAGGGTTCTAATTTATACTCATCTTTTACAGTAAGGAATTCAGCTGTCAGAACGCCTAGATCCGGATTCCCATGAATGACTTCCAATTTATATGTTCGATAAATTCTCACCAGTTCAGCACGTGAGACTGCAGAACATGTTTCTTCAGGGTTACTCCAGAGGGTTGGTTTGCCTATCCTACTGCACTCTTCCCTTATGTATGCGAACCAAGCAATTTTTTCTACCCCAGGAAGACCCAGTAACTCTTTAGTTTCTGTCTGATATTCTGCCAGTTCCGGAGTCACCCACAACCTACGCCAGACAATTAGGGTCTTAGGGCAATCTCATCTCCAATCGGCTTTATACCTAAATCTAGCCGCAGGGGGGGTTAACGGGGTGCTGGAAGGGAGACCCAAAATCTGTCTTAAAAAGCTGTTCTCGACTTTGCTTAGATAACTGCAAGAACAATGTCCCCAGAGTTCAGCCCCATACATTGTGGCACCCCTAGCTTGTGCCTTGTAAATTTCAATGATAGGCCCAGTAGGTTTATAGGAGGAATCCCTCAGTAATTTAGCAATCCCACCAGTAGTCTGTGCTAGCTTAAGCTTAGCTTTGGCAATTTGTGGCCCCCAGTCCATATTTTCAGTAAGGATGACACCCAAGTAGTCAAATACAGGAACCCTTTCCAGGACAGTCCCATCTAAATGGGGATTAGGGCGTGTTTTCTTGGCTGGGTTGAAGACCATAAACTTGGTCTTCAAGGTATTTATCTCTAGCCCCCTGTTATTACAAAAGATGACAAAACTGTCCAGTATCCTCTGTATTCCCATCGGCGACTTAGACATCAAGAGGGTGTCATCCGCAAACATCAGTGCTGGAACCTTTGAGTTTGCTAACTTTGGGGCATCGTTGTCCTTAACCTCAGTGAGTTGGGCAATAAGTGCGTTGACAAAGAGGCAGAACAGTGTTGGTGCGAGCACACAGCCCTGCCTCACTCCTCTGTCAACTGGGAGTCGTGGGGTTAATTCTCCCCCTTTCCCACATCTTACTTGGGCGTAGTTGGCATCATGCAGCTTAATAAGCAAGCTTAAGAGGTAGGAAGGAATCCCCAAATCTCTTAGTACCCCCCATAGTTTGTCTCTGGGCACCAAGTCAAAAGCCATTTTCAGGTCCACGAAGATTAAATAGAGGCTGTCACCCTCCATTGTCACCGTTTTCCAAAATATAAGTTGGAGTCTGTAAATTTGGTCAACGGTGGAAGTGTTCTTCCTGAATCCGGCTTGGTAGGGGCTTAAAATATCATTATCTTGCATCCACCCCTGGATACGGTCTAAAATTACCCGTGCAAACAGTTTTTGTGTGACATCGATCAAACTGATTGGTCTATAGTTTGCAGGGAGTAGTGGAGAACCCTTTTTAAAGACTGGGACAATTTCTGCCCCGGCCCATGTATCGGGGATCGGCATGCCGTTCATTATAGCATTAAATAGTACCCACAGATAGGGACCCCAAATTGTTGGTTCTTCTCGAAAAAAGATCCCCTGGGAGCCTATCTAATCCCGGTGCTTTGCCTGCGGGAAGTTTCTTGATTGCATTTGAGACCTCGAGAAGGGTGATCCCAACAACCACTCCATCAGTATACCTAGGTGAGGAAGTTATTACCTCAGCTGCCAGGCCGGTATCTACACACGAGACCCTTTGGGTGGCAGTGTAACTGCCATTATAGGGGCCAGGATCTAACTTCATTGTGTATAGCGCCTGAAAATGGTCTGCCCACTTTTCTGCTGGTATATTCGGCTCTATGGCTGGATTACCTTCCCTGCTACCTGTTCTAACTATGGCCCAGAATTCCTTCATATCCCGATTTAATAGGGCGGTTTTTATGTCCTCCCATTTATTCACTTCCCAGGACTGCTTTGCTTGGCAAACAGCCTCTTTATATAAAGCCCTCTTACATTTTGTTATTAGCTTGTTTTTTTCTTTGATGGCTGCTATCAGGGCCCGTTTCGCCTTTCGGCAATTATCGTTAAACCATGACTGAGTTGCCGATTTTCTTTTTTTAGGGCGCATTTTCGGATAGAATATTTCAGCCAATTTGGTTGCCAAGCTTACATGGAGTTCTCTGACTTGATAAATAGGGGCTAACTTGTCCCCTTCAGCAGAAACGCTGCTAAGTTCTTGCAGGACTGGTACTACAACTTCATAGAGTGCACTCAACTTCTCAGGTGATTGCTTTATTGCCCCCCACTTTATTCTTCTTCTGTTATTAGTAAGTATTGACCTATTCTCGGGGGGGGACTACTAGCCGGGGCAATACCTGAGTCCGGCACCTTCAATACCGGTGCCAAGGCGTTATGGTCACTATCGTGCCGCGGTAGAACGGCAAAGTCAAGGACCCTAGGCCATGATCTAGTCTCCACTAGGATATAGTCCAGGAGAGAAGCTTGGCCAATTCTACTAAATGTTAATTTCCCTGGCATATCAGAGATTGTGCGGCCATTGCACGCTCTCAGAGAGTGAGTTAGCAGAATGGCGTTGATTTGGAGTGCCAGGGGGGACCAGGCCTTAATCGGCTGGATTTGCGGGTCAGGAATAGACCACTGGGAGTCCTCTTCGTTGGAAATTGGATCGAGAATGCCAGGGAGGGGCTCAAATTGGCAGTTAAAATCACCCCCAATGATCAACCTCATGTTGGGGGGGACGGTAGGAATAAAGGAGTTTAGTACATCAATGGTTGGCGATTCCTTACTCAAACTTACGGGTCGGGAATAGACATTAATAAGGGCAAGCTTCAGCTTAGTTGGAAAGCTAAGCATTACACATTGGATATCACTGGACGAAGTGTACAAGGGACTTGCTATACAGCCCACGTGTGAGCCGACCCAAATGGATAAACCCCCAGACGGTCTACCCCTCTCTCTTATAGCAGCTGGTATATTAAATGACGCAAATCCCACCCTTGTGCAGTCGTCCCTTGCCCACGTTTCTTGGAACATGCAGATGTCATACTGGTCCACAAAAAGCCCCCAATCAGGGCAAGACAGTTTACTTTTGAGGCCAGCAACGTTCCAAGACAGGATCTTCAACTTACTACCTGTATATAGGATTTCTCTGGGGGCATCAGGGCGGTGTGCGGTTACAGTGGGTGGGTTTGCCCTAAGTGTAGTATTATTGGGAGAGGCAGAAGGATTGAGAGATATGGGTCCGGGGAGATCTCGTGGGCCCACAGGGCCCTTGGTCCCCTGCAAGGTGGCTACAGCCCGAGCCTGCGTTTCTAGCCCTACCTCTAAGTAGGAGGGCTGGCTTAGATCCCCATGTCCAGGCTCCACTCGTCCTCTCGGGGGCGTCAGAATGGTCTTTCCATGGCCCAGTCCCAGTATCCCTGGTTGTCAGTCCACTTCTTCCAGTGCCCCAAATCTGTTGGTTACAGGCAGATTATAGAGTAGAGGTCTGGTGGGAGGGTGCCTGTAGCCAGCGTTCTGATGGTCAATAGGCTGCCTGTCATAATCTGAGATTACATCTGCCCTACCAGAGTTATAGCAGTGGGAATAGAAATGGTCAAGCGGGAGGGCTCTCACCTCTGTGTGGGGCTCTATGGGGCTAAATTTCTGACTTAGTAGCCTGCGTACAATCTGGGGATTTTTAAAGTTAATGACCACACAGTCCCCTTGGATTGTTTTTTTGCTGGATCCCACCCAAGCAACTCTCCAGACCATTAGAATTTCCCCAGCCCTTTCATAGGGGAGCTGCCTATGCCTTGCTAGCCAAAACAAACTTTTATTCCTCAAGTCTAGTTGTGACTCCCTCTGGGTATTATTAAGTAATGGTACCCCTGCCAAAATGATCACATAGGGGGATGAGGCTGGTGGAAGGTTTATGATTGGCTGGGTGACTGCTTCCAACCTACCCACTGGACACTCTTCCCTCCCTGACTCTTTTCTACTTGTGCTAGGCCCTGGTACACTGTTGGTACTTTGATGGGTACTCCGCATGGTATGGGTTATAGCATTATTCCCAGCCTCACAGTGAGGTTTCCTCATAGTTGGATTCACTGTCCGTTCTTGCCCCCGTTGTACGCCGGGGCACTGAGGGGTGCGACTGATGTCTTGGCTAATGATCGACTGAATAATGGGGTCTTGAGTCCTAGGTGTCACTTGATTGCCTAGGGGAGCCCAGCTGGTAGGATCTATCTGGCAACTGGAATCACCCCCCCTCGGTGCAGATTGTATTGTATTGGCACTGACGTGCGTTTGCCTTAGATCCCCCATGGTTGTCAGATTATTTATTTGATCAACTAAAGGGGCAACTTCTTCCTTTAGAATAGCTCTGAATTGGGTCAGCAGGTCTGCCAGTAGGGTCTGAGCCCAGGATGGATACTTTAAATCTATACCGGTATTAATAGTGAATTCTGTTATTGGATTTGGCTTGGGTGTATGTTCTGCACTTGCCTCGTGCCCCCCTTTCGCTTTCTTGCTCTTAGGTGCCCCCCCACCTGCTTGCTTACGTTTCCCATTCTTGCAAATGCCTGCGCCCGCTTCCCCCTTTCTAGTTACAATTGTCGAAACATTTACTTGTTGTGGGGGGGACGGGGGAGCATTTCCAGGCACTGCGGGAATAATATTAGGAGTAGGCAAAGCTACTAGTGGAAAGGAAAGATCTGGAGTTATTGACAGACGCCTTTCAGTGCGTTCTATTTCTGTTGTGACAGCGCCTATAGCCTTTTGTAGCATTCTGTCAATTGAGGTTGGGAGGGGCGGGGAGGAAGGGTTTACTTGGGCCCGAGACTTTTTAGTAACACAGATACGTTTCCCCATTGCTCAACTTACGAGGAATCCTCAATATGACCGCCCTTTATGCAAGTCAAACAGTCCAATGGGCAATAAACAAACACACAAGCCTATGAACAATATAATAAGTAAAGGACCCGAAAGAATGAGTTAGGCTCGTAGGTAGAGGTAACCATTAGTCTACACCCCTTGGGATCACAGTAGGTGGGGTCAAGCGACCATAGGCATACAACAATTAGAATTTGTGATGGTAAGGGGGGTGCCAAGAAGGACCCAGTCTACTTGCCGTGGAGGGGTGCTTGTCAAAGTGGTCCTGCGGTGAAATATCGGGTACCGCTCTGCTGTATACTCTTGAAGCGTATGTTCTTCCTCAAGCACAGATCTTTAGAGTCCACTGCAGGATGACCAATTAGCAGCGACTACAGGATATTTAGTGGTGGGCAAGCTGGAAGGCCTCAATGCAACAAAGGAAGTATTCCCCTTGATCTACGTCGAAAGTTGGAATCAAGGGGGATGGCCCTACCCTGCCTCTTCCTGACAATGACGGGCAAGGACGGGCCCGCCCTTGGTCCGGGCTTCGCCCGGGCGCGTCCCGCGCCCCGGGAAAGATAGCAGCGCTTTTGAGCGCGTGTAGAGCTCCTCCCCCACACCTGTGGCAGCTGAGTTAGGTCGCAGGGCACCCTGGGACTTGAAGTCCCACCAGGGTCTAGTGCGGCTCTGCGAGGATGGTAGTTGCAGCTCTGCACGGAGGTGAGAGTCAAGATGTTACACCCTGGGACGAGATTCCCACCAGGGTGTTGCTGATGCCACGGACTGTCCCCAATAGGCAGGAAAACAGCTTCACAAAAAAATTGTGATTTCTTAATTGCGAATCCGTAGGAATCGCTATTAGTAGAAACGCCGGTTGCATACAGACAGTTTTGCGATTCCCAAACAGCAATTTCTACGGATTCGCAAATAAGGAATTTCGTGCATATGGCGCCTAGATCTTCAATAGAACTCTCTGGTGAAACACTGTGGAATCAAATGACAAATTGCTGCTGCTGCAAGAATATCGTTCACTCGGCATGTAATTTTTTTAATGAAATCAACAAGGAAGACTATGTAAGTGTATAGAAAGCCTACTCTAATTTCTCTTGGTTGGACCACTGTGCATAACTTTCGTTAAAAAATCATGAAAGTAGACTGTTTTATCTTAAGCTGTGCATCATATCCCCTTCGAGGTTCAAAATGTTGAACATGATTCCTAATAGTTAAAAAAATAACATGAAAAAACGCAAACTAGCTAGCAGTACAAATGTTTGTATTACCTCACAAATTGAAATGCTTCGAGACACAGCAGTAGTACTATACAAGGAGGGCAGTCCAAAGTAGTTACAGACTGGGGTGGAGAAAAGCCCTTTGATTCATCTCAGCCTGCTACCTCCTGGTCAATTATTACCCGTTCCCATTCTCTTTGAATAATGGATGTGACCGCCAGCGGACTTACCTTCAAGGCACAGTGTCTGTGTACAGTTCTTTTGGTTTCTAATACAATCCTAATCTGTTAATTTGCAAGAGGCCATGACTACAAATGGCTTTTGATTCTCAAAGTGTATTGTTGCAGTACATATGCGTGTTTACAAAATTCATGCAGCTAAGTTACTTGATAACTGCGAAACTTTCACTATTTAAACACCCTGTGGAAAATACAGGCAGCCATTGCATGAGGTTTTGAGGGAGTAATCTAAGTGTGACATAAGATACGAGCTCCAACTAAGACACATAATCAAATTATTCAGAAATAAGCTGCTAATTATGGTCAAAGAAAAGCCAATGGATTAAGATACCCTATGTTTATTTTCCTGACGAGCTGTTTCTAAAGAATTCCATTTTACTTTTCACATACTCAAATCAAATCAAAACAAGCTTTATTCGGTTAAATGAGACATAACCATAAAAGCAGCCTAAAAATTGTACATATCTTCATATTTCACAATATACAATAAAACACATGAAATACATAAAAACACGCAAGACTAAAAAGAAACCCCAAGCGGCGGACCCTGATAGCCATATACATTTAAGTGCTTTGTGCAAAATATCCAATTTATAGAATAATAATAACTCTAATAACTTCATTATACAACAGAATATATAGGTAAAGTGCATTACAGTTTTAGCACATCAGTAATCTGTCTAGAAAGACCTGATATATAAAATGCAATATGCACAATGTATATTTAAAAGCATAAAAACATAGTGTACAACTATAGATATTGTTTACAAAAAGTGCTGGGTGCAGAGTAGTGCAAAATTATCCAATTCAAAGCTAAACCATTGGTTCAATAACTTCATAGTGCATCATAGAATAAGGATAAAATACATTCCCATAGAAAATCATAATTGTAACTGGGAAAACAGAAAGAATAAGGATACCAGATACATAGGATATAATCTTTACAGAACCTATTGCACAAATATGGGCTCATTTATCGGAATTTACATCATTGTTTTCATAGACAAGGGCCTCGAGATGAGAATTGCTATGTCGTATTTTAATTGACTTCTGGATATAGGTCACCACTGCATTGCAGACTCTAATATTTACCAGACTACAAACATATTCAAAAGCTGTATTATACGTAAAAAGTCTCTCCTTTAAAAATAATGGTCGTAGGAGACTCTCCCTGGCATCTCTATAAAAAACACAGAATAAAATAAAAATGCAATGTTGTCTGATCTGATCTTCCATCGCATGGGCACTTTGGGGGATTTTGGTTCCACTTGCCCATCGTTGGAAAGGCTATTAAAAGATGGACTAATCCCATTCTCAATCTAGTGAGATAAAATCTGTGTTTTGTATTTGTAATCTGCAGTAGATAGAAAGGTATCCCGGGCCCAGATGTCCTGTCCAAGTAAGCCTTGGTCATTGATTTCTGACTTGCATTTACATCCCTTAACCAATTCCGTGATTCCATTAAATTATTCTTCAAGTCTTTTTTTTCCATAATTAAGTATTTGAAAGGGATTTTTAAAATTAGTATTTATGGCACATTCATTTAAATGGTTTTTGATATAAACTAACCATGGTATTTTAGTTCCTTGATCATGGGCAACGCAATCTTTAATGATGTCCTGTGTAAACTTTGTACCTTCCTTACTCCAGATACCATACCAGACATTTAGACTTATTGTACTTATGAAATCATATATATAAGGGGCATCTAATTCTTTATGCACACTAAATACCAGGGTGGAGCTGGGTACAGCTAACAGCCGTCGTAAAAATGTATTTTCTTGGGTATAAAGGATCGTACAATTTGCCCCTCCCCATAGTGTTGCCCCATAACAAATCTCAGTAAGGCACTTGCTTTTATAAAGTGTCATTATTTCCCTGATGGGCTTATAGCCCATTTTTTGTGAAAATCTAAAAATTGACTCGGTTATTCTCATGAATTTTAATTTACAATGCTCGATATGGGCTCCCCAGTTCCCCTTATCTGTGAATACCAGCCCTAAATATACAAACGATTTTGTTTTTACAATGGAGACATTATTTATATGATGATTCTTGGTTTTTGTTTTTCCTTGTCCACAAACCATCGTAAAGGTCTTTTTCAGATTAATTACTAGGTCCTTTTCCTGCATATATTGTGCAAATTTTCCGATAAGGGTCTGCAGCCCATTCGCAGTTCTTGATAATAAAACCGCGTCATCCGCGTAAAGTAGAGTCGGAACAGCACGTTTGGCTACTTTGGGGACATCTGCGTTTAACTTTTGCAATTCCTCATCTACACCATTTATTATAAGGAAAACAGTAGTGGGGCGAGCACACACCCCTGCCTTATTCCCCGTCTTACCCTGAAGCTAGCAGTGCATTCCCCGTCTAGCCCATAACGAACTCTTGTGGTCAGGCGGCTGTATATCTGTGAAAGATATATAATAATGTCATTGGGAGCGCCCTTTCGAATCAAGGTTTGCCATAATTTCGCATGATTTACTAGGTCAAAGGCACTAGTTAAATCAATGAAACAAAGGTGTAGATGGCCCTTTTTTATATTTGTGTATTTACTAATCAACAGGTGTAGATTAATGCATTGTTCAATCGTCCATATTTCCCTCCTAAACCCATATCGTGATTCCGTAAGGATTTTGTTTTCCTCTACCCATATTTCCAGTCTCTCTAGCAGTATCCTACCCATCAATTTTGAGGTTGTGTCAAGAAGGGAAATAGGGCGATAGTATTTGGCTTCACTTCTGTTGCCCTTTTTAAAAATTGGCACAATTATGCTTTCAGTCCATGTTTTTGGTATTGTGCCCTCTGCAATGATGTTAAACATTTTTTGTAAAAGAGGGGCCCAGAATCCAATATCGTATTTGAAAATGTCTATTGGAACCTCATCAACACCGGGTGCCTTGCCATTTGCACTTCTCACTAGTGCCAATGTCACTTCATCCAGTGTGATAGGGGCTAAATTAGGTGACTCAAAAGTTATAAAAGTTTGGTTATTTGATAATTCTATGGTACCATCAGGGCCACTTTTTTCCACTAAAATAGGGGTTTCATTTTCTGCATTAAAAACCTGGCCAAAGTAACGTATCCACTCTTCCGGCTGCACCAGACTCTCAATTTTAGTAGCACAATTTTCTTTAAAAAACGGGTGGTTTATAGTCTTCCAAAATAGGGATGAATCTTTTGTATTTGCGGCCTGGGAAAGTTTTTCCCAGGCGTTATATTGTTTTTTTTGCTTTCTTTTTACTATGGACTGTTTATATAAAAGTCTCTGTTTTTTGATAAGTTCACTATCTCTGGGCTTGATTTTTAAAGCGTTTTTTACTGACTGGTTTGCCTTTGTGCATTGTAGATCAAACCAGCCAACTATTTTCTTTGTTTTTTTCTTACTCTTAGTTTTCAATCCTCTAGAGATTTCAGCAGTAATATTACAGAAGGACTCCATAATCTGATTGTCAGTAAGGTCCACCCTATTACAAACTTCTATATCTTGTTTACAGTTGTTAGTTAAAACCTCCATAAAATCTTTTGGATTTACTCCCGATCATTTAATAGATATACCATTCCCCCTGAGTAGAAATAAAGGGGACTAAACGAGGTCCAGTCTGATAGATGTCATCTATTCTAACTGTTAGGAGAAGTGGAAGGTGAACACTAACACAAACTATTTTCACCTCCATTTTCTCTATTTGCTCTTGGCCATGTGCCGAGATTAGAATGTGATCAATGATTGAACCTTGGCCATGTCCTTCAAAAGTCGGTAATTGGGGTTGCCCATCCGATGTATACTGATCTAGTAATTCTAGGTTATATTTGGACATTACTTCATTAATGGATTCACCATAGTGATTATGGGGGAAATGGGAATAACTGTCCCCACACTCATTTCCATACCCACAGAGCTTTCCATCTGAAATGCTAAATTTTTGCTATTGAAATCTCCGGCCCAAATCGAAAGATAATCACCCTTTATTTCTTTTAAAAATAAATCAAGCTCCCTCTCGAGTACCAGTATCACTTGATTTCTGGTATTATCAAAAACATTATTATAGAAATTAATTACTACAAAACATTGGTGGTCAGAAGAAAAGAGCCACAAGAATTGGAAAAAGGGAGAATCAATATAAACTTTCTTCACAGTCAGTGGGCATGTAACTGAAAGTAAAACTGCTAGGCCACCCTTTGCTCTTCCATTCCGTGAAGGTGTTGCTTGAGTGTCCACAGTTGAAAAACCATCAATATGGAAGGGTTCCGTATGCCAAGTCTCTTGCATGCAAATAATTTCACAGTCATTTAAAAAAACAGGCCATGTCTCAACGTTCAATTTCTTATTTATACCCGCAATGTTCCAAGTTACTAAAGTCAATTTTCTAGATTTCAATTTTTGAATTGCAGGTAGTATCTCTGGTGGTATCTCATCAATGGGGCCAGAATCTTGTACCATATCCTCTTGTAGTCAGTCTACATCGCTACATCTTCTGAGGGGTAAGAATCTATTAAGCAAAGCAAGTGGTCTAGACTTTTCCATTTTTGTAAGACCATGTCCAGATTGACTGGAATTTCTCGTATCCGGCTTATAGAAGTACCCTAGTGGAACCCCAGTGATGGTTTTATTCTGGTGTTTTAATGATATCTCCCAATTATTACATAGATCTTCTAGCAGAGTCTTAACCATCTCCGGGTGTCGAAAGAAGACTACAACACAGTCCCCTTCGCAATATTTTTGTTGTTTCCCTACCCAAGGTACTCTTCTTACCATATTAATACTTTGAGACAAGGTATTTACGTCATATTCACAATGATTATTAAACCAGAATACAAGCTTATTTTTCAGTTCGTCCCAATCCTCATTTATACCATCCTTTAATTCTGGCAAATTTTTCAGAATAATCGTATAAAGTGTAGCCTCGGGAGGTAGATGTAATGGTCTTTGGGGCCTAATAGGTAATGGTTTGTAACCGTATTTGTCCGCTTCTATAATATTTGGTCTCGCCTTTTTTGTCATTTGGTTGGCCAATGTCATAGGACGTGACTCAATATTGGTTTCTTTCTTGTCCCTTTGTCCAACAGTATTTTTTCCTTCATCCAACGGTAGTGGCCCCTGTAGACTGTATGAGGGATCGTTTGTAGTAGTTCGGGGGTTATTAACCATTGCTGTTATGTTATTTGTAGCGTGTTGTATATTTCCCTTTTGGCTTTTCTCCTGTATTGTCGACTCCCCGATTCGTTTAGAGATACTAGCAACATCATTCTTAATTTTTAGGATTTCGGATAACAAATTTTTCTCAATTGAGTCAATTTTCTCATGTAACTTTTTAAAAAGTAAATCCAGGTTATGAGGATAATCATGACTTTGAACGGCCCTCGTGCCCCCACTCTGTTTTTGGGGCAATGGCTGTTGTTGTATTTGGGAATGTTTAGTGGGTTGTTTCGTTTTTCCCTTCCGTTGCTATTTGCCTTTAATTACAGGGGATGTCGATGGATCTAAGCCTTCTGTTAATACTGATATCTCCAATAGTGATGTTGATACACAAGGCGCTACATTATGGACCAACGCTGTAGTATTGTTTTGAGGATAAGTTATTTGTAGCTGAGTCTACAGCGATTGTATCCACAAATGTATCTTCAACCACATTATTTAATGCGATCTTTGTTGCTGCTAGGCGCTCCTCAACATTAACAATCTCGCTATTAATTAGTCCCATCGCAGTATTTAGGTAGTTTGCTATAGGTGCACTTAGTCTTGCATTCTTATTTTTACTCCCAGATGCAACACTTGCGAGCTTACGTTTTCCCATGATTATATTCACCAGTAACGAAACACACAGGAGGATGAGATACTATATGTACGATTATATAGAAATGGCTTCAGCCGCTCTTACCATGTTTCGGGATGGTTGGTAGTGGAGCCTTAGGGACGTGGCCCAGCCCAGCCTCTTCCAGCTGGTGACGGGCGCAAACGGGCCTGCCCTTGGCCCGGGCTTTGCCCAGGCGCGTCCCGGGCACGCCCGCGCGCTTCTCGTGCTGCGGGAGCCTAAGTCCCCTTTTGAGCGCCTCCTGGCGCGAGAGAAACTCGTTTGCGCCTCCCCGGCGCTTGGAGCTCTGGGGATTGAAGTCCCCTGATGGCGGCTGCAGGCTGGTGGAACTGGCGGCAAAACAAACACGGACTCCCGTGCTGCGGGAGCCCAAGTCCCCTTTTGAGCGCCTCCTGGCGCGAGAGAAACTTATTGGCGCCTCCCCGGCGCTTGGAGCTATGGGGATTGAAGTCCCCTGATGGCGGCTGCAGTCTGGTGGCACTGGCGGCAAAACAAACACGGGCTCCCGCGTTGTGGGAGCCCAAGTCCCCTATTGAGCGCCTCCTGGCGCGAGAGAAACTCGTTGGCGCCTCCCCGGCGCTTGGAGCTATGGGGATTGAAGTCCCCTGATGGTGGCTGCAGGCTGGTGGCACTGGCGGCAAAACAAACACGGGCTCCCGCGCTGTGGGAGCCCAAGTCCCCTATTGAGCGCCTCCTGGCACGAGAGAAACTCATTGGCGCCTCCCCGGCGCTTGGAGCTATGGGATTGAAGTCCCCTGATGGCGGCTGCAGGCTGGTGGCACTGGTGGCAAAACAAACACGGGCTCCCGCGCTGCGGGAGCCCAAGTCCCCTTGAGCGCCTCCTGGCGCGAGGGAAACTCGTCGGCGCCTCCCCGGCGCTTGGAGGTATGGGGATTGAAGTCCCCTGATGGCGGCTGCAGGCTGGTGGCACTGGCGGCAAAACAAACACATACTCAATTGAAGTCTTTTAGCTTTCTAACACAACACTGATGGCAGATTCATCGATGGGGCAAAGCTCAGGCCCTGAAAATAACTATACTACTGAACAGCGCCCTTTTATTATTACAGAGTGTCTCAGCCAATCAGAATGCCTAAAATGCTGACATTAACTAATGCTAGCATCTAAAAGCAACGGCATAGTGCACAGAGGGAGAGCCGGCCTGTGGGGAGCTCATTCCCATTAATTTGCTTTCTGCTCATTATTTGCCTTTGCCCAGGTCCCAAGGTTGTGGGCAGGCATTAACCAGCAGTTATTCCCCTACGCAGTGGTTCATAACTACTGCTATCGCCCTAAGCCGTGGGAAATAAGGTTTCAATATAATGCAGTACGATAAAAATATAAAACATTTTTCAGCAGACTTTGCTTTTTTTCGTGTGCTTTGGGCACAGCAAGCTGTATAGTGTCAGCCTTGATGAAATGGTGGGAAGAGCATTTGAGAAAAAGAAGTATACCTTTCATTTTAGGGTAACTTCCTCTTACATGCTGATTATTTTTTATAAACAGCTTAGCTCCAGATCTGGAATTTCTAGTTCTTCTCAGTTGTTTGGCTGTATTGTATGTATGTGTTGGTATTTATATAGCGCAAACCTTGTTGTGAAGCAACAAAGCACTTTACATTTTGTGAGGGGTTGGGAGATGTTTTACAAGATCTTATACATCAAGGGGCCGATTCCGATCTCGTTCCGAAGGACTCCGAATCAGATTTGTAATTGCCTAAACCGATCCTGAGCCCTTGTTCCTAACCGATTCATTCCCAGTTCTTAACGAGCAAGTACGATGCCTGGAAAGCCTTAGCGCTGACTGAATCGGTTCCGGAAGGCATACGGAGAGATAGAGACCTCGGGCGCCGAATCGTACAGCTCTATGGAGTAGGTTTTCCAAGCAAGCAAGTACGATGAATGATTCGGACAGCCTTTACGATTCGTTTTGCCAGGATCAAAAAGGCTGCCGGAATCGGTTTTTGGGGGCCCGTAGCAGGACCCCCTTCACCGGGGGCCCTCCGAATCCTGCCCGTGGGGGTACCCATGGGTCCCTCCTTTCAGACCATGCACAGTGTGACAGGCACCAAGGGGTGCCCACCACATGGTGCACGATTATCCCCAACCACCCCTTTTGTCAATGGGAGCCTGTGTACACGTTCGGCACACAGGCTCCCATTGAAGTCAATGGGAGTGCGACCGAATCGTATCCGGATGCATTCAAATGCATCCTACTTGTTCGGTCGGACTCCCCTGACAGGAGTCGTACGGAAAGAATTCCGGACACGAGTAGTTCGGTTTGCTTTCCAAATGAGATCGGAATCGGCCCCCAAGTTGGGATTACACAAATACATTTTACACACATGTTAGAACAGGAAGATTAAGTGATTTACCCAGAATCACATGATGTTGAGTTTAGTGCTGAGGCCGGGAATCAATCTTAGGTCTACAGGTTTCAAAGGAAGCAGCTGAACCCAGTGGTCACATCTCCTCCCACAAGCACTTTTTCACAAAGAGACATGAGTTGTTTTCCTCCATCTGAGCAGAAGAAGCAGTCATGTTCCTGACTGGTGGGAAACCCCTCAACCAGTGGTTATTTACAAGTGTTCAAGGACAAGTGTCATCAGTCTTTTCAAGATCCTTACGTCTTCTCAGTTGTATCCAAAGGTTACACAATAAATAGAGTTGTTGCCCCTTCCAGTTTTATAAGGTCTGATTGAGACCTCTGCTCTAAGTAAATACACATAATGGCAGGCACTGTTGGAAGGTATTCAGATTCTACTGGCGTAACGAGCTGTGTTTCCTGTCCCACCACAGTTGTGTGTTCCATCTTTTTTGATCTCCCAAAAGTCAAAGGTGGTTTTTGAATGGTATTGGCTTCAAATTCCAACATGTATGGGAACCAAACCTAACCTTCAAAATGGAAGCATTGCTAATGATATTTATACTGGTCAGACCTCACAAATTTCTATCATTTCTGAACCTTCAGGATGCCTGTCTGCATGTGCTAATTTGGCCTCCTCACCAGAAATTTCTCCTGTTCACCATGTGCAGCCAGCATTTCCACTTTTCGGTGTTAGGTTTTTGGTTAAAAACAGGCCCAAAATGATCACCAAAGTTCTGGTTCTACTAGTGGGACAGCTACATGCAGAGGGGATCATGAGTCAGCTTTACCTGGATGACTAGTTGATATATGCACCGCCTTACAATTTGCCCAAGGTTCACACTTAGGGTGTATTCAGTGCTCAAAGATCACAGGCTTCTGATCAACCTGCAAAATCACAAAAAGAGAGACTAGGGAAAGAAAAACCTCCTCTGACTCCCCTACCATCAATGAAAACTGACTTAACAGAGAAGGACTATAACCAAAACCCCTCCTTATGCTACAACTGTGGGAGCGGCGGTATAGACAGCGTTTTTACTATCAATATTACAAAATAATAACCAGAGGATGAAATACATAAGAAGGAAAACAAACAGGGAAAGACAACACTTGTCTTAATACTGCCCTCACACACTTTGCAGTGTCATGCTTCATCATAGGGCCGCATCTGACATCTTGGTGCAGACCAACACCAAAGACGGAGCGCAATTGTTTTAAATGTCTATGAGAAGACAAAAGTGGTGAGGGTACAGAAAAGGTGACAAAACAATACACCTAAATAAACCCACAATAAAGGGATATAAAGGAAAAAGTGTTCCCTTTAGAAGGGACCAAAGAGTGCAGATACACACAATTAAAACAACCTAGGGGAAACTGCCACCAGTCTTTATTCAAGTAACCCCTTGGTAGTATTAAAAACCACACGGCGGGATATTAGGGGAGGTAAAGGCCCCTGTCTCCCTACTGCATTAACCAACATGTTTCTGCCATTAATTCTCGCCCAACAGGGTCGTACTGGCATTCATCAGGGTGTAGGTCCCACGTTACCAGGTCTTCACCCCCAATTCGGAGTTGTTACCTTACTTCCACATGTTACAAAATCCTGTCAGATAAACACCTCTGGGAAATTTCCGAGAGGGAACAGATTCACGGGTTTATAAGAAAATCTCCCAACCCGGGACCTTCGTGGGGCCGTGTTCTTAAAGTCACACTTACTCCAAAGAACCGTGATGCTTCAATCCCTCACTTAGGTCCTCTGTTGATCAACCTGCCCAAACCTCACCTGCAACCTGCACAGCCATTGGAGTTATAGGCGCAGAATTAAGTACAGCAGTTGGCAAAGTCCTTCTTTCTCAGTGGAGGATTCAGTCTCTGCAGGATTGGGTATATCAGCTAGAAAAAAACTACATAGCTTCAGTCCTGCACTTGTAAAAAGTGGAGGGTAACACTGCCTTGACACATTTCTTGTTCCATTGGCTAGGTTTCATCTACATCTACTGCTCCAGCCATGACTGAGTGTTTGGTCTCTGAAATCAGAGGCTTTCAATTAGATGCTTTTGGTACATCAGTTACTATGTCGGCAGATACGCTGGTGTACACAACCCAATCATTTATCTCTAGGAGTAAATCTAGATCCACCATCTCCATGTGTGGTAACAACAGACTCAGCATTGTGGGTTGGGGGCATTTGTCACACAAAGTAGACAGGGATATAGGTCACCAAAAGAAGCGTGTCATTCTTCCATTTGTAAGGAAGTGAGAGCAATCCAGATTGATTTGGTGGCATTCGCTTCATTCCTATAGAGTCAGCCCATACCTATCTGGACAAACATCGCAGTGGCCAAGTATTATATAATTCATCAAGGAGGCAGGAAGGTGCAAGGTCGTGCTCGTCCACCAGATCGAATTATGCAGTACATCCCAAGGGTGAAGAGAATCAGCAGGCAAGTCGGGTCAGTGGAATGTTCCCAACACACCAGGGGATGTGCCTATCTCTAGTGAACCTTCTGGGAATTTGTCTCAGTTTTGGATATAAAGGTGACAGATCTCAAATATTACATATCCTCTTGGATGGTTTTCACAGATGACCAGCAGTTGCTACCCTAAGCTGTACATGCTTTCAGAAACACTTGGGGTGATTGGATGTGTTAGACACCTTAGTTCCCCAGTTGTTGAAAGGTTTACCACTTCTCATTCCACTCGGGCAGGTTATTCTGCTACCCAGGGATTTACCTTTAGTTTTGAATGTGTTGAGGTGTCCTGCTTTTGAACATTTGGATCAAGTTCCACTAGACTTTCTTTCCTATAAAGTGTTTTTTTAATAGCTGCTGTATCACCAAGAAGGTTGGGAGATTTAGGTTCTTTAGCTGTCCTTCACTTTATTTGAGAATGATGTCTGAGGCCCTGATTTTTTGTCCTGGTCCCTCCTTTTGCCTAAAGTTCTGAATATCATTTAAATCAGGGAATAGTGCTGCTTTCTCTTGGCCCAGAAATTCCTCTTTTTCATTAAAATCTTGACAGAACGGCAAAACACTGCTATCTTAATTGCACGGCAGACTTCAGAGCATGCAAGATTTTTTTTGATTTATTTGAATTTAAGTTCCTCGAAATGGAGACTGAAACTTTCAACAGCTGGATTGAATGTCTTGCAGAGTACTGAGGTTCCTGTGGCAATTCCAGGCCTCTCTACTAAGGGTGTCACAGTCTACTGGGCTTTAGATGCAGCCATTCGTTTGTTAGATGTATTTAGAGCTACTACTTGGGTGTCGTACTCCACGCGTATTACTCGTTGCCTGATTCAACTATCTGAGCATACAGTAGCAACTGCTGGCCGACCAGTTCTGCCTTCTGACAGAAATTGAGAAATCATTTTTCTTTTTTTATGTATTTTTTTATTCAATGTGTGATAAGAAACCTTTAGTGGTGTGGATGCTTTTATTGGATTAGTTTGGTGCTATGCCTCAAACAACAAGAATTTTACGAGTACGTCCACAAAGGGTAATGAATAGGATCTGGATGAGATAACGGGACTGTAATGTTTGGATTATATATGATTTTTCTCATTACGTGTTGCCGTATCATCATTGTCATATTTGTGAATTCCCTTCCTACCCATCCAGGATGGTAGAGCATTGCTTTTTGTTCACTAAGGAAGTGACCATGGCGTCCTACTCTTTTATGAAAGAGAAACGTGGCAGAGTCCTAAACACAATTGAAGTAAATATTTCTGGAAAGAAGCCGCAGATATCTAAGTGGTCCAGGGAGAGGCAGAGTGCCTTAAATAGCATTGAATATGAAGAGAAAGATACAAGGAGTAATAAGGATCCCCATACTTAATTAAAGCATTACAGGAAAAGAACGATGAAGATTACATCCCAATTGATTGCCAAATAACCGATATTTGCAAACTTGAAATGATAGGCTGTGAATAATGAACAATGCTGAGAAAACTATACAACATGTAAAAACATTTCTAGGTTCTGGTCACTGTTGTTTTGATCCTTCTCAGGTTAGTGTGCTCAGGCTTTGTGATTTATATCCTGTTTTTAAAAAAGTGCACATAGTTGTAACAAATGTTGTTCCTTCTTCATTCAGTTGCAAGAGGTCAACAACCACCACATCAGAGATTGTTAATCTATATTTTAGATCGTGCGAAAACTTCCAGGAACCCTGTTGTTAACCCCTTATACTTTTGCCATACTTTGACCATGGTGTAAGTCAATGAAATGTGAAAACTATACGAGTTCTATTGTTTAGGAATACATAGATGTCTTCCAAAATGGTGTCCTCCAAAGTAACAGTTGATAAGCAGTGTCTTCTTGGCCTCATGGGCATCATGGCTCTTCTGATATAAGTGCATGAGTTTAGGCTTAATCTGGAGTATCTCTTTTGTGAAGGAAGATAGCGGACTGATGCCGCCGCGGCTCGCAGGCACCGAGAGCGGCTCCCATCCTCTACATGCCGGCAGAATGATAATGTGACGAAGGCAGGAGAAGGAAGACAGGGAGCGGAGCACAGCGGCGAGAAAAACGGGAAACCAAATAAGGCGGACTTACCACTGACTACATGAGCAAATGCTCGCTTCAGCGACAGAGGTTGTTTGGCGGCTCTGGTTTTCATCCCGATTAGCCTGCTGGCTTGCCGGCTCCCGCCTCTCTGGGATCCACTGGACTGGTCTGGCAGTAGCCCCGGCGCTTTCCCCAGACAAGGAGATGGCCCCACCGAAAATTGCAGCGACAGGAGGTCGCGCAGCCAAAGCTTCGGTAAATCCAGGAGGAATCGGGCTGACCATAGGAGCAGAGGATCCAGCAACAGGAGCCCTGAAATGAGGCAGTCAAATGAGGCTCCTCGTGGGTCAGTAAACCAGTTATGAAGCTGTTACAATCAGGAAAATCTGCTGATTTGTTTTTTTCTAGAGATGTCACAGAGCTGACGGAGGGGGGTAAAATCATTGACACACTATTGGGGGCAATACCGGCAGTCCGTACAGGCACGGCGAGGAGCCAAGAGGGGTCTCCATTCAGACTCAGACTCACGGAGGGTTCTGAACGAGCAGGGGGTACTGGCCACATATGGAAGGACGTTAAAACTGGAGATACAATGCCTCCAACTGATGTACCTGTAGAGGGAGGTAACAATGTTACGGACAAGGTCGGTCGCAACTGTAATGACTCTCAGCCTGAGGGGAGGGACTTAACAGAGGAACTGGCACCAGCATTAGGGCTTGCCAGGATAGATAGACCTGCCTCTGACTCGGGAGGCTTGAGAGAGGCAGCGCTAATGGCCCATGATGGACGGGAAGGAGGTAATGCCGGGTCGACCTTACCTAGTAACAGCCCCGATCCTCTAGCTCAAACAACTACTCAGAAATCACCTCAGGCCAACGAAGGAGGACACGAGGGGCTAACGGCATACGAGGTACATGAGGCCAATAACTGTTCAACATCAGCTATGGGGGCAAGATCCGAAAGACCACCCTCTCTGGGCACGGTAAAACAAAAAGTGGGCACACGCCTGGGGTCAAGTCCATCCCCTGGGAGTAAGAAAGAGAAACCTAAGTCGAGCAAATCGGGGAAGAAAGGTACAAATCTGCACGGAAGCAACCGATATAACAGCTCTAGCACTCTCACAAAGGTCACTCCAGATGGTAGCCCCCTCCGTAAATGGGTCCAATCGAAGGGGGAAGTGAAATCTCTGATCTCCCGGTTATCAAGCTCAGGCATGAGATCTGAGCTGGATCTTAAGGCTCTAGCCGTCTCTGGAAGGGACTCACTCAGCTTATTTACCGGCCTCCGGCCAGATGCATCATTTCTGCCTGCCTACCAAGTGCAAACCCCCAAATCACTCGAGTCTCCACCGATTCCCGACCTTGCCAGTGAAGGGGAGGTTACTGCTAGGAATCAACTGCCAAAGGGCTCCTTAAGCACTAAAGAGCCATCACTCTCTCTAACCCTGCAGGCATTGCAGGAGCAAAGGATGGAGGCACAAGATCACTATGCGCAGGCCAGGGCAGACAACCTCAGTATCCAGCAGTCCTTAATCGAGGTGACCAGCACGCTGGGGGTACTAATGAGAGACATTGCAGAGCTGCAAAAACGGGTCGTGGTGGCGGAAGAGACTACCGCTGTAACCACTAGAATTGTACAAACCCATGATGAGCAGATACTAGCCATGCAAATCAAAATAGAGGATTTGGAGAACTGGCAATGCCACAACAACTTAAGGCTGTTTGGGGTCCCTGATGCCAAAGAAGGCTCTGACCCTCGGGCCTATGTGGTCCAGCTATTACAAAGGGCCTTCCCTGAACTGTCGGACTGGGATAGTCAAATCCAGCGAGCACATAGACTGCCTCTAATGTTGCATAAGCCGAACTCTCGCTATCCCAGACCTTTCCTGATTTTTTTTGGTAACTTCTTATTAAGGCAGGCGATATCTATTAAAGCTCGTCCCGTTACCCAAGTAGCAGTTGATTCCCTCTCTATTTTTGTTAGATCAGACTTATGCAGAGCCACCATGGATAGACGCTGGAAGTTGAGACAACCTATCGATCCATTAAAGGCGGAAGGCGCCCAGGTGTTTTTGCAAGAGCCGGCCCGACTAAAGGTTATAAAAGGCGGACACTCGCAGTCCTTCCTCGCAGACCAGGAGGCTAAGCAAGCCTTAAGTCAATGGCAATCGGAGACGGCTCCCAAAAAGACCTAGAAGCCTAAGACAATAAGCGATTTAGCCCTGAAATAAGGCCAACTGACACATTGATGTTTGTTTTCTCTTTTGTTTCTTACTTTGATCTTGATTTTGGGATGGCTCTACCTCTCTTCTCTAGGAGGCACCTAGGTGGCGGGTGATGGGTGGATGGAGGGCTGCTCTGGGTGTGCTGCGGGCTAATAGCTGCCAATTCAAATGGCAGCCTATAAGGAGGACGATTCCTTCTTCATGATACTGGGGGGACGGGGGGGTAAGAAGGTAAGGGGGTTGGGGTAGGGTTACAGATGAAAAGGTCAAAAGGGCACACATAAGTGGGGAAGGAGGATGGCAGGGAGCAGGACTAGGGAACATAAAGATGGCTTGAGGATAAATAATGGGTCCACTCTTAAAATACACGGTAGCGGTACAGCTCATCAAGTCCTATGGCACTGATCAGATGTATGGCCTGGAATGTGTCAGGACTAAACAGTGGAGTTAAGAGCCAATTAGTTCGGGAGCAGCTGAAAGCGTATAGACCCCATATTGTTCTACTTACAGAGACACATTTAGCTTATAAAGATCGAGGCTTGCTCAAGCACCTTAGGTACCAAATAATTAGTTGTACATCCCAGGGCGCTTCTTAAGGGCTACTGCTATACTGGTGAGCAAGGCATTTGACCGCAGAGTTCTTAAAACTTCGGCTGACCAACGTGGGAAATGGGCGCTGGCACAATTGGAAATTAAGGGTACGAAGTACATGTTCTGCTCAGTATATGGCCCCAATGCCAATGACCCCGCTGTCTTTGACTTTATTAGCTTGGAGTTACTAGACTGGCAAGGGAAGCGACTAATTATGGGTGATTTTAACTGTGTAGTAAAATATGCCATCGACTCCACAAACCATGCGGCCACTCCTAGAATGGGGAAGGTGAGAGCTTCAATCCTTGAACTGGCGTGGCTGCACTCCTTAAAGGATGCTTGGCGCTCACTCTATCCAGTTGCTTCGGGGTATACTTACTACTCTGCTCAACATAGACAGTATTCTAGAATACATATGGCTTCGGTTTCTGACAATATACTGTCAACAGCTGACATGGAAGTATGCCCTAGTATAGCATATGATCACAACCCCATACTATTATCTTTTCATGTTGAGGCTGGGCTTAAAACACTTCGGCCTTTTTCATTCCTGCGCTACTTACTTACTGATGGCGAATACTTAGCCTTTATTCATAAAAAATTTGCAGATTTCCTTGAGGATAATGAAGGGTTGGCTTCCCATTGTATAGTGTGGGATGCGATGAAGGCGTATATTAGGGGGGTCACTCAGCAGTATATCTGGCAGCAAAATAGGGAGCGGGAGACTGAGGATAGAGCTGTTCTTCAAAAACTACTAGCCAGTGAACTTCGCCATGCAGATGCAATCCGGCGAGGAGCCCTAGATCAGGATTTATTGTACACCTCCCTAATAGACGAACGGCTGGCTATAAGCAGGTTTTTCAGGGAGAAAGTCGCTGTGAGCTACAACAAGCATAGGTCGTTACAATACGAGTACTGGGACCGAATTGGGAAGGTGCTTTCCCATCAGTTAGCAGACAATCGAGCTAAAACACTGATAAAGGTCATTAAAGGGGAGAACGATATACTACACAAGCATCCGCAAGCAATAGTCGAGCAATTCTCTATCTTCTACCAGAAACTTTATACACAAAAGGTGGTGCTAGACGAGACAGGACTTCAGGAATACTTAATGGCGAGTAAGCTACCACTCTTGAGTGAGGAGGATTCGGCCTTGTTGGAACAAGAAATCACGTATGAGGAAATCGGGGAAGCAATACTTGGGTTACCATCGGGAAAAGCGACCGGGGAAGACTCAATCCCAGCCGAGTTCTACAAAGCCTGCAAGAGGTACAGGCTTTGGTTCCTCTACTGGGAGAGGTTATTCAACTTATAGAATCAAGGGGCCTGGCTCCTGAGTTTTGGAATATTACAAACATAGTCTTTTTCTTGAAAAAGGACAAACCACCTGAGGAGTGCAGCTCTTACCGGCCGATATCCCTCATAAACACAGATGCCAAGATCTTCGCTAAAATCCTGGCCACCCGTTGGCTGCCATGATGCCAGGCTTAGTTTCTGGCCAGCAGCATGGCTTTATACAGGGCAGAGATACCACCGCTCACGTCAACACAGCGGTGGGGGCCTTTGACCTAGCTGGGAAGTTAGCGCTGAGCTTGGGCATGATCTTGTTAGATGCCGAAAAGGCTTTCGACCGGGTGGCTTAGGATTATTTATGGGCAACACTTTCATTATTTGGACTAAGAGGAAGATACTGCAAATGGATACAAGCTTTGTATAGCCTCAGGCTAAATTGTATTATGCCAGCTTGTAAACATCTCCGTTTCCAATTCGGTGCGACACCAGACAAGGATGCCCTCTTTCTCCTCTTCTCTTTGCGCTATACATTGAGCCATTCATTAGGGCATTGCATACTAATGCACAGATATCCCCTTTGACTATAGGGCAGCGCCAGCTGAAAGTCACCGCTTATGCTGATGACATAGCTGTCTTTACTATCGATTCAGCATCTGCAATAGACGCTATTGAAACTGAAGCAAACAAATTTGGCCTCTTTTCTGGTTACAGGCTGAACGTCAAGAAAACGCAAGTGCTTCTTAATTTCTAGCCTGAACGACTTATCTCAGGTGTCTGCTCGACTGCTATCTACTTAGGGGTACGCATCTCTCCAAAGATTGAACGCATATCTGCATTAAATTACAATCCTCTGCTGGAAGTTATAACCAAACAACTGAAAAGCTGGCATAAGCTTCCAATAAGTATATTGGGGAGGTGCAACATTATAAAAATGAAGGTGCTGCCCAAAATTTTATATCTATTCTGGTCAATCCCATTGCGTGTCCCTAACTCCTTCTTCAGTAAATTAGACGGCGTCTTGAGCAGTTTTATTTGGGGGTACAAAAAATCACGACGGGCAATAGGGCTAATGAAACTGCTGTATAACCAAGGTGGGCTAGAACTCCCGGATTTTAAAATGTACTACTGGGCAGCGCTTGTGGGGCGCCTCAGTAGCTTTCTGAGTCCAGAAAAACAAGATTTTTGGCATCGGCTGGTCTTGGGGCCTGACAGCCGAATGTTTTTATATAGAGTCATTGACCCTAACTATTTTAAACGCGTCCGCTTTAAGACCATCAGGGACAGCGTACACATATGGCAGGGAATTTTCGCCAGGTGCTCTCTCTCTCTTTTCTATGATAATCTCCCCTTATGGGGTAACCCAATGTTTCCGGAGGTATTTCAGGACCCTGATAGTAGGCGGTGGGCAAGGTATGGCATTGATCATCTGGGCCAATTGTATGACCATAATGGCTTTCGGTCATTTGAAAGCCTGCAACTTACATTTGATATTCCTCGTCAGATGTTCTTTAAATACCTCCAGCTCAGGGATTATTTTATGAGACAACACGCACTACTAACTGTATCGAGCTCTGCGGTATGGGAATGCCTGCACGGGCAGAATCGGAGATCGGCAATTAGCACGATGTACCAATGCTTGCGCCAGTTTAGTGTTAACGGCTGCGAAAAGCTGGCAGCAAGATGGAGTGAGACTTTGAAGATAAATGCAGTGGCGGCTTGCATAGGGCGTGCTGCGGGACGGTGGGGCGGGCAGGGTGGGGGCAGTAAGCTCGGACACACGACGGAACGGAGGAAAGTAATTATTACGTTCCTCCGTTCCGTCGTATGTCCGAGTTTACTACCCCCCCACCCTGCCCCTCCCTCGCCCCGCCGCCCCGCAGCACGCCCTATGCGAGCCGCCACTGGATAAATGTCACCTCTGAAGCAATCAAGACCGTGTTTGGTGCTATAGACCGATCGATACACTCTTTTAGTCTAAGACTGCAGCAGTTCCGCACGATTTGCGCATTATATCATACCCCAGAGAGGATTGCTTGATGGGCTCGAGGGGGGGGGAACAAGGCGGGGGACAAGGAGGGGAACACAGCAAATGCCCCAAATGTGGATTGTATGCAGCCAACATTGTGCACATGTTCGCTACTTCTCCTTATTTAGAAACATTCTGGCAGAAGATAACCCATGCCATGAAGCTTAGATTAAGGGTTGAATATTCTCTAACGGTGACTGAAATCATGCTGGGCTACAAAGAGGATAGTCATGGTCATAGATTCATTATTTCAATAATTCTGGTGGCAGCTCGACTTGCTATAGCCAGGGCCTGGATTTCATCTAAACCTCCCTCAGTAGCTGAATGGTGGGCAATTGTGAGAGAAACTTTTGAAAGGGAGAAGGCCCTGGCTAGAGCAAAAGGAATTCGCTCCCTGAAGAAATTTGACTCCACATGGGGCTGTCTCGAAGACGCTTAGAGTATCAGACTAACCGGGGCTACTTATTAGAACAGGGCCCATTGGTAGCAAGACCACATATTTTAAACCTGTTTATGTTAGGACTCGGAATGATTTGGAATATATGTATGTATTATTGTTATTATTACTGCTTCCTGCTATGCCACGTTTTGACCAAGAGTGTCTTGGTGTTGCCTTTTTGACAATAAAATAAAAAGAATTAAAAGAGTTTATCCTTAATCTATTTAATTATCATGGTATTCATTCACTAAGATTTTGTGCACATAGGTTAAACTTAGCTCTGCAAAAACAGGAACTGATGCAGAAGAGCATATGCCAACAGATAGAAGGTAGTGCTGTGGACTGTCCATAGTGTCTATTGTCTGTTATAGTAGGTTTACATGCCATAGTGTAGCAAAAGTGCCATGGACTCTGGTGCAAGCAAGGAAAATGCCCCCTTTGACTGCTGCTGGGGTAGTAAAATACAACACTGCCGGGCTTCAGTGGCACCCTCAGGGTTCTGGGCCCCAGTGTCACTGTACCTGCTGCACAAATGGTGGCTACGCCCCTGTTTAAACATGGGAGCTTAGAAGATGATGTTACAGAGGGTGTGGCCCTGTAAAATGAAGTGGACACAAACCAATGTGCACATTTGAGGGAAAGCATAACGATTTTGCTGGGTGTTTCTATCTTGTAACTCAAATTTAGATGTCCTCATCTAAGAGGCTGGTGTAATTGCTTTCACATGGTAGGAAATAGAATGGAACATCCCAAACTTCAAAGGTGGTACAGGAGAATGCAAATCTGCGTGAAGAAAAATATTTTCCCTTTGGAGAAAAAGTGAAAGAAAAATATGCAAATGCACATATCTGCTAGAAGCAGTTGGACAGACTACTAAGCATGCTATAAAGGATCTTCGTGAATCCCAAAATTGTTGGAAATTCACATACTTCATATGTGAAAATCCATGATGCGTACATTTACTTTTTTCTACAAAACTTTAGAAAATTTAGTCATATATGCCTAGTAATATTAGCGTGCATGTGCCAATTTATCTTTTCAAACAGAATTAGTCCACTGATCATTTAAACATTGAAAACAGATGCAGAAAAAGAAAAAAAAAGAGGAACTAGCCTGTGACCAATTCTCGGATTTCCAAATCAGTAGCCTTCCGAAGGAGGCGGACTAGTGCTGGGATACCACCACAATTCTTCAAGGTGATCTTGTTGTCATCATTAGCCTTCCCATATACTAAGTTTCTCAAAGCCCCACAGGCACTGCGATGGACTTCTGTCATTCGATGGTCCAACAGGTCGACGAGTAACTGGATTCCACCTTGTCTCCGTATCTGAAATAGTCAAACACAAAATCAATCTTATGAGAAGGATCAAAAAGTCATGTTTTGCAAGTATGATGAATAAGCAGAAAACACAAACCTCACTCAATCCCATAATAATGACTGTACTGGCTGCACGGATTGACCAACCACCAATTAACCCATTTTGTTTTCTCCCAGGTGACTCAGTAACCATTATCAAATTAATGTGCCCAAAGACAACAAACTATTTCCAGGGCTGTAAACTCATTGTCAACAATTCTCAAAAGTCAGGATGCAAAAAATTGAGCAAAAGGTATATTTGTGTGATGGTTTAAATGTATCTTGATAACATTTTAAAAGGCAGTGGACTTTCCAAAAATCATTATATATCTTTTGGATTAAGTAAGACATTGACAAAAATCTAGGAATTTCTAGGACAAGTAAGGCACAGATTATTCATCGTTAACTGTTCCATTAATAGGTTTTCATACACACAGTATTACAGTTTCAATAGTCCTACGTTACAACAGTGTGGGGAGAGTATAAGCATGCTAACCTATGCTACTAAACCAGGACATTTGTTACCATACATTTTTCATGCTGCAAATAAAATGTATTTATTGGACTGAGCATGTCGCCTAAGCAAACAGTAAAATCCAGCCAGGCTTTGAGAGTGAAAAAGTATCCCATTTTTCTCCATTTGAATACAGTCTGAATACTCATATTTTCCGTTATCCTGAAAATCTGACTGGATTTAGTATTCATTGGGTTGATGAGCCCATCCATTTATGTTTCACAGATAAGGTTCCTGCACCTCCACTCCATCAACACCTAAAACTACATCTGTGGCATGTGTGAATACGAAACTGTAAAGAGGTATTGGGGCATCAAGGTGTCCCTCTACTGACTTCACTCTCATTTTCTTTCCCATATGACTGATTAACCTTCCCTACATCGGCCTATTGATGAGATTTCTTCCCTGTTTATCTCTCACTCCCATACTGTGTATATCTAAAATGGCTGTATGAGGTATTGATGGAGCAAGGACTCGTAAGAAAGAGACTTGCTCGGAGGCAATCCGCTCATTTAACTTATTAACAAGTTACTAAACGAAATCTGTGAATAACTAATACGCACCACATGAACACGCAGGTTAGTGAAGCTTGCTTATGTGTGTACTAATACGGATAACAATGAAAACGGACTAATACCGCTTTAAACGGGGAAACTGTTGTGCGCATGCGTCAACTGCATCTACGCAATATGACGAGCTAACGCTTGGAGGGAAATTCTAGCGCATGAGCAGAAGGTACTAAAATGGAGTCTTGAAGACTCGCGTGCATGGCATCTGCTTAGCTGAAACTAAACAAGCTATTTTACTAATGCTAATGCGGGAGAAGTATTTATAAGTAAATGGGAATAGAGTAGAGGTGGGAGGTATACAGTGAGACCATTTATTTTGTGAAAATAACATTAGTCTTTTGACTTTATTATTAGTGCGCATTTGGGCCTCTCTTGTATAGCCGGACTGGATGAAATGACGCAATGCCTGCGCATGCGCTCAGAAGGAAGTCATGAAGGTCAATGACAGAACATTTGAACGGAAGCCAAATTGGAGTGCCAATACTCGGAACAGATGGTGAAAAGTTCAGCAATGAGATGTTCTATTCTTCGTAGTGATATTAATGTTTCAAAAGGATACATGTGGTGGATGGGAATAAAGTTTTGAATAAAAATTAAGGGGATGGGTTTGCGAACAATGGTTTAACAGAATAAAGTGACATGTAAGCATGGTGTGATGATCATCCCCCTTGCCTGACCAATTAGATTTCGTATTTTTACGATATTGAAACTTTAGTGGGTGGAATATGAAGACACGAAGGTATAATTAAGGTAGCTTTAGTTAGTTAAGGAGAGAGTCGGGGTCGAGATGCTGTCCGTCCAGATGCTGTGAGTCGGAGATGCTGGGAGAGATGCTGTGAGATGCTGATGAAGAATCGAATGCAGAGCTGAAGAAGAACTTTCTATCCTAACTTAATTGGGTTAGATCAGAAGATCGCAGAAGAATCTGGAGGAGGAAGAGAGTGTCAGAGAGGGGTGCGGCGTAATCGTCGGTATTCTAGAGAGGTAAACTATCCTGTCCTGAATCCTGTCCTGAAGTCTTTGTCTCCTGACCTATCCTGGGGGACCCTTACCAGCCCTTTGGCCAGGGGGTTGGTCTTTCACACCATTCTTGGTAAATATAATTTCACGTTATTTGCAAATGTTCTTTTCTCTCTGTCCTCTCCCTTTCTGAGCATTAATTATTGTATGAGTCCGAAGTATATGCTTGATGTTTAATCAATTGAATTTCTCTCCTAAGAATGATGGTGACTGCACTGAAATTTTGAGATGGTTCACATGCATTTAATTTAGATAAAGATTTTAAAACTTCCTGAGTCTGTGACCATTTTCTTCAAATAAAAGAGTAGTTAAGGGTTATGTTAATTATCACCATCAACTAGTTCAACTAATGGTCCATCGACAAGAGGAAAGAACTTTTTGATCAGTGAAAGTTTGGTTAGGAAAGATTAAATAACTAAACCTGATCATTGTAAAGTATAAATATAAAACTTTGACCCACTCCAGCGGTTTACTCAATGTGTGCTGTTTGATGGGCCCAGGTGAGTATATGCTAGTGGAGTATCTGTCGTTGGTATACCGCTGGATCCGTTTTCTGGTAGCAGAGCTATGGTTATTATTGACTAGTTTGGTGATAAATATTGATTATTGATTTATGTTTAACAAAAGAGTTAGCATCTTGTTTTATGTTGTCCAGAATCCTGGGAAATGAATAGCGGGTGGTGACAGAAGCCACACTGCAAAGAGGTTACTCGTCTGTTGGAATAATACTGAGAAGCTACGCAGAGCTGGCAGTATTAAACTAGGGACTATTTCGTATAAAAGTAGAGTGCAAATGATAGCGAAAGGGGTTCGCTGGTGAAACTTTTGTCTCATTTCCCAATACGGGTGACACTGGAGAAGTAACAGGTTCTTCTGAGCTTGAATGAAGAGTAAACAGGGGTTTTACTCGCAGTAGAAGAAGAGTAATTCTGAAACTCAAGAATACGTTGAAATCTATCCTTTGTTTAGTGGAACAGACAGAGTAGCGAATGTTTTTATGTTGTTATTAACGAAGAATTTAATGAAAAGTATTAAGAAATAAGTTATCGTATTACCTTATAAAGGGAGGGTCAGTCGCCGGAGTTATACTGACGTCACAGAGAGCCGCGCTGGGATTGGTTGAAACAGCGGGCGTGAGACAGAAGCAGATTGTAAAGGAGGGGTCAGTAGTGAGGAGTAATACTGACGTCACAAAAGGCCGCGCTGGCATTGGACAGAACACGAGCGTGAGCCTGAGTGTAATTGGTTAATAGATAAAAGCAGCGCTAGGATTGGTCGAAAAGAATTGAATGTTGAGTCCTGATTTGACTGCGGGTGTGAGTCGTGCTGACATAGGACGCGAGGTAGGTAATAGAGCTAGAAGATATACGGAAGACTCTTTCCTATATCGACCTTCTGAAATGTTCGGAAGACCAAAAAAAATGACATTAATGAAGAAAATTAAAAATTTCTTTAAAAGGGACAAGCCTGTAATGACTAGAGAGGGAATTCCTATTCCGCCACCCAAAACACCTGCTTCCTTTATGATGATGGAGAACGGATATCACACGTGTGTATGGATGGAGAATTGGGTAGAGTATACTAAAGGTGATGGTGTTTTGGCTTTTCCGGAGCATGGTACTTTTAATTTAAAAATACTTCAGAATTTGAGAGATAGAATTAATATGTTAGAACCAAGTCCTAGAATGACACAGTATGAAGCTTTGGAAGAATGGGAAATTGAAGCATTTGATCGTGAAAAATACAGAAGTGGTCGGAGATTTAGAGGATTTTTACCTAGATATCTGTATGAATCAAATAGTGATCAAATGAAGCGTTGGAGAAGAGGTGTGGTGACCGAGGGTTTATATCCAGTATTAATGGCTGAAGAATAATCAGGAGGAAAGTGTAAGGAAAAAATGAAATACATGAATACGACAGGTTATGGCGAATCAGATGATGAACTGTTAGAGGATATTTTGATTAAAAACCCTCCACCGTACCAAGAAGCACCTAGTAAGGTTACCCCAAGTGCACCAGTGATAGGAATGCCTTTAACCCCACAAATCTTACATGATGTATCACTTAATAGGGTGTTGCAGGATGAGAGAGAAGCTTTAAATAAAACTAGAGAAGAATTAGTTCAAAAAGTAAGCCAATTGAATTTAAATGCTGAAGCTTTAACAGTACCAGTGACTATTGGTCCTGTAATCCCATTATATGGAGATAAAAAGACTTGCCAGAAACCTCAAACTGTGACAATTCCATTAACAAGTCCCAGAAGAGAAGAAATAATTACAGATGATCAGACTAGTGAAAGTGAATCAGTAATTTCATTAACCCTTTCGCTGCGTGCGTCGGCCAACGGCCGTCGCGAGCACTACCTCGGTAGTGCTGTGCACGTCCGTTGGCCGACGAGGCCCCGCCCGCTTAATAGAACGTTCCGCACTGGCGCGGAACGTTCGAAGCAGCTAAGCGGTTAATGGATCTCCCGAATGTAGAATCTTTAACTGAAACCCCGAAGAGAATTATACCTGCAAATTTGAGAGAGAAGAGATCTTTGGTTCCTGTAGGAACTGGAAGTGCATCAGTAGTTACCCCTGAGGATATAGAGAGATGGGCACAGGAAATAGACAATCGAAACCCACAACCAAAAATTCTAGATATCAGTAAATTGAAAGTAGAGTTGGAAGAAATGATAACTGGCAATGTGAGCATAGAAAGATTGAATGTTTACAATGATGAGGAGTTATTATTCTTATGTAAGAGCATAACTAGAAGAGCAAGAGTATTTCATGAGAAATTAACAGAAGTTGCCTCAGAGATTGGAATAGATATAGGGAAATCGAAACTGTTGCAGAAACCATATCGAGTGGATTTTACTGACAAAGATTTAGAAAGTGTAAATGCTTCTGGTAAGAGACTACAAATAAAAGAATTGATGAATATTTTACGAAAATGGGGAGACATTGACAAATTGAGAATCAGGCGGATAAGAAAGAAAGAAGAAGTGCAAGCGAGAGAAGCATCATCTGCATTTCCAGTGAGAGAATCAGATAAGGTTGAGAAATTGTGTCCAATGAGAGAAGTTCCTGGTGGTGGATATGTTCATGTCCCCTGGAGTAGACAGGATATTTTGTCATTTACGAATGATTTTCCCAAATTGAGAGAAAAGTCAGTTGAATGGTATAAACAGGTGGAAAGATTTGTGAAGGTTTCAAAGGTTTTGTTGAAGAATCTGGATGGGTTATTCGATATTGTAGTACCTGCTGATTTGTGGACAGAGTGTAAGATCACACTTGATTGGCCAAGTGAGGAGTATGCTAGAGACTCAAAGACAGGAGCACCCTCAGAAGAGGTGATGAAAAAATATCACCAAGTAATTACTTACCTGAAAGGGAAAATCCCTCCTAAAGAAACAGATTGGGTAAAAATAGATAGAACAACTCAAGAGCCAAATGAGTCCGTGCATGCATATTATGAACGGTTACTGCAAGTGTTTAAGCAGTATAGTGGTTTTGAGAACATTGGTGATAAGGATATAGGACATTTTGTGTATCGGTTTGTGTATGGTCTGAAACCGGAGATTAGTCAGATGATTCAACAGCACATGTTGTGCTGGCAGAGAAAGTCGATCGATGAAATTTTAAAGTATGCTAAGTACTGCGGTGATGATATTGAGGCGAGGCGTAGAAAGCTAAAGGAGAAAATGATGTGGGCACAAGTAAAATAGGCAGAACAGCAGGAGAATAAAGTACATACCCAGATTGATAATCAGATAAAAGAACAAAGTCAGAATGATCAAGCGGTGAATGGTGGTAAATTAAGAGGACGAATGAATAGAGAGGAGGCGAAGAAGAAGTTTCCTTGTCATGCGTGCGGAAAGCTTGGACATTGGAAGAACGAGTGCAAGAGTATTCAGAATAATAATGGGCCAAACCAAAATTTAATTCCACAGATGCAGAATGAAGTACTTATGAATCAGCCGCAGCAGGTAGTTACTCCACAGTATCAGGTGCCACCAGCTCCTATGCCAAATTTTGTGAACCTTCCAAAATACAGTGCGAACACCGGATTTCATGGAGAAAGTGGTAAGAATAACAGAGTGGTTACACAATATTTTTTGCAGAATGATGAAGAAAATTCGGACTATGTGCAATGACGGTGCCTGAGGGGGGAGGAAGAGGAGTGCGTGCTTGGCGCATCCTTGCCGGTAGATCAGACAGGTCCATTTATTGATGGGAAAGTGGAAGGTAATGATATCACTTTTCTATTGGATACTGGTGCTACCCGGTCTACTGTGAGAACAGCAGACATCCCAAACCTACCCCTCTCGGGAGAATCTATCCAAGTTGTAGGAGTGTCAAATCAACAGATTAGAACCTCAATCACAAAACCAATGGAGGTACATATCGGAAATTTTTAAGATATGCATCAATTTGTAGTTTGCAATTCCAGTCCAGTAAATCTGTTGGGAAGAGATCTATTGTGCAAGATGAACTGCACAATCTATTGTACACCTGATGGTGTCGCTTTCCAAACCCCTGATGAAGATGTTATATATAAAATGATGTTAGCTAAACAAGGTACAGATGTAGACGAGATGTTTTCATTGATAACTGAAAGTGAATTGCCGGAAGAATTGAGAACCACAGTAAATCCAGAAGTGTGGGATTTTACAGGAAAAGATATTGGGTTGATGTCAAATGTAGATCCAGTTAAAGTGACGGTGAAAGAAGGTGCAGCTTATCCGAACACACGGCAGTGCAAAATGAGTCCAGAAGTGAAAGCAGGAATTGCTCCAGAAATTGACCGAATGGTTAAACAGGGCATTTTAAAGGAAATAATGAGTAGTCCTTGTAATTCGCCAATCATGGAACTTAAAAAGCCTAGTGGTAAATATAGAATAGTGCAGGACTTGCGAAAAATAAACAAAATTGTAGTGCCTTGCTGCCCAGTAGTGCCAAATCCAGCAGTGATCCTTTATCAGATACCCTGGAATGCAGGTTGGTTTACAGTAATTGATTTGTGCCAAGCATTCTTTTCGATTCCTTTGCACCCAGATAGCCAGTATCTCTTCGCCTTCCGGTTTGAGGATCGTATTTTGGCATGGTGCCGAGTTCCTCAAGGGTACACAGAGAGTCCCTCAATTTTCAATCAGATACTGAAAAAGTGTCTGGAGTCATTGATTATGCCCGGAAAATCAGTTCTGGTTCAGTACATTGATGACCTATTGGTGGCATCAAAAGCACGAGAAGATTGTGTCACAGACACAATTGCATTACTGAACCCTTTGGCCGAAGGAGGACATAAAGTGTCTCCAGAAAAATTACAGTTCTGTCAACAAGAAGTTAGATATTTAGGGCATAAAATAGAAAGAGGAGTTAGAAAGGTGACACCGGAAAGAATAAAAATAATCAAAGAAATGCAGCTACCTCAGACGCAGAAGGAGATGAGGATGTTTCTGGGAGTGGTTGGGTACTGTAGGCAGTGGATAAATGGCTTTTCCATGCTAGCAAAACCACTGATACAATTAACTCGGAAAAGAGCGAAAGATCCAATTGATTGAGTGTTTGGAAGCCTTTGTGAAACTACGAAACTGTTTATGTGAGGCCCCTGCTTTGGGCATGCCTGATTATTCAAAAGAATTTGCGCTGTTTTGTTGTGAGAGAGAAAATTGTGCACTTTCAGTTTTAACACAGAGACATGGACTGAGCCGACGCCCAGTGGCGTATTTTTCTGCCACCTTGAATCCAGTGGCCTCAGCCTTACCTGGCTGCTTAAATGCAGTAGCTGCTACTTGTATGAGTCTGGAGCAAAGTGAGTCAATTATGATGGGACATAATGTAAAAGTATACTTTCCACACTCAGTTGAGATTCTTTTGACAAGAACGCGAACACAACATCTCACCCGTAGTCGGCTGACTAAGAATGAGAGAGTGATTCTAGGAGCAGAAAATGTGACAGTGATAAGATGTACAATAATGAATCCTGCCACATTACTACCAGACCCATGTTGTGAAGAAGTGAAAGATGAGATTGATCATGATTGTCTGGATGTGACTGAATTGTGTACTAAGCCCCGCCCAGACATAAAAGAAACACCATTGAAAGAATCTGATCATGAATTGTTCGTGGATGGGTCATGTCTAAGAACAGAAGGAGGAGGATTAAGTGCTGCCTATGCTGTATGTAAAATAACAGGGGTAGTTGAAGCATCCTGTTTACCGGGAGTCAAGTCTGCACAAGTAGCCGAATTGGTGGCCTTAACAAAGGCATGCAAAAAAGGGAAAAATTGGAGAATAACCATATTTACGGACAGTCAATATGGTTTCGGGGTTGTGCATGACTTTGGCCAAATCTGGATGCAGAGGGGATTTCTGACTTCTTCAGGGTCTCCTATCAGAAATAGTAAAAATGTAAAGGATTTGTTGGAAGCATTTCAATTGCCAAAAGAAGTAGCAGTTGTCAAATGCGCTGCACATCAGTCAGGAAATGACTATGTGGCGGCCGGTAATAGATATGCCGACCAAATTGCTGGACACTGTGCAAGAAATACAATGTCAATCAACAGAAATATTGAAACGGGTGAAACCAGCTGCCAACTTATGTTTTTCTCAGTTCCAGAAACATGGGATGAGGTCAGACAGTTACAAGAAGAAGTTGAGGAGAAAGAAAAGGAGATTTGGATAAAATCAAGTTGTACAAAAAGGACAGAAGATGAAGTGTGGGTGTACTTAGATGGCACACCAGTTATGCCAGATTGTCTGCTCTCTCAAATGGCAAGAGTATACCATGGGCAACACACATTGGCAGGGATTCAATGATCAGATTATTCAGACAAAGTTGGTACAATCCAATGTTTAGGGTAGTCGCAGAGAGCCTTTGCCAAAGAAGCTTAAACTGTCAGCAGCAGAACCCAGGTAGGAAGATAGTGGTTAGCTGGGGAAAGATTGGAAAGGCAGAAGGACCCTTCACCAGATTACAGTTAGATTTCATTGAGTTGCCCCTTGCAATGGACTTAAATATGGACTTGTCATAGTGTGCCTGTTCTCAAGATGGGTAGAAACTACTATTGAGGGAATTGATACCTCGTTTTGGTTTTCCAGTCACTTTGGAATCAGATAGAGGACCTCATTTTAACAATGAGATAATTCGATTAATCTGTGCTGCATTTAACATTGAACAAAAACTGCACTGTGCTTATCGTCCAGAGGCTTCTGGAATAGTGGAACAGCTTAATGGCACAATCAAATCAAGATTAAGGAAAGTGTGCGCATCCACAATGCTGAAATGGCCAGATGCATTGCCTCTTGTATTGATGGGTCTCAGAAGTATTCCTGACAGAAAAACGGGATTGTGTCCACATGAAGTACTCATGGAAAGGGCAATGAGACAAGCATTTATTCCTGGAAATAAATTGATGAATATAACTGATGATCTGGTATTGGACTATTGCAAAGGATTGGCTGAAATGGTGCGTTCTGTCTCTCATCAGGTTGGAGAAGACACAGTTGAAAGACAACCAGACCAAGCGCATGATTTGAATCCTGGAGACTGGGTGTTAGTGAAGAAACACGCAAGGAAGTCGTGTCTAGCACCCAGGTGGGACAAACCACGTCAAGTCATACTAGTCACTACCACAGCAGTGAAGTGTGCAGGTTTACCCAATTGGATTCATGCTAGTCATACCAGAAGAGTTCCAAGCCCATCTGAACAACAAGAACAGCCACTGACTGAACAAGCTGAGACGTCAGAAGTTGAAAGTTGTGAAGCAGAAGAATCTAGAGTAATAGATTCTGAAAGACAACTATATGACGAACAGCCAAGTACAAGTCAGGAAGAGTGGATACCAGTGATTGAAATATCTGATGCTGTTGTCAGAACAAGAAGAACAACTGAATTAAAGAGACAGAAAGATAGAGAGGAAAAGTCAGGGAAAGAAGAACACACTCAGGTAAAAATAGACAAAGCCATTCAGAAACCTGAGCAGGGTAAGATAGAAGAAGAAGAACAAGTTCAGGCAGAAGAAGAACAAGTTGAAATAAGACCTGAACAGGATCAGACAGATTTAGAAGAACAAGTACAGGCAGAAGAAGAACAAATTATAATAAGACCTGAGCAGGTGCAGGTAGAAGAAGATCCGAATACAGGAAATACAGAACAAAGACAATCAGGAAAAGAAGAAGGACAAGAACAAATTGTGCCCAGATTAAGTGAAAACAAAAGAATTTTGGAAGGAGACAGAGAAGGTGAAAGTGCAGTTCAGGTCAAAAGAGTTAGAAAAGAAGACAATTAGCCTGCAGGAGCGAAGAGGCTAAAATATCATCTAAGAAAATCAGAAAAGAAACCAGAGCAAGTAAATTAAGTTACGAGTCAGACGCAACCTAAACAAACCTTAGTGAAACTTAAGCAAAGAAGCCCAAGATCGAGAACACTGAACAGAAAATACAGGGCCCCTGAGTGGACCTACGTTATGCTTGAAGAATGTGAAAACTTAGATTTATGTGAAGAAACAGAGAGTTCATGTTGCACAGATTGATGAAAGCAAATTAAGACCTCCTTAAAATAAAAAGACAGGATTTTAAAGAAAATTTTGACAAAGAAAGAAAAGAGAGAAGAAATTTTCCCTGATTAAAATGGCAGAAGTTGAAGACACTGAAAGACCGAAACGAAGTTTAAAAAGAAAATGCTTAAGATTTTGCTTATGTGGTATTTTATTAGTAGTGTTAGTATGGTTATTTTTAACAGTAGGAGTACCTTTGTTAATGGGAACAAATAACTAGAATAGTACAACCACTAATGAGAAAATAAATAGAATAAAGGGAACTAAAATAGAAATAGGGGTAGAAGATGAGATGAATTATCATAATGAATCAGACAATGATTCGTCTTTAAATGTATTTACTAAATTGTTATTTCAGTATGTTAATACAATGGAAAATAGTAATTGTTATGTTTGTATGAAGTTACCCTCCTTGGTATCAGAAGGGGTGACTAATCACCATATACCTTTAACATACGGTGTATCATGTAGTGTTTTTGTAAAGATTCACCTCAAGCAGTTGAAGAGGAAAGGTAATCTTTATTGAAGAGTGAACACAGGTACCTCCAGCCCAGCTTCACAGCTGCAAGTAACTGAATGCCTTCAAGGCATAACATTCCAACTTAGCAACAAGCTTGACATTCCATTATATGCAGAACAACTCCACACATCTTCCCCCCCCTTTAATAATAAACCAACAAAAATCATATAGAAAACACATTGACAGAATGTTACAAAAACATTGGTGAAATGTTACAAAAACATCAGTTATCAGAAAGAAGCAAAGGAGCACGACATTTACAAACATTTCCAGTGCTCCAAGCAGAACCATCTGACAGAATAACAATGTCCTTTTTTACAGTCCTCACTTGTATAGGCCTAGAAAATTTGCTGTCTCCCTTTAAGACAATTCCTCCACGTTTTACAACCACCCAATCTCCTTCTCTCACATCAAGGTTCTTTACACCTTTTTTTGCATTGTAATACTTCGTCGCAGCCAACTGCGGGTGGGCCACATCACTCTCTACAGCAGTTCTATCAACCCACACACAGTCCCTATCCTTCAGCCATCCAGGAACTTCCTTGACACCAGGCTCACGACCTTTAAGAGATATGAATGGTGAAACTCCAGTCACAGAATGTGGTGTGACTCTATATGACCAGATGAGCTTTTTAAGTTCCTCAACCACGACAATTCATTAGAAAGTGACAATTGGATATTTTCCATTATTAAACGATTTATCCTCTCAACTAAACCATTAGCTTGAGGCCTGAAAAGAGCAACCCTCTCATTCTTGATTCCAAATTTGCACAAAAAATCTTGCATCTCCTTTGACACCAATTGGACACCGTTATCTGACACTAAGATCTTCGGAATTCCCTCATTCAAGAACGTCCTTTCCATTAATGTAATTACTTTTCGTGTACTCACACACTCTGTGGATTCAACCACAAACCATTTAGAATGATAATCAACTAGAACCATGAGGAACTTGCTATGTGACCCAAGTTTAGCGATTGGACCCAAAAAATCAATTCCAACCCTTTCCCATGGGCGCTTGGGAAATGACACACATGCTAAAGGAGGTTGTCTAATCACCTTAGTCTTATCAGCTTGGGCACAAGCATGGCATTGTTTCACTACATCCTCTATCTCACTATCCATGCCGGGCCACCAATATGACTGTCGTACCCTCCTCTTAGTCATATTTCTTCCTAGATGCCCTTCATGAGCAATATTCACAATTTTCCTCCTCAATCCCAGCGGTGGCACAATCTGACATCTTCTCAATAATTTTCCATCACAAACACTAAGCTCCTCCTCCACATGGTGGAAACTCCTAAAACGAATATCTTCAATGTGGTTCTCACTCCATCCATCTGATACACACCTTATAAGACACTGTAAGACATCATCACTTAACATAGCATCTTTCCATTCCTGTTTGCTAAAAGTAGCCTCTCCATTGCTATTCTGAAACACTTCTTCAATAACTTCATCCACATCCACATCAATTGTTTCTATAGGCATTCTTGACAGATAATCAGCTACAACATTTCTAAATCCTCTAACATATTCGACCACAAAGTTATATTCCAGAACTGACAGCATCCACCTGGAAATCCTGGGACTGACACTACCCTCTAGGCCTCTCCCTCCTTTAAATAAATGCACTAGAGGTTTATGATCTGTACGAACTCTGAATGGTAAACCCCAAACAAAGTTCCTAAAATGCTTTATTCCCCAACAACATGCTAGGGCTTCCTTTTCGATTACCGAATATGACAATTCTGCATCACGCAACCTTCTGGATGCAAATCCAATAATCTTTTCATCACCATCACACACTTGAGTTAGAACCGCACCAATCCCAATAGCACTAGCATCAGTCGTAATATAAGTCTTGTCCTTCACATTAAAGTGACCTAGAGTAGGAGCTTCTACAATACAATTCTTTATCTTGTTGAATGCACCATCACAACTATTAGTCCACTCAAATGTGACCCCTTTTTTCATTTGTATCCTTAAAGGTTCAACAATTTCTGTGAATCCCTTCACGAATTTTGAGCAATACTCAGCTAAGCCAAGAAACGATTTCAACTGGTCCTTATTGCAAGGAGTGGGAGCATCCTTAATGGCAGTAAGAATACTTTTCTTAGGTTTGATACCATCTTTAGATATTTCATGTCCCAGATATGTTACAGAACTTTTTTTCAATTGACACTTTTCACTCTTTATGGTCAGCCCATTACTTCTCATTCTTTTCAGAACCTCTTCCATTACCACATCATGATGTGCATCATCTTTTCCTACAACTAACACATCATCTTGAAAACACAAGACATCAGTCATACCATCAAAAATTCGTTGCATTACCCTCTGAAACACCGCCGAGGCAGATGCTAGGCCGAATGGCATCATGCAATAGCAAAATGCCCCCAGCGGTGTAACAAATGAAGTGAGGTGTCTTGATTTTTCATCCAGGTCAATCTGATGATATGCTGCAGACATATCGATCACACTAAAAACAACGCCACCACCCATACTTGTCAACATTTCAGAAATATTGGGCAAAGGTTGTCTATCAACCCAAATGTTCTTGTTTAAGTCGTGCAAGTCTACACATAGGCGGATCTTCTTCCCCCATCCTTAGGTGCGACTACGATGGGGGCCAACCACTCAGACGCTTCGATAGGTTCTATAATTCCTTGTGTAAGCAATGTTGTGAGCTCATCTTGCAATGGACCTCTCATCAAATGTGGTAAATTTCTCACCTTATGCACAATCGGGATCACATTTTTCTTTAAAATAATCTTGTGTGAAAAATTCCTAAGTTTACCCAAATCATCAGAAAAGACTTCTGGGTATTTTCCCATCAAATTTGTTTTATACGTTGCATCAATATCATGGATCATTGTGGACATGACCGGTACATCAGCATTAGGATTGAGAATTATATTCAAATCTTTCTGATGGCGCCAAACTAATAAGTTAGACCCTTGCTTTGTTAGGTATACCCGACCATATACTTTTTTCCACTAAACGATTTCGTCATCTACTTCAGTCCCAAAATGTCAATCGTTTTCCCACCATAACCAACAGCCTTGATATTAGGCTTGACCCAGGACTCAACATCGCTTTCCTCCTTCCATACTTTAAAATACATATCCTTTGACATCAGGGTATACAAACTTCCTGAATCAACAAGCATATTAACATCATTCTTATCCAAATGTATGATACAGTGAGGTTTTTCTAACACACATGTTCTTTCCTTAACAATATCACACTCCAAGACAGCATGATTATGGTATAACTCCACAGAGGTCTCTGGAACAACGAAGTCATCAATACATAGGATAAATTCTTGAACATTCTCAAATGTGTCATCTACCTCTTGTATCTGACCAAACCGAGTTTTGGTCCTGCAGACCTTGGCAAGATGACCTCTCTTACCACAAGTTCTACATAATGTGTTCCTAGCCACACATTTGAGACTGGAAGCTATATGTCCACAACAATAGCATTTAACAACCCTCGTATCTGCATGAGGGTTAGTACTAAGGTTACTAGGGTTATTACCAAACTTGTTGAGAGGAGTGGAAGGTGGGGCTTTAACATGAGGTTTCACTACTTTAGTCTCATCTATACATGACTGAATTTCAGCCCCTTTTGCGACTTGCTCTTTCTTTACCGTAGAGCTGTTACATGAGTTGCTACAACTTTCCATCTCTTTTATCCACATATCAGTATGCTCTAACCCTTTGGCAATTTGAATCGCTTCATCCAAAGTTGGATCTTTAATAAGAAGCTTTTCACGTATTCTCTTAATATTTGTACACCTGACTATTTGATCGCGAATAAGAGAGTCTGCCAAGCGTGTTCTTTTCTCTTTAGTAGAATCCTTTGAAATAGATTAATCCAGGGGTGGAGGTACTGGTACAATTATCTGCCCCCTGCGCAGTCAATCCCATCCTCGTCGCCAATGTAAAGATTCACCTCAAGCAGTTGAAGAGGAAAGGTAATCTTTATTGAAGGGTGAACACAGGTACCTCCAGCTCAGCTTCACAGCTGCAAGTAACTGAATGCCTTCAAGGCATAACATTCCAACTTAGCAACAAGCTAAGTTTTTTTTACGTAACAGGGAAACTTCAGTATTTTTATTCAAACTTAGATGTAGTGTTTTCAGAATTGCCTATTAGAAAGAATATGAATCCAGTAGTTAGTAGTAAAAATGCACAGTTTATGGGTGAATTCTTCTTAACAATGAGTTTAATAAACATAGCACAAGCACACAAAGATAACCTAACATGCATATTATGTGAAGAAGAGAAAGAGTTTTTGAATTTAGTAGAAGAAAGGAGACAGGATTTAATAAAGAAAGCTGCTGAACAGAAATCCCATGTACCTCTATGGGCTGAGAAAGAGGGAATGTATGCAAAAGGCGAAGCTCATGCTGCGATGTCCCTAGACTTTTTGAAAAGGGGAAAATTCTGCCTCCATAGGTTAAAGACAGATTATAATAACAATTTCATTGGTTCCAGTGAATGTGAACACAACTTCCTAATTTTAGGAGGGTGGGGACTAAAAGGGGGAACTGATCCTGTATTTCCCGGAATTTATTATGTATGTGGGATTAATGCTTATTATAGGTTACCTGCAAGATGGTATGGGAACTGTTATTTTGGAATAGTTTTTCCAAAGATCTACCATGTAGACAGAATCAATGAAAATTCTAATGGACTAACACGGAGAAGAAGAGCTAGTTTTTCTGAAATAATAGGTGATATATTTAGTGCATTGATACCCTCAGTTGGAGTCATTCTAAATTCACGTAAAATTTGCAGATTGCCAACCATAGTTGATCGTCTTTCTACAGATACTGCTGGAGGATTCTTAATGATTAATACAGAGATGGTTGCAATAAGGTCTATGGTTTTACAAAATCGTCTTACTCTTGACATTTTATTGGCAAAAGAGGGCGGAGTCTGTGGTATGTTGAAAATTCAACATTGCTGCACTTATATTCCGGACAAAAGCAAGGAAATTAAAGGGTATATTGAAAATATTACAAGAATGCATAATGACTTCACCCAACTGGAGGTTGACAGTGTATGGGGAAGATTAACAAAAAGTATAACATCAATAGGGAATTGGTTTACTAATTTTGGGAAAAGTTTTCTAGGTCAAATAATCTTACCAGTGATTGTGATAATAACAATAGTAATGACAGTAATGATCACATGTAAATGTTGCAGAAGCAAGGGAAAGAGAGGAATGCATTTAGAAAGAGAAGGGAGAGGAAAGAAACAAAAGAGGGAATATGAAGAAATTCAATTAGAGGAGATGGAAGGAAAGATATACAAAAAGATGAAAGACTTAGAAGGGAAAGAAGTAACTGATGAAATGAGGAGAGAAAAAGGAGAAAACTGAGATGTGCTAAAGTTGGCATCTGGGAAGGGATGGGTAATTTTGTGATGGCACAAAATGCCATCAGAGAGGGGATTGATGGAGCAAGGTCTCGTAAGAAAGAGACTTGCTCGGAGGCAATCCGCTCGTTTAACTTATTAACAAGTTACTAAACGAAATCTGTGAATAACTAATACGCACCACATGAACACGCGGGTTAGTGAAGCTTGCTTATGTGTGTACTAATGCGGATAACAATGAAAACGGACTAATACCGCTTTAAACGGGGAAACTGTTGTGCGCATGCGTCACCTGCATCTACGCAATATGACGAGCTAACGCTTGGAGGGAAGTTCTAGCGCATGAGCAGAAGGTACTAAAATGGAGTCTTGAAGACTCGCGTGCATGGCATCTGCTTAGCTGAAACTAAACAAGCTATTTTACTAATGCTAATGCGGGAGAAGTATTAATAAGTAAACGGGAATAGAGTAGAGGTGGGAGGTATACAGTGAGACCATTTATTTTGTGAAAATAACATTAGTCTTTTGACTTTATTATTAGTGCGCATTTGGGCCTCTCTTGTATAGCCGGACTGGATGAAATGACGCAATGCCTGCGCATGCGCTCAGAACGAAGTAATGAAGGTCAATAACAGAACATTTGAATGGAAGCCAAATTGGAGTGCCAATACCCTGGGAACGGATGGTGAAAAGTTCAGCAATGAGATGTTCTATTCTTCGTAGTGATATTAATGTTTCAAAAGGATACATGTGGTGGATGTGAATAAAGTTTTGAATAAAAATTAAGGGGATGGGTTTGCGAACAATGGTTTAACAGAATAAAGTGATATGTAAGCATGGTGTGATGATCATCCCCCCTTGCCTGACCAATTAGATTTCGTATTTTTACGTTATTGAAACTTTAGTGGGTGGAACATGAAGAAATGAAGGTATAATTAAGGTAGCTTTAGTTAGTTAAGGAGAGAGTCGGGGTCGAGATGCTGTCCGTCCAGATACTGTGAGTCGGAGATGCTGGGAGAGATGCTGTGAGATGCTGATGAAGAATCGAATACAGAGCTGAAGAAGAACTTTCTATCCTAACTTAATTGGGTTAGATCAGAAGATCGCGGAAGAATCTCGAGGAGGAAGAGAGTGTCAGAGAGGGGTGCGGCGTAATCGTCGGTATTCTAGAGAGGTAAACTATCCTGTCCTGAATCCTGTCCTAAAGTCTTTGTCTCCTGACCTATCCTGGGGGACCCTTACCAGCCCTTTGGCCAGGGGGCTGGTCTTTCACACCATTCTTGGTAAATATAATTTCACGTTATTTGCAAATGTTCTTTTCTCTCTGTCCTCTCCCTTTCTGAGCATTAATTATTGTATGAGTCCGAAGTATATGCTTGATGTTTAATCAATTGAATTTCTCTCCTAAGAATGATGGTGACTGCACTGAAATTTTGAGATGGTTCACATGCATTTAATTTAGATAAAGATTTTAAAACTTCCTGAGTCTGTGATCATTTTCTTCAAATAAAAGAGTAGTTAAGGGTTATGTTAATTATCACCATCAACTAGTTCAGCTAATGGTCCATCGACCAGAGGAAAGAACTTTTTGATCAGTGAAAGTTTGGTTAGGAAAGATTAAATAACTAAACCTGATCATTGTAAAGTATAAATATAAAACTTTGACCCACTCCAGCGGTTTACTCAATGTGTGGTTGATGGGCCCAGGTGAGTATATGGTAGTGGAGTATCTGTCGTTGGTATACCGCTGGATCAGTATAATAGAAAAGCAAATTCAGAGAACACCAGTTCTTGAAAACCATCTAGAATTCAAGATGAATGGAATTTACCAGCTGGTAGAAACCAATTTATAAAATGCTTTTTTTACAAAATTGTCATATATGTATTGTAAGACGCAAGTGGCATTAACACCGACATGGGTTCTGTGTTGGGTTTCTGTCTGCTCGGTACTGTAGGATTGATTGTGATGTATTACTCCCTGCTACTGAAGCCTCACTGCCACTGACACTGTCTGTTGATCTTTTTCTGGAAGGAATGGATCCTTACTACTCTATGAGCCAGTTGTCTTACTAAGGTTGTTCCCGATTGAAAGAGCCCACAGGGTTCTAACACCAATACGCAAACCCAGTGTTCCTCCATGCATCATTATTGTTCATGTTCCTGGGTTTTTAGACATAGATGCAACCATTCAATCGGCACCAAAGGGCGACGGGGCTCAATATCAAGGCCTCCCTACTAAGATATCCTAGATTACATTATACAAAAGATTGTAACACATCCTTAATAATAAGTATGCAAATGTCAAACATATTCATGAAACCGTCTGGGATTGGAAAGACTTCTGGATGACATTTCTTCTCTTTATGCTGGCTGCTATGATACTTTTGAAGTGTATGGATTCATCAAATACATCCAAACACTTTTTCAGATGTAGCGTGTTATATTATAGCCTTATAGCCCACCATAGTGGGCTATACTGGCCAATAAAGGCCTGCTCCAGCTCGCCTTTAACAAGGTTGTGGACCTTCTAGGCCGTTATAGCCCGCTACAGAGGGCTATAGGGCTATTAGAGCATTCCGCCCCTAGGGGGCAGAATGTTCTCATTTGTAAAACAAAGGCCTCAAGGAGACCAAGGGAGTTGAAATCACCCTGGGCTCCGTGAGGCCTTTGTTCACAGCAACAACTGTGAAAGGAAGACATCGGAATGTTGATGCTCCGGGCTTCTACCAGCCATTAGAAGCCCGGAGCACTCCATTGTCTTCAATGGAGCGCTCAACATTCCAATGTTCTAATAGATAGATAGCTGACCCATTTAATTCCTACAAGAAATTTTTCAAGGCTATGTTACCCCATGCTAGATAATCAGATTTCTAACAAGAAAATGGCCTCACATACATGTTGCTATTTCCAGCACAATTGAGTCATAAAAGATGGAAAGTCACTTTTTTGCAGCTTGTGCAGTAGCCTAGGGTGGGATAAATATATAGGAGAAGCCGCACCACGCTCAGAGATCTGAGTCAGCTGGAAGTGATGGTCATCTGGCTGCCCAGAGTTGTTTCTGTCATTACACCCAGGAGATGGATAGCAACAGTAGCGTCCACTCTATACATGGGGTGACTGTCTTGAAAGATGGTACCTCGGCTGAGAAACCTATAATTCAAGTGGGCACTTATTCTGTGTCTATCCTGTTATGGGATGCCTGGGTGGGGCAAAGACATGTATGGTCATATCATTCTAAACATTATTGGCAGACATCACAGTGATAGAAAAAAGACACTCTGAGGCCTCAACCCTCACCTGGTTCTCATAAACTTTTGCTGGAAATAGCACCAGAGCTCTGGTGGCCCCTCCTACGCTTGCAGTGTGGCTGGGGGTCGATGATGACAATGTCTTGCCCTTGGCTGTTTTTCTGGTTTGCTCTGTTTTTGTTGTTTTGTCCTGATGGAAGGGATAAAGGGATACTGGGACAGGGAGAGCTAGAAGTGTTGCAGTAATACCATTACATTACTATGCATGTGTAAAGTGGTCCTCACTTCCGAGATGGGAAGGCTGCTTGTGAAGGTTTTTTTTTCCAGAGGGATCGCTGGCTGTGCACTACTTTTCTCTAGTACTAGACAGAGGAGAAGAGTCTGCCATGCTGGGAAACAGCATTCTTTGATGTATGCACTTGGTTACTGTAATTGTCCAACTGCGGCAAGAGGGAGATGTATGAATTGGATTTTCTGGACTCCTAATAATTATAAAAAAAGAAACAGGGTGCTGTCTTAAAGAAAGGCAGTTCTGAGGACAGAAACAGTCTATTAAGGCATAAGCTAGGAATCCAGAAACGTATTTATACTTATCAGTTTATTCATAAAAATAGGAGAACATACATTCTTGGGACCAATGAAAGAATGTTTCAATAAAACTGAAAAATCCAGCAAAATAACTGGCAACACGTTTAGCGGCACTCAAATTCATTTATCACTTCAAATTCATTCATCACTTCTTCAGTAAGTACATAAGTGATTCTAATTTGGTTCCTCCAGCGGAATGTTGCTTTTTTTAGTAACTAATAGTTTAATCTATAGCTCAACTGGATAGTTCCACAGTACTGTTAATCGTGGTACATTTATCCAGCTGTAGTAGCTCACTGTGTAGAAAGAAGTGCTCGATAATAACCCTTCCAAATTCGATACATTCTCTGGGGCATGTAGGCTGAGTTCTACTTCCCCTTAGGAAACAAGGGAACAAAATTGCCTTTCTGCAAGAAACCCACTTGGATACCTAAGAACACTGTAAAGTATCCAAAAAATGGAGGGGCAGTTCATAGTCTACTTCTTATTCCTCATTTTTCAGAGCGTTGCATTATGAATTGATAGTTGATAATTGGTTTCCCTAATGGCACTTGTTAAAGTGTTGAATGATCCTGAAGGGCATTATGTCCTTCATGGGACGCTAGAAAGATGAAACCTCTGTTAGATAAATATTTATGCTCCAACTGCTACACTTCTTTTTTTCTGTAATTGATTTAAGTGCTGACCCCATGGACGGAAACCCTAATTTCCGTCCTTGGGGTCATGGACCCCATGATGAGCCTAATTGTGTGCTCTGAGGTCTGCTAGACAGATTACCACCTACGTTGGGTGTGGTGCATAGACTCACTAAACAGCTGGTTGACTTGTCAGGGCAAGAGAGGTTGCTGGATGTCTGGTGGGAGCACCACGCCTGGGATCTAGTATACCCCTTCTACTCTACCTCCAGTGGCACCACAGTAGGTACCTTGATTGGGAAATTGAGAGGAGTGAGCCAGCTCCTGAGACTGAAGATCGAGATCAAAAGAAAGATCACTCACTGGTAAACTGAAACCTGAGCTTCTCTGTGAACTTATGCCATGATAGCATCAATAGAGCAAACTGTATGAGATCCTAAATAAGTTTTTATTTGTGAGTTACAGAAATAAATCACATAAGGAAGGGAACAAACTATTTAGGATGCTGGCTTAGCTTCTATAGAGGGAGAATCAGGAGACACCCATTTTACAGACTGTAGATAAAAATAAATACATGCAGTACACTCAGAGGGTAATTATGTTTTGCAACAATATTTACAAACCCTACACATACTATGGAATTTGATAGACCTCGACTATTGGTGTAAATTGTTGTCCTTGCTTGCCAATAAGAAGAAAGGGAAAATACCTGTCATTGATGGACTCCTAATTGAATTCTATATTTGCTACTCAGACTTGCTTCTGGGTAAACTGTTGAAGGAAACGTTGTACTGGGGCCAGCTACCTGAAAAATGACTGAAGCCTTAAGGTGTGTGGTGCCCGATCCTGGGAGAGACTTGGCAAACCTGAGAGATAATCCTACTGCTACCTCTCAATAACAAATGTAGGCACAAAAATACTTAGGGCCTGATTACGATGTCAGTTGGAAAGGCTCCGAACAGCAGTTTGATTCCCCTAAACCGTATCGGAACCTATGTTTCCGACTCAGTCGGACACATTTCCGACTGACCGATTACGATGTTCACGATCGGAAAGCAAACCGCTCGGTCAGTCCGAAACAGTTCCGACTGGCATTCGGAAACTCCGAGTCAGTCGAAGCCGAATCGTACAGCTCTACAGACAGCGTTTCTGACCGAAGGATTACAATGTCGGTTTCGGACAGCCTTTCTGACTCGGTCTGTCCGACACATAAAGGCTGTCGGAAACCAACTTTGGGGGTCCATAGCAGGCCCCCGTTTATCCTGAGGCCTCCGGTTGGGGGCCGAGGGGGTACCCCTGGGACCCTGGCTTTTTCGGCAACCACCCCTTTTTTCAATGGGACCCTGTGTTGTCGGTCGGAACACAGGGTCCCATTGAAGTCAATGGGAGACTCTCCGAGCGGTGTTCGGAAGCATCGAAATTGGTCGGTCGGTCTCGCCGAATGCGATTAGGTCGGAACCGATTCTGACAAGGAATCTGTCGGTTTGATTTCCGGACGACATCGTAATCAAGCCCTTAGTGTCGCCATTTCAAAAAGAATTATGCAGGTAATCAGCGAACAAGTTCACCAAGATCAGTCAGGTTCATTTCTAATCGTAATACACTAATGAATTAGTGAAGACACGCCCACACCAAGTACTTTCTAGATATGTCAGACGGAGACTATGTGGTGGTCTCCTAGGCTATTGAAAAGATGTTTGACACCATGGGGTGGAAGTTCCTATTTCATGTGCTGGAGCAGTTGAATTATAGTCCTAACATAGATCAAACATTTATATTCACAAATATGAGTGAGGATGAACAATGGAAAGTGAATATCTAGGAGCTGGCACTGGAGAAGCGCACCCAACAGGAGTGCCATTTATCTACCCTGCTGTTCGCTCTGGTTATGGAGCACATGTCCACTACACTTTGAGTTCATTTGAATGGATTGTGAATAAGGATGGTGATATGATACACAGAGCATCCATTTATGCAGATGACAATGCTTTATTTGAAAGACCCTGGACAAGTTGTGCCAGATATATTGTATATACTGAATGAGAAAACTGACATGTCTTGGTTATCCACAAATTGGGCTAAATTCTGTTTATTCCCGATAGGATCAATGCTCCCTGAGTGAACAAATGCTTCTTGACCTAGGCCTACAATGGCAGACCAGTGACCTGAAAATACCTGTAAACCAGGGCGGGCCACGATGCATTAGGCTACATTGACTTTAATGTGGGTGAGTGCTGATGGGTGTAAAAGGCTCTTTACACTCATGGATGACCCTTCTAATGTCCAATATAGAGTAGAGTAAAATTGTGATCTTTTCCAGTGCCTCTAGGTTTTGTAGGATGCTCTGCATCTTGATGAAACGAATATTTCATCTTTTTTTTTTGTATGCTTTTACCTGTGGTCTGAGCGGGAGCTCAACCTATCATCAATCTGAGTATGTCAAAGGTGCCTTATGATCGGGTAGATTGGGAGTCCCTGATAAGGAAGTTTATTGCTGGCATCACACCTGCAGCTCCTCACTGGCTGGCTTGATCACACCCTTAAATTGGAGATAATAAGGGCCTGATTACGATGCGGTCGGAAACGGCTCCGACTGTCGGTCGGAGCCTTTCCGACCGCATCGTAATATGCAGGTCGGATTTCCTCGGAGAGCCCGGACACCAGTCGGAATGTGGCCAGTAATCCCAAGGGCGGCTCTTTCTGCCCCTGGGATTACGATGTTGGGTTTCGGCAGCCTTTCCGTGCCGGCCTTTACGACACAGAAAGGCTGTCGGAATTCGACTTTGGGGGCCCCAGCAGGACCCTCTTGGGTGCATGGCCTCCGTTTGGAGGCCGAGGGGGCACCTATGGTGCCCCCCTGTTGATCCCTGCACCCCGTAGCAGGCACCTTGAGGTGCCTGCCACGGGGTGCAGGGATGAACTGCACCTCCTATTTTACAATGGGATCATGCATTCTGACCGGAATACATGCTCCCATTGTAAAGTATAGGAATGCAAGTGCATCATAATTAGTCGGTCGGGACCGCCGACCGGGGGTCGGTTGGTCCCATGACCGAGATGATGTAGGGTGAAGGAAACTCCGCCTGACATCGTAATCAGCCCCATAGCTGTAGGGATGACACACTATTATGGTGTTGTGATATCAATGGCAGGCACAGGTAGTGGTGGGCCCAGGAGTTCTGTATTTGGTATTTCTAATGACCAAAAGATAGTAATGGGTGATTAGATCAATACTGAACTTAGAACCATTTGTGGGGAGGTGCCATTTTGGGTGTTTAAAACATTTTCATAAACTATATTCAGAGACAGATGTGTCTGGCTGGGTAGCAGGTACATGCTTGTTGAAGGATGATTTGCACACTGAGCAGATATCCCTCACACATGAAGAGTTCAGGACCCAATTTGTAGTGAGGTGTGTCAGTTTCTATTCTATACTATATCGACTAAGGCTTCTCAAGACACGTGAAAGGGATTTCCTGGATGCCTCCTGTAGGGGTGGGAGGCAGGTGTATGTCCTGGCTCCCTTACTCTTTATATTTTTTCACAACAAAATGTTATTGTCAACAGCCACAAAATGCCTGTTAAGGCCAAATACCAGAACAGGAACACATACATAATACTCATGATGATGTCGACGTTTTGTAGCCAGATATGTAGAGAAGGATCATATGTATAACAACATATATTAACAAACAACTGAAGTGTCATATATCCATTATGTGATACAATGCATGTCAAGACAACCCCAGGGTGAATAGTTAAGTCGCTGATCCCGTGTTCGCCCCGCCTTATGATAGTTGTGGCTGATGTCAATCTGTTGTGGGATCTGGGATGGGTTCTAAGTAAATCCCTCGGTAGTCTGCCCATCTCTTCCAGATCTTGGGATGTTTCTGGGGACAACCCCGCGCAGCAAATATAGGTATTTCCAACCCCATCCAGAAATCAAGACCCTTCTTCCAAGCCCCAAGAGAGGGCGGGGAGGCGTCCTTCCAGGCCCGCGCTATATCCCGCTTTGCAAGTGTAAGGCCCAAGAACAGTAGTGATGTTTATATATGTTGCCCCGATGTCATCTGTTATGTGGAGAAGCGTCAGTCTGGGGGAATAAGGGATGTCCCACCCCAGCACCTGCGACATACATGCAATAACCCCATGCCAGAACCTGGAGAGTGACGTGCATAGCCATACTGTATGGATAAGAGTTCCCTCAGCCGCTTGGCATCGCAAGCAGAGTGGAGAGGCAATGAGTCCTGCCCGCCAGAGTCGAGACCTGGTGTAATAAACCCTATGGAGATACTTGAATTGTATGTATCGTAGTCGAGTTGCTATGGCGGCACCTCGTGGGGATGCCAGCGCCTCAGTCCAGTCCTCATCATCCAAGGGGCCCAAGTCTGTCTGCCAGGCCTCCTGTGTCTTAATTAGCGTAGTGTGGCTGTTCGTGACAAGTGTACGGTAGATTTGGGTGATTTTGTGCTCCCCCAGGTCTCCCATGAATACTTTTGCCTCAAGAGGGCTAAAATCAGGTATGGTCTCCTGGAGTGTGAGATATGGAGAGAAGGCATGGCGGAATTGAAGATATTTGTAAAATTGCGATCGTGGCATCGCATATTCTTGCTGTAATTCTTGAAAGGACTTCAAGGTCTGACCATGGAGAACATCCCCCACGGTGGAGATTCCTATAGCCTCCCACCCGAGAAGCCAGGTAGCCCAGCGAGTTGCAGCAAGAGGCCATTGTGCCAGAGGGGAGCCTCCTTTGTTATTCTACCCCACCATCTCAGCTGACGGAGTGTGCGTTTCCATAATTGAAAGACTGTGGCGATCGCCTGTGGCAAAGCCTTTCGGGTGGAGCCCGCATAAAGGATTGTGTGAAGGGGTGTGGTACCCATCAGCCACCGCTCGACAGCGTATGCAGGGTCTGACCTATCCCCGTACCACCAATCATTTAGTATGAGGAGGTGTGAGGCCGCATAGTACGCCTGGTGTTGCCAAACCACCACAATAGGTTGACTGAAAGCATGTTTTTAATGCCACTCGGGCTGAGCCGCCCCCCCCAAAGAAAATGCCGGAGAGTAGAGTTTAGTTGCGTGAACCAATTAGGCGGTATGGGTGGTTTTGGAGTTGGTACAGTAAATGGGGCAGGGAGACCATCTTGAAAATGGCGGACCTACTGAATAAAGAGAGTGGCAAGTGTGACCAGGAGCGAGTCTGTTCCTTAATTTGCATCCAGAGTGGAGCTAGGTTTCTTTCCCAGGACAGGGGTTGTGAATCAGACAGGAAGACCCCCAAATATTTGAAGCCTTCATGCACCACTGTCACTTCCTCGGACCATAGGCCCAGACGGCCCGCATTACGCATGGGCCACAGGTAAGACTTACGGGGGTTCATATATAGCCCAGATGTGTCACCAAAGATCTGCATGATCCTGAGCAGTCTGGGTCCCGATCGATCTGGTCGCGTAAGGAAGAATAATACGTCATCCGCATACAAAGCTATGCGGTCGGACCAACGGATCTGTGCATCCATCCGTACCCAAGCCGCGAGAGGTTCCATAGCGAGCGCGAAAAGATATGGAGAGAGGGGACAACCCTGACGGGTGCCTCGCCCAATAGGAAAGGTTTGTGAGACAGTGTCTGCCACACAGACGGAGGCGGTGATATCTGCAGTGGTGGCTGGTGACATTTGAAAGTGGTGGGGCGTAAAATTTTTGGCATACTGCACCTTAGCGAGCGAGCGTAGCGAGCGAGCCCGAACTAACCTGAGGGGGCTCGGGGGTTCTCCCTCCGAGAAAATTTTGAAAAAGAGTGGACAAATGGTGCATTTTCAAGCAATTTGAGAAAGCAGGATGGTTAATAAAGCAATTGTGAAAGTGCAGTTATTACATTAATAAAGAGATGTCATATAACATAGGTAGCTGCTTATTCAAGCTTTCTTTCACCCCATAGTCCAGCAGGGTCTTGATACAAGACAGATAAGAGAAAAAGCAGTGTGGTCCTCGACCAGGAAGACACTCATATTTCGTTGGTAAGAAGTCAAAGGATTGGTCAAATTGAAAACCTGAAATGCAATATGCAATGAAACAATTTGCAAGTACATCTCATCTATGTTCAACAAGCCATGTTTTACCCATGATTGGAATTGTGAATCACCAAATAAACTGAGCCACTGCAATCAAAAGCAGAGGGCCTCCTCAAAAAGTATGCCCTTAAGAGAGTTCTCTCATCTCATGTCCTCTCTATATTTTCTCTGGAAGTTGAAAACTCATCACATTCTACTGCACAAACCTGAACCCTTCTGCATATTCCAACACCAGAACTCATTCTTGGCCATTTAGTTTGGAGCCATTCATACCAGGAATACAGAAAATACCTTTAAATAGAGTAGAAGGTTTATGAATACAAGCACTTAGCAATTGTACATATACTATGAATGAGAGCCAAAGGAAACAAAAAGGAATAAAGAAGGAAGCAACACTCAAACACAACTCATGCTCCGGAACGCCATAAAATTCTCTATGTGGCAAGTTCATCACCTATAGCAGAACACAGTACATTTAATGTATCCCTCAGTTTAGCATATTAAACAATATCAAGTGGTAATTCTTGTGATATGTACTCATCACTGTAGACTATTGTAGAGTCACTATATAAATACAATTAATACAATATGTGGTGTTAGGTGTAGAAAATCTAGACTCACACCTGTCTATATTTTTTTGATGTTTTATCCTTGATAATGTGCCCTATTGATACTCTGGGGACCATATTCAGTGTGCGCGCCCTGAAACCGCTCAAACTCGAAAAGTAAATAGAAATGCCCCCTTCTCCTTCCATGTTTCACTACCCTTCCCTTCAGCTTGTCTGTGCACTGTCTCTCTCTCCCTGGCAGTCTCTCTCCTGCCCATGTCTCCCTCCTTGCCTCGGATCTGTGACTGTAGTATGATTCCAACTGTCTCCTCCCTCTATTCAAAGCCTCATGCTCATTCCTCTGCTCTCCCCTGTCACGGCCACCAGTCTGTCTGTGCCTGTCTCTTTCTCTGCACTATATATATTTATATATCTATTGTACGTAGGCTGCAATATGCTATTTATTACCATTGCTAAGTCTGGAGGGAAGCCATGACTGTCGACATACAAAGCCTCAATCACTCCCACAACAATGAGTTGCAGGTATCAATTATGATTGAACAGCGGTTCTTAAACTTCTGATTTCTGTGGACCCCACTGAATCACATCTGGAAGCCGGCGACCCTGCCTAAGCAATCTCTATGATTTAAACATTTAAAAAAATACAGCAACAAGTATACACCATTACACAAATTCCAACATATTTTTTTAAATCTCAAACACAAAATATGCACAAAAAAAGTTAAATTTTAGTGATAAAGTTGTAACATTCAGTATTTTACTTCACTTCTAAATGACGAAGTGCTATGCTATACTCTAGCCTATTAATTTAGCTTTTGACTCCTAATTCATGCTGTCTTTTTGTCAGTGCGTGTCAGCGCTTCATTTGAGGTTACCAATCGTTCATCCTAGATTCTGTTGGCTGTACTCACGCTGCTCCCACCAATCAAGCTGAGGATATTAACCTTACTGTTTAGCCTCTGATTTCCAATACCTTCACGTTTACTGATCGTTTACATTTTTCATTTTTACATTTTGCTTTTTGTGTGTACATACTATTAATCTGCTAAATATATTTAACGTTGTAAACAGATGCGGACTTTCAGGGGACCACGGACCACCAGTTAAGTGCCTCTGAGCTAGGCAATTTTTTCACGTATAGAAGTAACAAAGTTATTAAACCGAACTGCAGCAGAGAGGTTATATAAAATTTCCTTAACAGGTACCGCAAGGCAGAGCAGCACACGTACAAGTGGACAGAGCAGGGTGGGCGAATACAGGCAAACAGAGCAGAGTGAACAGATACAGGCAGACAGCAGAGTGGACAGTTACAGGCAGGAAGAACCGAATGGGCAGGTACAGTTAGGCAGAGCAGTGCAGGTACAGGCAAGCAGAGCAGAGTGCGCAGATACAGGCATAGAGGAGAGTGCAGAGACAAGCCTACAGAGAGGAGCGCACACAGACAGGCAGAGCAAAACGCGCAGATACAGGGGAGATTGCGCAGATACAGGCAGGCAGAGGAGAGTGCTCAAATATAGGCAAGTGGAGGAGAGTGCGCAGATACAGGCAAGCTGAGGAGATTGTGCAGATGCGCAGATACAAGCAGGCAGAGGAGAGTGCGCAGATACTCGTAGGCAGAGGAGAGTGTGCAGATACAGGCAGAGCAGCAGAGTAGCAGTTACTGACAGGCCTAGCCGAGTAGCAGATACAGGCACGCAGAGATGAGGAGAGGGTCAGGCAGACAGGACGCAAATACAGACAGACCGGAGGAGCAGGAAGGCAAAACGGGGCGTGGACCCCAGCACAAGCAGAACCAAGTGTGTGGCGCGGGCATAACAGGTAGGGCGAAACCGTGAATAATTTGCAAGACTGATCAGTAAGTTACATCCCATAAGTGAACATTCGACGAAATGCAGCGCGCACTAAAATAGGAGGCAGCAAAAAGGTGCAGGTTTGATGGTAACACACACAAAAGGCATCATACACACTAATGTAGAGAACAGACAGAACGCACCCAGTACAGAGGGAGCAACGTTAACAAAACATACGGAGGGTGTTATCAAACAACAGCGAAAAACGATTCACAGTATCGGTGAAGGAGAGGCCGGGTAAACAGAAACAATTCACGGCCACAGCTGCGATAACAGAGTTGAGGAACAACACCCAGTACAGACTGGCCGCAGGCCGATCTCACCGCTGTGTCGCCTCAGAGTTAGGAAACAGAGCTTTAGCCGATCCATTACCATAATGTTACTTTAGGGGCATGCATGCGACAAAATACCCTTCAAAAGGATTCCCCTACTCTTTCAGCAGCTGATACTTCTCCAAATCACATTCCATACTACCCCTCCGGGAGACACGCCCTCCCCTCAGCGGCGTGATACCCTATGTAGCGCTGCCAGTCTAATTCCATTCCTACCTGACTGCCAGCTTCATGCACGGGTCTTGGCTCCGGTGCTCGGCTTGCTTCGGGTCCCCACTTCCCTGGGTGGGGAGGCTGGTGTTTGAAAGTGCAGAACCCGGGCTGCAGCCGCTGCGGGATTGTCCAAAGCTGCACTTCCTGTCCGAGACTCCCTCCGCTTCTTCCCTCCCTCTGCCCTGCACAGCGCTGCTGACATCACTCAGGTGTGGGCGTGTGGAGGGAAAGAGGGCAGGGAGCAGCCTGATGTGTGCAAAGCAAACCGCAGAACCCAGGAGAAAGCAGGCGCCGGGCAATGCGGGTACAGGGTGGCGGGGCATGCGCAGTCAGCCACCACTGTGCAGGATGCAAGCCACAGGTGATGAGTGACGGCCCGGGGAGGCGCGGGGGTGCTACGTGGAATAGCCAGGACCAGGATTGTAACTCAACCCCGTGAGAACTTTGTGCGCACCTGGAATATGCGAGGTGACCACAATAAGATTAATACAACACAAGGAAAACTTTCTGTGCTCTGCACATACACTGACACACGGGCGACATTTAAGAGAGTAAAACAGCATGGAATGGGCCAGTGAACTACAAACACACAGACAAAATACACTCGATCTGTACATGCACCTGGATTCTGATGCCTGAGAGAGAAACTTTTCTAAGAATAACCCTGTCTACGCGCGTGACGGCATGTGACCGTTGACAACGGTGACATCACATGAAGCCATGTCATGGGAGATCTGATGCAGTGACAGGAAGTGATAGATAATGTGCCCTTTGCAGGTGCATCCAGTGAGGGTTTCTTTACTGTAAGCATAGTTTGTGCAGATTACTAAAGAGAAACATTGTCGGTATCGGTATGATCTCCCGTGGAAGTACATGTATTGAGCATGTGATCCTGGTACCTTTTGCACTGTGCTTCTGGTAGAACAATCCTGGAGACGGAGATTCTTTGAGAATGGTAAGACAAAACTACGCATGCCATTGACCCAGAATATAGTGCAAATGCGCAGCAGGAAGGATCTTTGGTGGATTTAAAGGCAGGCTCGTTATCGTCTGCAATCGAAATGTAGCACATATGTGTGGTGGTAGCACGGCAGTTTGTTTAGAAAAAAAGACAGCGTATTGTTAATCGATATAAATACAACCACCAAACGCAAATACCGTGGCTGGTCGCCATCTGAATTGTCATTATGTGCAATAACCCTGTCCCCTCTCTGTATCTGCATGAGTAAAACGAGGACTTGTAAAATGATGTGAAACTGCTGCTCCTTCCTGCCCTGGTCACCCCTCTCACCTCCAGTGTGGGCTTTGCACTGCTGGGAGAACTTGTGCCTCTGCTGAGCCCCAGCCCACCTGGAGGAGTGGGACGGACTGCTCGTGCTGCTGTCCTGGCTGAAACCGCGGAAGGAGGGTAAGTCTCCTCGTACTACACTGCCTCTTGTGTCTGTCCTTACAAACAATGGACGTGGGCACTGCTGCGAGGATGTTCGAGAAGGGTAGGACTATGCCTCCTCGGGTAAACCTAGAGTGAACAAGGGACTCTTGGATCTAAAAAAGTGTATTGGCCGTGCATGGAGGGTTAGCAGGGTGCGGCTGGATCATTCTTTTATGTCAGGGTAGAAACCTACCAAGCGCCTTGACTCCCACCCTTGCATGTGCAGGGTCCAGCCTAGCTACGTTCTGTACCAGACTCCAACCACAGCTCGTCCACCTTTGGAAGCAGGGGCTGCGTTTGGTGCCTGAACCTCTACTTAACAATACTGGCCTGTTTGGCTTATGGGAGAAGGTCAAATCTGGGTTGTGAAAGATTGAGTCGTTCCTGCTCACGTTTCCACTGCTTTCTTCTCCCATGAGGTGTATTTGTACAGCAGCAGGCAGTGACCCCGCCTTTAATAAAGATACAGTCCTGCTGCTCGTCTCATCAGGTCCCATGCTAGCCCATTTCACATCATTTACCTATTTCTCAGCATCTCTGCCTTGGAATGTCTCCATCCTGCCCTTCTCTGGTTACTCCCCCTCCCACCACCACTGGTTTGGCGCATGCCGCTCCCCTCTGCCTCTGGGTACGGTGATGCTGTCTGTGTCCCTGCTACATATTTTAGTTCCGACCATAGTTATAACTTGCACTCCTTTCGCTAACACCTCTGCCTCCATCACACTGCTAGGCGCTGCCTCAAAGACAAGGTGAGAACACCTCTCTGGTCACTCACACACGACACCAAAAACTTCCCACATAGAATCATAACAAACACAAAATCCTATCAACCATACACTCCTCCGCAGCAAAGCATGCTCACTGTCCCATAATGTGCTTCGGGCCCCGCACAGAGGTATGCAATGCTCTATAATACTAGTGCGTTCTGCGTTTGAATGCATATTATATAAAGAATCATTATTACTTCCTGTCAGAAGTCAGAAGACTGGTCTGCGCTCCTTTGATGCTGCAAATATCTTCCCCAGAGCACGTGGTTGCGTTTGGAGCATATTTAAGGTGCACAGGAAAAGGCGCGAGCAGGCCCCTGGGGAAGCGGCAGTGCATACATGTTCTGCAGACCAGGCTGTGCATCAGTGTGCATGTGCACCGGTGTGAAAGGGTGTAAAAAGCAAGCAGCTGGGGAGAAGTACGAAAATTCCTCGCCCAGGACCTTTCATAACCTCATGCCTCTCTTTCTCTGAGGGTGCACGCTCCTTTCCTCGCCTCCGAGGCGTAGTTAACACTCAGACGCGGCTCGCGAAGGGGGGGGTTGTTTCGGGGGCCCGGGGGATTTTTTAAATAAAAAAAAAATCCTACCTGACTCTGGAGGTCCGCCGTCCGCGCCGCCTCGGGTCCGACTCCGTTTGGCCCTGCCTACAGCCCCTCTCAGCCAATCCTGGCGCCAGGATTGGCTTAGGGCACGTTTACCTCTCGCCCGCCTGCCCATTAGGAGACCGAGGTTTGAGCCTTTGCTCAACCCTCGCTCTCCTAATGGGCATGCGTTAGCTCAGTGCACACACAAGTGCGCATGACTGGGCACGGCGCGAAATTCGGTGCCCTTGCCCACTCATGCGCACTTGTGCTGCAGTGCTGCCTGCTGCCCCTGGTCCCTCTAACAATCATGTCAGTCAACATGACGCAGGACCGCCCACCCCCTTCAGACTCTGAAGGGGGTGGGCGGTCCGACGTCATGCTGACTGACATGATTATCAGTTCTCCCTCGGCTCTTTGAACTTAAGTAAACTGATTCAGTTTACTTAGGTTCAAAGACGCCGAGGGAGCTGCGGGCGGGGGGGCTACGCCCCAACGCCCCAATGGACGCACCGCCCCTGGATATCTGTATAAAGAAGTTGGATATATTTCAGGAGACGAGGACCAAAATTGAGGCGACTGAGGAGCGCAAAGAGATACATCCAGCTAAGGGAGTCAAAGGCCCTGTCTATGTCAGCGAGTAATAGGGCAGCTGGTTCGCCCAGACGGTCCGCCGAAGCAATGGCATTGTGTGCATGTCGGATATTATGTCGCGTGGCGCAGCATGAAGCCCGCCTGGTCCAGGTGGACCAGATCGGAAATGTATGGGACAATACGATTAGCTAAGATCTTGGCAAGTAGTTTAGCCTCCACGTTGAGTAGTGATATCGGGCAATATGAAGAATGGAGTTCAGGAGGCCGGCCCGGTTTTAGGAACACCACTATCTCAGCGTGCCGCCTATCCACTGGGAGAGACCGCTCGTCAAGAGCGGCAAGGAGCACGGCTAAGTAAAGGGCAGTGAGTATGGATTGATATTTCTTATGAAATTCACAGGGAAAGCCATTCGGCCAGGTGCTTTGCCCGGGCGCATTCCAGAGAGCACTTCCTGAGTTTCCTCAGTCGTTATTGGGGCATCTAATTCATCCCATGCGGCGTCTGTGAGGGCTCGCGGTGGCATGTCGTCTATAAACTTCTGAACTAATTGTCACGATATAGTCTCCCGGGGGGCATATAGTTCTACATAATAGTCTGCGAAGCTCACTGCGATTTGTAGGGGATCTGTAAGGACCTCCCATCGGTGTCACGCAGGCTCGGGATGGAAAGGGGGTATAGAGCTCTCTGGCACAGGCGATGCAGTAGGGCGCTCAATTTGTCACCCCATTGATATATTCTGCTACGGGTTGCCAGCCAGGCCACCCGAGCCTCGTCCAGAAGCTCATTGGCGTACACCTGCTGAGTGTGGAGTAATTGTCTACGCGAGTCGTGCCCGTTCGCCTCCCTACTCGCGTGTTCTGCGGCCAGTAGCTGGTCTTCCAGCTTTATTCGTTTTTACCGACGCAGCTTGCGCTGCACTGTGCAGTATGCAATATCCACCCCTCGAAGTGTGGGCTTCATTGCCTCCCAAAGAACTGAGGGTGTTCCCACCGACCCAATATTATGAGAGAAGTATTCTGTAAGGGCGTTATGCATATGCAGCCTATATTTGTCATCCTGGAGGAGCCATGGTGATAGGCACCAGTGGAAGGGGGGCGATCGGTGTCAAGTCGCAAGTCCAGTTGCAGTGGGGAGTGGTCCGAAAGACCCCGGGGTAATATCTCGGCCGCCGCAAGTCTGTGTATGTGAGCAGCTGACAAGAAGATGTAGTCTATGCGGGGAAAAAGACCCATATGCGCTAGAGAAGTAAGTGTAACCCTGGTGAGTGGGATGTAGTCGTCGCCAGGTGTCTACCCAATCTAGTCCCTGCACCATGGACCCCAGTTTGGACTCACAGGGCTCCACCATATTACCTGCGCTGCACCACCTGTCCAGAGAGGGACATATTGTGTCGTTCCAATCACCTCCAACCAGGGCCATCCCCGGGGGAATCTCCACCCAAAGCATCATCAAGCGTTCTGCCAGGTTCCAGGTGAGGGGCGGAGGGGCGTATATACATCCCAAGATGAGCATCTGGCCATATAACATACCCGTAACAATAACATACCTCCCCTGGGGATCAGTCCATGTTTTCTCATGCAGAAAGGGGATCCTACGGTGGATCAGTATCGCCACCCCTCGTGAACCTCTAGTGAATCCCGAGTGGAATGCTTGCACAAACCCAAAGCGCGTTAGGCATGGAATTCTATTCCCAAGTAGGTGTGTTTCTTGTAAAAGTAGAATGTCTGCGCCATAGCGTTTAGCTTGGAGTAGAATGGCCCCTCTTTTAACCTTATCCAGTAGACCCCAGACATTCCAACTGACCACCCGGAGGCGTCGTTCTTTTAGCCTAGGCATGCTCAGTGACGGGGCGGACAGCAGTATGTGTATTCAGGGAACCGCATGTGATGGTCAAAGACTTGAACATAGCAGCAGGATGGACATGTGCATGACACTGAAAAAACATGTAAAAGGAAAACAGGAAAAACATTAACTTTCCCCAGCAGCCCCCCCTCTCTCCCACCCCAATACCTCATGAACATTGAAGCATCTGTCGCGGCATGAGGCCTAGCCGAGCCCCAACGGGGGTCCGGAGCAGCTCCAAGCCAATTAATCCCTATGTGGCTTCCCTTAGACACAGAGATGTCTCAAGGTCCCGGGGAAGCATTAGAAGGGGGTGCAGCCCAAGGCAATGTGCCGTCGACAATGAAATAGAAATCGTTCATTATGGTGAGTGACAAGATGAAATGTCCTTCATGCGGTAGTTCCCGTGGTTCAGACGTGTGATCTATTGCGGGATTTGGAGCGTTTCTTGGATGGTGACCACCGGCGCCGCTCTCCGGAGGTCTGGGGCGACCCACGTCCCAGTCCCCGAGATGAGGAGTCCGCATCTATTCTGGGCGGTGTATATGGTCTGAGCCTCACAGTCTCATCTGTCCACGCGAACACCTCCTCAGGGGAGTCAAAGAAGTGTGTCTGCTCTTTATAGGAGACTCAGAGCCTGGCCGGGAACAGCAGGGAATATTGAATCTTAAGATGGCGCAATTTGGCCTTCGCCTCGGCGAAGGACTGGCGGCGCTGCTGGACCAGCCTGGTATAGTCCGGAAATATCATGATCCGTTGCGAGGAGAAGAGGAGGCGTTCTTTAAGTCTAGACTGTTGCAGGATAATGTCCCTGTCCTTGAAGTTTAAGAATCGTGCAATCAGTGGTCTAGGACGAGCACCAGGCGGTGGTTTCTGTAATAGGGCCCGATGTGCATGCTCAATGAAGAAGCAGGGGGACATGAGACCGGGAGAGAGCCAGTCCGTCAGCCATTTAGCCAAGAAGTCCGCTGCGTCGCCGCCCTCGAAAAACCGTACAAAGCGAAGATTGTTCCGGCGGGCGCGCCCCTCCGCATCCTCCGCCCGCGTAGCCAGGCCCTTAGCAACAGATTCCAGGGCGGAGACCTTCTTCTGGAGTTTCGTGACAGAGTCCTCCACCGTCGATATCCTGGACTCGGCTTCAGTTATGCGCTGCACTGCGTTGCGCAGATCCTGTCTGAGGAGCATGACGTCCGATCCAATGGCACCAATATTGGCCTCCAGCATATCTCTGGATTGTGTAATGGCAGCTAGTATGGCGGCATTGTCTGGCAGTGATGGCGACGCGCCGCTCAAAGCCGGGGCCTGTGCAGCAGCACCAGCATATTTATCTATGGTACTCTGCCAAGCCTTCGCGCCAGGGAGTTTGTCTTTAGTCATAGTGCAGAAATATGGCCTTCGCAGTAGGTGCCCCCAAGGGTAGGATCAGTGGGAAGTATGGACCCTGTCTGTACAATAGAAAAGTCTCACAGGACCAAGTGCATCTGAGTACCTGTGACACAGGAGGGCCGCAAAAGCAGTGACCGCAATATCAGGCAAGGCACCGCCCCAGTGTTTCTTTCTTCAGCCTCCAGCAAAGGCACAATTTGCGCGTGCGCTGGCTGATAGGGGAGTGGGGTGTCGCCTCTCCGCGGCTGTCCGTTCACCCAGACAGCCTGTCCGTGATGCACAGACACTTGCTGTAGGGCCTTCTCTTAACACGGGATCCTGACAGTCTATAACCACCCCAGGATCACCAGGTTCAGCAGTGCAGTGCAGGCGCAGGAGCATAGCCCAGTGTCCACAGCACATCTCAAAGCGGCCTCCCTGGGTGTTGATTGTCAGCGGGTCATGCACAGGGGCCAACACCGCATACGGCAGTTCCGCAATCCCTCGGTAAATGCCGGTGGAGGTAATGCTGGATGATAACTCAAGCAGCGGAGCCGCCCGCTCCCACGCCGCACCAGGGTACCCAGAGTAGGCGCCAGCACGCCGCGACCCGAAATGGCCGCCGTGGCTCACCAGACCATTTACGTCAAAGGCCGCCCCGCGCCTTCAAATGGTCGGTGCTGCAGCGTCGCAACACCCACTGCCCTCCAGGGACATGACGCAGCCCCCCAGGCCCGCTATCACATGGGGCAAGGACCACCGAGCCGCCGCCGCCCGTCAGCACCAGGATCCAGCCACAGACAAGCGGCTCAGCAGCCCAACGGGCAGGGCGCGACGCCGGCGGCAGAGTCACCCACCTCCGCTCGAGATCAGGCTATATGTGCCAGGCGGTGGGTCACCGCGGCCCGATGCAGTCGCCGAATCCCCTCGGGCTCGCTCAGTAGTGCGTCGCGGCCGCCGGACCCCACCAGGCGCGCTCCGTGGCAGGGGAGGAGGGGTGGCACGCAGCAGCTCGATGTAGCCGCCGGGTCTCGTCAGGCTCCCTGGAGCGGACGCCACTCCCCGGCCGTCAACACCCTGCCACCGGCAAGCAGCAGTTCAATGCGGCGTCCACCGCAGCATATCAAGGTACTCCCCAGCTCCACAGCACCGCCCCTTACGCAAGGGCGAGGATCGGAGGCCGCAGTCTTTCCCCAGCGCCCGGACACTTCACGGGTAGAGCAGACAGTTCAAACATGGCTTACAGGGGGCCGCTAAGCACTAGGAACCTCCATCTAGGGTGGGGCACCGCATGAGGGGCCGAATCCGGCAGGATTGTTAAAGGATTAATATAGGGCTGCAGGAGCTCGTCTACAGCGCGTACGCCATGTCGGACCGCTAGGCCACGCCCCCCCTACTCTTTATATTTTATATCAAGAATTTAGACGTAGTCCTGAGGGGATAAGGTGAAATGTTCGGTGGGAGAGGAAGCAGAGGTTGAATACCTGGAGGAAGTTTACAATAAGGATGTTTTAATTACTCACGGTCTATTAAACTTTTTTATTAACAAGGACATAAAGGAGCGGTTTTCAGTAGTAATAATTAAGAAGACATTTGACTCCCTAAAACTTACAAGAGCTGCTGGGCCAGACAAGCTACTGGTAGGGATTATAAAAAACAATATTGGTTGGTGGTCTAGCTTGCTTTATCCTTTATTCCAATAAATCCATCTGATGCGACTTTTTCAAGATAGCTGGAAGGAAGCGGTAATCAAACCTATGTATAAAAAAGGCGAGTCCTCCGTACATGGAGGCTATAGTAAAATAGACCTGTTAGATGTGGGTGGGAAAGCCTTCTCAAGAATCCTTCTGGGGATACTGAAAGAATGGGCAGACACAAACTCAATGATCCCCATAGAGCAAGGTGAATTCAAAGGGGGTCGATCGACAACAGATCATTGCTTCAGTTTATGGGCTTTAGCCAAAAAATCGATAGAACAATGTGGAGGATTATATTATTGCAATGTGGATTTTTGCTCCACATTCGATTCTATTGAACGGGGTTTGTTATGGGAAGTTTTAACAAACAATAAAATTCAGCATTGTCTTCTCTTGATTTACAGGAATTAAACAGAAATAACTGGGCACAAGTGGAATTCGATATTGAGGGGTCACTTTGAAAGAGAATAGATATCAGAAACGGCCTCAGACAAGTTGTTTTCCTTATTTTTGGCAGATCTATCAAAACTGCTAAGTCAATCTAATGCTTTTAGTCCTAAAATGCATGGTATACATGTAAGCTGTCTCCCATATGCTGACGGCCTAGTAATTCTAGATCGGACAGAAAATGGCCTCCAGAGGAAGTTAGATATCTTCTATGATTACTGCAGGAAGAAAAAATTAACCATAAATATGGAGAAGACTAAAGTACTTCCTTTTGGGAAGAAGAGGATAAAGTAGGTAGACTTAAAGTCAAAATTGAGAGTGTTAGCAAACACAAATATTTGGGGATGTGGTTCTTAAATAATTTGTCATGGAAAGATCACATTGAATCTCTGCAGTATAAAGCACTTTCCTCAGTGGGGGAGCTTAAGAAATTTGACAAATCGTATCGAGGCCCCTCCCTAAGACTGGCAGCTTATCCGGGAATGATATGTCCACAGTTCCAGTATGGTGTAGACATTGTCTATATTAATGGGAAATCAAATTGGGACCTCGAAGAGGGCAGGTGCTTAAAAGATTACTTTTCCTTCCACCTTCCACTATGGTCCAGACTGTTAGGAAAGAAACTAGCTTAACAGCATGGGCTTACTTAGCATTTGCAGAGATAATAAAATTCTGGACATGAATAGACAGTGAGGAGCCTCCCCAAAATGTCAATGCTGTGTAAAAAAGAAATCATGATTAGTGAATTAAATTGGGCAAGATCTGTCAGAAGAAGGATTCTCAAACTCTGTGAGAAATTAACACTACAATGTGAGATCAATCGGATATGTGTGAGTAAAGTCAAACTTAGAAGGGTAACAAAATAGGTGGCCAGAGAGGAAGATCTAAGATATCTAAGGAATAAGAAATCAGTATCCTTCCTGATGAACTCATGGATGGAAGAGGAGATATTTCCTTATTTGAAGAATTTACCCAACGCAAGTTTAAGATGATGTCTATTGAAATTTAGATGTGGGGTAAACCATATTTTAACTTCTGATGCTCAAGGTTCTTTGATAGATAAAGATTAAATTTGTAAATGTGGCCTTAATGTTAAAGGAGACTTAAAGCACATCCTGTCTGTGGTTTTTAACTCAACTGAAGTTTTTATTAAAACCAATTTTACAAAAATACGGTATTAGGGAAAGGGGGCAAACAGGTAATCTACTTTTGAACATGTGGTTCTTGGATGCAACGTGTGCCTTGGGAAGATTTTTATTGTCTGTGAATAAAGTTTTAGAAAAAAATTGAACATTTAATTGTACTGCTAGTTAGGAGTAATGCTATGTTTTCATTGTGGGCGGCCCTGATTTTAGCGGCAATGGTTTTATAATGTATGGATGATGTGTTTCTTTGGGTAAATGTTTTTAAAGACCAAGGTCTAAAATAAACTTATGTTTGACTGACTGACTTAAACATAGTTCTGAGGCGATAAGCTCAGAACAGTGCTATGATTGGCAAAAGTTGATCAAGATATTACTGCACATGGATGATTCTGTCTGTCTATCTTGGAAGGCAAAGGGGCTACAACATTGGTTTGATTGCTTTGACATCAAGACTTGGGTTTGACTTAATATATTTGCAAAATCAGGCTAAACAGGTTCCTCTGCAACTTTGGAAATCAGTTTGAAGTCCTCCAGCAGCAACATTAAATCACAACATATTGGCAGATGTCTTGTTACTTACCGGTAATCTTCATTACCCCGATTAGGGTCCTCCTCGTCCCAGTCCTAACAAAGTAAGGCAGTCCTGCCTCCAGCCAGCCAATCAAAACGCTAAAAAACCAAAAGTCAAAGGTCATATAAACCCCTCCCACCCACCGCCATGCCTGTTATCGACAAGTCCCAGACACAAACACAGCGGGAGGGAGGGAGGGAAGAGGACTGGGACGAGGAGGACCCTAATCGGGGTAATGAAGATTACCGGTAAGTAACAAGACATTACCCCCTCATGGGTCCTTCTCATCCCAGTCCTAACAAAGTGAGGAACTCACAAGCAGAGAACCAACAATAAAAAACGCAGGACACCAGGGATCCATGCAAAAGTACAAAACTTTAATCAAACAAATGATTAATGAACAGCAGCGTTCAAAACGCCAACAGCAAAACTGCCAACAGAGGCATGTAAAACATCACGGTGAAAATGCCGAACAAACGTGTGATGGGACTGCCAAGAGGGCGCTCTACAAAACTCCAGGATAGAGACCCCAGCCGCTCCGTCCAGGAAGCAGACACAGAACGTGTTGAATGACCCTGCACCTGAGACGGAGGAGGCAGACCCACAAGATAGGCAGACCGCCAAACGCACATAGCGAGTGAAGGCAGAAAGAGAAACCAACCAACCCCGAGCCACACTCCCACAAGAGACCAACAGGGCAGGAGAAAGACGAAACCCCAAGGCACGGAGGAAGAAAAACCGAAGGGTCCAAACATCCAAGGATGAAGGAACAAGGGAATCCCCACCCCCAGGCAAAATAGGAAGGAATCACCTCCAGCTGCAAATGGAACACGGAAACCCAGGGAGAAAAGCCGGGCCCAGCCGCAAAACAACCCCATCCAGCAGAAACTACAAATAAGGGAAGGAGAGAAGCAAAGCATCCAACCCACCCAACCGAAGTGCGGAGGCGACGGTCAACAAAAAGCCACCGTTGCGGACAACCACAACAAACAACCCCCAACAAAGGCACAAAAGGGGGCAACATCAGACCCCACAAAACAGTAGGCAAACCCAAGAAGGCACAACCACAGGACAGACCGGACGCTGAAGCCGAAAACTACTCAGAATCCGACTCACCAAAGGAGCAACAACCCCCAAAGAGGCCCCGGGACCCCGACAAGCCTGAACTGCAGCCCAACAAGCAGACAAGGCGGAAGGGGAAAGGTCCGTCAAAACCCATCACGGAGAAAGGCAAGAATAGAAGCCGGATCAACCACGGATCCAGACCAAGAGAAGAGCACCAGGAGACAAAAGAGCCTCAACGCGCACCATAGTTCTCAAGTGTCGAAGGCCGACACGACAACTGAATGCCACAGGCCACCACAGAAGAACAGTCCAAAGACGCCAATGACAGCCGCTCAAGAGCCAGGCCGTCAGACGCAAGCGACAAAGACAGGGCAAAGACAGGTGCGGACACAGAAGCGGAGCCGGAGCCAAGGGAAGCCGGCCAAACCTGCCCCCCTGCCAGCATCAGCAGGAGCGAAAACCAAAGGCAGCGAGGCCAAAAAGGAGCAACCAACAGCACAGACAGCTTTACCCCCCCGAATCCGCTGCAGCACCCTCGGGAGGAGGGAAACAGGAGGGAAGGCATACAGAAAGCCCGAAGGCCAAGGAAACGAGAGAGCAACCCCCAAACCCGAGGACAGACCACCACGGAACAAAACCGGGGGAGAAGAGCGTCGGGAGGGGAAGCAAAAAGACCGATCCAGAGAGGCTCGATCCGAAGACAAAGGTCCCGGAACAGAGGAACAGACAGGCGGCACAAAACAGAGGATGGGAGGAAGTGACCCAAGCCGTCCGTATGAAAAACAGACGGCCCGGAACACAAACAGCCCTCAATGCCAACAGACGGGAATGAGCCCAGACACAAAACACAGAAGTCAGCAGGTACAGAAACACGCACCCGGACCCCCCATGAAGGCGCAAGTAATAACAAGCCACCAGAGAGCCGATACGAACCCACAGACTCGCCGGCCACCAAGAACCCCAAAGCGGACCCCCAACCCAAAGGACAGGTGTCTGAGGCCAACAAGAGGAGAGAAGGAAGCAGAAAACGCACCCCCTACACCAGGGAGGGAGAGCAAAGCCACCAGTCCAAAGAAGGAACCAGAACAGGGAGAGAGGAACCAGAACCACGCAACCTGCATGGGAAGGGTCCCAACGAGGGAACAGAAGAAGCACCAAGGACCCGGGGCGCAGGCGAGCCCAAGGAACCACAGCCACCAACCCCTGGACCCGCAACCAACCTCGAGCCGGGGCAGAAGGGCGACCCAGCAGGACCCGCAGAAGAATCAATAGGGTAGAGAACCAAGCCGGAGGGAGAAAAACAGCCCACTGCAATGTGCCGAACAGGCCTCCGAGAAACCAAAGTCCCTGAACAGGAACCAGATGAGAAAGGCCAGATCCACCATGAACCCCAGAATCTGGAACAAGGCCATCGACGCCACCACCGCCAGAAGAGGCTCAAGGAGGGTGGAAGCAGAAAGCAGACAAAAGCAACATAGGGAAACCCAGGGAAACCCAGACCCAGCAAAACCCCCACAGCAAGAGCCAACACCGTGGAAAAAACCCGGGGAGCAGTAGAGAGGCCGAAAAGGCAACACCAGAAACTGGTAATGGAACCTGTCCACCGCAAACTGCAGGAACCGCTGACCCGCCGGAAGGACGGGAACGGGAAATCAGGCGACTCCCAAATCCAGGGAAGCCAAAAAACCGCCCACCAGGATGAGGGGAACGACGGACTGCAAGGGGATCATCCAAAAATGACCCAGCCGCACCAATCAGGTCAAAGCCCAGGGACTCAGAAACGAGCGGAAGGAAACAACGGGCCCCGGGACCAGGAACAGAGAGGAACAAACCCCCAGGGCCCGCACCGCCACCGGAACCAGCACAACAGAATCCCGTGACAAAAACAGGCTGACGCCAGAGTACATGGCAGACCGCATCACGGGGCCTAAGGACAACGGAGTAACCTCGAAAACAGTCCAAAAGGGGTACGGCCCCGGAACGGAATCCGGCAGCCAAGAACGATGACCGACAGGCCCCACCAGTCGGAAATCAGACCGGACCAACAATCCAGGAACAATGGAGCCGAGCCCCCAAAATAGCAACATTGCCAACAATGTAGACAGGAACCCACAACCAGCGAAACACTAGGAGTTGAACACATAACCTCTTGAGGAAGAGACCGCAACCACAACCACCAGGCCATGGTGACACCACCTGGGCATAACACCAATTGACCGACACCCAGGGGCAGCTGCATGCGCCGCAGAGGCCGGGAACCAAATGGAACGTAGCCCCCCCGACTACGAAAGGGCCGAGAAGAAGACAGAGCACCCGGAAACTCCAGAAAATGGAAAAGACAAGTACCTCCGCATAAACTGTCTGTAGAGTAAGCCAAAAAAGCCTGGGATCCACAAAAACCAGGTAACGGACCAAGGTGTCTGAGCAGCGACAAGGCACCAAAGCGCGGTCCAGAGAAACCGCCCACCAGCCACCGCCGCCCCAGATGCCGAGGAGAGGGCCCTCAGGACAACAAAAGCACAGCAGACAGAAACCGAGTCAAGACTACCATCTGCGCCAAGACAGGAGCGAGATCCCCCTGACCCGGAAGACAGGACCAAATCCTTAGAATGGACCTGCGAAGCACAGGCCGAAGAAGTGCCAGCACGCACCCCAAAAGAGAAGCAGCAGAAGAACGCTCAAGAGCGGACTCCACCACCCGCACAACTGGGACAGCCCAGGAAGGGAAAAAGAAGAAGAAGGCATGGAGGACAAAACAGAATTTACCCCAGGAACCAGAGGGAACTGGGCGACAAAGTCCGCCAGGCGACACCGCTACCCCAGAAAGCGCGGAATCCCCTGCATGTCGACAGCAAGCCACACCACAGCCAGAATATCTGTGAGGACATAAGGAAAAGGCAGGACATCTACCACCGAGGAACTACATAGGGAGTAAAACCCAACATCGGACAAGGACCGGGGTCAAATCCCAGCACAGCATGAACAGGGATCAACATATCCGAAAAACCTTGTCTCGGATGCACATCCCCTCAAGAGAAGTGTCCACGGCCACACAAACATCCCCAGCCTAGTTTGCAGAAGGCTCAAGCAGTGCAGCCCGCACAGCAGAATGAAAGAAAGCCTGCAAACAGACCATGAAAATCGCAAAAGGACATTACGCTGCACGGATAAAGATGTCGGAGGCACATCGAGAGGAATACTCAACCCCCATGGCCACAAGCAGGAAGAGCAAACCATACAGGAAGCCCAGCACACACCAGGAAGTGCCCAGCCACTCCACTTAAAACACTGTCCCCAATTAACCAAGTCCCGTGAAACATGAGACAGGGAAACACAAAGGACAGCCCGGCAGTCACCCCCCGCCACAGAAGAAAGCACCATGGCCGCGGGGGCCGGATGCTGCTTGAAACCCCCAGCGCCGGAACGATCCAGGGCCAGGACATCAGGAAAGCTCCCCGCCCCAGCCCAACACATGCGCGGGGAGCGTCCTGACCCAGGAGCAGGAGCGCGGGCGACCGGAGCACCAGTACGGCTGCGCAGATACAAACAACAAAGCCAGAATAAACAGCATGTTTAAGACCTTCAACAATAAGATTTACAAAAACTCACGGCACCGCAACACGACCTGCAACCACCGGAAACAGCAACAGGATACACGGAGCACCAGCGTTCCGACCGCCGTCAGAGCAAGAAAAAAACAGGCATGGCGGTGGGTGGGAAGGGTTTATATGACCTTTGACTTTTGGTTTTTTAGCGTTTTGATTGGCTGGCTGGAGGCAGGAATGCCTCACTTTGTTAGGACTGGGACGAGGAGGACCTATGAGGGGGTAATGTCTCCCTCTTCAAAACTATTTGAAAGTGCTGTGGCAGAGACAAGTAAAAATGTGTGAAGTGTGAGAAATTGGGCTTTGCTGAACTATTTACATCACCTCTCTTGCTTTTTAAAGTGATAAAGTGTAGCTCTTTAAGTACTTTAGTCAGTACCAGTTAGATCAGATTTTACTTTAAACATTAGGGTCTGGTATGAAGTACTATTTGACATCAGTTAGTAACCAGTAAGAAAGGCATTGGTTGATTAGATTTGATCACACTAAACATATGTTCTGATGTGCTGGACCTCACTGGTTTTAAGTGTTTTGTGTCCTGGAGATTTTCTTTTGTGATTTTTGTACCCTGGTATGGAGCTAAACCATTTCATCCCATTCCATTGCAGAAGACTATTACGTTTAAGGCCTTCAACCAGCATTTCACCATCATTTACTACTTTCAAATCTTTGTCTGCCGTGCTGTGGGTGAATTTTAGGTGCTTGCTTTGAAATAAAGAGATTGTATTATTGACAATCTGGTGCTGTAATAGGAAGGATAAACCGTGAAATGTAGGATGTTTAGCAAACTGTTCATGTCAATTTTTTTCCTCTGACTTGTGGCTCTCCTTAGTCAGGCATTTTCAGTATAGACAGAGTATTAGTTTAATATGTTACTATTTTATTTATATTCATGGTTACAAAAAAGACTGTTTTTATGGTTATATGTTTTAACCGAAATCAACTTATACAGATTGATTGATATTGCTGAGACTCAATTGTCTCAAGAAACTCTAAATTGGAAAATGTTTATTAGGCAAACACAGTAATTGCTGTGACTGCCACTGCTGCATGGAAAGAAGGGGCTGGAATCACAAGTGGCACAAGGGGTGGAGTAGCAACATACGGAATGGCCCCAGAATATCGCAGTCAGAATAATGCTGGACATAAATATTGTGTACTAAGTACCATTACAAATATGTTGCTTCAGTGGGGCTTATATTAGAAAATCTACCCAAATGGGATAATATTTTTGGGACATGATTCAATGTATGCAATATTTATGTCAGATGTTATTTCTGTATATCATATTCAGACAAACAACCCATGAGGATGCTGACGGGAAGGAGGGAGACATCTGCAATAGGAGTGGGAGCACTGGTGATGATATGCGCTTCGGTTGTAATGGCGTCACCCAATAAGACCATTAGTGGGAGATTTACAAAAAAGTCATGCCACGCAGCGCAGCTCCCTGCGCGGCTGCGCTGCGTTGCGCGCCATTTCTTCAGAGATATGGCTCTCTCCTCCCCTTTCCCTTGCGCCGGCGCTGATTTCAGCAGCAGTGCGCCACGCACACACCTTAGCTCTATAGCGCTAGGGTGTGTGCATTAGTCTAGCATAGGTTTTGTACATGAAGGGTACCCTTCCTGTACAAAATACGATGCCCAGACAGGATGAAAAGCTTTTCCCACTTTGTAAGCATGCTGCACAGTGCAGCACACATGAAAAGTCAAAAAAGTACAGAGAAATGAAAGCATTTCTCCTGTTAGCACCTCCTTTGAATGGGCATTAACTTTTGGTGCTAAATCTTTGTAAATAAGGTTTTGCATTAAAAGGAATGGGTGGTTGCATGGGATCGCCCATGTACCACCCATGTAACGCCCCCTTGGCGCTAAGTAATGCAAAGCAGTGCTTTGCGCTACTTTGAGGGTGCTTTCCAGCGCAAAACAAGCTTTGCGCTGGAAAGTAATTAACAAAAAAACCATTTTGCGCTGGTTAGCGTAACGTTTGTGACACTAACCCAGCGCAAAATGTTTGCAAATCTCCCCCTTAGTGTGGTGCAGGGTGTGTGCTAGGGTATCAGAGTTCTGAAGGGAGAAGGGGTTTCGTATGAAGGAAGGAAGGCAGAAGGGCCTCTAAGTGCGGAAGGGAACCAGAGGCATTGAAAGTAGCATCAGAAAGCAGTGGAGAGACTTCAAATCCTGAAGGTAATGGGGGCATCAAGATGCTTCCCATCACATGCACATTTCTGTTTTTAGAGAAAGCCATTGCTATGCTGTGCTTAAGCTGGAAAGCTATTGGGTGCTGACATTTCTTTTATTTATGTATGAATGTTTGTATGGTGAGTTTCTGACAACTGACGCTCCTGAATCTCACTGTTGAATTATGAGGGAGTCTACCTTTGCATAATTCCTCCACAGTGAAAGTCTCGCTCGAAAACGACATTGCTAGGCATATGCCCCAAGCCTCATATCTGATATATTTATCTGTTGGCAAATGCTGGTATCAAGGCCTGTGAAATATGTGTCAAACATGTTGTTTTATAGGATTTCATTTAGCATTTCTGCTTTTAGGAAAACTTTCAGCAGCCATCATCAAATCGAATGCTAAATGTGAGATTTGAACCACATGGTTTCATGATATGAGTCCGAGAATTCAATCTATCTCTAAATGACATATAAGCAGTAGAGAATTCATCATTTTGAAAATTCCAACACTTCCTGAAATAAAATGCAACAGCACAAAAATGTCCTACATGGGAGTAAATACTGGCTACTTGCGGAGTTTGGCAGATCTCTGGTCAGCGTTTTTCCATCAAGCAATAATCAACAGACTGCCTAAGATGACGAATTGCAGGCTGCCAATAAGAGCCTCAGAAATCTCTAGTGTAAAATTAATTGGGAGATGCTATCGCTGACCCAGTAACACACATGTAGAACAAGACAAAGCGAGAGAGATATAAATCGAGATATATATGTTAGATCGCCTTTATTTAAGTGGTCAGCAATTTTGTGGCTATTGCCACGTTTTTTGTATATTTATATAGCGCGAACTCGACCCGAAGGTATTGGAGCGCTTTACATGAACACCAGTTACGTTACACAAGAACACATTAAGTTTTTTGGGTAGGCAATGGGAGATTAAGGGATTTGTCCAGAATCGCAGGATGTGGAGTCGACCCCAAGCTCGAACCTTGGTTTCCCAGCTCCAAAGTCAGCAGTCTAGCCGTGAGAACACATCCTCTCCCCTCTTTTCAAAGGTTTCACAGAAAAAAGCTGAGACCAAGTCAAACAACGTGATTTCATTAGGAGGTACAATTTCCAGATCAATCATTGTTGACATTTATTTAGAGATTCTGCAATTCCCAGGAAATATTCAATTTGAGCACAATTATCCGGCTGACAGAGCTTAAATAGTAGATGAAAAGTGTTTTACAGTAGGAATGACAGTGATGACTTAACTGCCAGACTTAACTTGTTTTCTTTTGCATAAAATAACTGGAAAAAACCATCTCTGTGGTCCTTATTTCCTGCAAACACTATACGCTTGTTACTTATTGAACTTTATTTTTTAAATAACAAAATTACAAGCATACACTTCATTTTCTGCAATACACTTCAAGCAACAATTTGTGAGCACAGAAACATGAAATATCTATATTTCAGGACCATCCTCAACGTATGAACCCGTTGCAAAAGATCACTCTAATGTTCATGGACAAACATAGTTATCCCCGATTGTTTTCCTGGTAAACCATGAATGATCACGGTTTAGTTTTGCTATAACCGTACATCTGACAGGGACAGCAATAGTGGAAAATACTGGGGCTCCTGCTTATATCACTGTGCTTACTGCGCCTTGAAGATGTTGGGGTCTATTCACAAAGGCATTTGCAAAGTAGTACTCTTTTAGTACTCTGTTAAAGACTCTTACATGCCCTTGTGAAAAGAGATCGTAAAAAGGGAATATATACATTAACCAATTGTGCTAAATCTAAAAGAGCACATTAGGTCACATTCAGCCCCCACTAACTTGGAATCATGTGGTAATACTGACTGGGGAAAATGTCCCATCCTGGGGTATTGGTATTTCCGTGGGCGGCATTAGTGTGTTAAAATGACTGTCCACTCGTAATGAGGCTTCTAGGATTCTTTGCCAAAGATTTAAATCTGTTTGACACGATATAACCTCAGTTGGGTCACCTATTCTACTGTGGTAATACCTTAGGCATTTAAGTTTACAGATAATGGCCACCACAACCACATCTTTCAGATGATTCCAGTCAGGTACAATGTTGCCTCATATACTGTTTTATTTTTTATGGAATGGGGGTTTGCTGTTTTTGTTTGTCTTCTCACTGTGGTGCCCCCACTAGCAAACAACTCTGTTGTTTTTGAAAAGTCATTCACATTTCTCTCTGTTTTCGGTCTCATCTCTGAAGATTGAGCATTTGTCTTTGCAAATGCCATCAAGTTTCTTAGAGATATATTTAAATTAACGGCATTTTTAAAAGAATATTGGTGCGGTTAACCCTTACACAGTGGTGGCCCCTGCCTTTTTTTTTTTTACATCATCCTTCATGTACAGGGGACATTTTGAACCTACTTTCGGTTCTTCATGGCATAAGGGGGGTTCTGAGCTACTGGTAATTGTCCTCAACTTATTGGAGGGACATGGGACAGCATAGAGACTTATATAATAGTGGTCTTGCACTAATGATGATCATTGGCCCAGGGCTAACTTTGACTATTCTTGACATTGGGGGTCTTCTGGACCAAAATGTCTCCATGCCTGGCCTAAGAGTTACCCTCGAATAGTGGTGGTAATCTTTGACATATTGTGGTAGTTCTGGCAAAATGGATGCTATCCTTGCTCTAGTGGTGACCACCCTTAACATTTTAGGGTCAATTTCTACCTAACTGTGACTATCCAGGATATAACAGTGACCTGGTGTTAGAAATGGGGGTCTCTAGTTGGCAATGGTTTGCACCATTGTCCAAGTAGGGACCCTTCTTCCTAGTCAGGGTAAAGGGGATAGACTTCTAAAATAACTCCTGCTCACCCCCTTGGTAGCTTAGCACGAGCAGACAGGCTAATCTCAGAGGCAGTGTGTAAAGCATTTGTGAACACATACAGTAATACAGTGAAAACACTACATATGGACACCACACCAGTTTAGAAAAATAAGTACTCTTTATCTAAACCAAATAAGACCAAAATGACAAAAAATCGACAATACAGTAACCAAAATATGACTTTTAAAAGGTAGAAATAGTTCTGTTCATAGAAAAGGGTGGATGCGACATTTTCAACACAAAATACCTTGGATGCATCAGAAACACAAGCAAAAACTGGGCAAGAGACCTGGTTAAATGTATGGATGCAGAAAAGGAAGTTTTTAAATCTAGAGGCTGCCCCAAGAAGTGGGATAAAAAGTGGGGAAAGTGGAATGTTTATAGGGGTGACATATGTGTCTCGCCGACCACGGAGATGGAACTGACGGAACATCGATGGAACAGGAGGGAGGCGGATGGATAAAGGATACCGAAAATGTGCTGGATAAAGTTTGTAGACCATATATATTGCAACATGTACTGACTAATATTATATATGTGACTGAAAATGCCTTATTTTCAATAAAAACAATTGTTAAAAAAAAAAACACAAGCAAAAAGGGTCGCAGGGCAGGTGATATGTCGGTTCCTTACACACAGGGAAGGTGATGCGTCGGTTCCTTGCTCTGGGGGAGATGATGCGTTGGTTCCTTACTGCTGCACAGGGGAGGTGATGCGTCAGTTCCTTACCGGAGAGGAGGTGATGCGTCAGTTTCTTACTGCATGGGTAGGTGATGCGTCCGTTTCTTACCGAGTCCCCCAGCGATGCGACAGACCTGGCGCCTTGTTGCGATGCCTGACAATCCAGGATGATGCAATGCGTGAAGATCTGGGATGCGTTGCAATGATTCCAGCCACGTCCCCTCGATGTGTCGGTTCTTACACAGCAGGGCCTGCGTCAGAGTCAGTGTGGTGGTCTCGGACGCCGGAGATCGGTGCACAGGACTCGTTGCACGGCAGACAATTCAGCCGCGGGCAGGCGCTGCCTCGATTCTTCGGCTGCTGCGATGCGTCGGAAATTCTTCTCGCACCGCTGTGATGCGTCGGAACCAGGCAATGCATCGATTTTCACAGTGCTTTAGTCTTTTGTAGTTGCCAGCCCCAGAAACGACCTCCAGAGGCCCAGAACACTGGCAGGCACCTCTTGGCAGGTCAGAACTCCATGCAAAGGAATTCAGGGGGGACTGGGGGTGAGGTCTTTGTGTCCCTGAGACTTCAGAACAGGAGGCAAGCTCTACTTCAAGCCCTTGGAGATCTTCCTCAAGCAGGGGACACAGCACACAGCAAAGTCCTTGTCCTTTCCTTGGCAGAAACAGCCACTGCAGGCCAACCCCAGACAGCACACAGCAAAGGGGCAGTACTTATCCTCAGTTTCTCCAGCTCTTCTCCCTGGCAAAGGTTCCTCTTGAATCCCAGAAGTAATCCAAAAATGTCTGGGCCCCACTTTTTATAGCACAAATTCCTTTGTTCTCTGGTGGCAGAGAAGCTCTTTGCCCAACCCAAATCAGTTCTGTCCTCTCTGGTGCAGGTGCCTGGCAGGAGGTGGAGACAGCATTGTCCAAGGCAGACCAGGCCCATTCAGGTGTGGAAGAAATCTCCTCCCCCTACTCTGGAAGCAGCCCAGGTCTATTCAGCCCAGCCCTGACTCACCCTGGAAAGGCAGGACACACCTCACCCTCTCAAGTGGCTGTCTGACCAGAATGCACATACAGCAGCCCCTGTCACTCCAAAGCCAGACAGCCAATACACAAACCTAGCAGAGGCACACAGGAGGGCTAAGCAAGAAAATACCTACTTTTTAAAAGTGGTATTTTCAAACACAGAATGTAAAAATCATCCTCACTAAAAGATACATCTTTATATTCTGAGTTCAGGCATACTAAACTCTATTTTCCTATCTTGTTCCCAAGGGCAGTTATACTTACAAAATATTATAAGTAAACTCCCCATTCTATCCTATGGGATGGATAGCCTTTCAATAGTGAAAAACGAAATTGGCAGTATTTCACTATCAGGACATACCACACACATCAGGGCATGTCCAACCTTTTACATACACCTCACCCTGCCCACAGGGGTACATTGGGCCTACCTTAGGGGTGACTCGCATGTAGAAAAAGGGAAGGTTAGGGCCTGGCAAGTGGGTGCACTTGCCAGGTTGACATGCGGTACCAAACTGTGCACAGACTCTGCAGTGGCAGGTCTGAGTTACATTTACAGGCTGCTCGTGTTGATGGAACAATCAGTGCTGCAGGCCCACCAGCAGCATGTGATTTACAGGCCCTGGGCACACACAGTGCACTGTACTAGGGACTTACCAGTAAATCAAATATGCCAATCATGGAATCACCAATCCATAAACACCATTTACAGAGGGAGCACTTGCACTTTGGCACTGTACAGTAGTGGCAAAGTGCCCAAAGCATCTAGACCAGCAAAAACGAAGTCCAACACACAGTAAAAACACAGGAGGCAAAGGCAAAAATACAGGGGAAACCCACACCAATGATGCCAGGTCTAACACCTGGAATAATTGTGACAATATTTAACATATTGGAGGAATTCTGGACCAACAATATATGCATTTATTGCTTGCATTATGGTCGTCCTGAACTAATGTTGGCCACCCTAGACATACTGCAGTAATCCTATTTAGTTGGGGTGGAAGTTGTCCACCTAAAGTAATAATGTCACTATTCTTGTTAAGTCCTGTAAAATTTCAATAATATAAACCTGAGCTCAAGCCCCCCATTAGCTATAGCACAGAGCAGATGGGCCTAACTTTAGTAAATGAGCCAAAACAGTTAAAAAGTAAAAAACACAACACAATAAAAATCCCACTCCAATTCATAAAAATAGAGAATAGTTTAATGAACAAAATAACATCACAGCAACAAAAATCCATTAAGAGGAACCGGCTTACCGTGGTCATCTGATTGTGCTTGACTGGGACCTAGGCCCAATTTAAGGCCAACTGTGATGGAGTGTGGATCGGATTTAAAAACTAGGTTCAACCAGGTCGGATGTTTTATCTTACGACTTAGGGGTCGATTCCGATTCGGGCCGGAAAAAGCACCGACCGACTCGGATCCGGAAATAATACCGACCGACACGTACCCGTGGCGCCCGACACGCCAAGTACGATGCAAGGCGTGAAAAATCCGACCGACACGCACCGAAACCAAGTCGACCGACCGAGCCGCACGGAAAACAGCAATCCGGCCGGAAAAACACGCAAATCCAACCGACCGACACGCACCCGGAACAAATCCGACCGAAATGTACACGCGAACTCCAAACCGCAAAGTACGATGCAAGGCGCGAAAACACGAGCGAGTCGGACGGAGGACAAGCCGTACGACCGACACGCATACAAAACCGAGCCGAAGCAACACAAAACACCGCGACCGACGCGTACGCAGCATAGAAAACTGCACAAACACAGCGCGAACGAAACGGAGAACACCGTACGAGACAAATGCAGGGTCCGACTCGGTCACAAGAACGTTTCCAACATACACAAACAGCACAAAGGAAAAATCACCCAAAAAAAGGCCAAACAAGCAATTACCAAGCCAATAAATACTGGGTGGGGTGGGGACAGAGAACAAAGACACACCCACAACTCCACCTATATAAAGGACACAAATCACAACCATGAGCCTTTGCAAATGCCATTCCACTGCCAGCACCCAAGAGAAAGCAACCACACACCCACAGCTCATCCCTCACACAAGCCACACACCATCAGCACACCAACAAATACCTACCTCACATACACCCAGCAAAACACACACTCACACACCCTCACCTGCACACCAACACACACATCACTCACCATCACCACCCATCACCATGCCCCCCAAGAAGAATCCCAAGTTCCTAGATAGTGAATTGGAAGTCATGGTAGACGAGATCCTCAGGGTGGAGCCACAGCTGTTTGGCACACTGGTCCAACAGACCCCCATCTCCCAGAAAACCAAGATGTGGGAGAGGATCATCAACAGGGTGAACGCACAATCACCATGTCGGCGCACAAAGAGCGACATCCAGAACAGGTGGTATGACGTGCGCAGGAGGGTACGGGACATGCTGAAGAAAGACTACATCAACAGCCAATACACCGGCAGTGGCCCTCCTGCCAAGCCAATATACCTCAGGCCCTGGGAGGAGAAGGTGCGGGCCATCCTTCCGCCAGTGAGCGTATATGGACTAGAGGACATCCCAGAGCCTGGTGAGTACACAACAAATGTACACAATATACTGCCACAAAACACACACATCACTGTCAAGGGGAGAGTCAAACCATGCACTCATAGCAATTACACAGCAACCAGAACAGAATCATCCCAAAATGTGTATGTCAGTCAGATAAACACAACACATGCCATCAAAAAAGTCACATCCAACTGTGCCAACACATGTACAAACACAACTACAACTACAGCTAGGCAGTGGCACAAATAGAACTAACAAACAATCCACACATGTAGCCACCACAACAACACCAACACACAGTGAAGACCACTCAAAGGAAGGAATTCTGTGTATGCTGGCCAAGTCAGTGTAGCCAATAGCATCATGGGAGTCGCAGTCACACATATTGCCCCCTCCACAACTGTCCCATCAACACCACCCTGAACCATGCTCACATCACAGGGAGTGGAGAAGGACTCACAAGATGGCTGACACTGGCAACTGCTGTGGGGAGCACAAGGCCCTGCTGCCAACTGTGCACCAACAAACAGCAGGACACCACTGACTGACATCCTGAGAGACAACTTACACTCCCTGCAATGCAAGCACGTTCCATGGTGGGATATCTGGCTAGCAGGGTGGGAAGGGGGACTTGCAGCACTGACCATAGTCACAAGCACCTCCCCTCACACACACCCCAACACAAACTCCACAGAACCCACCTGGTAGAATGCAATGCCCCCATCCTAACACAAGATCCCACAAAGAACCACCACCCTGGGTTATGTTGTGTGAAGCACAGGGACACTCTTGGGACTTCTAGCCAAACAACTGCCAGGACAACACTCCCAGCCATCCTGTCAGCACAGCCAGCCCACCCCACAGGGAAGCAGAGTCAAAAGGAAGGAAGCATGGGCATGCTGGGAAGGGGGTGGAGGCAATAGCATGATGGGAGTCGTAGTCACTGATATTGGTCACCCCCACAACTGTCCCATCAACACCACCCTGAACCATGCTCACATCACAGGAAGTGGAGAAGGACTCACAAGATGGCTGACACTGGCTACTGCTGTGGGGAGCACAAGGCCCTGCTGCCAACTGTGCACCAAAAAACAGCAGGACACCACTGACTGACATCCTGAGAGACAACTTACACTCCCTGCAATGCAAGCACGTTCCATGGTGGGATATCTGGCTAGCTGGGTGGGAAGGGGGACTTGCAGCACTGACCATAGTCACAAGCACCTCCCCTCACACACACCCCAACACAAACTCCACAGAACCCACCTGGTAGAATGCAATGCCTCACATCCCAACTCAAGATCCCACAAAGAACCACCACCCTGGGTTATGTTGTGTGAAGCACAGGGACACTCTTGGGACTTCTAGCCAAACAACTGCCAGGACAACACTCCCAGCCATCCTGTCAGCACAGCCAGCCCACCCCACAGGGAAGCAGAGTCAAAAGGAAGGAAGCATGGGCATGCTGGGAAGGGGGTGGAGGCAATAGCATGATGGGAGTCGTAGTCACTGATATTGGTCACCCCCACAACTGTCCCATCAACACCACCCTGAACCATGCTCACATCACAGGAAGTGGAGAAGGACTCACAAGATGGCTGACACTGGCTACTGCTGTGGGGAGCACAAGGCCCTGCTGCCAACTGTGCACCAACAAACAGCAGGACACCACTGACTGACATCCTGAGAGACAACTTACACTCCCTGCAATGCAAGCACGTTCCATGGTGGGATATCTGGCTAGCTGGGTGGGAAGGGGGACTTGCAGCACTGACCATAGTCACAAGCACCTCCCCTCACACACACCCCAACACAAACTCCACAGAACCCACCTGGTAGAATGCAATGCCTCACATCCCAACTCAAGATCCCACAAAGAACCACCACCCTGGGTTATGTTGTGTGAAGCACAGGGACACTCTTGGGACTGTTAGCCAAACAACTGCCAGGACAACACTCCCAGCCATCCTGTCAGCACAGCCAGCCCACCCCACAGGAAAGCAGAGTCAAAAGGAAGGAAGCATGGGCATGCTGGGAAGGGGGTGGAGGCAATAGCATGATGGGAGTCGTAGTCACTGATATTGGTCACCCCCACAACTGTCCCATCAACACCACCCTGAACCATGCTCACATCACAGGAAGTGGAGAAGGACTCACAAGATGGCTGACACTGGCTACTGCTGTGGGGAGCACAAGGCCCTGCTGCCAACTGTGCACCAACAAACAGCACAACACCACTGCCTGACATCCTGAGAGACAACTTACACTCCCTGCAATGCAAGCACGTTCCATGGTGGGATATCTGGCTAGCTGGGTGGGAAGGGGGACTTGCAGCACTGACCATAGTCACAAGCACCTCCCCTCACACACACCCCAACACAAACTCCACAGAACCCACCTGGTAGAATGCAATGCCTCACATCCCAACTCAAGATCCCACAAAGAACCACCACCCTGGGTTATGTTGTGTGAAGCACAGGGACACTCTTGGGACTTCTAGCCAAACAACTGCCAGGACAACACTCCCAGCCATCCTGTCAGCACAGCCAGCCCACCCCACAGGGAAGCAGAGTCAAAAGGAAGGAAGCATGGGCATGCTGGGAAGGGGGTGGAGGCAATAGCATGATGGGAGTCGTAGTCACTGATATTGGTCACCCCCACAACTGTCCCATCAACACCACCCTGAACCATGCTCACATCACAGGAAGTGGAGAAGGACTCACAAGATGGCTGACACTGGCTACTGCTGTGGGGAGCACAAGGCCCTGCTGCCAACTGTGCACCAACAAACAGCACAACACCACTGCCTGACATCCTGAGAGACAACTTACACTCCCTGCAACGCAAGCACGTTCCATGGTGGGATAACTGACTGGCTGGGTGGGTGTGAAGGAGGGCCGGCTGTCAACCAAACACAACCAATGCAGACCATGTTCACACCCCAGAAAATACATAGAAATGCCCAAATAATGCAGGACAATGTGCCACACCAATATCAACCCCTGACTGTGACGACTTGGGACAATGCAATGTACAGGCCCGCACCCAGAGGCACACTCACAACTGCCATGTGTGTCAACCATTGATGCCTGCAGAAACATAACATACATTGTTTGTGTCTCCCAAAAACAGGTGATGATGGGGACACAGCAGCAGACGCTGAGGAGTCCCAGTCCCAGGCTCAAGAGGATGCGGAGCTCACTGGCGTCTTACAGCCTCTGTCCACCTCGGACGATGAAGACCAACCTGGCACATCCGGTGCAAGTCAACATGCAGCACCAGCAGGACCACCAGCTGCAGCACCAGCAGGACCACCAGCTGCACCCCCTGCACCCACCCCTCCAACGACTGTCACCACAAATACCATCCCTGCCGACATGGTCAGAACAAGGAGCAACTCCAGCACAGGGACCCTGGACCAACCTGGGGCCATGGACACCACCACCACCACCAACTCCCAAGGTGGACCAAGGTTATCTGTGCGTGCCACTGCACACACTGCACATGTCAGCAGGGGTGGTGGGAGGGGTGGGAGACAGAGGTCGCTGCTTGCAGACGTTGCTGGTGTGCATGATGACCCACAACTGGTACGCATAGCTGATGCGTACCAGTCCAGCACCGGAGACCTCAGCCAGGTAGTGGGGCTCCTCAGAGACATGAAACAGCAGCAGGCTGCCCATCATGCCCGCTTGGACTCCCACATGTCCCACGTGGAGTCCAAGTGGGATGCACTGCACGAGATGACGGCGGTGCACAAGGACATTTTACAATGCCTCCGCCAGATGAACAGCAACGAGTCCACACCTCCCTGTGTGCCAACAACATCTGGTGCCGAACAAACTGCAACTGACACAGGGAGGGAGGAGGACTCTGGCGGAGAGTCCCCTGCACCGCAGCAGCCTGTACTTGAGGGCCCCCCCCCCAAGAAGAGGGGTCGTCCGAGGAGGGAAAAGTGAGAGGCCGATGGCCAAGCGCAACTCCCAGGAAGCCTGAACCTGTTCTGGATGTTCGCCTTTGTGCACAGACTGTTCACCCTGTTGACGGCAACACTACTCCCACACATTGCATGGGGAGTACAAGTTGGACCAATGTGTCAGACAACTGTGGCCCCGATACTGGGGATCCTGTCCACCAGGACTTTCAATTCACCTAGGAACTTCGGATTGCAAGATTTATGTACAGCACTACCCATCCTATGCACTATTAACACAAATGTATCACAATAAACACACTAATACACCATACTTGCCTCTGTCGTGATTCCAACGTGGGTGCTGTTATGGGGATGATGAACTGCAAAATTACACTGTGTATGCGAACTGCAACAGCAAGGACAACACAGGCATGTGAGTAAAGGCAATGTGACACATATGAGGGAGACACACCACCAGGGCTACACAACACAAACACACCTAGGCCATCTGACTCATTGCCTACACTGATGTTGCCAGGGAAGACGGTGCAATGCACAGACACCACACCCATTCCCAGTTGTAGTCAAGTAGCCCACAGGTGCAGTAAGCAAATGGCACTCAAATGTGTGACCACAGACAATGCACATCACAAAGTGAAGCACAGGTTTATTACACGTTTACAACATGTCGTAACCACTACAGATGCAAGGTAATCCCACCTGGCAGCGGGCACACAGTCAACAACTCTAGACGGAAGGAAGTCCATGGGTGTGGCGCACATCACCTGTAGGGACACAACAGCTACCACCCTGGATGTGCAATCACGTCGTCGTTGGACACAGTTGACCAAACGAATCTGAAAGTACCCTGTGAAGGACAGAAATGACACACAGTCAAAAGCAATGGAGTACAGGACAGAACAGCAAAACTCATGCACAATACATGTTACAAGATACCCACCCAGAACCAAGTTAGCATGTCAACACTGTTGGGGAGTACAGCCCACCTGTTAGCACACATCGCAACACACATCCAGTCAAGTAGCCCATGGACACACTGCAACAGCACCAGAGCACCACCTACACATCATGCCAACTCACATCATTGACATGACACCTCAGGATACTCACATTCAGCTAAAGAAGTTGGTGATGAGCTGTGTGCGGACATCACCATCATCATCATCATCATCATCGTCGTCACTGGCATCGTGGTCCAGGCCAGGATCCTCCACAGGTGGCGGATGTTGGTCATTGTCATCCTGGATGAGAGGCAACTCCTTCCGCACTGCCAGGTTGTGGAGCATGCAGCAGACGATGATAATCTTGCACACTTTCGCAGGGGCATATGGGAGGGACCCTCCGGTCTTGTCGAGGCAGCGGAAGCGGCTCTTCAGGAGACCAAATGTCCGCTCAATCACTCTCCTGGTCCGACCATGTGCCTCATTGTAGCGCATCTGGGCTGGTGTCACAGGGTTCCTGAGGGGTGTCAGCAACCACGGCATGTTGGGGTATCCCGAGTCACCTACGGACAGACAAGTGCACATTAGCTGACTTGGAAAAGTGGGCGGAATACTACAGATCAGATCACACACAATGGCACAAAGTCAGTACACACTGACAAGCCAGGCACGCTGGTTCTGCATCTGTGCCATCATCCTGGGGATGCGACTACTCCTCATCACAAAGGCATCGTGTGCTGAACCAGGGAAACGGGCACACACGTGTGTGATGGTCATGTCTGCAAGACACACCACCAGTGCATTGACCGAGTGGTAGTGCTTGCGGTTCCTGTAGGCCTGCTCCTGGGCCTGTGGTGGTACCAATGCCACATGTGTCCCATCAATGGAGCCAATGACATGCGGCATCCTCCCCAGGGCATAAAAGTCACTCTTCACGTCAGTGAGTCGTCGCAGTCTAGGGAAATAGATGTACCGGTTCAGGAATAGCAGCATTGCCGCCAAAACATCGCAGAGCACACGGCTCAACATGGTCTGTGACATCCCACCAGCAGTCGCCACAGTATGTTGGAAGGTACCGGTGGCAAAGAAGTGTAGGGCTGCCATCACCTTCACCTTGGGGGTCAGCGCTGTAGGATACGGCCGGCCAGGCTGCAAATGTGGGGACAACTGCACTGCCAAATCCTCAATCAGCTGCCTGGTGAAGCGGTACCGTCGGATGCTGTCCCGTTCCACCATCGTTGCCAGGTCTGGGAATGGTCGATGGACAGCAGGAGCCCTGCAGTGCAGAGGAGAAGTAAGCAAGATTGTCAGTCACCCCACATATGCGGCATTGAACACACTCAAGATCCCAACATACATCATTATGAGGCACAACTACATGAAGTGTGCAGTTCCGGAAGGACATGTATGGTACATACATGGCCAACATCTGTCAACACGGTCCAACAGGTGGCATCAATTAGTCCCAGGTTGGCCTAATGGATATCATGAGGCCGTGTCACAGTTCCCATCTCCTGCTGCCGTGTCACAATAACCCCCCACAGTGACATGTGAGGACAGATGTGCCCAAGGCACCACAGCTCAACGACAGGTACATTCCCAGGGACCCTGCATTGCCACATGGACACTGGCATTACATGGAGTATCATGTATACACCACAGCAAAACAACCATGACCCCCACAGGTAGTGGCCCCACTTGCCACGGCAGGACAGACATGGACGCCTGTGACACACACACGCACAACATCAAAGTCCATGCACACACAACCTGGATGTGGAGACTGTCTCCCATTGTGCACATGAAATCAGAGACATTGTAAACACTACATGCACAAAGACTGTGGAGGACCATCACTATTGTGCCACTGGGACACCCTGGCTCAAACATACCGTCCCACATGGGACTCACGGGGTATGTGACATGACATACACATACACCACCGTGAAATGTGACCATGGCACATGCACAGATATGAACAGTTGCACATCACAGTGGTCATGCACACGTAACACCCAGGATCCTGTCCCCATGAACACGTGCACAGCCTGGGGGTGGCTGCCCACAGGTGACACCCACAGGACAACATGTACACCAACATACACACAATAGGAAATGCAGCCTTACATGCCTTATGATAAAGTTTGGACAGGCTGTCGTGATGTAGGTGTGCCCCTCACTGCCTGGGAGCTATCTGTGGCTGGCATATGTCCATCTGAGACAGGCATGCTGACATATGCCAGTCACATGTACAGTGATGCGTTGTACTGCAATGGACCGATCGGTGCCCCGGCCGGCCCATTGCATTCAATGTGTGCGGGTACGCGTTGTACCCCTGTACGCGTTGTACCGCAATGGACCGATCGGTGCCTCCGGCCGGCCCATTGCATTCAATGTGTGCGGGTACGCGTTGTACCCCTGTACGCGTTGAACTGCAATGGACCGATCGGTGCCTCCGGCCGGCCCATTGCATTCAATGTGTGCGGGTACGCGTTGTACCCCTGTACGCGTTTTACCGCAATGGACCGATCGGTGCGCACCCATTGACAATGGGCTTGCCTGGCAACGGACGCGTTTTCGAATTTCGAACGAGTCGGTTGCTGGAAAATCAGTTGGTCACCCACAACAATGTTGCAAAATCAGGTATGTCATGAAGTTGAAGATTTGAAGGATGCTGTGGGCGTGTTTTGGTGCTGCTATTCCATGGATTGGCCAGATTCAGAAGATGCAAACAACTTGGACCTATCACTTTGGACACAAGGGACAGTATCTGCCTCTCCAGCACATATATATTGCTGGCTGTTCCCCTGAGAGCTCACTTGCCTGCACTACATGCTCCAGGACGACATCTGCCACTGCACTGCTGCTGTCTCTGCCCCTCTGGACCTTGCAATGGCACGTACTGTGGAGAGAGCCCCAGCCTTCAGCCTTGAAGAGAACCAGGCCCTGCTGGACAGCCTACTTCCACAGTACAGCAAGCTGTATGGGACACCAGCGGAGCAGGTGAGTGTTCTGTGCACTGCCTTTCTGAATGTGCATTTTGTCTGACTAGCAAGGCTGGAAGTCTGCACGCCACTGGCTAGCAGGCTCACTGAGTAGTTGTCACCCCCATAGTGTGTAGTGACTTGCACTGGACAGGTATGGTGCAGTGACAGTGCATTTGAACATGGTTTTACTTCCCATGCAATGATACCATGTAGTGACGTCTGGCAAACTGTCCATGGTCAGCTTTGCACTGCCTGTGTACATCATGTGCCCCTGTGATTGAGACATGTATATACAACTGTGTCATGCACGGATATGTTGCATGTGTGGTAATGGCCTTTTCACTTTGTCATCCTGACAGGTTAATGCCCATCGGAAGCAGGAGATCTGGAAGGACATCGTCCGGGCCGTCCGGGCCGTGGGGGTCTACAAGCGCCGGATCCGCAACTGCCAGAAGAGGTGGCAGGACCTTCGGGGCTGGACCCGGAGGATTGCACGGGTCCAGCTGAAGCTGTCGCCTCCTCGCAGGAGGGGCGGAACACGGACCCTGACCCCCCACATGCTCCAGATCCTGGCGGTGGTGTTTCCAGACCTGGATGGGCAGCTGAAGGCCATACAGCAGCAAGGAGGGGGTGAGTCAAAGACTGCACTGTGAACTCTGTATTACATGCTTTGTGCCCTCCTCTGGCCTGGTTCAACTGCCACAGTGCAGCAGTCATGTTGTCCAGGAACCATGTCCCTCTATTGTGCACTGCACACTGCTCATCTGATACCCAGGTGTGGCCCTTACATTCAGGGAATTGTGTCACTTGGGACTGTGTCCTTGCAGTTTGCTTCACTAAAGGTGGGGGACAGCATCTGTTTCCCTAACTCTGTTGTGGGCATCATGGGTGGGTCCATTGTTGACACAACGCCTGTGTTTGGACATGTGATCTGCGTGTTGCTTTGATATGCGGTCCACTTGCTGAGCTGAGCCACCACATGTGCCTGGGGTATGTGGCACACGCCCATGCAGCGGGTGGGAACAATGTTTGGGCCCCAGGAGTGTGCAGATTACGTGTGTCACACATACATAGCCAGCTATCCACTGTCCAGGGCACATCCCTCATTCATGTGGAGCAGGACAGTCATGCCTACTCCAGGCCATGCAATGCACTCTGTACTCCCACTCCCGTGTATCAGCTGACACATTGTGCGCAGTGATTTGACCCCTCAGGTGTCTGCCTCTGTGTCAGTGTGCTGTGGATTAGTTGCCAGGACTGCTGGGGTGTTTCTTGGTAGGGGCTCAGCATGCCCCTGGAGATGTGACCATAGGAGACGTTACTTGTGTGTCACATAGGTGTTTGATCAGCTGCGCGTGCAGACTGGGGTATGCGAATTTGAAGTTCAGGCAGCTGTTCCCCATTCACAGCAAATTGTGAGGGGCTCAGGTTCAGAGGGTAGTGTCACAGGTCTCCCATATGTCCAATAGGTATGACCTGGACAGATGAGGGTTAAGATGATGTGTTGTGTGGGGGATGTACATGTGCACTTGTGCAGCTCCAGGACTTGCATTCCCCATGACCTACTATTGTGACACAGTGCATAGTGTTGTTGTCTGGCTGCCAAGTCATACATCACTGAGACAGTGATGTATGACTTAGCAGTCATGCCTCTGCCATGGCATGTGTCAACTTATTGGTGGTCCTGCAGGGGAGTGACATGTGCTACATGCACACCATTGTGGCGATGGCTATCAGGACATGGGTGCATCATGGTGTCTGTCGCTGGTATGCATCACATGCATTTCCTATTTGACTCTGGGCATCCCTTTCATCCGGAAACCTGTACTGACTCAGTGGCAAGAGCTGTGATGTGTGCATGTCCACATGCCACACCGTGTCCTCTGCACTGTCCAACTACTGTGTACTTGGTGCATGTGTCCACACTGGGGTGTTGCAATCCAACAGACACCAGACAGATGGGTGCAAGGCCATGTGGGATGTGAGTGCCATGCTTGGCATCAGACTGACAATTGGCTTCTCCTGTTCAGTTAGGGCACTTTTAGCAATGTACAACTAATGATGCTAGGGCTTGCTCTGTAATGTGCTGTGCTCACAGTGGTGTGTGCGTTTGGTGCAGGTGACTGATGTCTGTCTGTTTCCCCATTGTTTGCAGATACATCCACGGCCACGGAAGGGGACAGCTCCACGGACCAGGAGGAGCCAGAGAGCCAGACTGGGTCAGCAGCCGAGGAGTGGTCGGAGGGACCCAGTGGCACGGAGGGCGAGGGGAGCCACACCGAGGAGTCCTCAGCACCATCCACCTCAGCTGAGGACCAGAGCAACTCGGAGGATGACTCCCTTGGGGAGGCGGGTGTCAGCAGCCACCACACCCCAGCTAGTGTTGCTGTCCCCGCCACCACCAGCGCCCTCCCATCGGCTCCCATTCCCCAGGTCCGTGGAGGCTCCCATGTTCGGGAGCGTGTCTCCTTTGGCCCAGGCACCGCACCCCTGCCCCTGTGTCCCCTGCTGCCCTGAGTGAGGAGTCTGTGTACCTCCTTCGCCAGCTCCATGTAGGGCAGACAGCCATGCTGAGTGTCCTCCATGCGCACACCGCACTGTTGACTCAGCTGGTGTCATTCATGGAGGGCATCTCATCGGGCATGTCTGACCTACAGAGGGGCAACAGGTCCATGGACTCCTCCCTGACGGCAGCAGTGTCCCTCCTCAGACAGTCCCTCACCCCTCCTGCCTCTGCTCCATCCACACTCCCCAGCACCTTACCCGTCCCAAGCACACACACACCGGCACAGGCACACACCAGCACACACACGTCCAGCACACAGACACACACGCCACAAACAAAACGCACACGCACGCACAGTCAGGGGACTGAAACCAGACTCACAGGGGATGGGGCCCTGGTACACACACACACGCATCCACGGGCACTGCGCAGTCCTCAGTTGCCTCTCCCTCCAAAGCACCCTCCCTTGCCTCACCTGCAACCCCAAAGACCCAGCGCCTCTTCCTCAGTGACCTCGGCCTCTTCCCCTCCGATCCAGCTGCCCCAGCATCCAGGGTGAAGAGGAAACCCCCCACACGGAGCAGAGTGCCCCTCGCCCCCGGACACCCTCCCCCAGGCGCAGACAGACTGAGGCCCCCACCCGCAAGTCCCCCGGAGTGCTAAGAGCAAGACCCCGCCGCCGCCCTGCAGCTCAAGCACCAGGTCTCCTTCCTCCATCCCTCAGGCCCCCACTCCACAGGTGCCCCCACCACACCCTGCCCCAGGTTCCCCCACCCACAGATATACCATCCCCAAGAGGCTCCGGCCTTCTCCCCTGCCACTTGCTCTCCCGGCACCACACCCCCCGCTGCGCTTGTCTGTGCCACTGATGTGGTGAGGGTGTCCTCCCCTCTGTCCAGCCCACCTTGCCTGTTCCCCATTCTCCTCCCCTGGTGGTAGGCACTGCAGTGGAGTCCACTACCACCCTGTCTGACTTGGGCACTGCAGTGGCGGACCTGTCCACTCCATCTGCAGGGTCCACTGCAGTCGTGCCGGCACCCACAACATCTGAGCCATGCCCCCCAGTTGTGCCGGCACACACCATGTCAGACACCTCCACTGCAGTTGTCAGTGGCTCTCCAGCACCCACCACCCCTTCCCTGCTTCCTCCTGGTGAGCCCTGATCCTGTCCCTGCGGTGCCTGGCCTACCCCCCGGTTGCCCCTCCTAGTGGATTGTCCCTGGTTTTGTGCAGGCATGTGTAGGGTGGCATCTGCCACTGTCACCCACTTGTGACTTTGTTGATGGACTGGCCATTGGCCTTTGTTTATGTTCTACCGGACTTCTACTTTTAATGCCACATATGCTGAATAAAGCAACTTTCTGTTCTCTAGTGCTTTTGCTTCTGATGTACATGATGTTGATGATGCTAACCATGCCCTTGCTGCAGTGATGGTGATATTTGGTCTCATGATAATGAAGTGTTACTGTGCAGGAACCCATGTGGTCCAGGGGGAATGTGTCCTATCCTGTGGTGTATCCATGTCATCCATAGCAGCATCTGAGGGTGTCATGTGTTCAGTATTTGGCAATGGGATTTCCTACTTAGATTGGCTATTTCACATCTGTGGCTTCCACCCCTGCACATCTGTTGTGCCTGCCATTGTTCAATTCATCTACTTCCCTGACCGCGTGGCCATCACCACTGGACATGCAGGTTTGGGCATCAATAGGGAAGGACTCATCTGTGTTGTCAGTGCAACATTGCTATACAAGTGTGTTGGATCTGTGCTGATGATTCCGTTGGCACTTCCATGACCAGGCTGATGTGACGGGAGCCCTCATTTGGTGCTAATTGTTGATTGTGTGACCAAGTGCTCAGCTGACATGGTGGGGCCCTACTGAGGCAACATATGGCACAGCTTTCCTCACACAGGAGTGGAGTCCCCTCATGGCAGTGTGTACTCCTGTGACATTGCCTGCGCCCAAGGTGTGTGTTGTATGTGCATGTCTGTGTGTTCACTTCCGTTTAGCTGTGCATGCTGTGATCCCTAGTGTTGTACCTGTTTGTGATGCTAGCTGAGTTGAGCTGTGTTCCCCCAAAGTCTTCTCCCTGGGTTCTCTGTGATGTGGGTGCATGGCACATTACTGGTCATCAGGGTGTCACCCATAGGTGTGCTTGCTGTCAGGGCTGAGTTTGTGTGCAGACGCAGATGGGTCACAGTCAGGTTTCCCCTTGGCACTTGTTGTTTGCCCCTGTCATGTGATTTCCAGTTTGTGTTATCTTTCAGTGATTGTGACACGTTGTGTGTGTGACTGCTGGCACTTCTCAGGGTCCGGACTGCAATGTTGGTTGTTGTCTATGTGTGTTCTTTGTGGGTGACCTTGGCTTCTTCATTGGTGTGTGACTGTGGCTGTGATCCCATTGGTGGGTGTGGTATTGCCGTCATGTCCATGTACGCCGTAGTGTGCAGTGTGTCAGACATTCAGGAGTCTTGTTGAGTGTCCATGTGTGATGTGTTTCTGCACCTTGGTTCCCACCCACCACCCTGGAATAGTCATGGGTGCATGTGCAATGTCACCAGTGCATGTGTGCTTCACTGCTGCACATTGTTGGAGGTCGAGGGGTGTGGTGTTGAGTGTGTGCAGATGAGAGTTGTTGCCCGGCTAGGCCCCTGCCTCCATGTTGGCCTTGGCTTACTGGCCATGCTGTTTGATTTGTGCTTGTGTAGGTGTGATGGTAGTTAGTTGCTCAGTACACATGACTGTGGTTCACAGTGTGAACCACATTTGGCTTTGTCATCACAGTGGGATTGTAATGCAGCCCAGGGTCACCACATTGTGGGGGCCCCGGGGTGGTGCTGTGGTGTGTCTGTGTCTTGCTGTGTCAGTTGCTGTCCCTACGTGCCTGTGTGACATGTGTGATTTGTGCTCCCTCTCATCTGACAATGCCTGCTTGCCCACATAGGGGATTTGGATCCATGAGTTACCTTTGTGTGGCACTGTATGCACATCTGTATGATTGGTATTCAGGTCTCCTCATGTGTTGTGTGGTTGCCTGGGGACACTGGCACCCCCCTCACCTGTTGTGTATGATGTGCAGTGTGGGTCTGCCTGTTTGTGTTTGTGCATCTGCACCACTGCATTGGCATATCTTGGGTGTGCCATTGGCTGTATGTAGTTTGGTAAGTTTCCCCTGCTGTCCCTGGGACTCCTAGGTCATCGGTCAGCACAATGATCATGGTTTGTGAGTCCCATTGCTGCCATGGTATGGTATCTGTTCACCTCACATCTGCAGTCTCCACAGGGTATCTGCATGTGTGTGCCCATTGGTGCAAATATGTGGGTCTGCATTCTGATGGTCACTTCTGTCGTTGTGTCATTGATGATTGTTGACGGTGTCAGCCCCCATGGGTGTTGTTTGTCTGCACATGGCCAAAGGTATGTCTTATTTGCACTGCAGGATTTGGCTCCCCCAATTTATGTTGCAATGGGACACATACACTACTTTGCCACTGATGTGTTTGTTGTTCTGTGACCAGGAATCATCCATGCAGTTTGGCAGTTGCACCTCTTTCTTTGTCAACACTTACCTTTTGGTCACTGTGATGATGGGGGTTTGGACCCCATTGCCACAATGTTCAAAGTGTGCTTCAGCTATGGACCCCACACTTACATTTTGGTCACTGTGATGATGGGGGTTTGGACCCCATTGCCACAATGTTCAAAATGTGCTTCAGCTATGGACCCCACACTTACATTTTGGTCACTGTGATGATGGGGGTTTGGACCCCATTGCCACAATGGTCATGGCCTGCTTGCATTGTGGGTGCCACACACATATATGTGTGGCACATGTGCTAGGGGTCACATTGTATGTTCAAAGTCATGTTCGGTGTTGTAGGCATTTGACACAGTCTACACACGCTTGTCATGGTGTTGGGGGGATGTCTTCTTCTTGCATTCCCTAGGTTGTGGTGTGCTGGTTGTGTCATGCATTGTCCATCCTATGAGTGGGGGTGGTAGTAGTGGTAGTCATCCAGCCCCCCCTGGGTGAGGGTGGTAGTAGTGGTAGGCATCCTGCCCCCCCTGGCTCAGGGTGGTAGTAGTGGTAGGCATCCAGCCCCCCCTGGCTAAGGGTAGTAGTAGTGGTAGGCATCCTGCCCCCCCTGGCTCAGGGTGGTAGTAGTGGTAGGCATCCAGCCCCCCCTGGGTGAGGGTGGTAGTAGTGGTAGGCATCCTGCCCCCCCTGGCTAAGGGTGGTAGTAGTGGTAGGCATCCAGCCCCCCCTGGGTGAGGGTGGTAGTAGTGGTAGGCATCCTGCCCCCCCTGGCTCAGGGTGGTAGTGGTGGTAGGCATCCAGCCCCCCCTGGCTAAGGGTGGTAGTAGTGGTAGGCATCCAGCCCCCCCTGGGTGAGGGTGGTAGTAGTGGTAGGCATCCAGCCCCCCCTGGGTGAGGGTGTTAGTAGTGGTAGGCATCCAGCCCCCCCTGGGTGAGGGTGGTAGTAGTGGTAGGCATCCTGCCCCCCCTGGCTCAGGGTGGTAGTAGTGGTAGGCATCCAGCCCCCCCTGGCTAAGGGTGGTAGTAGTGGTAGGCATCCTGCCCCCCCTGGCTCAGGGTGGTAGTAGTGGTAGGCATCCAGCCCCCCTGGCTAAGGGTGGTAGTAGTGGTAGGCATCCTGCCCCCCTGGCTAAGGGTGGTGGTAGGCATCCAGCCCCCCTGGGTGAGGGTGGTAGTAGTGGTGGGCATCCAGCCCCCCTGGCTAAGGGTGGTAGTAGTGGTAGGCATCCAGCCCCCTGGGTGAGGGTGGTAGTAGTGGTAGGCATCCTGCCCCCCTGGCTAAGGGTGGTGGTAGGCATCCAGCCCCCCTGGGTGAGGGTGGTAGTAGTGGTGGGCATCCAGCCCCCCTGGCTAAGGGTGGTAGTAGTGGTAGGCATCCAGCCCCCCCTGGGTGAGGGTGGTAGTAGTGGTAGGCATCCTGCCCCCCCCTGGCTAAGGGTGGTAGTAGTGGTAGGCATCCAGCCCCCCCTGGGTGAGGGTGGTAGTAGTGGTAGGCATCCTGCCCCACCTGGCTCAGGGTGGTAGTAGTGGTAGGCATCCAGCCCCCCCTGGCTAAGGGTGGTAGTAGTGGTAGGCATCCAGCCCCCCCTGGGTCAGGGTGGTAGTAGTGGTAGGCATCCTGCCCCCCTGGCTCAGGGTGGTAGTAGTGGTAGGCATCCAGCCCCCCTGGCTAAGGGTGGTAGTAGTGGTAGGCATCCAGCCCCCCTGGGTGAGGGTGTTAGTAGTGGTAGGCATCCAGCCCCCCTGGGTGAGGGTGGTAGTAGTGGTGGGCATCCAGCCCCCCTGGCTAAGGGTGGTAGTAGTGGTAGGCATCCAGCCCCCCTGGGTGAGGGTGGTAGTAGTGGTAGGCATCCAGCCCCCCTGGGTGAGGGTGGTAGTAGTGGTAGGCATCCTGCCCCCCTGGCTAAGGGTGGTAGTAGTGGTAGGCATCCAGCCCCCTGGGTGAGGGTGGTAGTAGTGGTAGGCATCCAGCCCCCCTGGGTGAGGGTGGTAGTTGTGGTAGGCATCCAGCCCCCTGGCTAAGGGTGGTAGTAGTGGTAGGCATCCTGCCCCCTGGCTAAGGGTGGTAGTAGTGGTAGGCATCCAGCCCCCCTGGGTGAGGGTGGTAGTAGTGGTAGGCATCCTGCCCCCCCTGGCTAAGGGTGGTAGTAGTGGTAGGCATCCTGCCCCCCCTGGCTAAGGGTGGTGGTAGTGGTAGGCATCCAGCCCCCCCTGGGTGAGGGTGGTAGTTGTGGTAGGCATCCAGCCCCTCCTGGGTGAGGGTGGTAGTAGTGGTAGGCATCCAGCCCCCCCTGGGTGAGGGTGGTAGTTGTGGTAGGCATCCAGCCCCCCCTGGCTAAGGGTGGTAGTAGTGGTAGGCATCCAGCCCCCCCTGGGTAGGGGTGGTGGTGCGTATTCAGGCCCCTGTGTGCATATGTGGCATTGGTGATGGGCATCCCGCCCCTATGGTGCTGCTGTTGCTGGTGTAAGTATATTCTGCATCCCTCTGTGTGTGTGTGATGTGTCGTGTACGTGTTGTATGTGTTTTGTGGTTGGTGTCTGGCTTACCTTCTGCGCCGTACGCGTCCGTGCCTGTTCCGGTAGTAAATGTAGAATATCGGTATGATCGGGACGAAGGGATTCATGGTTGGTTCGTGTCGTTCGTCCTTCTCGTTGCTTCGCGTCGTCCTCGTCGCTTCGCCTCGTCCTCGTCGCTTCGCGTCGTCCTCGTCGCTTCGCGTTGTCCTCGTCGCTGCCGTGTTCGTCTCGGAGCCGTGGATCGTGTTGTGGCGCGAATCGGAGCTTATGTGCGCCTCTCCCGGATGCTTTGACGTGCCGTGCGTAGCGACTGGTTCGGCGCGTACGGAAAGCGCATCGTACTCGTTCGGCCGGACGGAGCTGCATTTTGGCTTCCGTGCGACTCGATTCAGCGTTTCCGGATTCGCCTCGGTCGGGGAACAGGACCTGGTTTGGGTGAGTACGGCTCGGCCGGATTCTTTGCTGTTGTGCGCATCGTTCTTACTCGTTCGGTGTGCTGTACGGATCGGTCGGGAAACAGGCTTTCGCATGGCTTTTTTCCCGACCGAATGGTCAAGGGTGCGCCTCCGACCGAGATCGGAATCGGCCCCTTAGTCTCTGAAATGGATGTAAAAAATACTCGCCAGGGAAAGGCAGCAGTATGTGGCTGAAAAGAGCTCCGCAAGGTCAAAGAGCCATTGGATGAGGTCTGTGTAATGCTGTTGACTTTTGGCGGGAAAATTTAGAGCGGAAGAAATAAAAAAAATCACGTACAAGGAAGGTCTCTCACTGGCTGGATACTTTTGACATCTTTGCCCAGTGAAGATTTCTAGGTTCACACCTAGTCACTTTTTTGGAGGGGGTGACTCAATGGGTGCTGCAGTCCACTAGTGTCATTTAACTTACAGGTCTTGTGAGCATTTTGTACCATATACTAGGTACTTATAGGCAAGTAAAATATGCCAATTAGGAGTCTAGCCAATTTTGAGATGTTTTAGGGGTTAGAGCACAAGCACTGGAGCCTGGTTAGCAGAGTAAAAGCACCAGCATCATTATTATAAAAACAAATTGGGGGAATCTTTCCATGTGAGGCACTGGTATCTGTGAGTACTTGGTGAAAATTATAAACTGGTGCTTGGTGTCCAAACCTTTATTAACTAGAAATGAAAAGCAGGTATTTTGGGTCTGATATGGTGTGTTATTCATGAAAATGTCAATCTTGTTTTTGTAGGACTTGAACTTTATCATCCAAAATCAAAAGTCTCTATAGAAAATGTGTGCCTTTTCAGAAACTGGAAAGCTGATATTTGGATCAAAAAGGTTGCATTTCTAAAATATTTTCAAATCTAATATTTGAATGAAAATTCATGCTGATTTCCTGAGACTGTTTGCTGGTCTTCCTTCCTTGGCATTAGAGAAATTGAAATTGTAAATGTAAACCAAGGTTCTTTGAACTTCTTGTAATGGCTATAAATCTATAGTCTGTAGACCTAATTTATGGGGATTTGGTGTGGGCAGCGCAGCAAGTCAGCTTGCTGTACTTCCTTATGTCAAACTGAAAGGACAGAAATGCACATATATCTTTGCAATTCTATGCATTCCTGTCCTTTCCCCCTGCGCTTGTGCCGTTTCGGCCGCCTAGCACCAAAGCAGACATCCTTGCACCATGATGCAAGGGTGCCTGTGTTGTGGGCAAGATCGTTTTTTGTGCAGGTGCAGGAAGGGGCACAGAAACAATCCTAAGCGGCACAATGCAGCACACATAGAAAGAGGAAAAAACGAGGAAAAATAAAGGTATTTCTCCTCGTTATGCTTTACCTCAGGAGGTGTAAGGTTTTGGCTCCTTCCGCAGGTATACATGCTCTCATAAATCTGGGGAAGTGTCAAAATCCATGGGTGTTGCATGGGAAAACCCACCAAAATGCCCATGGAACGCCTCCTGAGCACAGAGTAAGGCAATGTAGCGATTTGTGCTGCCTTGCCCTTCTACATATTTATGAGGCCATTCAAAGCCACTCAGAGTGGCTTTGCATGGCCTCATAGATATGATTTTGTGATTTGCGCCACCGAAGCATCACAAAAAGTGACGCTCAAGCGGCGAAAGGGGCTCGCAAATATGCCCCTGTGTTTGGGGAATATGAGTTAAAAATGCATTGTTTCTACACAAATCTTACAAAATTGTCTGGAAGAGGATAAACCTGCCCTGTCCCTGAGGAAGATAGGGTCTGACTGGTATACCATAAAATTATTAGAATTATTAGTGTCCCTTAAAACCTCTGGAGTTTTAGCCCATTCAAGTAAAAACTGTGATCAATGGACCCACTTCACGCTGTTATTTTTCAACATTTTCCCATGGGAGAAAACCACACTATGGGCCATATGTATAAAACAATTTTGCATCCGGTGCAAATGGCAAAATTCGGCTATTTGCGAATGCAAAATAGCCTTTCTGGATGTATGAAAGGCTTTGACGTTGCAATTTTAGGTAATCGCAATTTTTGAGATTAACTAAAACTGCAACTACAATTAGGGAACCGCAAATTGCGATTACCTTAGCACATGTACCAAGCATTTTCTAAATGCAAATTAAGCTATTACCATCGACTTCAAGTTGATGGTAACCATGTGGAAAATTTGAAAAAGGCAAAAAATGCATTTTTCAAAGTGCCATGTAGCGCACACATGCCCCTAGGGCACCCATGGCTTTGCATTAGCTAATTTGCGATTACCAATTAGGTAATCGCAAATTAGCTGATGCAAAACCATTCACACCTATGGGCCTTTAGGCCCATAGGAACGAAAGGAGAAGTATTAACTAATAGCGATTACCTATTTAGAGAATCGCTATTTGGTAATATTAAGGAACCGCAAAATCTTTGGCGATTCCTTACATACATAGCATTTTGCGATTACCAAATAGTGAGTCTGTAAAAATCGCTATTTGGTAATCGCAGAATGCTTTTTTGATGCATGTGGCCCTTATTAAGAGGACTAGGATTAAAAACAAACTATTCCTCTGAAAGCCTGTGAGTAATATATGAGGCGACCTCCGAGTAAAAAAACACTTTATCCACAAATCTCTAATCATCTAATTTCAAACTCCCAGTCAGGATGTAGCTTTTCCTTGAATATTTAAAGGAGCGGGAAATGTTTTTAGGTGGCGTCTTGCAATATTTTTGTGTGAATTGAATTCATTTTTTCTTTGCAGCACTTTGTTTTTAGCGAATTATGCATAGATTCGGCAGCATCAGCAACATATGTTAACGTACTCTTTCAAATTGTTTCAATTAAAAATGCTAAACTGAGTGCTGCTACAGATCCTAAGTGATACTTACTCAGGCAGCTTCTTTCCATTAAATGTTTTCTTTTTTCTGTTTTTTACGTAATGAACAGCTGTTCATTATATAGATGTTATCTCAGAAAGCGAGATTCTGTGCAATAAAACATTCAGTAGTGACAAGATTATGGTTAGGATAAAATATATGTGAGAAGCACAGTGAAGTAGACAGCTGTGATAACTGGCTTCAAGGTGAAAATACATCCTTAATGTAGCAATTTCATATCACAGTTATTTGTGTTTTATTATGTCATCACTTGCAAAAGTTGCCAGTTGTTCCTAATAAGATTGGACGTGTTAGTTATGTGCGTCTATTCCAGATTAAATTAATGCTTCTGCTCTATCCACAAACCACAGCTAACTTTAAAAATACAGGGCCCGATTCACAGAACTAACTTAAGACAAAATCCTAAACTTACTACCATTTTGGTATTCACAGAAGGCACTTACTCATTTTGGTATTCACAGAAGGCACTTACTTACTCATTTTGAGTAACTTACTCATTTTGAGTAACTTACTCATTTTGGTATTCACAGAAGGCACTTACTCATTGATGAGTAAGGGCCTTCTGTGAATACCAAAATGAGTAACTTACTCATTTTGAGTAACTTACTTGTTTTGAGTAACTTACTCATTTTGGTATTCACAGAAGGCATTTACTCATCAATGAGTAAGTGCCTTCTGTGAATACCAAAATGAGTAAGTTACTCAAAATGAGTAAGTTACTCAAAATGAGTAAGTAAGTGCCTTCTGTGAAAACCAAAATGAGTAAGTGCCTTCTGTGAATACCAAAATGAGTAAGTTACTCATTTTGGTATTCACAGAAGGCCCTTACTCATCAATGAGTAAGTGCCTTCTGTGAATACCAAAATGAGTAAGTTACTCAAAATGAGTAAGTTACTCAAAATGAGTAAGTAAGTGCCTGCTGTGAATACCAAAATGGTAGTAAGTTTAGGATTTTGTCTTAAGTTAGTTCTGTGAATCGGGCCCACAGTACATTGTCATGTGATTTTGGGGGGAGGGGGTTAAAATGTTGGACCAATATTCCTAAATTTTAAAGCCCACATTTGTGCAAGCACAGGTGGTCGCAAATTCGATAATACTCTACATAGCCTTCATTTAGGTCTTTATTCAACCAGCTTAATATTACATTGCAGTTGCATAATAAAATCATATATTGTGGCTATTGAGATGTGTAAAACTATTATTATTAATTAATAACATTCATGACACCGTTGGGGCATGCTAAAAAAAACTGATATAAATTCATGAGCTCTAAAGATATTCACTGTTATGTGCATACATCATTGTGACAAAGGGGCTTAATTCTGGTGGCTCCCTTTACAGTCCAGTATTTTTAAATGCATACAGTTCTTATTTTGCATATACCACGAAGGTGTGAATGGATAATTTATACTATCCCTAATTTTATTGCAAGCTTTAAAGAGCGAGTGTGTAAAAGACGCATCGGCTGTTAATAAATATGCAATTTTAACCAAAGCTCAAACTTGGTTTAATTTTTTAAGTTCTTTGACAGGACAGGCTCAACGTTTCTTAATAATTTACAACGCCTTAGCATTAAGGGTGCCTCCAAAATCCTCTTCAGCTATATGTCTACCATACGTCATTCAGCTACAGATGCAGTCTTGTGTCCGATAGCCCCTGCTTTGTCATTTAGGGTTAGTTGCCAGCCACGTAGAACAGATTCTCTTATATCAATGTTAAACTTCTAATTGGTAAGGCCTTGAGGACCATACCTGGGGCCGTATTACAATAAGTGCCCCGGAGATGCAACGGGCATTTGCACCCGTTTTGCGCTCCCCCATGGCACTTTGGTATTACAGAAGGGGGCGCAGACACTTGTGCGTCCCCTTCAGTAATACCGATAGCGCTGGCGCACTTAAAGCACCAGCACTACCTTCAGGGGGTGTTCCTACATTTGCATAGGGGCATGCTCTATGCAAATGAGGGAATTCCTTTGCCTTTGCGCCTGTACCGTATTACCGGCGTGGGCACAGAGACAAAGAAGCTCTCAGGGGTCGCACTCACAGTTCGCCACCTTCTATGTGACGCACTGTGAGTGCGCCCCCTGAGAGCGGCCCTCTGGAGGGGAGAAAGGGGCCCTAAGGACCCCCCAGACATCCCCTTGCAGGGGGGTGCAATCACTGACTACACCCGCCTGCAGAGGGAATCCCTGCACTGTGAAAACACGGAGTGGCATGTGTTTTCACATGAATGCCCTGCCCCCAGGGCAGCGCGAGTTCGTGGCTGCCCTGGGGGCAGTGCATACATCGTAATAGGGCGCATTGTCATTGTTTGCGCCCGGCGCACCTATTAAAAGGTGCTCCCGGCGCAAACAATGACAATGCCCTGGAGTGATAAGATCAATAAATTGCCTCATCATCTCAAATCGTCAGACAGCTATGACAGCATGTGACAATTGTGTACCACTGCTTGAATAAACTATGCAGCAACTCGTATCTAGAAGATAATCTTTTCAGAAATCATATTCATGTCCCTGTCATAGTCATTGCGATTCATGTTAGGCCGGTGGAACATAGCATCTCCTGCATTCTTTAACAGCAGAAGGGTGATGAATGGAATGCTTGTGAAAGTCATATTCAGTAGCGATCTCTCAGGCCGAGTCCAGTGCTTCCTTTTTTATCCACTGTGCCACCCCTGACAGAGACCAGCCATATGAAAGCTACAGTAGGAACGGCTCAGCCCGAACTGCCAGGCCCTTTTTGAACAGAGGAATATGCAACCCAGACTAGTTTCTGTTTACTTAGACCTCTTCAGAGAGGTAAAGATTGAGTTGTGTGGCACAGTGAGCACTGAACCAATGCCTTGGCATATGTATTATATTTAGGGCATTACCCAAAGGTAATGGATGGAATGCATGCACAAGTCTTGGACACTGGTAATTGCTCAGGCCATATTTCAGTCCATCATTACCCACCCGCTATGCCACTTCAGACAGCGACCAGGGGGTAGATTTGCGCACTTGCCACACAGTGCAGCACAGCAAGTCACCTTGATGTGCTGCACTGACTTGCAGTGCTGCACTGCGTGACAGGGAAAGGGTAGGAATATACTGTATTTAAGTCAATATGGCTCAATCCTGTTTTTCCCCCTGCACTGTTGCACTTTCGGCAGCCTAGCACCAATTCAAGTATCCTTGCACCAGGGTTCAAGGATGCCTTCAATTGTGTGCAGGATTGTTTTTGTGCAGGAAGGGGCACCTTCCTGCCCAAAAACAATCCTGAGAGCCACATTCCTCTATTTATCATAGAAAGAGGAAGTAACAAGGAGAAATAAAGATATTTCTCCTCGTTATGCCTCTCCTGGGAAAGGGTATGTTTTTGGCGCATTCCCAGGTCTACCAATTCTGGTAAATATGGCTGTTAGATCTGGCATCTTTGGCATGTTTTTCCCGTCTTTTTTGCTTCTGACCTCCTGTTTTTTACTTTGTGCTGTATTTTGTTTTTGCTGGTTTTAGAACTCTGGGTACTTTACCACTGCTGATCAGTGCTAAAGTGCAAATGTTCCCCGTGTAAATTGTGATTATGATTGGTTATCCATGATTGGCATATTTGATTTACTGGGAAGTCCCTAGTAAAGTGCACTGTATGTGCCCAGGGCCTGTAATTCAAATGGTGCTATTGGGCCTGCAGCACTAATTGTGCCACCCACATAAGTAGCCCTGCAACCATGTCTCAGACCTGCCACTGCAGTGTGTGTGTGTGCAGTTTTAAACTGCATGTCGACCTGGCAAGTGCGCCCCCTTGCCAGGCCCAAACCTTCCCTTTTTTCTACATGTGAGGCACCCCTAAGGTAGGCCCAAGGTATCCCCATGGGCAGAGGGCAGTGTATGTGAAAGGTAGGACATGTACGAGTGTGTTTTACATGTCCTGATGAAATACTGCCAAATTCGTTTTCACTATTGCAAGGACTATCTCTCCCATAGATTATCATAGGAGCTGCCTATAGCCTCTTACAAGTGTAACTTTCAATTTGGAAGAGATAGAGATTTGAAGTTTCGGGACCATGAACTCACAATTTAAAAATACATCTTTTAGTGAAGTTAGTTTTTAAATTGTGTGTTTGAAAATGCCATTTTAGAAAGTGGGCATTTTCTTGATTTACCATTCTGTGCTCTGCCTGCCTGTGGAATTCACGTCTGATTTAGACTGACAGTTGGGCTGTTTGTGCATTCACTCTAGAGAGTCGCACAAAGGGAGCAGAGGTTTGCCCAGCATATACTGATGTCCCATCAGCAGGCTGATGGGTCTTCCTGAGCTAGAATGGTGGGAGGAGTTGTTACTGACACCTGAATAGGGCTGTGCCTGTCCTCACACAGAGCTGTCTCCACCCCCCTGTAGTGTGTCTGGAGCCAGGTCAGGGAAAGGCAGGGTCTTGTGCACCACAAAGACTTTCCTTTAACGTTTGCCTACTTCAAGGGCAAAAATTGGTATAAGTACTAGAGCTGTGACACCATAACTTCAGAACACTTCTGGACTAAGAGGACATTCTGCCAAGAAGAAGAGCTGGAGAAGCTGTCAGGAGGGACTACCACTTTGCTGTGTGCTTTGCTGTGTTGGCCTGCTGCTTGCTGCTTGCTGCTTGCTGCTTCTGTCTTGGGCAGTGAAAGGGCTGGACTTTTCTTTCTACATTCTGCTTGGCAAGGTTCTCCAAGGGCTTGTGCATGCTTGCCTACCATTAAGAAGTCTTAGGGCCATCAAAGACTTCATCTGCAGCCCCTGAACTCTTCTACTGGGAGTTCTGACCTGTCAAGTGGTGTCAAATCCTGTTCTGGGCCCTTGGAGGTGACTTTTGCTGCAAAGAACCAAAAAAATCCACGTAACAACCTCAAATGCCTGTTTTTCCTGATGCAGCACTGGCGTGCAGTTGAAAAATCAACACATCGCCGTGGTGCGGCCGAAGAATCGACGTTACGCCTGCCGTGCAGTGAAAGATCACCACAGCCTTGGGTCCCGAGAACCATGTCACCGACTTCCGTGGCACCCACTCCAACTCTGGCACAGTCCCTGCTGTGCAGCTGAAGAAATCATGCTTCACAGCTGGGAAATCAACGTAATGCCTGTTTCGCCACCGCCGCAATGACCCAGCACATCCGGGTTTTCTTCATCGACGTTGCCCAGCAGTAAGGAACCAAGGCTGTGTGTCCAGAAACTGATACATCACCTCCCCTGACAGTAAGGAACCAACGCATCACCTCCCCTGCGTTGCAGTAAGGAACCAATGCATCACCTCCCCTGGCAGTAAGGAACCAAAACATCACCTCCCCTGGGAGTAAGGAACCAACGCATAGCTTTGCTTTTCCGGCCCCTCAAATCCTATGCACCCGTTTTCGTCTTTGATTTTGACGCATCCCAGGTACTTTGTGATAAAAGTGATGCATCCATAGTTTCCTATGGACTGAACTATTTTGAATCTTTTAAAAGTGATATCTTGATTTTTGGATTTTTGTGGTTTTGGTCTTGTGTTATTCAGATAAATATAGGTTATTTTTCTAAACTGGTGTGCTGTTCTTTTGTAGTATTTTCACTGCGTTACTGTGTGTGTATGTACAAATGCTTTACACATTGTCTATGAGATAAGCCTGGATGCTCGTGCTACGCTACCAAAGGGGTGAGCAGGGTTTATCTTAGCCGTGTAATTCCCTTACTCTAACTAGAATAAGGATCCCTACTTGGATAGGGTGCATAGCTCTGCCAACTAGAGACCTCCATTTCTAACCCTGGGAATGCATCAAAATCCATGGGAGTTGCATAGGCACACCCACGCAAAGCCCATGGAACGCCTTCTCAAGACAGAATAAGGCAACATAGTGATTGGTGCTGCGTTGCTTAATTCCAGATTTATGGAGCCACTCAGGGCCAAGTAAAGTGGCCTTGCGTGGCTTCACAAATCTCAATTAAGGTTTGTGTCGCGCATGTACCACATTGTGTGGTGCAAACGCGAGCAAACATGGTCATACATTTTGCCCCAGGTGTAAATCAGCCTGGTCCTGCTCCAATAAGAACAGCTTAGCACAAACTTCCGGGTTCCGGAGAAAAGAAACACAAGCAATTCCAGACCATTTTCAGCCAACTTAGGCCTCATCATGAGGTACAGCTTGAGTCCTGTGACACAATAGACATGGGACCCATATCTGAGCATATCCATAAGACTTAGGGCATTGTAATGATGAATGCACAAAAGTGAAACACTTGCAAAAGACTCAGCCACTGACAATCAGCAGATGGGTGATTATACATGCTCATGGTTCTGAGCACATATATCAGGATTTATATCGGGAGAATGAACAAACATGGGCCTTCTGAGCGACAGTGAAATATCAGGTACCACTCAATCAATTCAGCTCTATTGACTCGTAATAGTATATGAGGTACTCTATAGTGGGCTTCCAGCTCTCATTTGGCTCTCTAGACTACTGTTCTCCTAGACCCTGGGGCAGGGGCGGCTCTTCCGCTAAGGCAGAGAAGCGTCGCCCCACTGCTCTAAGAGCAGAGCAAAGAAAAAATAAAATGATAATAACATAACGTTATTATAATTTTATTTTTAGTCTGGCTGCAAGCTCCATTTTAGGGGGGGGCTGGGATAGTGTGACGTAGAGGGAGGAGGAGTGGGCCGGCCAAACCGCCATGCGCACTTTGCATGTTCTCCACCGGCTGTATTGTACAGCCTGGGTGGAGAACATGCACAAGCTCCCAGTCCCTCTCTGAGCGTCGAACCACCGCGCTCAGACCAATCGCAATGTTGCTGTAAGGCAGTATGATGATTATGAGAGTCTGGGTGCTTCCTGGAGGCATGGATACAGCGGGACGGAAGAGAGGTGAACCCCCTCCTAAAGAAGCCCTCCACGGACCCGATGGACCTCTAGAATTTCAGGCCCATCTCGCTGCTTCCTTTCACAGCCAAGGTCATCGAAAAGGCCGTCAACACTCAGCTGGCACACTTCAGTGAAGCCAACAACATCTTAGACACCTCCAAATCTGGATTCCGCAGCAACCACAGCACCGAGACCGCCCTCCTCGCCGCCACAGAGGACATCCGTGCCCTCCTCAACAAAGGCCAAAGAGCAGCCAGCCTCATCCTCCTGGACCTATCAGCAGCCTTTGACACCGTCTCCCACCGCACACTAGCCACCAGACTCCATGACGTCGGCATCCAAGGAAAGGCCCTAGACTGGATATGTTCATTCCTCACCGGCAGAACACAGAGAATAAGACTCCCGCCCTTCCTTTAAGAACCAACAGAGACCAGATGCGGAATACCCCAAGGATCCTCCCTCAGCCCCACCCTTTTCATCGTCGACATGGTCCCCCTCGCAACCATCGTCAGAAACCATGGGCTCAACATTGTCTCCTACGCCAATGATACCCAACTCATCCTCTCCCTCACCAAGGAACCCAACATCACCAGGCACAACTTCCAAGAAGGCCATCGTACCCTGGATGAAGAACAGCTGCCTGAAACTCAACTCAGAGAAAACAGAAGTCCTTATCCTCGGCTCCACCCCCTCCGCATGGGACAACACCTGGTGGCCCCCCACCCTCAGAAACCCACTCACCCTGACAGACCATGCACGTAACCTCTGCATCATGCTGGACTCATCGCTCACTATGAATTGCCAGATCAACGCCGTCTCCTCTGCATGGTTCAACACCCTCCACATACTACGAACAACATCCAAATGCATACCCTCCGACTCCAGGAAAATGGTCACTCACGCCCTCATCACCAGCAGACTGGACTACGACAACGCCCTCTACACCGGAATCAACAAAAAACTCCTCCACAAACTCCAGACAGTCCAGAATGCTGTAGCCAGACTAATCCTCGATATCCCAAGGCACAACCACATCACCCAACACGTCTGCAACCTTCACTGGCTCCCCGTCGAAAGAAGAATAACTTTCAAGCTGCTCATGCACGCCTACAAGGCCATCCACAACATCGGACCACAATACCTCAACAACCGCCTCTCCTTCCATGCCCCAAGAGAAACCTCCACTCAGCCGACCTCTCCATAGCCACCGTCCCACGTTTCTACAGGAACAGAGTGGGTGGAAGGTCCTTCTCCTACCTTGCAGCCAAGACATGGAACGAGCTCCCCCTCCACCTCTGGCGAAGCCCGACACTGCACCAATTCAGGAAAGAACTCAAGACCTGGGTCTTCGAATGACCTCAACGGAGCTGCACAACCCCCTCCCACTAGCGCCCTGAGACCCTAACGGGTGAGTGGTGCACTTTACAAACACCTGATTGATTGATTGATTGATTGATTGTGGCTGGCGACCCACAGGTAAGTCTTCTTTTTTATTTTTTCCAAGCCCCCTTCACTCAATCAATCAATCAATCAAAATACTTTATTCGGCTTTAGGATTAAAACCATAAAAGTTACACAACTCCATATAACAGTTAAGACATATAATTCATAACAATAATGTTAAAACAAATTGTCCCCTAAAATACAGAGATATATACATCTAATAAATAAAATTATATGGGGGGAACCACTACACCAGAGGACCAAATTACATCAATATGGATAGTAATGGGGGTACCTACCAACGTTAGATGTTTACTATCTCTCCATACAAATCCTAGATCTCAGAGAGGATTTCAGAAAGCCTACTATAAAAGTCACACAGTCTAATTTCAACAGTTGTAAATAAAAAGAGCTGGGCGGACCTGAGTAAAATTCAACTTCTTTAAAAGGGGTGTTAAAAAATATCTGCGAGGTACATCATAAAATTTACAAAAAACATAAAGTGTAGCAAATCCTGAGGAGACACTCCGTCGCAGCCACAGGATGCTAACACCTGGCCTCTGCGGCTCCCTTTTGGGACAGCTAATAACAAATGAAAATAATCCAATCGAAACCTGGTTAATAAAAACCGCTCATGGGGCGACAATGGCCACAGAAGATAAGGCTCAATAGATGGGATTGTTTTAAGCATCACATATTTACGGACGCTTGATTTCCCAATTTCTAAATCGTCTCTACCATGCTTTTTAAGGTAATAAAGGTTTTTTTACAAATTCCACATCCTTCATGGTAATAGAATCAGGCTTTAAAAAGGTCCGGCCGCCCCAGCTCTTCAAAACAACCCCTAATATATTTTAACCATGGGATACGAGACATGTAATCAAGACTCATAATTTCTCTTAAAATCTGATGGTTGAGAACTAACTCCTTGTTTAACCAACAATTGAGCCAAAACAACAAGGGGCGCATGGCCAAGGTGTCGCATAAAAATGGCAACCCCAGTTCTTCATGTACCACCAGATTTGATGTTCCAGTGGGCACTCCTAGGAGACGTTTTAGAAAGGTGTTCTCCACCACCTGTAGAGCATCGGTTGCTACATAGCCCCAGATTTCACTCCCATAGCCAGCTATAGCAACACTTTTGGCCTGAAATATCTTCAACATTGCGGCAATTGGGCGCTTACCCATCTTCGCTGCAAAGTTGAAGATTGCCGCATTCGCCCTTATAACCTCCCCTTTTTCCTCTGGATCAGGGCACCCCAATTCAGACGGTCATCTATTAGAACACCCAGGTAAGAGAATACCGAAGTCGTTGGTACTTTCTCATTACCTACTTTAAAATGGAACGATTTCTTCGGGCGAATCCCAACCTGCATAATATAGGATTTGGAATTATTAATTGCCAAATCGCGGGCTTCCATAAAACTCCGAAAGGTGTCTAACAATGTCTGAAGTCCCCTTGCCGTCCTAGCAATGAGGACCGCATCATCCGCATATAGCAGGACGGGCAGACCTCTTTGCCCCACATATGGAAAATCAACCCCTGTTTTTATCAAAAAATTTTCCAGGTCATTGATATATAAATTGAATAAAAAGGGGGCCAAGATACACCCCTGCCGAACCCCCTCTCTATTTTAAAATCCCTGGATACACGAAGATCCTGTGCATATCTGATGTTAGCCTTTGTATCCCTGTGCAGATCCTCCAGGAAGTCAACCAAATTTTCCTCCACCCCCATGGCCCGCATTGATTGCCACAGTTTCCCCGATTGACACAATCAAAGGCAGAGGAAAGATCCATGAAGGCCATGTAAATTGTACCTTGGCGGGCAATTGTATACTTTCCCAGGATCAGATATAAATTAAGGCATTGGGCCAAGGTGGAGCGCCCTGGGCGGAACCCATACTGTATATCAGAGATGATCTCATTCTCTGCCGCCCAAGAGGATAATCTTCCCAGTAATACCCCACCCACAACCTTGACCACAGAGTCAAGAAGGGAGATCGGTCTATAACACAAAGTGCTATTACGATCGCCCTTCTTGAATACCGGCACAATGGTTGAGATGCTCCAGGAGTCCGGACAACCAATCCTGGCCGCCGCGTTAAGGACAGCCATCAATACTGGGGCCCAAAAAGATGGATTAGATTTAAAAAGGTCTGGAGGTATACCATCCGGACCTGGGGCCTTATTACACGTTAGCCCTAAGATGGCCTTCTCCACCTCTTTCTGCTCAAACACTATTGGAGCAGTGATATTAACCCTACTTTGGGATTGATGAGGCTCCATGGGGCGTCTAAAAATAGATTTAAAATGAGACACCCATTCATCCTCAGATATATTAGTGCCTACTTCTCCATCCCTAGCCTTTTCAAATAAAGGTCGATTAATAATGCCCCAAAACCTTGCACTGTTCCCCAAAGTGCTTGCCTCCAGTAAGTCCCTCCACATTTCCTCCTTCAGTTCGCCCTTACGGTTAACCAATGCCCGTTTATATTCACGACGACGGGCACATATCAGAGACTGATTTCTCGGGGTAGCTTTTAGAGCATCTTTCAAAAGTTTAGCTGCCTTAGAGCACTGTGGATTAAACCATCTAGGGTCAGATAACACCGTCCCATGAGAGAGGGCACTTAAAAGTGCCCCTATCTTTAAAACAATAACATCAAAAGCCCCAAGAACTCCCCGGGTGGAAACCAAGTGACACACAAGAAGCTAATTCGGTAGCACACGCAACTTGTACCTTGCCAAAAAATGAGTCTGGGGATATCTGTGACCATTTTAGGCGGCGTTTACCATCCACCGGTCTCAGCATGCCTGGGAATGTCACCCTAGCTTGTGTTATCAACAGCCTACCTCCAAGGTGGACACAGATGGGATTATGATCGCTAAAAGCGCTATCCATGATGGTAAACCCACGTAAACTAGACTGGAGTCCGGTGGAAATCAAGATGTAATCTATAAATGAACCATCACTACATCCTTTAAAAGAAGGAACGGACTGTGTGCTAAGGGGTTAACCAGAGACATAGATGATACCAAATCAAATTCATTAAGCAGACCATTCAATGCATCCCCCTGAACGGAATGCTCAAAATGGAATCCCCGCATCCTGGCACATCCCATCTCAGCCATACATCTTATTTTAGGGTCTCCACAAGGATGAATATTAAAATCCCCTGCCACCATAAGATTATGAGCAACAGAGTCACAGGACTGTCTTATAAGGCAGCCTAGCTGAGCAATCTTACACTCCCCCAGCACACTTAGTGCATTATAAAAATTAATAATGCCCATACAATCATTTCCTCTCCCTAGGACAATTACTTGAGAGTCCTTATTAGCAGTAGGAAGTTGCTGAATCCTACAGGTCACAGCCAACGATATGTAGGTCACTAAACCACCCCTCGCTCTACCACAAGGTGACGGGGTTGCAGGGACAAAGAATGCTTTATATCCCTCCAGAAACAGGTTGCAGTTCACAAGCCAAGTCTCCTGGAGACAAATCACGGAGAATTGTCTAATGAACTGCATCCATACGGGATCCTGAAATTTTCCTAACAACCCTGCGATGTTCCAAGACAAGATATTATAAATGTCTGCCCTTTCAATCATCCCCTGTTGTACAATCAATGAAAGCACCTGCTGCTGAGGGCTAATCCTCCCAGACGGCTCCCCGGCACTGGGCACTATATTTCGCATAGAGATTGATGGGGACCCCTGTTGATGCGATAACTCTCCAACGGGCTCTGTGTTCATGTTCAGTCAATCTTGCTCATCCAACCTTGATAAAGCTGAAAATCTATTAGATAGCGCTAACCGAGTAGTAGGCTGGTGCGCGGTCGATCGAAATTGTACCCCCTGGGGCCGCGGATAACCTCCACCCGCAACCTCACGGGGTCCATGAGACCACCCATCACAAAAAATATTGGTGTTTGGGGGCCCTATAGGGTCAACCTCGTAGAAGAAACCCAACGGGAGGACCTGGATGCCAGAATCACGATGTGCACGGTCAAAATAAGCATCCCGTAAGATTCTATCCACAAGGGAGATCCATTGAAGTTCACAACAATACAATCCCCCCTCCGGGTTTCCTCCTGTTCCCCAACCAGCCCACGCGGCGCACCATAATAATATTACGTTCCACCATTGGACCTACAGAGGTGTTATTCGACAGCCAATGAGTAACCTTATTTTTGAGTTGACTGAAATCTTCATTGGACCCTGGCGAAAGTGGAGGAACATTTCCCAAAATTATTACGAGGGGTGTAGATTGAGGTGGAAGATTGATAACCACTGAGTTCTTTGTGGCATTTACCTGATGACCCTGTACCCCTCCATTGATGTTCCTGAAGTTTGAGAAATCAAACCCTGGGGATGAAAGTTAGGAGCCTGTCTTTCGCTTGAGGTATTTGCCAACCCCCAGATCTTTAGGCACTATATTTACACCATGAGGCTGAATTCCACTGGCAGGCCACGGGGCTAATACTAACCCAGGCGTAGATGTAATACCTGGGATTATGTTGTCCTTAGATGAGTTAGGGACCATAGGTTGAGTAGATTGGACAGGTAGAACAGACCTATTCTGTTCTGCTAAAATTTTCTCAATAAGATTTAATTTATCCAAAATGGGACTCAACTTAGCATCCAACATGCAACTCATGGTAGATTTAAAGGCTTCCATCAAGGCCGGGTGAACTGTGTTTACTACCGATGATACAGGTACCGGGATTTTAGGAGCTAACTTGGTGGATACATTTAGTTTGGTTTTTTTGGCTTGACTCCCAATGGACTTCAAATTTCTTTTTATACTCCCACGAGACCTTGGAGCCACCCTTGGTTGTTGTGAGGGGCCAACATTACGATGTATTTCTGGTGACCTATAATTGATAATACTGCCAGACTCTATCGCTTGTGTAGAAACACCCTCCTTGTTATTCTCAATAATTACAGCGGGAGAGAGTGGTCTATGAGGTACCTCACAAGAAATTTCTTGCAGAGGAGATGAAGCTACAATAATCTCTCGGTTAATACTCAATAGGAGGGGCGTGGGTGTACTCGATATTTCCATAACACCTTGCCTTATGGGATTAATAGAGCCAGCCAATAGGGAGGATAAGCCATTAGAGGGAGATCTAGAGAGACGCCTATTCACCATTTCGATCTCCTTATCAATAACAGAGGTAGCTCTCAATAAAAGGCATCCATGGTTGTAACATTAGCCCTCGTTACAGCTTTTGTCCCTTCCTGGCTCTCTTGGAGCCTCCGCCTCCCCATATCACAATATCAATGCGTCCCCCAAGTTTTAAACAGAAAAAGCAACACAACACCCAATACCCTGGTTAAAATGTAAAGAACAATCTTAACCTAATAAACCATTACAAGCCCCTGCAAAGAAAGGTCCCATTCAAATAATACTTCCCCTATAGTATAGTACTACACCTAAACACTTCTCAAATCGGACCGCCAAAAAGTGCAAATATAAAATAGGCACAATCCCAAGCCAAAGTTTCAGTGGACCCCTGCTACTGCAAACAGGTTACTAAGAGGAAGGGCCCAGCCCAGCCTCCTCCGGACTCTGACGGGCTAAGACGGGCCCGTCTTGGCCCGGTCTTCGCCCGTGCCGAGCCCGCGCGCGTCCCGCGTTGCGTTGCCGGCTCTGTGCCTTGTAGCGTCCTCCAGGGAGCGGGGCTAAAGTGCGCTAGTGCAGGTTAGGGGCCAGGGACAGCGCAAGAGCACCAGGAGTAGTCCGTTGCAGAGCGGATCCCGCCGTCGCGGTGCCGGCTCTGTGCCTTGTAGCGTCCTCCAGGGAGCGGGGCTAAAGTGCGCTAGTGCAGGTTAGGGGCCAGGGACAGCGCAAAAGCACCAGGAGTAGTCCGTTGCAGAGCGGATCCCGCCGTCGCGGTGCCGGCTCTGTGCCTTGTAGCGTCCTCCAGGGAGCGGGGCTAAAGTGCGCTAGTGCAGGTTAGGGGCCAGGGACAGCGCAAAAGCACCAGGAGTAGTCCGTTGCAGAGCGGATCCCGCCGTCGCGGTGCCGGCTCTGTGCCTTGTAGCGTCCTCCAGGGAGCGGGGCTAAGGTGCGCTAGTGCAGGTTAGGGGCCAGGGACAGCGCAAAAGCACCAGGAGTAGTCCGTTGCAGAGCGGATCCCGCCGTCGCGGTGCCGGCTCTGTGCCTTGTAGCGTCCTCCAGGGAGCGGGGCTAAAGTGCGCTAGTGCAGGTTAGGGGCCAGGGACAGCGCAAAAGCACCAGGAGTAGTCCGTTGCAGAGCCCCCTTCACTCATCCCCGCCCCCCTGCCACCGTCCCCTACCAGAGGCCACTGCCCTGAGGTGTCACAAGCTCTGGGCACAACCACCAGAGAGGGGGAAATACAGTCTAACAGTAGAGGCACTGCATGCATGAACACACCTTTCTGTTTCCTTTGTAGGTGTTTGACATAACAAACAGGCTACTTGTGATATCATAACCCAGGGCAATTCGGTTGATTATTGGAGGACTTTTAAAAATGGGAATAGTATAACTCACTGGAAAAGGGAGAGGAGTGATAGAGTACCTGACCCACCATTATGGTTGGTGGCATTAATGGTGACCGATTTTATATTGTAGTTCTTTCAGGTAATTTCTTGCAGTACCTCAAGGTAGTTAAAAGGCCTTCCTGTCTTCAGGAATGGTGATGGGGGTCAGACCACAGCAAAGGATGATGAGCGGTTTGGGGCACTAATACTAACTTGTTTCATACTGTACTCCTTTCAGGTACCTTCTTGCTGTGCCACCAGCCAGTTCTTGAGCCTTCCTGTCTTCAAGAATTGTAAGGTGGGGTCAGACCACACCATCAGATGATGAGCTATTGCTGAGGGTGGGCCTATATTCATATTTTGGGATCCACCTGAGGTCTACCCTGGGAGACCATTCCCAGGCATGGCCATACCCTGGGGTGCATCCCACAAGCATCCTCTGACTCCAGGCCTCTCTTAGCAATTATCCCACTTGAGTACCAGTCGATTATCTGATCACCACTAGACCTGGTACAGCACTGTCACCTAAGGGGTTCAATGGCAGCATACACCCAGTCCTCTTTGCTCTCTTCATAATGACATACATACTGCTGACCTAATCACTGCATTTGCCTACTCACTTACTGTGTAGGGGGGCCTCTTACAGCCACCTCTATCTGACTTGGTCCAAATCCTTAGACAATTACAAACACACGCACAGAAACTTGTCACCACAGTGTACTTGACATACCCATAAATGTACATGGCATCATCATGATCATAAGAATTGTCGTCACAGAATTAAAGTAATCTCAGTTACCAACTGTTGGTGGAATCAAACCCCGACCCCTGTATTATGACACCCGCCAGACAATTTCAAGGCTATAACCTTCAAGTAGACTCAAAGAAATCCCTAAAAACACTTTCTGGGCAGCTGGAAATATTCTATGTAAAAGGGTAAAAGTGTCCCATTCATACATACAGCACAGTTTTGTTTTGTTCTGCCAAACTGTCACATCCCATTACAAGTCAGTCATTCGTGAGCGCATTTTACCTTACCTTAGGACCAACACACCTATTTTTCACAATTCTCTAGAAGCCTTTGTAAACAGCAATGCTCAAAGTCATGGAACCAAGTTCAGATCAGCAGTCACCAACTCAGGGGTCCTCCCTCTGCAGCAATATATCATTAGACCTAGGAGCGCAGTATACCGCAGTCTCTCTTTGTATGTGCCTCTACAGGACACTAATCCGGCCACCAGGTATCACTTATTAAGGGTTCAATAAGGTCCACCAAATCCCTGGTTGACTGTGACAGTAGCTTCAACTCTTTCTCTCTCCAACCAAAATCCAAACACTCAAACGTCACCTGCAGTCTCACAATCAACAAATTCTGTCTACTTATCCCATTGTCAAACTGGGGAATTCCACAAAATTGACAGACATTGGGAAGATAAACAAAAAGTACAAATTAAAGAAACATGACAGAACATTAGAATTTTCTACTGTGTTCCAAATTAAAATAGTGGTCGCTTTTATGGAAATCAGTCCTTAGTTTTACTGCTAATGAAGATCAAACGGGTTATCCTAAATGAGTCATGCTTAGGGGCTCAGCATCTGGTGACAACAGCTCAACTGCTGCCCAGCAATAGCTTGATAATAACTGGAGAAAAACAAAGGAATCTGCTGGGTGAATCAAAGGAGTTAAATGTAAAGGAAAAGTAGAAATTTATTCCTGACTCCAGTAGTCCTCCACATCAATTCTTCACTGCTCAGTTTTCTGCTCTTAGTTCTCTACAATCACTCATGCAGCACGAGCACTCGAGCAATATCAAATATCATTATGCAGGCAATGCAAACTCACACTACAAGAGTGAAAGAGACAAGCACAACACTTCTCCTTATTTTCACAACAACACATTTTATTAATAATTACAACAGAAACAAAAGATAAAGAATGTACAAAGTTTTCTAGTGAATAAGCAAGAAATTACCATTAATTGATAATAGTTACAAGTGACTAAACAGTAAACAAAAAATCCAATTAGACACAACGTATGTCCAATTCTAGAAATAATAACTGAAGACAAGAATCTTCTTTTAACATTGTCTTACAGCCAAACTGGGAGATTACGCTTCCTTTTAGGTCTTTCACTCTCCAACAAACTTGTGCCCATTGAATCTTTAGGTTTGTCAACAGGGCTGTTATTAGAGGAGGTAGAAGATTCTGAGCAAGAATTTAGAGGAAAAGGTGCTGGAGCAATTACAATTACATGCCACCACCTACCATTTAATTTGACAGCCTGTTCACTTGCATCTTTAATCACCTCTTTCGGATTGAATCTTAAAAGCTCTTTGGTCATATACTTAGGACATTTAATTTGTAAAAGAAATTTTAGTAAGGTTTTTTTTTAAAATACCTTTATTTGGCATTTTGTTAACATACATTGCATTGCAGAATGAGCAAGTTACATTTATTATTACATCTTTTTGACACCTAGAGTACAGCTTATGGCAACAATAACCGACAGTATTAGTGCTTGCAAGTATCTGCCAATGTGGGGAAACATGAGGTCGGCTTAGTGGCTAATAAATCCTACCCACTTTACTCAATAGAACTGCTAGTTACCTCAACTTGTGTGTCCTAAATGATATGTTTCCATAATAATTGTGTGTCTCCTCTTCTCTAGGGTTGTTACGGTCGGATGGGAAGTGCTGTATTGCCATCTAATAATCTTGTATGCAAGAGCATAACAGATATAAAACTAACTGTACAACTCAACTAGCGCAGGATAGAGGTGCAAAGAGGTATTTGAGAGGCGTTTTATGGGTGGTGAACATTGTGGAGCAGTTTTAAGTCAAGGTGGGCCCGACCTGTGGCCGCGCCTAATGAAATCGTGTGCTCCATGTCGTGTCACATAGGGGGGGGGAGCGAGGAGGGAATCACAGTCGCCCGTCAATGCTACTGTGGTCCGCCCAGTTCTGTCCCCATTAATCTCAATACCTCAGTCCGTGGAGGTTCCACTATCATCGTACGCACTATTGGAATGACTCGGGTGTTCCCAAGCAAATAGAGCATCTTTCCAGAGGTCTGCAATTGGATGCTGGCGTTAGACCCTTTAACTCTTCTCTATATAGTGCTCTACCCTCGGATCCCGCCCATTTTGTCACCTCTTGGGCCCAAGTGTTAATCTGTGGTCCTGTAGTCAACTTCCACGTCACTGGAAGTCGTCTCTTGGCCAGCACCAAGGCCAAGTCTATAGCCTATTCCCCACCTTACGTTTAGGTGGTCGGGGGAATAGTCCAAGCAAGCAAACCTCTACTGTTAAGTTGAGGGCACGTCCCAGCGTGGCATTAATCTTGGACAGCACTGCTTGTAAAAAGTTGTGTAGTTTCTCACAACCCCAAGTCATGTGGAGGAAGTCTGCGTCTAACTGTGTGCATCTCGGGCAGCCTCTCGGTTCTCCTCCAAAGGCAGCAAAAAGATGGTGAGGGGTCATGTAGGACATATGGATGAAATTAAATTGGATATATTTTAGTAGAGTATTACGAGAGATTTTCTTAGGTGATTCTAACACTCTACTACATTCGGCGTCAGTGAATTCTCTGTCAAGGAGTCTCTACCATTTACCCCTCAGCTTCAACAGTGGGGCCAAGGAAACCTCGATTAGTGATGCGTGAAACCATTTAAATTGGTGGCCCGCTGTTCCTAGTGTGACCAGGGAGTGCAGCACCGCATGGGTTTCCGGCTCTTCCCTGCTTGCGCCCCACAGTCGCCAAAACATCTGCACAAACACCCCTTATATGTGAGGAACTGCCCCGGCGAGAGAACGCACCCGTCAACCAGCTCTGCAGAACGGAGTAAGATTTTGTTCTGGTAGCGGTCCCCCACCGTCTCAAACCCGGTCTCTATCCGGGATGTCAATTGCTCGGCCCCAAGGATCGACTGCGGCTCCCCGTATGGCAGCCCCACCAGTGATAGTTCCGGGGAGTATCTTGGGACGTCTGATAATTTTGTCATGCAGCGTTTCCAGCACTGCAGGTCCGTGATTTGCAGCGTCTAGTTATATGGGACCTTAATTGTCTGATTTAGGAGTTTTTCCAGCATTAGGCGTGGGCGCTGGTTTGGCTCCATCAGGAAAGTCCCCTCTTGGTTTACTCCCTCCAGCCATTGAGCCACCCACTGCAGCTGTGCAGCCAGTTGGTAGAATTCTAAGTCCGGTACCCCCAGTCCCCCTTCCCTTATGGGGCGCCATAGGATTTGTAATGACACTCTCCATCTCCCATCCCCCAGATAAGATCTCGCACTAGGGCATCTAATGGGCAAAACCAACCCGCGGGCATTAGCACTGGTAGGTTAGCAAAGAAATATAAGAGGCGGGGTAGCATGACCATCTTAGTCAGGGAGACTCTGGCCATTATAGGAAGCTGCAGAGAGCTCCAGAAAGTAACATTGGATCGGAGCGATAGGAGAGCCCTATCTGAGTTGCCCTCCTTCAAATCATCCAGTGAGTGGAAGATTCGAATACCCAAGTATTTAAATGTGTCGGAGGCCCAGTTGAGGGCAACAGAGAGCTCCTGTGGTCTGGGCAAGGGTCCGGCCACAGGAAGCAGGTATGTTTTACTCCTGTTGGCCCACAGGCCCTACAGCTCCCCAAAAGCATCGAGGAACCCGAAAGCCATTTCCGCTCCTCTCTCGGCATTGCCCAAATAGATCAGTAGATCGTCCGGGTATAAAGAGATGATATGGGTTCTACCGCTCATCGTCAGTCCCAGTCCATCTCCTCCCTGGCGAAAAAGCGCAGCTAAGGGTTCTATCGCCAATGCGAACAGGAGCAGAGATAGGGGGCATCCTAGGCAGGTGCCGCATATTATCGCATACTCCGGGTGATATTCTTGCCCCTCTTAACCCGTGCCGTGGGGTGGGTATACAACAGTTTTACCCACTTCACCCATTCCACCCCCAACCCCAGCCTCTGCATAACCTCAAGTAAGTAGGCCCAGCTCACCGTATCAAATGCCTTTTCCAGGTCAACTGACAGAAAGGCAGCCTGTGAGAGAGATCTCGCTTCTGAATGATAAAGTACTGAATACAGTCTGCGCAGATATGAGGTATTGCGGGAGGGGATGAACTTGTTCTGATCGGGGTGAATCAACTGTTGCATATGCGGGAGCAGTCTAAGCGCAAGGATTTTACTTAGTATCTTAAAATCGGTGTTGCGCATGGACAAGGATCTGAAGTCTTTCACCCCAGCGTCGGGACCGGATGTCTTGGGGAGCGGGATCGCTATTGCATTTTGTGCAGAATCCAGCAAGTGCCCTAACCTTAGAGCTTCAGCGTACATAGTCACCAGATGGGGGGGGGCCAGACCAGCTACGTACTTCATATAAAACTCAGCCTGGAGGCCGTCTGGGCCCGGTGTTTTACCGCCAGCCATCGAAGCAATGGCCTCTCGAATGTCTTGTATAGTCACAGGGCCACCCAGCTCTTCCGTAATATGTTCGTCTACAGTGTGGAGGCACAGCGGGCCAGGAAAGCACTAAGCTCTGCTTGGGGGGCCTCTTCGGGGGGCGGTATACAGCATTTCGTAATACCTCTGAAACAGTCCATTAATCGTACCTGGGTCAAATTCGGTTGTGCCTGTTTCGGTATGAATGTGAGTCATTGGGGTTCCTTGGGTCTCTGGCTAGATTAGCAATGCCAGTAGGCAGCCAGCCTTCCCCTCCTCTCCCTGCACTCTGTCCATATATGCCCTGTAGTCATGGATTCAAAGTCTCTCTAGGGCCTCATCGTACTGTTTTCGTATGGCAAGTAGACGTGTGTGTGCCTGTAGCCCAATTCCCTGCATGTTGTCCAGCGTTCGCTGCTCTCCCTCTATAGCCAGGAACTCTCGGAATAGTTCCCTCTGTATCCCAGTTGTTTGTCCCATACAGTGTCCCCTCACTACTACCTTGAATGCCTCCCATTCCACTAGTGCCGAGAATGCCGAATGTGCGTTATCAACAAAGAATGTATCCACTAAAATTGCAGGGATTCAGCAAACGGTACATCCTCCAACGACAGGGGATTAAGTCTCCATGTGGGGATCGGGGTCTATGCCCATAGGGTTGACACGACAGCAACAAAGGGCTATGGTCTGAGAAAGTCCAACCTAGATAGTCCGTGTGCTTAATGGAGCCACTGATACCTGGGGAGCACCAGAAGGCATTTAATCTCATGTGGAGTTAGTGTATGGGGGGAGTAAAATGAGTACTCCCTGTATACCGTGTGTTGAAGCCTCCAAATGCCCTGCAGCTCTCAGTGAGTCATCCACTCTCGCAGCCCTGCTTCTGTACGATGGGCCTGCGCCCCTGATAGGGGAGGGTGGGAGCGGTCTAGCACCACGCCAGCTATGCAATTGAAGTCTCCTCCTAAAATCACATGCCCCACCTTTATGTCAGCTACACGGGCAGAGAGACAGGCCATATAGGCCAGTTGGTCTTGGTTGGGCGCATATAGGCAGCTCAGCGTGATCTCTTGACCCAGTAGTCGTCCTGCAAGTTGAACATACCTGCCTTCTTTGTCTATCAAGGTGCGTGTTGCTTCGAAAGGGACAGCTGGTCTAATCCATATCAGCGCCCCTCGGGCGTATGCTGAGAATGTGGTGGCAAATATCTGCCCTCTCCATCGCCTATGCAGCTTTTCTACTTCCCCCTGGATGAGGTGTGTCTCTTATAAGAGGGCTATCTGTACAACACGCCTTTTCAGATAATTAGGTATGTTGTGGCGTTTAGACATCGATCCCATCCCCTAATATTCCATTTGAGGAATTTCAGTTTCTGGTGGTGTGTTGGCATCCTAAGTAATTCCAATCTCTCCCCCCCCCCTCCCGTGTCCCCCATCCCGCCTCGGTCATCGAAAAAATGAAATATCGTGCCCCCTCCTGCTTTTCGAACAGAGCAAATTTTTGTAATGTTATGCTACTCTTTTGATGTAAAATTACTGAAAAGTATGCGATTACGCTTGTTCATGTAATTCTGAGTAATTTGGCACAAATATTCTACCGCAGGAGCACATGGACAACAACCTTGTCAATCACGAGCCGCTGCTGGCTGCTGGTGTTCTGTTGCATTTAGCGCTAATACCACAAAATGCATCCTCTGGTCCATTTGGATGCAAAGGTATATTTTGCACTAAGATAATAGCACTACCCGCTGAGTTATGCTCCTTGCATAATTTTCCATAACTTCGTCTAATTTTCCTATAATTGCACGTAATTACGCTACAGCAAATTATGCAAGTTAACCTACCCTTAATAATGTTTACAGTTATGTTTATCATAATGTATTTTACTGGATAGCTGTGCATGTTTAATATTCTCAGATGTATTCTCATTCCTATTTTCCAATTTAATTTCTTTGGTTTTCTCAACTGTCATCCAACCTGTGCAAATATTGCAATTTTTGGCCATCTTCTCAAAAGATAGAAAGGAGATTACCCAGTAACACTATGTTTAGTATTTGTATATGGTCACAACAGGAAGGACACAGACTTAGGAAAAGGTTTTCTACATGTCACCATCCATTGGACTCCAACAGTAATAAGTACATTCACCCTCAACTATTTCATTAGATTGTGGGTGGTAAAGAGATGTTTGTCTATGCTTAGTACACATGCATTATATGTTTGTCTATGCTTAGTACACATGCATTTCAGAAATGTAGACATTATTTAAGAATTAAATTGAACTCCATTATCCAACACAAGTTTCAAGGGAAACCTTTTTCTACTAAAAACATCTGACGAGAACGGAGTTACACTGATGGTAGTAGGCTCAGAAACACATTTTACTTCAAACAATTAGGTAAAATAATCTGCCAATGCTAAGGCAGAACCATATTGTTCGGGCAGCATTCTAAAAGATTCTAGGAAGTCTATGGCTAATTTGCACCAAGGATTATTTGGTACTTCAACTGGCAATTAAGGAAGAGTATCGGTTTTGTACACTGCTACATTTCAATATCAACAATGGAAGGCCACCAAAACATATCCCTTAATCTATACTTGGGAATCATTAGGAGTAATATATAAGGAGAGACTGCTAGCTACTGTACTAAAATCAATGAAAGTTACAAAACATTCACCATCATCAGCTACTTCCTCGTGATCACATGTAGAGAAAGAGAATGAAAGAAAACCAGCTCTAGCTATCTGTGAACCAGGAATATATCCCACAATGTATTGATACTCTAGTAGTGTGTACTCGATCTAGCAATCCTGGCAGTAGCTCTATTTCTAATTTTACTGTTAAGAATGGTGACATATGGGTGAGGATCAGTACGAATTATAAACTCTCTTCTCCAAACGAAATAAAAAAATTATTGTCTGCCCACACGAATGCAACCAATTTTTTTTCTAACACAAAATAGGATGATTTTGAGTTCTCTTAAATCTCACAAAGCAAAATTAATTGTGATTAATTATTGACTATTCATTTGACTAACAATAATTCTCAACTCTTTATCAGAAACTTCAACGGTAATGTATGTTTTATGATCACCTTTGAATATTTACAAATTTTGAGCACATAACATTTTTATTTTTAACCCAATCACAATTCATCTGTTGAAGTTGAGCCAAAAGGAACATAAACATTTTTTTTTTTAAATTACCATTAATGGTATTGTGTTACTGGCAAACTCTTGCATGAATTTTGTACAAAATTCACATAGATCTATGAATGATTTACTTTTATTTGTGTTCTTGGGAGGGAATATCACTCCCCAATTCAGGTAAAGGAGAGACACCCTTATCAGTGATGCAGTGACCTATGTAGTCTGTCACTTCTTTTCAGAACTAGCAATTTTCCTCTACTCAGGGTTGCTCCTATATCCCTAAGAATGCAGAGAGACTTACCAAGAAACTGATTGTGACTATTCTTAACTTGACCAACAATTCAAAAATCGTCTAGAAAGGCAATAAAACCTGGAAAATCTTTGAACAATTTGGAAACCAACCTCTGAAATACTGACACCACTGGAGGCTAAACCAAATGGCATCCAGCAAAACTACAATAAACCATCTCAAGTCATAAAGGCTATTAGAGGATGACGTTCCTTTGTGTTAAGGGCTGGTAATCTAGATTCCATGTTGATCACCCATGAATGCTTTTGTTCTTTTTGAACTGCATTCTTGGAAGCTGCAGCCTTCATTTCGAGGGCCTTGTTCAATCGCTCATCTGCTTGCTCACTACAGTGGTAAAAGTATTTCCTCTTCGTATACTTTTTCCCTTTTTCTTTTAGCCAGATAAATTCTGCTACCGGCACTTAGGTTACAGCTGCGTATGTGGCGTCTTTGATCTGAGTCTGCATTTTCTCTAATGCTAGCCTCCTTCGAGTCCATTCAGGTTGAAATTTCTCAATGCTGAATCTGAATCCTTGGCCTTTGATTTTCTTATTTTCCAGTGCATATTTTACTTTAGGATAATGTTCATTTACTTTTTTTTTGCTCTCAGACCACCTTCCAAACAAATATAGCTACCAGGAAATTGCAGGTAATAGATCACTACCAGCTATAAAAATAGACTTCAATTTGAGCTCCATTGTGTTGCAGCAGTTCTATTTTGTTGCTCACTCTGTACCAGTCTGAGCTGTTATTTCATCAGTCTTACTCCTATTTTGTCCTGCTTACCTATCTGCCTGCTTCCAAAAGTTTCTTTTAATCTGATCTCAGATTCTTTTCTCTGATTTCTGGGGCCCATGGCTATCATTTTTTCATGCAGTGCAACACAGCAAGCCACATTGCTACGCAGCACTGCATCAAAGGGAAAGGGAAAGGGAAAGGGAAGGAATGCGCCGTATTTAACATTATACAGCACATGCCTGTCCTTTTCTAGTGCACTTTTGGCTATCTAGCGCCAATGCAGGTACCCTTGCATCATGGTGCAAGGGTGCCTGCGTTGTAGGCAGGATTGTTTTTGTGCAGGAAGGGACATCTTCCTGCACAACATCAATCCTGAGAGACATTTTCCTCTTTCTATGTGTGCTGCAGGATGCAGCACATGCAGAAAGAGGAAAAAACAAGGGGAAATAATTAAATGTCTCCTCGTTACACCTTGTGAGAAAGTGCCATCTGTCTTGCATGGTATGCCCCCACTTTTTGCTGAATTGCTGATGTACTTTGACTGAGTATGTCCTGGGCTCCTGCCAATCAGGTGCCCAGGGCCTGTGTTCCTTCCCTAAAACTGCATTACAGCCTAAACCCAATTGGCACCTCTGGCCACATGTTAGCCCCTGGTAAATGGTACCCTAGGTACCCAGGGCATTGTAACCAGAGAAGGCCTCTAAGGGCTGGAGGCCTTAGACGCCCTGTACCCTGACACACACACACTGCCCTTGCAGGCTGAGTGTCTTGGTGCAGAACAAAACAGAGAGTCGACATGGCACACATCCCTGTGTGCCATGCCCACAAACACACTGCCCAGGCATACCTCAGTCACCCCTCTAGCTGGGTGCCCTATGCCAGTGGTGAGGGTACAGGTGCATGAGCCCTGTGCCCCTACAGTACCCAGGTCCATTCCTGGGCACTGTAAGTGCAGTGCTGCCATTCCGAGTATATGGGGCTGGGAGGTCGTCAGTACGAACTCCACAGCACCATGATGGCTACACTGAAGACTGAGAAGTTTGGTATCAAACTTCTCAGCACATTAAACCCACACTGATGCCAGTGTGGGATTTATTCTAAGATGCACGACAGAGGGCAACTTAGAGTTGCCCCCTGAACCTAACCCACAATCCACGTCCTGTCTGAGAGGCTGCCTAGGCTGCCACCCAGCAGACATGTTGCTGGACCCCTGGGTAGAGAGCCATCCGCTCTCCCGGGCCTGCAACAATGCACGTCCTGGGCGAGGTGCTAGTTCTCCTCTCCCAGGATGGGCAGGGGGAAGCTTCAAAGGCATACCGCCTTTGTGAGCTTCCCCAGACCACTTGCTGTACTCAGCAACTGGTCCCCACTGGTTCTAGCCCCCACTCTGGCGGGAAGACTGGCGGGAAACACCAAGGAAGGAAAGGGGTGTGCCAGCCTCTGCCAACCCCACCCCTCAGGTGGGGGAGGCGAGGTGAAGCACATCTCCGGGCTCTCGCCATCTTGAAGATGGGGAGCCCTACCCAATCAGGATTAGGCTCCTGCCCCCCTCCCACTGGAGAGTGTCAGGATAGGGGGTGTACCCACCCCAGGGAAGGGACCCATTGGTCCCTGCCCTTTACCTACCTGTAACACCCCTAAATCTAGTATTTAGGGGCACCCTGAACCTTCCTTCCTTAGATCCCGAATTCGAAACAAGCAAGAAGAACAAGAAGAAAGAAGACCTGCCGTGCAGTTGCTCACAAGAGGACGACACCAACTGACTTGGCCCCAGCCCTACAGGCCTGTCGACCCTCGAACCTGCTCCTGCTAAACCCCGGCGTCTCCAGTGGTCAGCAACCTCGAAAACCCCGGAGGACCTGACTGCCTTGTGACTCTAAAAGAACTGGGACTCCCACGAGCAGTGGTACTTCTCAAAAGCAAGTAATAAACCCCTGGTGCCAGCCAGGAACCGCGACTCCAGCACACTCTGCACCCGCCGAGCCCGGCCGGTGCCTGAGTGGACAAAGACCACGAGGACGTCCCCCCGGCGACTGTGACCAAGAATACAGCACCCAAGGACCCTCCTCGACGATCCTGACGACGCCTGCAGCCTCAGAACCTGGACCCCCTCCAACCGCGACCAGCAGAGGGTAAGATTTCCCGATGCGAAAAGACACCCCTGCACCCGGCGCCCTGCGGCCTCCTGCCCAACTCCGGGGTGCCTACCTATCCTCCAACTACCCAACTTACCCCTCGAAGTGGTGGTCGCACCTGAAGAATCTCCGTGCCCGAGCTTGCAGCCTTTGTTCAGTTTCCAGCTTCTCCATTGAAATCCATTGAGCGCCCGACGGCTCAAAAGCACCCTGCACCCAGCCGCCCGAGTGCCCTGGGAGTGCAACAACTATCCTACTCTACTTCCCCACTTGCCCTGGGTAAGTGACCAGGAGCCCAGCTCCCACAGCCGCGTGGCCTGCTTGCCAGCAGCCACCAACCAAAGGCCCCCTGCCCGCCATAGGCTAACATTGGGCCTAACTCACTCTGCACCCGGCCGCCCCTGTGCCGCTGAGGGTGTACCAACTGTACCTACCTGACCCTGGGGGACCCCTGAGTCTATGCCCAGAACCTTAACTCTGCCAGTCGAGTACTTACCTGAAAACCGATAACCTACATTTTCTCCATAGGGTAACATTGACTGGTTTACACTGAAATTTCTTCTAAGTGTCGAGTTTTGAAACTTTAAAATAATCACTAAAAATCGTCCGATCAACGAAAACGAAATTACTCACCTGTTATCAGGAGAGATCCCAGTGCTGGATCGTGGTGCCCAGCCCTGACCCTGAAAAGCAATTACAACTGTACTTACCGATAACTTGATTTTCCTCCATAGGATAACATTGCCTGGTTTTCTCCAGAAATTCTTCTAAGTGTCGATTTTTGAAACATACAAATATTCCTTAAAAATCGCCTGTGTAACAAAAACGATTTCTTTCAACTGTTTACAGGAAATGCACCAGGGCTGAATCCAGGATCCAGCCCTGAGTAAGAAAATCATACGTAAAGTAATTGATATTGCATTTACTTAAAATTCCCCATTGAGCTCAATGTTATAATTGTGTTTGAATTGTATTGCCTATTGCAACAACTGTAATTACTGAATCTAAAAGTCTATTGCTTATTGAAAGTATACAACTACAGCATTTGATTCTGAGAAAGTATTTTGATACCTCTTGTTGGTTCTAAAAATAAAGCAACTATATATTTTTATATACAAAACAATTGGCCTAGAGTTCAGTTCTTGAGTGTGTGAGACCATTTGCTGACTGAGTGTTTACAACAAATGCTTTACACTGTCCTCTGATACTGCCTTACTGCTCGACCAAGCTACCACTTTAGAGAGTAAGGTTATATCTAACTTTAGCCTCTGCCAAGCCTCTGGGGACTGTGGACTCTGTGCACACTGAACCTTACTTTGGTGCAGTATATACTTTCTTACACACCTCACCTGGGGAGGCGTATCATTTTGACGCATTCCCAGGTCTACCACTAATGGTAAATCTGGAAATGTGCCAAAATCAATGGGTGAATGCGTGGGAACACCCACACTCCACCCATGGAACGCCTCTCTGGGGAAGAGTAACGCAAAGCAACGATTTGCACTGCTTGATTACTCTAGATTTATTAAGTCATGCAGGGCCACACAAGGTGGCCTTGCATGGCTTGATGAATATCACTTAGGTTTTGCGTCGCCCTTGCAACCCCTTGCATGGTGCAAGGGTGACACAAAATCTTGATAAATCTGGCCCTGGATATCCTGTCTAATCTTCTTGGACAGTGCAGAATCTTGTTGTACATCACACAGGACTCCAGGCAATCCTCTAGGAGCAGCAGGCCTATTTAGGACAGCAAAGAAGAACTTCGGCACACCCGGCAGTTGGCACTTAAAGAGCTACATTTGGTGATAGGCAGCCCTCATGTCAAGTTTGGAGAATATTGACAGATCTTAAGTCAAAACAAACTCTTAATGGAGCACTGTTCTTGCTATAATCAATGGCAAAGCCCAAACAGGGAATCAAGGGGTTTAATTATACCTTCTTACACCATAGACAGTAATTTCAGAGACTTTTTTTCCTCACTCAAAGAGGAACATTGTGCATATGATGTTTCACAGGAAAATTATTTAGTTTCTCTTTAATATAATGTACTACACCTTTGAACTTGCGCAGATTTATGGAAAAGATCTGGAAGAATTTTCCCAAAAAGTAAAACATTTCCATTTCCATATAGTATTGCGGTACTGGGCTGTTTTGAGAATTTTCACTGGCAGACATAACTTCACAAATGTCTTCCTTACTCTTACAAATAGCTAAAACTAGCTGGGGTGAACCAGATTTGTGGGGTAGTTTGAATTTTCCCTTACACAACCATCCTAGTATATCAGTGTTCTTTTCATCAACATAGATTTTACCTCCAGTCTTCCTATTTTGTAAAACTATTTCTAAAACAAAATATTCTAACATGTTACATTTTTTACCCCAGTATGAATAAGGATGTACACCACTTGGAAACCCATCAGTAGGCATAGGCCATCTGTGAAAGAAAGTACTGTCAGGTAATCTGGAAATTTGTAAACCATAAGCAAGTAGCAATTTAAAATGTACACTGCCAATGTCTACATTAATTTAAGCATCATTGTACACAATTTGATCATCCTCCAAAATGGCTACATCAAAGTTATCGCATTCAATACCATTGCAGTAAAGAGATCCTTTGCTATTAGTAGGACATTAAACAAGAGTTTGAATGTGCGCAGATCAATACTCACACTCATCTTCCTCCAGCATAGCTTTTACAACATTTTTCCTGGAAGATTTGCATACCCGGAAAAATCCACTTTGAAGGCAGGACATTTGTTTAAAGTTAGCCAGGTGTGAAATGCTTCCACATCTGAAACAAGTAGGTTCTTTAGTTTTGGTTAATCTTTTCCTATGTCTTAATTCTTGATATTTAATCACAATAATATTGCTGCTATTAGTCATGTGCGCCCCAGAGCGTAATTCTTTTGCTTATGTCTTTGCGAGTTCAACACTTTTAGCCAACTCAATGGCCTCAGTCAAAGGAGGATTGGTAGATCCTATTAACTTCTCTGACACTCGTATCATGGCATCAGGTAAATAACTGTCCTAATAGCAAGGTGTGGTAAAAATACATAATGACACAATTTAAGAGTCTATGGATTCATTAGGTTGCTGCGCTTGTTAGAAAAACCTATGGGGCTTATTTATGAGCCCTTGCGACACTTTTGCCCCGCCAGTGCGTCACTTTTTGTGACGCACTGGCGGCGTAAAAATGCACCATGTTGTGCCCTATTTACAAAGTGACACATCTAGGCAGATGAGTCACTTTGTAAACCCCTGCACTACATTATACCTGCGTCAGGTATAATGTATGCAGGGTGGGCGTTCCCCCGCATCAAAGCCTCGTAAAAGTGGCGCATTGATCTATAAGATTTCAATGCGCCACTTCTAGGACGCCATTGCGTGAAAACCTTATGCCTGCCTTACACCATAGATGCACCGTACTTTAAATATGGCGCATCTATGGTGTCGCAAGGAGGGCGCACTGAGAAGTATTGCATCGCTGCTTTGTGGCAGCGATGCAACACTTCTCATAAATAAGGACCTATGTCTATATACACCTATCTATTTTATAATCTTCTAATATTTTGCAATATAAGTAAAGAATCAGCATAAACAAAAAAATCAAAAATGAGAAGGAAACAAGTTAATAGAGTAATACAGTTTACCTGAAAGTTAAAATGGTCTGCTGCATATGGGCTTATCAAGTTGACAAACAATAACTTCCCTCAGTGCAGAGATTCATAGATATGACGTGCGTGCCTTCGTACCGTTGATCCCCTGCACTATTCAACCAACTGGAAGTTATTTCATACGGCAAATTACGAAAGCAGATTTCATCACAGGGAAGAACGGAAATAAGGGAGACCCAAAGGAATTCGTAGCGAAACAGAAGGTTATTACTTACAAGTAGTTATAACAGCACTACAATACATTGTGTGAGAAAGTAACCATAAGTGGGTTGTACACTGAACGTGCTAGTGACAGTGAACGGCGCAGTGACACAAAAAAGTGAGCGAGCAGCGTAAATGGCACAGATATTTCAACAAAATTGTGGTCATTGACAAAGGCAAATTATACAAAGAAAATTAGTTGTAAGTTGTTTTTAAATTATGTGAATTGACCACATTGGAACCAAAAGTGACGCTGGCTGGTCGACTGCATTTCAACCTGTCTGATTTCAGGTCGTCATCAGGACCAGGTTACTTGATTTGGAGATAGTGCTGTGTGAGTCAAAGAGAAACAAGAGTAAGGCCCAAGAATGGCCAGGTAGGCAAGAGGAAGTAGCCAAGAATGGCCAGGTAGACAAGAAAGTGGCCTAAAATGCAAAAGACCGGTAATTTACAACTAATTTGTATAATTTGCCTTTGTCAATGACCACAATTTTATTCAAATTTCTGTGCCATTTACGCTGCTCGCTCACTTTTTTTGTGTCACTGCGCCGTTCCCTGTCACTAGCACGTTCAGTGCCCAATTGTTATGCAACTCCGATAAGTCTGAAATCATCTTTTTCGGCCATAGTCCCGGCATGGAATGGCATAAATGGTGGCCACAGGACATGTCCCCCCCTGCTTGTCCAGTTACCACCGTAACAAATCTCGGGGTAAAAATGGATGCAGACATGTCCATGAAGTCGTAAGTTCAATCTGTGGCCGGCACTTGTTTCGGACTACTGAAAATGATGAGGAATTTTCTCCCCCTTCTCTCAGTCCCACATTGAAAAACAGTGGTTCAAGCCTTGATAACATCTAGGCTTGACTACGCTAACGTTTTGTATTCAGGCCTCCCTGACTACCTACTAAGCCGTTTGCAGGTGGTACAAAACGCGGCAGCAAGGGCCGTCTTGATGGTTGACCTTAGGACTCATATGACGCCTCTTTTGATGTCCTTGCACTGGCTCCCGGTGCGAAAGAGGGTGAAGTTTAAGGCTCTGGTGCTGGTCTTCAAAGCCTTTCACAATGTCAGAGCGCCCTATATTAGGAGCAGAATCCAGCCCTATGCTCCAATCAGAACCCTGCGATCCTCAACTCAGAGGCTGTCGATCGTGCCAAAGTTCGCCCGTTCGCGTATGGGCGGACGCTCGTTCCAGGTGACCGCTGCTAGGCTTTGGAATAGCCTGCCGCCTCCCCTGAGACAGGAATAGGTTCTCCTTAGTTTTAGGAGAAAGCTAAAAACTTGGCTGTTTCAACATTAGTCGAGGCACCCGTAGCCGCTTCCAACTGCTCTGTCAATAGGGTTAAGTCAGCGCCGGGACACTCTCAGGAGTAGCCGTGCGCTTTACAAATACCCACTAACATAACATAACAACCCACTTATGGTTCCTTTCTCATACAATGTATTGTAGTGCTGTTATAACTACTTGTAAATAATAACCTTTTGTTTCTCTACGAATTCCTTTGGGTCTCCCTTATTTCCATTCTTCCCCGTGATTAAATCTGTTTTTGTAATTTGCCATATGAAATAACTTCCAGTTGAGACATTGTTCTTTGTATGCCACTGGAATGATGCAGCATGGCATAGTCTAAAGTATGAAAAGAGATCAAGAGCGTTAACCTCACCAAGTGTCTTGAATTGCTCTAGTGTAAGGAAGCTACAGACTACAGATAATAAAATGAGTGTATGTGTGGCCAGCTGGTTTTCCAGTGTGCGCAACGGAGTTCAGATAGACTTAAACACCCCTGCTTGCTTAGAGATTTGGATCCCTCCTATATACTCTTCAAATACTTCCCAACAGTAAGAAAGGAGGGGGCCAAGCCAACATATTTTTTTATTTTTATTTGAATAGTTTTATATAGCGCTGGCTAGACCCGGAGGTATCAGAGCGCTTTACATGAGGATCAGTGTGTTACAGGTTACATAAGTTACATCAGTTACAATTACAAGTATAGGCATAGGAGAAAGACATGAGAATACATAACAAAAAAGTTATTAGCGCGTTGCATAGCCAAGACTAACATCTTAAGGGGAATGGAAGGAAGAGGTGGAGAGGAAAAACAGGGGGAAAGAAAAGTAGATAGAGTAAGGCAGACCAGAAGGGAGAAAGTACTTCAGGAGGAATAAAGCATTTAAAGCAGTCAATGTGAAAGATAGACAAAGCCGTGAGGAACCGTTCAAAACAATGTCCGAAGTCCGGCTGGGTAGGTGACGGCCGAGGGATGAGCCATAGCCAGACTCCTCTATAGCTGCATAGGACAGCTCCACCGGGCAACGGCCAATGGTTCTTGGGCTCCGCTGAACGCTAGCGCTGGCTAGACCCGGAGGTATCAGAGCGCATTAAAATAAGGAAATTATTACAGCAGAACAGTGATTACAAAGATTACAATTAGTTTCTAGAGCAAAAAAAAAACAACCGCATGTTGCAAAAATACATCTGTTGAAATAGAGCATAAGATAAAATACTTCTGTTTCTAGAGCAAAGGAAAAGAATGGAAAACAAGACCAAGGAGCAAAGCTGGAGAAAGGGGAAAGAAAAGGGCAAGGATACGTAACAAGCCAGGAAGATCGGGCATGGAGAAGAGATTCTTAAGTGGATGCCAAAACTGAGAGTAAGCAAGTCGGACAAAACAGGAGAGGGTCCAGGTATCGGTAACAATCTAATCTGGTCTACAGAGCTGGGACGGGTAAAGTAGGGGTGGAAAGGGGTGCCTAACCAAGTCCAATCAGAAGAGAGAAGTGTAGCAGGCTCCGATGGGTCGATGAAGGGCGCAGGTCGCTCCGGTGGCAACGGGCATCTTGGGGACAGTCGAAACCACAAGATGGAGGAACAAGTGACACGGACCCAGAGAGCTAGGCAAACAAGATGGCGGGCATTAAGGGTAAACAAAAAATCCAATCAAGAAAATCCGATATAGAACCAACCCCAAAGGTAAAGCTGCATGGGGAAAGTAGCAGATGGGTCTGAAAGTAGGTAAGGTTGAAGGTCGCCGATCTCTCCCAGGAAATCCAAGGCAGGGGAGAAAGTGCGGTCACTCAGGTGGCAGATTCAGGAGGAGGCAGCTGCAGGGTCAGGAGGACGAGCAACTCCGCAAAAAAGGAAAGCAAGCTCGAAACCCTAAACAAGGCGGCACAGGCGGGGGCTGGCCGGGCACTGGAGAACTGCGCTCGCGTCCGGGTCCTTCTCACCGGAGTCGTTGCGGTGGAGGGCTCTCTTGTCTTAGAATTTGGCAGGACACCCTAGCGGGCGAAGGAGGGGCCTCCCGCTGGCCAAGGCGCCGCGGCTTGCGCAGTGTTGTCCGCCCGCTACTCCTTACCACATCAGCCCCTCTCCCACTAACGCCGACATTTTGGGGCATCTCGCGGCCGCGCTCGGCCCCTTGCATCTGCCAGCGCCGTCACGGGGGAGCGTCATTCAAGTATTTTGGCCAGACTCACTAGAAGGCAGGAGTGGTGGATCTCCGCATATACCAGAGCCGCCGCTCCGGTGACGCTGCGAGCCAGATTATTTTACTGCTAGGCTTCCTCACACCGCAGGTGACGCCATCTTGTCTTTTCCCCCAGGTTCAGCCAGCGCGGTCAAGACCACTGGTTCTAGCGCAATCATCACTCCTCCATGAGCAAACACAGCCACCATAAGGGCGCTCCAAGGCTGGCAGTCGTAACTAGAGCTAGCGGCCCTTCGCTCCAAGGGTAGCCGATCTCCAGAGCACTCCGAGCCGAACACTGGGGTAAGCAGCCCGGGCCGATATCAGTCTAAGCCCCAACAACGGGTCCAAACCTCGGGGAAGGAAGAAAGGCACGGGCGGAAACAACTTCCCTGCTAGGCAAGTGTGCCTCAGAAGTCGGATGGCGAAGGGCATACAGGGATTAGCACCGATGGTGATCCCAGCCCTCAGGAGCTCAGTGGAGCACTCCCGTCCGGTCGGCCATCTTTCAATTTTCAATAAGTTCCTTGATAGCAGTCACAATGTCTGCTCTAAAAACAGTGTTGTATTCCGCTTTAGGTGTCCGTATATAGGTTTTCCTGAAACATGTCCTTATATAGGCACAATTCGCATTGCCCTTATATAGGCATAGAATCCCAGTCCTTATTTAGGCATTAGCCGTGCACTCCAAATACAGGCATGGTCACCGACATCCGTCCACCCTAACATCACAACGAGTTCTTAGAAACCAGACCCTTAAGCTCTTGGGAGTTCCCCTAGCACAGGATTATTGATTTCTCCAAGTGCTCATCTATTATGCATGAACCGCTATACCTTAAGGGTTCATTCCTGACGTCTTCCTCTGTCCGACTTCACGTCAATGCTAACATTCCAAGGCACCTACCAGGTATAAATATACCTTCCCTTGCCCAAGCAAGTTAGAGGAGACCTCGACTTCAGAGGAGCCCGTATCCCGGCCTGACGCACTGAGAAGACGCTGTCATTCCTGCTCGCAGAAGAATCCAGCTTCCAGTGTTCTGACTCCCTTCGCGGGGTGTTAGAGTTCCAGATCCGGCAGGAGATTCCCACCTCTCTCATTCTCAAGGTATGGAGCTGACTAGAACCTAGCTTGGCATACTAGACTTAACATACTCTTAGTATACCATACTAGAGAATACTCCACCTACTTCTTACCTTTCCCTACACCTAGACTAGGTTAGGTACATTAGGGTAGAACTAGCTTAGAGACGCATCGTATGAGTACTCGCATTTTTAGCTCATGTTATTTATGTATGTGAATATATGCTAAAAGATAATGCTAGCGCAGTATTATTTATTTCTACTGCTTACGCTGTACATTATTTATCTTGCATACTGTCTTGTGATCATAACAGCACATATCTCTTACACGAGAAACAAGACTGTTCAATAAAACCTCTTTATTGAAACGCCCGTCTTTTCTTTCTGTGTAACTCTGTGGAAACTGAGCATGCACGAATAACTGAGTGAAACTGTTATCTATTCTTTCCACGATTCTGAGATGTGTTCCGATTCTAAAGGGAAACAAAGTAGTCATGTTTATGCGGTTGCCAGAAACTACTCCCTTCTTGTTCTCAAGGAGTTTCTAGTGGCCTCTGAGCTAGCTGGCACAAAAGGAATTAAGTTTAATATACTCAATAGGGACATACCGACCTCAGTCCTATGTCAAGCCTAGAGGGTATATTATTCCAATGTGCAGAGCCTATTAGGGAAATAGGAACTACACTACATGGCGCCCAACGTTTGGTAAGGCAGTAATTTAACGCTAGATACTGAATAACTCAGTCGTGCTTTTCCCAGAGACCCCTACTCACATACTCCATAAGACGTCTGGAGTGGGTAGGGTTAAATATCCGTCAAAACTAAATAGGACAGAAAACCCTATATATTAGTTGCTTGGTTTGTTCAACGTTGAAGGATACAGTGTTCCAAAATTTTGTGCACCTTATCTTTTGTTTCCTTGAAACTTGTTCTACATTTTTCAAAAAACAAATGTCCATACACGGGGACAATGACACCGGGAACGGTGTAGCTGCGGCTGACCCAGTCGTACAAGCTTTTAACTTTACAGGTTTAAATGAAACCGAGGAGGGTGCTATAGACATCCATCCAAACTTAAGAAGAGCCATCACTCTAAAACTTATAAAACACAGCCTACCACCAAGAGGCGGTAGAGCAGTTTTCGTGATAGAGGCACACGAATCCTTTCAGACAGAGGTATTCTATTCATGGATAGTATTCCCTGAATCAAATCCAGTAACAAAACTGTTTCACTTCTACAAAGAAGATGAACCACCAGAGGAATATATTCCTTTCGAGGATATTGAAATTCCACTAAGATACCAGGAGCATCAGCTCTGGTTTAAAGGCGCCCTAAAACATCACAGAAACATTACCAGGCTCGGTCCATTAGGTAGACCAGGAGCAACATGGCCGATTCTAGCCGGCTACACTCCTCATCCTGACCTCGATATAATGTCAGACGAGGAATTACTTACTCAACTACAAGAGTTAATAAAAATTTACAGACAATTAGTCCAATATGTCATGTGGACTTTCACAGTCCAACCACCATTGACCATTCCAAATCAAACCCCTCAACAGGGGAATACACTAAAAATTACACCACAGACTTTATACGCAGTCATGGGTAAAATGCCCACAAAACGTGAGCAAATTCCATTCTGGATAGCTCAAAAATTACTCAAATCGAAGCAGTATTTCCTAATACTAGCCCTTATGAGAAACACAGAATCCTAACAATCTGTTTACCAATGGGGATCACACCACAACTGGAAGACTGCACCACTTGGGGCTCAGTCTTTGCTGCCATCTATACTAAAACACATGGTGTTCCGTCAATCGCAGTAATACCAGATGTCCTGAAACAAATTCAAAACGAATACGGCCAGAGCCTGCTCTGAATTTAGGTATGAAATTACTGAAAAACTTCGACCAGGTCTCAACAATAATATTATCTAATATTAAAGGAGAGGCAGCAGCAGTGGCGATCCGCCAACGATTAAGGGAATTCGATGTTACAGAACATCAAACAGAACTACCCAGAATAATAGAACAATCTTATGCAGAATTAGGCAGAGATAGTTTGGGTGGGAGACCATTGAAGCCAAAACTATCTGAAAGTCCTGAGAAGGACTCTATTAAACAAACTCCTACATCTTCTAAAAAGAAGTGGGAAACTAACAAACAAAATTCAAACGAGAAACGTTCTCAATCTCGAGGTAGGTCTCCTCAAAAGGAGCTCCTCTGAAAGGAGGTATAACCTCAGGAATAGGGATAATTTAAGAAAGCCTGACAGGTATCAAGATACTGATACACGTTCCTCTCGTACCTTTCAGATATCGTCACAGACATCGGAAAGAAGAGGACGGTCAGAACATAGAGAAGAACGCGTGAAATCGAAAGACGACAAACACGTTCAGAAAAATAAATCAAAACCTCAATTCTCAAAAAGAAGGTAGCAGGTCTGAAGATCAGACATGCCGAGGATACTGAGAACACAACTCAAGAACGGAGAATGGGCTCAGACAATGCTGGACAGTGCAGCAGAAGTCACAATAGCTCGCCAGAACCTGAAGGAACTTCTGGAGACAGTGGACTTGAATGAGTACCTCAGAGTAGAAACTGTAGACACCAGGGTTAGTACTCCACAAAAGTTATATGAAATAACACTCCGAATGGAGGGAGACATACCAAGAAAGGTGAAAACACTCTTTTGGGAAAAACTTTCAAGGGGTTATGACATACTTCTAGCAGAAAAAGACTGGCCACCACAATTTGTCAGGGAGTGCCCACATGGTGAGGACATTATTATGCCTGCCTTCTCCAACCATATTCCAATTCACCTAAAATATACATATGCCAGGGAATGGGCAGTTGCCCAGGCCCCAGAATTGTACAAAAATCATGTAGGATGGGATGAGGACTCACCTCACCACAAAATACATCTAAAAAATGAACCTACTGCACAAAGGCAGTACCCAATAAAGCAAGAAGCTAAAAAACAGGTCAGGGAGATCTTAGATCAACTTGAATACCAAGGGGTGATTGAAACATGCACCTCCTCAATGAACAATCCTTTGTTTCCTGTCTCCAAACCAGACAATACATATCGCCTAGTTTTGGATTACAGACACTTAAACACTTGTTCAAAAACATTTGCAGTGCAAAATGCACATAGTACAGCATTAATGAATAACATTGTGCGTAAAAAATATAAAACCACATTAGACATCTCAAATGGTTTCTTTTGTCAAAACATAGCACCTGAAAGCAGGTACTTAACAGCTTTCTCAATGATGGGGACCCATCGTCAATTTTGTCGACTCCCACAAGGGTTCAAGAACAGCGAGGGTAACAGAGTTACTACAAATTTATGATAATGAGGCATTGTCATATGTCGATGACATCTATCTGACAGACGATGACCTGGATAGGCACTTGAACAGGGTGAGCACCATTATATTGGGCTTCGCCTCTGAGGGCTACAAATTCAACTTTAAAAAATCCAGAATTGCCCATCTCAATGTCTTTTTTCTAGGATATGATCTTTCAAGTGAAGGCAAGAGCTTGGCAGCCAACTTTTTAGAAAGGTGTGCGCTGCTCCAACCTCCAAAAACGCTGAAAAATTTACAATCCATCCTGGGTTTCCTAAATTTTGGAAGAACTTACATTCTAAATTACGCAGAAAGGGTTAAACCTATCTACGCATTAATTAAACCTGATTTTTCAATCAAAAATTGGACACAGGAACACACAGAAATCTTGCGTTCACTCCAAGGTAAATGTAAATGTAATTCGTACTTGTAAAGCGCACTGCCACCCCAACTGGGGCATCCTGGCGCTATACGCATACCGCTGTGGAACCCTTCCTGGCTATTCCCTGTGAAATGTCCACTCCTGGGCACCCCCAAGGTGAAGCCAGGCATCCCAGCGCTGGTGGGGCCATTGTGGAGATTAAGCAAGCTATTGCCCAGAGTTGCAGAGTGGGACCCATGATTAGAATAGGCACCGAGGCGAGAATTATCAGGTCCGAGGAAATTGAGTCCAAGACCCGCCGAGGCGGGAATTGAACCCTGGTCCCGGGCCAGATCTCTGCATCAGGGTCTGCCGCTCTAACCATTGAGCCACACTTCTCCACAAGTAACATGCTAGCAACAAATCACTTACAAACACGCGTAAGTCAACGCAATTAAGTGATCCGAATAATTTTGGGTCAATGCGGATTCGCCTACTTAACATTTAATGAGGGTGAAAAAGTACCAATAGCATACAAATCACATTTGTATACACAAGCAGAAATGCGCTTCACTTCAACTGAAAAAATACTGACAGCAGTTCAAACTGCAGTAGCAAAAGAAAGAGCTCTAGCCCAAGGGAAACGCATTATTGTCGCAACCCCAGTACCGGCCTTAGAGGCGGTAACTAAAGCGAGCATTCCAAATGCTAAAGCATTACATCCTAGATGGATACAATGGGTTAATTCTCTAGCTGCAACAGATGTTGAATATGTTTTTGATCCCGATTTAAAAACACAAGCGTTCCTGCAATATGAACATGAATGTCCTCTGCCCACTGCCTCTCGATCAGTACGAATTTATAATTTACACTGACGGATCCGCACAACCCGCTACAGGGAGTAAGCAAGCTTACAGTGCAGCGTGCGCAATCGTTAAAGGTCGCATGCGCGATGGTAACTTCAGACCAATGGTCACTAAAACTCAATCTCTACGAGATTGTACAGCTCAGCGAGCTGAACTACAAGCATTCAAACTGGCACTTGAAAGTACAGATGGCGAATTCACCACACTAATAGTGTGCGATTCTTTCTACTGTGTGCAGTCGTATAATGAATATATACAAAATTGGCTTGAAAATGGGTTCAAAGATGCAAAAGGTGGCACAATAAAGCATAAAACGCTTTGGGAACAAGTAGTTCAGTTAACAAACGAACTACCAAAGGCTCACGTGATACACACGCTGAGTCATCAACGTGATGGCGTTCACGTTGCAGGGAATTCATTGGCTGACGAAGCCGCAAAGGGGGCTGTTCAGACGGCTTCCGTAGCTGCGATCACTCATTCAAAAACGAGAATAGACAGTGAGATATTGTTGGCTGTCAATGATACGAGCAAAGGCAGTGGTGCAGCGTTACCAAAAAAGTTTCCACTCAATTACTCTTATGTAATTGATGCGAACAACGTTCCTTTTGCTCGAATCCGTGGAATGGGGGATAGGGTAATTCCAAACATGGAACGTAGAGCAGCTTTGATTTATGAAGCACATCTGGGGGAGGGTCTGTCACATCAAGGGATCTCTAAAACAATATTGACATTAAAAGAGATGTACTGGTGGCCTGGAATGAATACACAGATTCACATCTTCATCTATGACTGCATAGACTGTAAGGTACAGCGTGATGCAGCACGCCACCAGACACCATGCTACGAAGTAGCCTGCCCAGTACACGCACCATTGTTAGACAGTATTAGACTATCTACGCGCAGGCGTCCTTTTGGACAAATGCAATCCCACAAATACTAAGTCAAGGTTCCTATGGATATGGCCTCAGCGCTCGGCTGACGCTCGAACTGTTATAAAAGATTTGCGAGTCTTTATCGGCACATACGCAATAGGCACGCTACATTCTGACCAGGGCCCTGCGTTTAGCTCTCGGGCTTACAAAGAAGCCATGGCCAGTTTGGGCATTGCATTGCGGTACTCCTCTCCATTTCATCCCGAGGGAAATTCTGTTGTGGAAAGGAAAAACCGGGACATAAAGCAGTCTATAACAGCTAGGGTATTAGGCTCGGGTGATGGGTGGGTCAAACATCTTTATGGGGTCCAACGCTCATTAAATAATTTGCCAAGAAGTTCTCTAGGGGGGTCACTCCATATGATGTCCTATTTGGGACAAGAATGTGGGTTCCTGATCTCGAATGTAAAGGCGCAGTGGTGGAAAATAAACCCTTTAATATCAAAGATCGTTTGGCTGTTTTACAGGAACTAAATGAACTAAGATCGAAACAAAGCAACGTGTTCCTGCAGCCAACCACCACTGGGGAAAAACCGGCAGTCCCAGCAAGGCCTGTCTGGATTCCAAAAGTTGGGGATCTAGTCAGAGAGAAGATTGTGGACAAGAAGGAATTTGGACCTTCTTACAGACAACCAGTACCTGTCCTAGCCATACACGGAACAAGAACAGTACTTCTGCCGCCCCTTGCTGGAAAAAAGGAGAAAAGATTTGTGTCAATCGACCTCATCAAACCACAGTATGTGGCCAATACTAAATAGTAGGCCTCGTGGATTCCGACCTAGTAGCAGACGCACTCCTCTCGCTACTATCCAAGAGGTTCAGACTGAAAGACTGATAACCATCGAGAATTCAGCAGTAACAGATGAAGGACTAAGCAACATTGCTATGGAACTCATCCCTCTTGAAACTCAAGTAACAGTTCGTCCAAATACACCTGTCTACACCAATGTAACAAGTGATCAACTGGTTCCAGCGATTTCGACAAATCCTGATGCAGTTCCAACAATTGACAGAACTGCTTCTGGCTATTTCATTAACTTTGATACGTTTTCTGAGGATCCGAGTGAGCCTGAAACGACGCCAGCATCAAAAACTTTTAAACAGCAAGTACAAGACTTTTTTCATTTTCTGAGAAAGACTTATCTGGTTTCACCATGGATTGAACTATGGATTATTTCTGGAATATTTTTCTTTCTGCTTTGGCTAGCTTTGGTTATGACTATCAGCGTGCTTATAAATGGCAGATACATCCATTTGGACATTAAAAGTAAAAATGTGAACTTACTTTTAAAACCACACAAATCATCCCATCGTGAAGCAAGAGACTTGTCAGCAGTGAACATCACAGCCGTTCCTATACAGGATGGTATAGTGTGGGAAAAAACAGATTTCGATATCTTCGGCCCTACGGAACTTTTGAACATTCCACATTTATTTAAAATTTCACTAAGTGATTTTATTTCATCCAGTACCTATTCTGATGATTGGGACTTTGAAACTGTAAATGATATGATGTTTGATCTAGAAAGGTCTGCTGCATTTTCTAATAATGAATATTTAGAGGGTTCATCAGACTATGAACAGCTGTATTGCTATAACCACTATGGTCATCATTTTTTGCATAAATCTGCAACACCTAGAAATGTGTTTATGTTTAACCAATGGGAGCATTGTCCTACACCACCAAAAGGTAGTTCAAAAACGTTTGCTAAAAAGTTTCCATATTTTTCAGGATACAATACATCTGACCCAGAAACATTTTACTATAAAAATGTAAACAAAACAGGACTGAAAATTATGTTAACTAATACAAAACAGATTTACTCTGCAGCATTTATTGCCCAACTGTCTAGACATGGTTTTGACTTGTGGAAAGACACAATAGACACAAAATCTGTCTGGGGTACTGATGGAGCGAGGTAAATGAAAAAAGTTTGGAACCCCTAATATTCAAAATAATAAATTAATGGTATTAATTGTTTGTCCGACTAATCAACATTTTACATCTTTTTGTAAACATTTTACATAAGTGGTAACTGCAATTTATGTGCAAAGTTAACCTATTTACATATGTCAACGTGAAATAACACTAATATAATGGTTTGCGTACTAATTTGAGTGATATTGCATGTTTTGTGCTATGTAGTAAAATTGTAGTGTGGCAAAAGAATGCGGATGGTAAGTAAACATGGCTTTACATGTCGCTTTTGCTAGGTAACACCTAATTGGGGTACTTAGAATAACGGGTGGGAAACACAAAGGCTTATTTTCTCTATTTTAATTATGATTGTGTTTGTTTTCATGATAGTTCTTTCGGGCCTGTTAGGCCGTGCTGTAAAAATGGCTGCCGAGGCAGATGGGCTTAATGCGCAGATGCAAAGATGGCTTCCAAGCGGAGGAAAGCCGCAGAGGCATGTCACGTGGATATGAGTCGAGCCCAGAGTGAGAAGTGTCAAGGACGGGCTAACTTGACATGAAGTGGATGCCAAGAAAGACTCAGCGTGAATCCGTGAGAACAGGGGACAAGTAACAGTGAATTAACAATGGACTGTTCAAAATAAGTAGCCAAGAAGAAGAAACATTTAACGAACTGTCAATCAGATTGTTATTACCCCCAAGCTGTGTGAAAGGACAAAATCATAAACAAATTCAGAACCGGTTTGAACAAGGAGGGCAATGAGGTGATGCTTGCCACCCCTCCAATGGACCAATTAGCGTGATTCTCGCCCCCAAAGATTTGCAACTATATGTTTAGTAAGCTAGTAATAGGGTATAAGAGGACCTACTCTTAAGTAGGAGGAGCGCTATTCCATCTATAATTTTTGAGCACTGAGCGTTGATGCTGGAGAACTGCTGCTATTCTCTATAGGCCATTTTCTTAATAGAATTAATCATTTTGAACTTTAACTTGCCTGGGAAGGAACGAGACCGATGCGGGAAATCTGTATAGGAGGTCCGTCGAGGAGGCCTGTTTAGCGGGACAGACAGTCAGTTTTGAGGATTCCATGCTGTGATCTACAATTTATCTGCTTTGGTGTACTTTTATTCCTCATCTAAAAAGGGTATGCATTAAATTCTTTCTAAAGCTTATTTCTTATAATGATATTGAAATGTATTAAACGATTAATAAAATTGAATCTTATTCATGCATTTAATGAAGGTAGATAAAATCTATTATAAATTAAAACTACGAGTCTGTGGTTATTTAGCTCAATAATAAGTGTAATGTTTAATACGTTTTAATGTGATTGAGCTGGTCTTAATCACCATCAACTTATTCTTACGAGTTGGTCCATAGACCAAAGAGCGGAATACCTTGATGTCTTAGAACTGACAGGATTAAACTGATTATGTATGATGTTTGAGAAATTATCTTGTCAATTTTAATAAGGTATCCCGTTCCTCTAGCAACCACATTCTTCTCTTTGGGAGTAGTGGATTGTGACCCAGGGAAACGATTGAGAGAGTGAATGTTATTGCGGTGTTATGGGCCCCACCGTCATATGGTATAGTTGTTAAAGAATGATTTACCTGGATGTCATGTCCAAAGGAGAAGAATTTATATTAGCTGCGCTGGATCAGTACTAAAGATTGGCAAGTGCAGGAGATAGAAGCTTTGTTTAGAGCATGTATCATCCCTCAGCAAATAATGTTTTTGAATGACACTGTGCAACAAACGTCTTGCCTTGGTTTAGCCAAGATCAAAGACATGAAAACACCTTCTGTACCAACACCTGCCAGTAATAACATCACACAGGCAGCGGTTACAGTTGACACAATACTACAAATCAACAGAACAAATCCTGATTGGAGAAAATGGTTGATCTGGCCCACAGACACAAACATCTGTCAAGAAAGATTCCTGAATAAAACACAGGTTTACTATCCATAGGCCAGACCCACGATACGTCCAAAGAAAACATCCGGGGGTAGTAACAACATACAGTGTAGGAAAATTGTGCCTCGACTGGCTACAAAAATCTACACTTAAGGATGTGAAACAACACTTATCTTTACTTAAAGAAGACGCAGACCTTAGGAAATTCTTGCTAGGACCAAGAAAACCGCGTCAAAAATGTTTCATATATGCCGGCATCTATGCTGCTTATAATGAAGCATGGAAGGTTTCACAGGCAGAGGCCGCAGAACGAATACGTGAACTTGATCGTATTAACTTAGAGAAATCTCTCACTGTGGTCGACAATGGGTTAACAACTTTGTCATCCAGAATTTATTCTTTGGACAACATTGTATCCTCTGCTACTGACATACTGGAACAAGATTTAGCCATGTTACAACAAGGCCAATCTCAGTTACGTTCTATTATGTTATTAAGCTGGACGCTGCAATCTTTGCGTGCGGGCTATGTGCCTTGGCGTTTTATCAACACGTCGGCTCTGTTTGCAGAATACAATCTAACTGATAAACAGATCGAACTGGCACAAAGAGGAGCAAAGTATACAGTGCTGAGCATTGAAAAACTGGAAAAATTACCATTCATAGTGGCAGAAAAACCAGCTACAGAATGGCTTATTCATGGCAAAATCACTCTGCCTGTGACTACTTTTCAGTTTCAGTATTGCCTCAAACAAATGCAAGCAGGCAAATATGAAAGGTTGGGTAAAGAATACATTAAGACATCCTGGACTTTACCTTACGAATACAGATGTTGGAGTGGGGATCGTGAAGTGTTTCTAAGCGGTACACACTGTGAAAATGCACTAAGCGGTTCGCTCATATGTCAGGACATCTCTTTACACGGGGCTTGTAATGGTTCTGTGGCAAATTTGTCCTGCCACCAGCAGGGTACACCAGCTACTGTGATTAATCCAACGTTTGGCCAACTTTCTAACGGGAGTTACCTCATGTTGAATGATCAGAGTTGCTGTGGCATGTTGCCAGGCATCCCATATCTAGTAACGGTGGACTCCAGGGTCACTTGCTGTATGCAAGTATTGTTCCCCCCAATAGACACAGTCAGGGAGTCGCCTTTATGGCCTTCATTGTATGTTTCTTTTATACGATTTGATACTTTAAGCAGAATGAAAGCCATGCTTATACAACAAACAGTGCCTCTGACCTCGGCCAAAGAAATCTATGATTTACAAGTTGCAAGGACTTCGGCTGAGATACAGGCTTTAATTCGTACAAACTGCCCTATACATTTCGTAGAAATGATGGGACGTATCTTTAACATGTCTGATACGAGCGGAATTGTACATGTATTTAAGACCATCTGTTCGGGACTTTTAGCACCTTTCCAGGCAGTCCTCGGAATAATCCCAAACTTCGCACATTCGGTGTTTGGTGGTGTGCCTTTAATTCTAGCACTTGTTGCAGGAATCCTATTTCTATTCCTACTACTCCGCTATGGCAAGCCTATTCGCCAACATCACTCCGAGCGATGTGGAGAAAGCTCTCCTTGAACGAAAGTGCCGTGAGCGAATAGTACAGCTTTTGGGCATGCCTCGCCTACGGGAACTTAATACAACGTGGTTCCTGTCATTCAGACCAATCTGGCAAGATTGCATCTTACCTGTTCTACGCTGCCTGCTTTGCGGTGAAGAATGCGTGCTAGACACCTGTCTAACACTTCCATCAGTCATGCCAACGGATATCGATACTCTGCTGGACCTGATAACGGCCCACGCTCTGTGTTGTCCCCAGAGGTTACCAATCCTGAAGACGGCATTCATTGAGATCTCACAGACGCTTCCTGCAGCTGCTGAGGTACGAGATGGATCAACAGGCACACAGGTAACAACGGACGCGAACATTGCATCTTCTGCTGAAGGCGATGTTTCTCATCTCTGTGCAATTAACCTTCTGAACGAGGTGTTCCAAATGTCACCAACTTGGGTAGACGATATTTTGGCTACAGAAATAGATGATCTCATGTTTACACCAGACCCATACACGGACTTTGATTCGGCTCACAGTGTACCAGGGAAGCAATGAAATTTGGCCTTCATATTTTCCAAACTTGTAACTTTTCCCAGAATTGAACTTTTTCTTTTTAATTTTTGAAAATACATGGCAAAACAATCTGCTTACAGTAGAACTATTCTTATAAAACGGACTTCTTTTGACTTCTTCCAGGGACACATTGTCACCTTACTTGTCTAACATTTCGTTTAATACCATGATATGCAATGGCTTTGATTTTTGAAAACTTATCAACCATTTCATCATATGTATATATTTCTGTTTATTCATTCATGTTGCATTTATTTCGATTATATGCTTAGAATGAAAACGATGCTTTAAATGTACAGTACCTATTGCATTCAACAGTTTATTTTAAACTTCTTTTAATATACTTTTAGAAATGTTTTTAGCAACATGTGGTACTCAATTTAATGTTTAGCATTTAATGTTTAGCATTTAGTATTATCGTTCATTCGAAAGTGGAGTGGGTGTTATATTCCGCTTTAGGTGTCCGTATATAGGTTTTCCTGAAACATGTCCTTATATAGGCACAATTCGTATTGCCCTTATATAGGCATAGAATCCCAGTCCTTATTTAGGCATTAGCCGTGCACTCCAAATACAGGCATGGTCACCGACATCCGTCCACCCTAACGTCACAACGAGTTCTTAGAAACCAGACCCTTAAGCTCTCGGGAGTTCACCTAGCACAGGATTATTGATTTCTCCAAGAACTCATCTATTATGTATGAACCGTTATACCTTAAGGGTTCATTCCTGACGTCTTCCTCTGTCCGACTTCACATCAATGCTAACATTCCAAGGCACCTACCAGGTATAAATATACCTTCCCTTGCCCAAGCAAGTTAGAGGAGTCCTCGACTTCAGAGGAGCCCGTATCCCGGCCTGACGCACTGAGAAGACGCTGTCATTCCTGCTTGCAGAAGAATCCAGCTTCCAGTGTTCTGACTCCCTTCGCGGGGTGTTAGAGTTCCAGATCCGGCAGGAGATTCTCACCTCTCTCATTCTCAAGGTATGGAGCTGACTAGAACCTAGAGGGACTCTTGGCATACTAGACTTAACATACTCTCAGTATACCATACTAGAGAATACTCCACCTACTTCTTACCTTTCCCTACACCTAGACTAGGTTAGGTACATTAGGGTAGAACTAGCTTAGAGACGCATTGTATGAGTACTCGCATTTGTAGCTCATGTTATTTATGTACATGAATATATGCTAAAAGATAATGCTAGCGCAGTATTATTTATTTCTACTGCTTACGCTGTACATTATTTATCTTGCATACTGTCTTGTGATCATAACAGCACATATCTCTTACACGAGAAACAAGACTGTTCAATAAAACCTCTTTATTGAAACGCCCGTCTTTTCTTTCTGTGTAACTCTGTGGAAACTAAGCATGCACGAATAACTGAGTGAAACTGTTATCTATTGTTTCCACGATTCTGAGACGTGTTCCGATTCTTAAGAGAAACAAAGTAGTCATGTTTATGCGGTTGCCAGAAACTACTCCCTTCTTGTTCTCAAGGAGTTTCTAGTGGCCTCTGAGCTAGCTGGCACAAAATTAATTAAGTTTAATATACTCGATAGGGACATACCGACCTCAGTCCTATGTCAAGCCTATAGGGTATATTATTCCAATGCGCAGAGCCTATTAGGGAAATAGGAACTACACTACAATAGTAGCTATTAAATCTGCAGAGGGGAAACTCCATGGCTTATAACTATTTAAAGAATCGGGTAGATGAATCATGAGAATCACAGGGGAGTGGTGCAAAAGGGTTCTTGGGGAGGTACCGCCTGTTGTCTGTCCATGAGATTGTCTCGGAAGATTGCAACCAAAAGTCAATGCGAGAGCACATGTCATGTGCAGATAAGTAGAAAGAATATGCTGTGGTATCTTCCTTTATCTCATCCCCTCTGTCCATCAGGGGGTCAAAATCGAGTATGTGGGTGAGTGGACGCACTGCATTAGGGTTACTCATTCTTCATGAAATAGTGCAGTCTAGAAGATGGTTAGGTACTAGATTAAAATGTTTAAACCAAAAAAGGGCACTGTTCCTGTGGCGAGGTGCATTAAGTCACCTGTACGCCTTAGAAAGAGGAAAAAGAAACAGGATCCTAGGTTAAAGGGGACCCACTCTAAAGAGGAAGAACAAGTCTTGCCTCTTGTTGCCCTCACACACCCCGAAAGGTGTCATGCTTCATCATCAGGCGTTGCTCCTCGTGGGGCCGGCGCTGCAATTCCCCACGGGTCCCCCGAAGGGTCACTTTGTCGGAGATCTTTTAATATTGCCGGATGATGCATGCGGGTGTGTGGAGTGTGGGTCCTATGTGGGAAATGAAAGTACGTGCATAAAGATTAAAACTGGCAGGGGAATCTTCAAAAAGAGAGATTGGGTTTTGCAAAGCCCTTGCCAGAAATAAAAACCCATAAAAATGGTGTTGTCCCAGAGGCACACTGTGCCCAGGTGTAAAGTCAACATGTTTCGCGCATTTGTCGCCAAAAAAGGTCATTTGCGCTTCTTCAGGACCAAAGCAGTAGTAAGTGAAGTGCACGTGAATAAATTGTTAAAAATTAGTACCCACAGTAGTTATCAGGGCGGGCGATAAGCTGCTCCTGAAGGAACCTAGGAAAGAAAGCAACCAAAATTGTGCATTAGACTAGCTTAATGCAACATAGTGTGCCACCTACATGTGCAGATGCAACCATCAAAAGAGAAAGGAAACATTTGAGACACTTAAAGTATAATAGTCTCCTAAAGTTATTGAAGGTCAAAAGCGGGATCTCGGTGATGTTACCAAATAAACCACAGGGTGCATTGCGCCACAAATTACGGGTAAACAGGCTCTCTGTAAGGTCTCCTCATGCTTACCATCCTCACATTCCTTACTTACAGATATACTCGGGTGTAGAGTCATAAAGGCATCTGACTCATTCGGCCACCTGCCGTTAGTGAAAAGGCAGTGGTCGATCAAGGGCTAGATATAGGTAGCATTCCCTGGTGCCTGGGCGGTTATTATATCCGGGACGCGCTATCAGGTGGTGAGAAGAGTGCTTGCATAAAAGCAGGCCTCTAATACGCATGCGCCCAGGTGGAAAACTAATCTCCTGCGCACGGGCGTGCCGGAGAGGGGCTCCTTGTACTGGCATAAACAGGAAATACGTCAAGTATGCGGATTCCGGCGTACACCCGATGGTAACACTGATGTAAAGGCATGAGTCTCACCACTAAAAAGTATGTATATATGTAAAAATTATTATCAACCCCTCTGTTGCCATAGATCATGTGTTGATGTCATTTGAATGAAAGAATTAAATAATAATAATAACATATTGCAATTGGCCAAGGTGAATACAATATTGTATGGTGACTCCGTCCTATCTTAGGTGAGGTGATAAATAAGTGAAAGATGTAACTATACTTGACGTATTTCCTGTTTATGCCAGTACAAGGAGCCCCTCTCCGGCACTCTTCTCACCACCTGATAGCGCGTCCCGGATATAGTAACCGCCCAGGCACCAGGGAATGCTACCTATATCTAGCCCTTGATCGACCACTGCCTTTTCACTAACGGCAGGTGGCCGAACGAGTCAGATGCCTTTTTGACTCTGCACCCGAGTATATCTGTAAGTAAGGAATGTGAGGATGGTAAGCATGAGGAGACCTTACAGAGAGCCTGTTTACCCGTAATTTGTGGCGCAATGCACCCTGTGGTTTATTTGGTAACATCACCGAGATCCCGCTTTGACCTTCAATAACTTTAGGAGACCATTATACTTTAAGTGTCTCAAATGTTTCCTTTCTCTTTGATGGTTTTATGTGCACACGTAGGTGGCACACTATGTTGCATTAAGCTAGTCTAATGCACATTTTTTGGTTGCTTTCTTTCCTAGGTTCCTTCAGGAGCAGCTTATCGCCCCCCTGATAACTACTGTGGGTACTAATTTTTAACAATTTATTCACGTGCACTTCACTTACTACTGCTTTGGTCCTGAGGAAGCGCAAATGACCTTTTTGGCGACAAATGCGCGAAACATGTTGACTTTACACCTGGGCACAGTGTGCCTCTGGGACAACACCATTTTTATGGGTTTTTATTTCTGGCAAGGGCGTTGCAAAACCCAATCTCTCTTTTGAAGATTCCCCTGCCAGTTTTAATCTTTATGCACGTACTTTCATTTCCCACACAGGACCCACACTCCACACACCCGCATGCATCATCCGGCAATATTAAAAGATCTCCGACAAAGTGACCCTTCGGGGACCCGTGGGGAATTGCAGCGCCGGCCCCACGAGGAGCAACGCCAGATGATGAAGCATGACACCTTTCGGGTGTGTGAGGGCAACAAGAGGCAAGACTTGTTCTTCCTCTTTAGAGTGGGTCCCCTTAACCTAGGATCCTGTTTCTTTTTCCTCTTTCTAAGGCGTACAGGTGACTTAATGCACCTCGCCACAGGAACAGTACCCTTTTTTGGTTTAAAGATATTACATATGGAGCATGGACACTGGACCTTAATTGGCTCCATGGTCCCCCCCCTCTCTTTTTCTTAAATTGTAGCACGGCGGATCAGCCGAGGGACCATACCCCTTTCCTATTCCCTTTCTTTTCTTTTTTTTCAACATTCGAGACATGGTTTTTCCCTAACATGGGTATCACCAGGGTTTCCTCTTGGGCACATGACTTGAGAATAGTTACATCTTTCACTTATTTATCACCTCACCTAAGATAGGACGGAGTCACCAAACAATATTGTATTCACCTTGGCCAATTGCAATATGTTATTATTATTATTTAATTCTTTCATTCAATTGACATCAACACATGATCTATGGCAACAGAGGGGTTGATAATAATTTTTACATATGTACATACTTTTTAGTGGTGAGACTCATGCCTTTACATCAGTGTTACCATCGGGTGTACGCCGGAATCCGCATACTTGACGTATTTCCTGTTTATGCCAGTACAAGGAGCCCCTCTCCGGCACGCCCGTGCGCAGGAGATTAGTTTTCCACCTGGGCGCATGCGTATTAGAGGCCTGCTTTTATGCAAGCACTATTCTCACCACCTGATAGCGCGTCCCGGATATAGTAACCGCCCAGGCACCAGTGAATGCTACCTATATCTAGCCCTTGATCGACCACTGCCTTTTCACTAACGGCAGGTGGCCGAACGAGTCAGATGCCTTTTTGACTCTACACCCGAGTATATCTGTAAGTAAGGAATGTGAGGATGGTAAGCATGAGGAGACCTTACAGAGAGCCTGTTTACCCGTAATTTGTGGCACAATGCACCCTGTGGTTTATTTGGTAACATCACCGAGATCCCGCTTTTGACCTTCAATAACTTTAGGAGACCATTATACTTTAAGTGTCTCAAATGTTTCCTTTCTCTTTTGATGGTTTTATGTGCACACATAGGTGGCACACTATGTTGCATTAAGCTAGTCTAATGCACATTTTTTGGTTGCTTTCTTTCCTAGGTTCCTTCAGGAGCAGCTTATCGCCCGCCCTGATAACTACTGTGGGTACTAATTTTTAACAATTTATTCACGTGCACTTCACTTACTACTACTTTGGTCCTGAAGAAGCGCAAATGACCTTTTTTGGCGACAAATGCGCGAAACATGTTGACTTTACACCTGGGCACAGTGTGCCTCTGGGACAACACCATTTTTATGGGTTTTTATTTCTGGCAAGGGCGTTGCAAAACCCAATCTCTCTTTTTGAAGATTCCCCTGCCAGTTTTAATCTTTATGCACGTACTTTCATTTCCCACATAGGATCCACACACCCGCATGCATCATCCGGCAATATTAAAAGATCTCCGACAAAGTGACCCTTCGGGGGACCCGTGGGGAATTGCAGCGCCGGCCCCACGAGGAGCAACGCCCGATGATGAAGCATGACACCTTTCGGGGTGTGTGAGGGCAACAAGAGGCAAGACTTGTTCTTCCTCTTTAGAGTGGGTCCCCTTTAACCTAGGATCCTGTTTCTTTTTCCTCTTTCTAAGGCGTACAGGTGACTTAATGCACCTCGCCACAGGAACAGTGCCCTTTTTTGGTTTAAAGATATTACATATGGAGCATGGACACTGGACCTTAATTGGCTCCATGGTCCCCCCTCTCTTTTTCTTAAATTGTAGCACGGCGGATCAGCCGAGGGACCATACCCTTTCCTATTCCCTTTCTTTTCTCTTTTTTTCAACATTCGAGACATGGTTTTTCCCTAACATGGGTATCACCAGGGTTTCCTCTTGGGCACATGACTTGGGAATAGTTACATCTTTCACTTATTTATCACCTCACCTAAGATAGGACGGAGTCACCATACAATATTGTATTCACCTTGGCCAATTGCAATATGTTATTATTATTATTTAATTCTTTCATTCAATTGACATCAACACACGATCTATGGCAACAGAGGGGTTGATAATAATTTTTACATATATACATACTTTTTAGTGGTGAGACTCATGCCTTTACATCAGTGTTACCATCGGGTGTACGCCGGAATACGCATACTTGACATATTTCCTGTTTATGCCAGTACAAGGAGCCCCTCTCCGGCACGCCCGTGCGCAGGAGATTAGTTTTCCACCTGGGCGCATGCGTATTAGAGGCCTGCTTTTATGCAAGCACTTTTCTCACCACCTGATAGCGCGTCCCGGATATAGTAACCGCCCAGGCACCAGGGAATGCTACCTATATCTAGCCCTTGATCGACCACTGCCTTTTCACTAACGGCAGGTGGCCGAACGAGTCAGATGCCTTTTTGACTCTACACCCGAGTATATCTGTAAGTAAGGAATGTGAGGATGGTAAGCATGAGGAGACCTTACAGAGAGCCTGTTTACCCGTAATTTGTGGCGCAATGCACCCTGTGGTTTATTTGGTAACATCACTGAGATCCCGCTTTTGACCTTCAATAACTTTAGGAGACCATTATACTTTAAGTGTCTCAAATGTTTCCTTTCTCTTTTGATGGTTTTATGTGCACACGTAGGTGGCACACTATGTTGCATTAAGCTAGTCTAATGCACATTTTTTGGTTGCTTTCTTTCCTAGGTTCCTTCAGGAGCAGCTTATCGCCCCCCTGATAACTACTGTGGGTACTAATTTTTAACAATTTATTCACATGCACTTCACTTACTACTGCTTTGGTCCTAAAGAAGCGCAAATGACCTTTTTGGCGACAAATGCGCGAAACATGTTGACTTTACACCTGGGCACAGTGTGCCTCTGGGACAACACCATTTTTATGGGTTTTTATTTCTGGCAAGGGCGTTGCAAAACCCAATCTCTCTTTTTGAAGATTCCCCTGCCAGTTTTAATCTTTATGCACGTACTTTCATTTCCCACATAGGACCCACACTCCACACACCCGCATGCATCATCCGGCAATATTAAAAGATCTCCGACAAAGTGACCCTTCGGGGGACCCGTGGGGAATTGCAGCGCCGGCCCCACGAGGAGCAACGCCCGATGATGAAGCATGACACCTTTCGGGGTGTGTGAGGGCAACAAGAGGCAAGACTTGTTCTTCCTCTTTAGAGTGGGTCCCCTTTAACCTAGGATCCTGTTTCTTTTTCCTCTTTCTAAGGCGTACAGGTGACTTAATGCACCTCGCCACAGGAACAGTGCCCTTTTTTGGTTTAAAGATATTACATATGGAGCATGGACACTGGACCTTAATTGGCTCCATGGTCCCCCCCCTCTCTTTTTCTTAAACTAGATTAAAATGACCACCCCAAATAAATTTTGAAAATCACATGTATGGTAATGTTGAGTAATAGTTTCAAAAGGGTACGGGTAAATCATTGTTAGGGGTACAGGAATTGATGAATGTAAGGGGATAGTCTTGCATCGGGCCAGAAAGGTAAACACATCGTCCTATGGGATCAAAGTGCACAAATTTAACTGTGAAACAAAGATTAACTTTACCAATATTGTAACTCCAGATATGAGCTGTGGGAGGCAAAATAATTAGTTGGTTCCCACGTGTTTGCAAACAAATGGGTCACACCAGGTGCTATGAGTTATTCTTGGTGTAAAGCTGCATCAATGCCGCGTGTCTCCAAGTATGCTTGTGTTAGTCGGTGTTTTTTGGGGATCCAGAGGCCTCCAATGTTTCACGATTCTAATTTAAGTGTGCATGTCATGTAGGGGGATTGAAAATTCGGGGGGGGCGTGTCAGTGCAATGCTATTCAGCACATTCCAAGTAAGCGTTTGGTAAATTATGTCTATATACAACTAGACAGAGGGGTCGATTCCGATTCGGGCCGGAAATCTCTCCGACCGAGCCGGACCCGGAGAGATTTCCGACCGAATCGGACCCGTGCAGTCCGACCGAACGAGTACGATGCGTCCGTATGTTATCGGACTCGAGTCGGTCGGACTCCCATTGATGTCAATGGGAGCCGGTCGTACAACGCGTACGCGGGCTCCCATTGACTCAATGGGTGCGAGTCGGACAAGGGCGCCCCCTACAGCGGGTACGCGGCGAAGCGACTCGCGCCGTACACGCACAGGTAGGGGGACCCATGGGTCCCCCTGTGTGCGACTCGCGCGGCCACGCGTACAGGGGGTCCGACACGGACCCCCAAAGTACGGCTCCGACAGCTCTTACGAGCCGGAGTGCGCGGCTCGGTCGGACTGCTCGCGGCGCGCATCGTACTTACCCGGCCGGGAAACGTCTCCATTGCGCGGTGCGAGTCGAGTCCGAGCGAGTCGGTCGGAGCGGTTCGAGCCGGGAGCGAGTCGGTCGGAGCGGTCGGGACGCCCGGACGAGTCGGTCGGCGATTTCGCATCGTACTCGCTCGGCCGGACCCGCGTACGGTTCGGTCGGGAAACAGGGCTCCGAATCGGATCCGGTAAAGCCGAATCCGATTCGGAGCCCTACCGGCCGAGATCGGAATCGGCCCCTTAGTAGGGTGTCAAACTGAAGTTCCAGATGCCTCATAGTGTCTTGAAATTCATCCAGAATTTCACCACCAGTCACTCCTTTTGTTCCCTCCTGTGCAGAAGGAAAAGGAGGCAAGATTTGAATCCTTCAATTGCACCTATGTAATTATTTAAGGCACAAATCCAAACACCCCATTCTCTAGAGGGTTCCCCGTGTTCCACTAGAAAAGGAGGCGGGGTTTGATATTTCCTTGCATATTGCAATGGTAGAGGATTGCTCACACTGAAGGTACACGGTAGTAGAATCCTGTAAGATAATATACGTAAGTACAAAATGCTTAAGGAACTTTCTTAGTAATTTGCGATGAGCAGGAGAAAATTATAAACGTTGAGAAAGAAGCAATTCTGGATAAAATATGGTAACGCTCTCACTACAGAGTAAAACTATACACACAATTCAGAAGACAATTGAGTACAAGTAATTCCACTTTAGTTAAATGTTGATCTGCCATAATATTCTGAATGCTAGGAAGAAATTCTAGTGCGCCATGACGAAAAACAGAAGAGAAAAGAAGAAGTACCTGGAATTTACCTCCTAGGGTTTGACACGTAGTGAATCCCTTTCACAAGTACATGGGGTGATTAACAAGCCTTGAATTCGTGGGCATTAAAAACAACAATGATACCTGCTCCCTGTTCTTTGTTGAGATGTCTCAAAGCGCCCACCCACAACCAGATGTCAATAGCAGAGAAGAAGGAGAAAACGTGAGTTATGCGAGAAAGAAGCAGCACTTGCTGTACGTCATGCTGACAGGTAAAAACCCCTACAGCAGAGTAGCACATGCGCAGGAGGCACCAGAGGGTGGGCTGACAGTAGGAAGGACCGCACGTCGGGCAAAAAGGAGGTGGGCCTACTTCCAATCACTGCAATCTGCACCTGGTCCTCACCGACAAATGAATCTCCACAGCAGAGTGGCACATAAGTAGGAGGCACAGAAGGTGGACTGACAGGAGGAAGAGATGTAGGCCAGGCAAAAAGGAGGCGAACCTGCCTTCCAATCCGATGAGGCTCCACACATAGCATGCACAATCGCACAATCTCACACAGCACTAGAGGCGTCATCAACTCTCCGTCACTGAAATGCAACAATTCTCCCTCTGAGGAGTCGACAAGTCTTCACAGAATGCAGGCATAACCTTATACGGCACCCAAGCACAGTACCAGTTCTTCGTCACAGAAATCCGATGATTCTCCACCAGACACTGCAAAGGAGAATGCACAATTTACTCTCTGACACAATTCTGTTGGAAAGTTGTTAAGTCCAACCTGAAGAGATGAATGCCAAATTTGCCTCGCTGTCCTGTCAACAATGGCTGCTAGCATGGAAACAATGTAAGGAAAGGACAACGTAGGTGGGGGTCAGGAAGCTTCTCATCGCCAATATTATGTGGAGGCGAATAAAATAAGGAGCCAAATGCAAAGAAAGCATAGTTTGTTTCTGACTCAAGAAGACCTCCTCAAAAGCTCTTCACTGTGCAGTTTTCCAATCTCTGGTCTCTAACGGTCACTCATGCATCACAAGCAGTCAAGCGACATCAAATGATGTCAAAATGCAGTCAAAGCAAGTTTGAACAACATAAGTGAAGCAGACACCCACAAAAGAATCCTGTTTTTTTTAACAGGAACATGAAAAGCACAGCTTGGACACTGTTCATAAAATAAAGGCTAGGTTATGGGAGTGTCTAAATACTACTTTGGGTCAAGGTCACACACTCAGCTACCACAATGAAACTGCATCTGAAAGTTGTAGTCCACATTCATCCTGTAATGGTAGCTCTCTACCAACATCCATTACTTGCAGATGTTACAGCAGAGTAGTCAATACTTATATGTATATGCCCTTCTACAAATGTTGTGGTCTCTGAATCAAAATATTGGCGTCATTTGTTCTCAGTTCTCTCCAGGTTTCAGTGAGCACACATGCATTGTACCTCAGTTAACACCTACTCAAGTGCCCATGGGAAAGTGTAAATCCCACATCTCTTTTACTTGGATCTGGTAATTTACAAGGAATCAATCACACCCCCTCATCATTCCCTGTCACTAGCAACTCGGAGACTAGTTTCTCTCTGGTTCGTGTAGAGGACCACAACCTATACTTCTGGTTTTTGCAGACTTCTGTCTGCCCATTATTCGTCTTCCAGGTGCCTCATGCTGTGGAGGGAGAGGTGGAGGCAACGTTCAGTGTAGGACACACATTCTGCCCCCCACCTCATTGATGTCTGGCTAGGCACAGATGCCCATCATGAGACTGATACTGGCATAGCTAAATCAGGTGATTCTATAAAGACATGCTGATGTATGCATATATAAAGCTTTTGGTATATGCTCTTTTCCCTCAACAACCACATGTACTGGTGAAGTAGGCAGATGTCTGTCAGCAGCCTGCTTGTAGATGGGCACAGGAACATATGCCTAATAATGTCCTATTCATGTAGGAGCTTTTTGTGAGCCCCCTGCGTTGGCGTAGAATCACTTTTGTGATGCTCCGGCGGCACAGATTACAAAATCATATCTATGACAGCATGCACAGCCACTATGTGTGGCTTTGGAAGGCCGCATAGATATGGAGTAAGGCAAGGTAGCGCAAATTGCTGTGTTGTCTTACCCTGCGATCGGGAGGCATTCCATGGGAATTGCGGTGGGTTTTCCCATGCAACACCAATGGATTATGACACTGCCCCAGATTTACAAGTTCAGGTAAACCTGGGGAAGCCCCAAATCCTTACTCCTCCCAAGGTGAGGCGTAACAAGGAGAAATATAATTATTTCTCCTCGTTATTTCCTCTTTCTATGTGTGCTGCATTCTGCAGCACACACAGAAAGAGGAAACGCCTTTTTGGATTGTTTTGTGCAGGAAGATGCCCCGCCCTGCACAAAAATAATCCTGCTGACAACACAGGCACCCTTGCACCATGGCTCAAAGGTGCATGAATTGGCACTAGGCTGCCGAAACGACATCAGAGCAGGGGGAAAGGACAGGAATGAACCTTATTGCATAAATGCATTCCTGCCCTTTCACTTTGGCGTGAGGCAGTGCACAAGAAGACTTGCTGCGCTGCCCTACACCAAAGCCCCATAAATGAGGGGCTTAGTCTTAAAATTGGGCTACAAGGTAAGGTCAGTTGGTGGGCATTTCTTGGTCATTTCTCATTCCAGTCAAGGCTACCATTCACTTCACTGCTAGAATTATCCAAGATGATTTTCAACCATATCCTTCCGGTCCTGAGAGACTTACATTGGCTACCAACAGAGGCTAGGATCAAATTTAAAATATGCTGCCTAATGTTCATATAAGACACTACAGGGTAGATTTTCAAACATTTTGCACTGGGTTAGCATCACAAAAGTGATGCTAACCAGCATAAACTTTTTTGGGGAGTTTACTTTCCAGCATAAAACTTGTTTTGCACTGGAAAGCACCCTAAAAGTAGCGCAAAGCACTGCTGTGCGTTACTTAGCACCAAGAGGGTGTTACGTGGGTGGTACATGGGAGTTCCCATGCAACCACCCATGCCTTTTGACACAAAACCCTATCTACAAACATTTGTAAGCAGGGTTTAGTGCCAAAAGTTAATGCCACCTCAAAGGAGGCACTAACAGAAGAAATGTTTTTATTTCACCTTTTTTTTCCGAGTTTGCATGTGTGCTGCACTGTGCAGCACACCCGCAAAGTGGGAAAAGCATTAAAACTTGTAAGGGCATGGTATTTTGTACAGGAAAGGTACCCTTCCTGTACAAAACCTATCCTAGATTCACGCACACACTCTAGCCTTATGGCGCTAATGTGTGTGCGTGGTGCTCAACAGCTGAAATCAGCGCCAGCGCTAGGAAGAGGGGAGGAGAGAACCATATCTCTGAAGATATGGTGCTTTCCGGCTCCCTCCCTGTCACGCAACACTGCACACTTGGGGTGCTGCGCTGTTGCGTGTATGTTTTGAAAATTTCCCCTTAATTCTGAAAATGTCCTTACCGGACCAAACTTTTTAACATCTGCAGCAGAAAATGAGGCATCAGAAGAGAACACTGACTGAATCTGGAATCCCTGAAATTCAAAACATCTCCAGCCAAGAAGTAATTCTTTACTTGTGCTGCAAATAACTTGTGGAACTCCATCTCTTCTTGACCAAGAAACCAACTAAATCTTTTTTCAAAGCTGATCAAAACTCACTGCATCTACTTTTATCTAATTTAATTGTTGATCCCGAAAGATCTGCCATCCTCAGTTCTCCTTACCTTTATTCATCTGTTTGCTTTTTTTCCATCAGGTTGGGAATGTAATATTTCTTGTCCTTGAAAAGTGTGCTTATACCTATACGTTGCAGCAGTTCTGTGCAAAAATGTTAAATAATTGAATAAGTGCAGCAAGTGGGCATCCATGTTCATGACTGCCTTCTTTATGCAGTATCTAACTATTAAAATTTTGGGCTATGCAGAGCAGTGTACAGGATCAAAGACAAGCATACATTCAACACAAGACAACAACTGATAGGATAAGTGGCTGGGTTTGCAGTTTTGCAGAAATGGCTGTGGTGCAAGAGAGTGCTGGGTATTTTCACTCATTTGTGAAGTTAGGAAGCAGAAGCTGAGCTAGAGTGAAAGCAGAGCTGCTTCTAATGTGGATCTTTCCTTCTATCCAATGGAATGAGTTACTCCGGATCACCCCTCTCCCCCAGACCGGCGTGCAGCATCAACATAGTTAAAAGGAAGGGTGGATGGTGGGTGAATGAATAGATTAAAAGGTGAAATGATAAATGGAAAGGTGAAAGGATGGACAGAAGGGGTACAAAGAAGGGTGACTGGATGGATTATTGATAGATGGATGAAATAGCGAAGGGAGCTTTTTTGAGGAGGATTGGGCTTGCTCACTTGGTGCGATTAATTATACAGCTCAAAGTGGGGAGTATCTTAATTTTCAGGATACTCCCATGGATGGAGATGAAAGGGGAAAGGGTTCCAAAAGGTGGAGCCTTGTGTAAGAAGAATTCTTCTCTCCAAAATGTGTGTGTCTAATATGGTAAACGCGCATTTTGTTTTCAGAAGCTAGGGCCATATTTATGAAATTTGTGGTGCAGCGCAGCAAGTCACCTTGCTGCGCTGGCCTGCATCACAGGGAAAGAGCAGGAATGTGCTGTGTTTATCCAATACGGTGCATTCTTGTCTTTTCCCCCTGTGCTGGTGCCGCTTTGGCAGTCTAGCGCCAACGCAGGCACCCTTGCACCATGGTGCAAGGGTGCTTGTGTTGTAGGCAGGATTGTTTTTGTGCAGGAAGGGGCACCTTCCTGCAGAAAAACAAAACAATCCTGAGAGGCTTTGCCCTCTTTCTATATGTGCTGCAGAATGCAGCACACATAGAAGAGGAAACAATGAGGAGAAATAAAGATATTTCTTCTCGTTATGCCTTTCCTGGGGAGGCATATCTTTTTGGCACATTCCCAGGTTGACAAGTCCTTGGAAATCTAGGAATGAATCCAAAATCATGGGAGTTGCATGGGAACACCCACTGCAATGACCATGGAACGCCTCCCTTGCACAGAGTAGGGCAATTCAGTGATTTGTGCTGTGTTGATTCACTCGGGGTTTTTAAAACCATGCAAAGCCACACAAAGCGGCTTTGCGTGGCTTCATAAATTTGACTTAGAGGTTTGTGTCACACATGTACCACGTTGTGTGGTGCAAGCATGACGCAAAGCTCTCATAGAAATGCCCCCTAGTCTTTTGTTATGTGGCAGGCTGAAAACATTGTACTTATCAGGAGCACAACTATGGATAGTTCAATTAATGTAGTAAACTATTAACCCACATGTACGTTTTATTACAGAGATAAAGATAAAAAATCTTAAGCCTTCAGTTAGTACCCTGGTGGTGTGGAAAAAAACGCTTTCGATCAAATTCATACTGAGTGGCTTTAGTCCACATATTTTGTATAATTTTATATCTTTGCAAAGAAATTCCGGGCCTATGCCAGCTTCCTTCAGTGTTTGGAACAAGTATCCCCATTCGACCTGGTCGAAAGCCTTTTTGCGTCTAGGGATAACAGTATTTTATCATTCATGTCATCTGTCACCTTCCAAAGTACATTTGCCTTTGGCCTCATGTGGTTTCTGACCCTACCACAGAGATTCACTGTGGGGGTCACATGTCCCAGATCTTTACCAAATGGAGAGGGACGAGCCAGGATTGGCCCATCTCTCCCCTCCTTTTCTTGTTAGCCATAGAGGCGCTTGCAGCAGCCATTTAGCAATGTGAACAGGTAAAAGGCAAAGAGACGGCAGGCTGGCCAAACCAAGCTCCTGCTCTTTGCGGATGATATTCTTCTCCTCCTTAACGTCCCAGACGATTCGGTCACATTAAATGTCTCTCATAGTCTTTTCCGTCTTTTCTGGGTACAAAATCAACTGGTTAGAAAGCAGAGTTCTCATTGTGACGAGGTGTCCTACTCGACATCCACTCATGAATAAGGCTTCTGCTGGAAGCCCTTTGAGCTGAAATACCTGGGCATCCAGGTTAGCAAAGGGCTGGAGGACATGGTATCAGTGTATCTGAACCCACTGATCGCTCAAATGGACAGTGACTTCCTGCGATGGTCCTCATTATATCTTTCCCTATGGGGTCGAGTTGAGGTTATGAAAATAGTAACAGCTCCAAAGTTTAATTACATCATCTGTATGATCCCACTTATGAGCCCCAAAAAGACTCTACAAACACTAAATAAACACATTAAAAACTTCATCTGGGCAGGCAGGAAACCCAGGCTCAAACCTATAAAACTCTATTCCGACATGAGAGCAGGTGGACTGCGACTGTCGGACATGTACGTAAGCTACCTCGCCCACCACACCTCGTTGCTGGGATATTTCCTGACCCTTGGTGAGGAAAGCCCCACATGGGTGTCGGTAGAACGAGCTGAGGCGCAAGGCCTACGTGGTCTAGGCATATTATACAGTGCTCAAGCTTTCTCCTCTTCCATGTACAAAACCACAGTGTCAGTGATGTGGTCTGTCTGGAGGGATGCCCATAAACTTCTAGGCATGAATGGATTCCTTCACTTGGTCAGCTCTGATATGGTCGAATGCTGCTCTCCAGATAGGACGTCCCAAGTTCAATTGGCCACAATGGAGGGAGGTGGGAATCAACATGATTAATGACCCATACAAAGGTACTGAGTTCAAGTCCTTTGAAACCTTGTGTACAGAATTTACTCCGACGATGCTGCAGTATTGACATTATCATCAACTGAGACACTGCTTGGAAAGGAAACTAGGTTCAAACCCATCCATCCTTCCTGAGTCGCCCCTACACAAAAACATACACTCATGAGGGACTCCTAGAGGTGCAATCTCCAACCTCTACCAGACACTCATAGATTCCCTACACTCGAACAACACTAGACAGGAGACCAGGACACATTGGCAGGTCAGACTAAATGTGGGCTATATGGGCGGAGACTGTACAGATCAATTAAACCATCATGATCAAACCCTGATGGAGGCCCGGTTGAAGTACACTTACTTAAAGATGCTGCATGACTGGTATTGGACCCCATATAAACTGAGAAAAGCCTGTCTCTAGTCACATGTCAGCTCTTGGAGATGTATGAAGCCTGAATGTGACCTGCTACATATTCTATGGTTCTGCCCTTATATGATTCAGTACTAGATGGCCGTATGGTACACACTACATAACACCAGCCTCTACAATTTTACTTAATCAGCCAAACTAGCCATTGTACATGACCTTTCAGATGTAGATTGACAGTACCTCTTACTGGAGATGATGGATAAAACTCTGTATCTTAAGACACTGGCACTTGCCGACTGTACCCACACATTAAGTACAGGGTAAACTCCCAGTTTGATGATGTGTATGTAGTATTTCTTGATGTGAAGTTCCATGATACCGCACCTATGCATTAATGTGTTAATGTATTTGCAAATGTATTGCTTTATTCTTTAACACTGTAATAAGATGTGATGTGCTTTATACTTTTGAATCTGCACCCAGACTTATTAGACCAGACTGTTGAGTCTGTCCTGTTATATCGAAAACCAATAAAAAGAAATAAAATAAAAAGTTTATATTAACTAAAGCCTGGCAATGTCATTTTGCAGTGTGCGCGTTGCGCGTTGTCGTGGATTGTTTTCCAGTGTAGTTCACATTGTCTGATAGTGTAAATATGTACTTTCTAATTCAACTACATGTTCTTAAGACTTTTGGTTGTCCTGAGTCACAATTCATCTTATATTTGTGCAAGAAATATTTCATAAAACGTTTTCCCAAAAATGTTTTTTGCAAAAATATATGAACCCTAAATTCACAAATTCTACAACTCTCCAGAGTGTAAATTCTGTTATAGAAAGGATAAAATTGTTACTTCAAAAACATGTTTAATTATAAACATATCGGAAATACAAGAAATATTTAGCTTGCAATCTTACAAAACAAATCGCATCATACATTTTATATCCTCATATCATATATTCGTTGTTACATTTCACCAGGGCCGGCTTTAGGACGATGCGACCCATACAGCTCCATCTGGCTGACCTGGGCGACGGGCGCTTCTTAAAAATAACATATAGCTTAAAAGCATGTCCTACGGCGATCTGTGAGTACCTAGCAGTTTTCAGGCAACAATAAAAATGTCAAAATAACTCTGGTGATTAATGTTCCGTCTGGAGAGAGATGTTTGTCTAGTGGCAGTTTTGACTCATCCTACCGTGGTGCAGAGGGTTAATGTGCCTGCTGCAAAGAACGTGTACCATGTGGAACAAAGAACTGAGTGTCAGTGAACTATGTAGCGCTATAAAAAATGAAATGCATGTCACAGAGGGGCTATGGAGTGATGAAGGGCACTGTTGGAGGGTGATAGTGAGGGACTCTGTGGAGGCAGAAGTAATTGGAGAGCACCACAAAGGGCTGTTGCACCAGGCGCCACCAGTGCTTGTGCCGGCCCTGCACTTCACTTTCACATTTCTCATGCTACAGTCTAGAACCACAATATTAATATTTGATAACCATCTTGTTCAATCCTCACACGAGTACAGGGGAAATCTCCTTTTACCACTTCTGAAAAAGACACAGTGGGTGTAGACGTGTACCAAATCCAATGTGTATTGAGCAGAAACAGTTCTCAAAACAACATAAGGTGACTGAAGGTAGCCAAATGTCACTAGCAGATGAAGATGAACTAGAGAGGGAATGTTACTATTACTGTATTATCAAGCCATCCTCTCAATCCCTTTGAGTAAATTAATTCATAGGGGTCTATTTACTAAGATTTAACGCTGTGCTTGCGTCACAAAAGTGATGCAAAACTACGCAAAATCTTTTTCACCAATTTGCTTTCCAGCTTAAAATCTGTTTTACTCAGGAAAACCATTTGGAAGTAACGCAAAGCAGCGCATAGCGCTGCTTGGCATTAATTAGCACCAAACTGGTAAATCTGGCCCGTAGTGTCTAAACTTTGTCTGATTTTTTTGTCTGGTATGTCCTGCTGGGGCATGGCCATGCCTGATTTGCTTTTGAATGTCTTCCTAAATAAAGGCAGAGGCGTGTTAAAGCAATGGAATGGGATACACAGAGTAGTTACCTACAATTCAGACCGATTACAGCATTTTCATGTTTTCAGGGATATGTAGGATCAAAGACGGCTTAGCATTTCACTAACATGGTTTGCTAAAGTCAGAACTCAGAGAGAAAATGGCGTGGCTTCGGCGCCGTTGAAGATTACCTTTACGTGAGGCTCCACGGCAGACTGGGGGAACAGGAAGTCTCCAAGCGACTCACTCCATTTTACCGCTTCCAAAATGAACCTCTTGTGGACATGAGAGGCTCCTGCTCACCTTGAAGTCAAGAGGAGTGTCCAGGGTGAGAGAGAACTGACTCATTTCTTCTTTTTCTGTCCGGCACATTTCCTTCATGGGTCTCGCGACCACCATTTTGTTTTTTCACCACTTTGCCGCCTTGGGCGCTCCTCTCCTCACCGCTCCAAACAGCTCATAAGGTGACGCTTGTTTATAGCGTTTACATGTTTTTTCCTTGCTGCTCAGTGCCACATGAATGTTTATCTAAAAGGATTTTCCAATGACATTATATTTTTCCTTCTACAAGTTGCAAATGGGTTTCCTCAGATGACTGTATATTTTTATTTTTAAATCTTTTCTGTTTTCTCTCAAATCTCCTTTTCATTCTTCTTGTGGTCTTTACTACTGGTTGAAGAATGGTCTTTTCAGTGGATTTTTCATTGGATTCTTTGAAATTTGATCTACTAAGTCAATTCATTGTTTGTGCCTCCATCAAATTCATTCACAGGAGTGTTACTGGTACTACATTGTTTATGGCAAAAATAAGATCTACTCGACGCAGTGTTGAAGGTCCTCCTGACTCTACATCATTGGCAGACTATAACCCTTCCAGTTTTCTTCAGGATAATATGGTAGAGTCAGAGCAAAGTGCATCATCCTATCCCGTAGGTATTGCATCAACTAACACTCCTTGTCATACTTCTAAGCCCGTGCCTAAGTTGCCCTCCACTTCGGCACTTTCATCAGATAAACAAGTTAAAAAGGATCCACCTTCTCCTGCTATATCTCCACCACATATATCTATGGAGTTAATTCTTGAGATACGTGCACTCAAACCATACATGGAGGAAACAAACGTTCGCCTTCAAAATCTCGATGACAAATGGTCCAATATGGGACACAAAATTAATCAAATAGAGAACCGAGTAGACTCTGTTCAAACCGTTTTGAACCAGGTACCTTCTATCCATATGGAGATCTCACAACTTAAGCAGCAAGTGGAAAACATTGAGAATCGCAACAGACATAACAACTTGCGTATTTATGGTCTAGCGGAAGGTCTTGAAGGCCCTAATCCTCTCTCCTTTTTTCAATCCTTTCTTCCAAAAATTCTTGGTTTTCCTGAAATTCCAACATTGAACATCCAAAGAGCGCATCATCTGGGTCATATCCCACCAACAACATCTTTGTCAAATAAACCAAGAGGCGTTATTCTGTATTTTTTGGAATACACTGATTTAATTAAAGTTTTACAGGCAGCAAAACTTAAAGGCAAAATTTCTTGGCAGGAATCTGCTCTTTTCTTTTCTCAAGACTATGCTAAGGCAACAGCGGATAGGAGGAAGACATTTTTGGACATGAGACCTGCGCTTCGGAGTTTGAATGCCAGATATGGTCTTTTCCATCCTTGCCTCTTTAAGGTGACTTATAAAAATAAAACTACGAACTATGAGGATCCTCATCTTCTAGAGCAGTGCCTGGATAATTGTAAAGAAGAGGAAATGGAAGTTGCTTCTTTATCTACTACTTGATTGTTTGGTTAAAATTGTCTTTAAATATATTTTTCTTCTCCGCTCGTGTTTTACTACTGTTTTATTGCATTTCTTTATAACCTATTTTCTTTCTTTCACGATAGGTGTGGTCTTCATGGTCCCTCATTGTGTGATTTTTATTCCATCTGGATGATGCCTTCTCTTCCCATTTTCATCCTGGAGTTTCCCGGTTGGTTGTGACGTTTTCCTTATGTGGCTCCACCACCCCCGTTTTCATTGTATGTCTTTGGTATGTCTTTTTGTTTATTCCTTACATTTTTTCTGCCCTGGTCTTTTCCATTTTCTTTTTCCAATTCTATACTCTTCTTATGACTTTCTTCCTGGATTTTCCATATATATATATATATATATATATATATATATATATATATATATATATATATATATATATATATATATATATATATATATATATATATATATATATATATATATATATATATATATTCCACCTCTCTCTTTTTTTCTTTCTTTTTTTCTTTTGCTTTTCCCCTTTTCTCTTTATTTGCTAATTATCTCTTCTTATTTCATACACACGCTTTTCTCTCATATACTATCCATTTCTACTGTTATCTTTCTGTTTCTTCTTTGCTAAATCTTATTACTTATATGATATTAATGCATTTTGCTAATTGTTGTTATTTGCATAAAGTTTTAGACTTGTTATTGAGTATATAGATGGCTTTAAGATTTATATCTTGGAATGTTAAAGGTTTAGGATCACCTATAAAACGTCAAAGGGTTTTTATCACATGTTTCTGGTCTGAAAGGTGACATTGTTTTATTACAAGAAATTCATATAACTCAGAAGGAAATTTCTAGACTCAAATGTCAATGGGTTGGTCATATTTTTGCTTCTCCTGGTTCGGGGAAACGTAATGGTGTAGCCATTCTTTGTCACAAGCACTTAGATATTCAAATTATAGGTCAAGCTGCTGATACTGAAGGTAGATAGGTTTCCGCTTCTATATTAGTCAATAAAATACCTATGACTGTGTTTAATTTATATGGTCCTACTAATCCTGATAAATTGTTCTGGCCCCAGGTTTTATCTAAATTAATGACGTATAGTGATGATTATCTATTAGTTGGTGAAGACTGTAACATGGTTTTTGACCCCCTTATTGATAGACGTTCTAAATCTAAATTTATTCCTTCGCATGCACATTCTCAATTTAAATCTGCTATACATCAAAGATCTCTTGTTGATGCCTGGAGACTATGTAACCCCACTCTTCAAGAATATACTTTTTTCTCTCCTGTTTATTTATCTCAATCTCGAATTGATTACTTGTTTATTTCTAAAGCTCTTACACAACATGTATCTCATTCTGATATAGGTTCCATTTTAATTTCAGACCATGCTCCTGTCTCATTTGACTTGGACTTATTTCCACCTATTGAGGGAATTAGGAGATGGAGATTCAACAATTCCCTTCTTTTGGATCCTAATTTAACCCATGGTTTTCACAAATTTGCAGTCACATTTTTTCTAGAAAATGAAACCCAGATAGTTCTCCTCAAATTATTTGGGATACCTTTAAAGCTGCCTCTAGAGATTTCATTATTTCTTTTGTAGCCCAGAAAAAGAAATCCTCTTCTAAGGCTACACAATTACTTAACTCACATATCAAACAATTAGAGCACTCTTTTTATTCTACAAATTCTAAATCTGGCCTTAAAGAACTTATTAAAGCCAAATTTTGCTTTTAATAAACTTTCCACTGAAATCGCTAATTCGTATTTGCTTAAATCCAGTGCTAAATACAATGGCAATCAGAATAAAGCAGGGAAGCTTCTTGCTAATTATTTTAAGATTAAAAAGACCGTACCAAGATTGATTCACTTCTAACTTCTACAAATATTACTGTGCATAAAAATGAACATATTCTCTTAGAATTCACTAAGTTCTTTCAAAATCTTTATACTCCTGAATCTCAACCTCGTCAAGAAGATAGTCTTCAATACTTATCCTCCATTGCTCCTCCCTCTTCTCTCAATGTGGATTTTCTCCATTAGATGATGACATTCAGATTAGTGATATTCTTTCGGCTATTCATGCTATAAAAAAAGGAAAGTCTCCAGGATCTGATGGGTTCTCTGCACATTTCTCTAAAATTCTTATTTCTATACTACATCAATTATTTCTTTACTTTATCTCTACCCAGAAATCTGATGGGTCTTTTCAAGAGGCTTTAATATGTCGTCTCCCTAAAGAAAATAAGGATCAAACCTTGTGCAAAAACTATAGGAACATTTCTTAAATCAATTTGGAATATAAAATATTTGCGAAAATACTTGCCCTTCGTTTGGATTCTTTATTACCTCACTTGATTGGGAAGGAGCAATGTGGTTTCATTAAGGGTAGACATTTATCTGATAATACTAGATTATTTTTCAATGTCCTAAGTAAATCTAAGACGTATAAATATTCATTGGCAGCAGTTTCGTTAGAAGCTGAGAAAGCTTTCGATAGAGTTAGTTGGCCTTTTAGTTTCACCACTCTTTCTTGGTTTGGTTTTGGTTCAAAATTTATTAATTATGTTTCTCTATTATATTCTTCTCCCAAATCCTCTATTTTAGCTAATGGACTTGTGTGTCCATCATTTTCCCTTCATAGAGGTGTCAGAACAGGTTGCCCCCTATCTCTTTTATTGTTTATTCTTGCCCTAGAACCCCTTTTAATAAAAATTTGGCTGAACACAGATATTATAGGTTTTCTCTATGGTGACAAACATTTAAAACTTTCAGTCTATGTGGACGACATCTTACTTTTTATCTCACAACCGCAAACTTCCTTACCAGCATTTTTGACAGAAGTAGATAATTTTGCTTTCATCTCAGGCTATAAACTAAATGCAGATAAGCGTGAAATCCTTCCTTTAAATAAATTATGTTTTCATGCCGATTTCACCTTTATACTGGAACTCAGATAAAATTAAATATCTTTGAATATGGCTCAATGTTTCTATTAAAGAAACTGTCACTTTAAATCTGAACGCGTTACAATCAATATTAATTTCGTCTACATCTCAATGGCATCCCTTATATTTATCATGGTGGGGTCATTTAGATACTATGAAAATGATGTTAGTTCCTATAATATTGTTCTGTTTATCTAACATTCCGATCAATATTCCTAGCTCTCATTATAAGAAATTATAAAATACGTTATCTAAGTTTTTATAGCATAATAAAAATGCTAGAATGTCTATCTGTAAACTCAAAAGACCTAAGCATATGGGTGGGGTTAACTTTCTGGATTTTCATTCTTACCATACTGCTTTCTTTCTTAAACAATCTTCGTTTCTATTATCAGAAAATGATTCTATAACCTACCCTTTGTGGGTAAATCTTGAAAAATCTTACTTTCATCCTTTCTCTTTTGAGGAGTATATCTCCCTTTCTCATACTCCCTTAACATTATCTTTTCCTATTCTTAAGAATGATCGTAAAATCTACCAGTCACTTTTCATATCTTCTCAAGGTGAGAAAACGCAGTTTTGAAATCCATCAATTTAGTATAATAAACATATTAAGATCAATAACAAATCTGTTTTTGGAAAGATTGGTTAGCCAACGAACTTAGATGGACTCATCAACTTTTTCAAGATGGTGTTCAGTAGCTCGCTCTAGTTTTCTTTTTCCTCCTCATATCAATCCAAGTACTTATCCTTAATTGCAGTGGTTCAATTCTCTTATAATCAATTATCCTCTAATCTCTCACTCAATCCCTCACCACCTGATATAAAGTCGATTTTGAATAATTCTCCTTCTTCATCTCAAATTTATAAACACTTAACTTCCTTTTCCATTATTCGAGATAAGTCAGAGGTGGAATGTTATTGGGAGTCTGATTTGCAAACTTAGGGGCTCATTACGATGGCGGACGGAAAAGCATTCTGACCGCCGCGCTAGCAGGAAAGTTCCGCCCGCAGGTACCGCGGCATAACCGCCGGCCAGATTAGGATGCACCGCCAGAAACACCCTACCGCGGCGGTCAGATTTCAGGATTCAGCGGCGGAAAAGCTGATAATCCGTCCGCGGCGGTCGGACCTGCTGCGGAAAGGCCAAAGACCGCCGTTTCCCCAGCGGACAGGAACACATGGAGCTATCTGCAGTATTGCCACCGCCATCCTCGATTGCCCGGATTCTCTGCAGCGGTGTGGTGGGCTGTTTGTGACATCGTAATACAACTGGCGGTCGTAACCGCATTCCGCACGGCGGTCCCTCCCTTTTGGCTCCATCCGCCACCGCTGCGGAAGGGGATTCCTGGCGGTTCCCGAAACACCGCAGCGGACGGGAAATGGGCTATCTTTGCCCATCGTAATACGGCGGACGCAATGACCGCCGATGGAGTGCGGAAAAGGGCATTTTCCGCCACCGCCAGCACCGCGGATGTGCTACCGCCTGCCATCGTAATCAGCCCCTTATTTTCCATTTCCAGTATGGAATAAAATCTGGACTAAAATAAGGAAATCTTGGGGCGTGGCTTGGCAAGCCAGCATGGCGGACGTGTGCTGAGCGAGCTCCGTCCAGCCCGCCATACATCCTACAATTATCCTGACTCCCCGATGCTCAAGTGACCGCTACGACGACTCTGCAGCTTTGGGAAATCCGCAGTGTCGCCCTGTGTAGTTTTGAGGCGCCAACGGGAATCTGTGGAGGAGCAATTGAACCTCGGCCGGTGCGGGGCCTCGAGGGGGCGCGGCCCAGCTGCCGGCAGTGAAGCCGAGACGTCGCGTTCGAGACTGCCGGAGGACGCCGGAGTGAAAGGGGCGGCCTCGATGCCGTGTACCGGCATGGGAGCAGAATTGTCGGAAGGGCAGAGACAGCTGGCGGAGGGTCGATCATCGCTCCGCGTCGCGGTCTGAGGCAGAGTCTGGTTGGGAGGCTCGGCGGGTGGATCGGGCCGCAAAGGTGAGGCGTGGCGCTGGGGAGCGGGAGCTGCGGTCCGAGAGCAGGTCTCCTGGCCCGTGGGGTGCGCTCCCTCCATACTGCTCCGGCGGTGATAGCCTCGGCGGCGGTTGGGACCGGCAGCGTTGGCGGCCCGTGGACTTGTGCGGCCTGGCCTGATCTCCTTGATGTTCCCCTCCCCCACGGTCTGCGTTACAGGGGGAGATCGGCGGCACTATCGGGCCGTGGGAAGGGTGGCTGAGCGGGCAGTGAGGAGCCAGAGAGACTGTTGAGGGGCCTTTGGACCCTCCCGGGGGCCCCAGTGGAAGTGAGCCCTCTCTCTCCCCTTTAATTCCTCCCGGGCCTTGGGGAGTGCTCATCTTGGCCGATCGGACCGCGTGGGCGCCACTTGGGTCCCTGAGGCTGGTGGCTTCAGGTGCACGCCAAGGGGGGTGTGCAACGTGGGAGAGAGTACCCCGCGGAGGCTGCGGACCTGGGGGACTGCGGGTGTGTGGGGGCCTTCATACTGACCCAGGGCACCGCCGAGTCGGCGGTCGGTCGGACCGCGCGAGTGCTGCTGAGGGCCTCTGCCGGGGTCTAGCACAGTGTGGCCCCTGGGGCGGCTCGTTGGCCCTGGTCCCGGGGCAGCTCCTCACGGGCTCCTATTCGGCGGTCGGGTCGGACCACGGGTGCTTTCCGCTCTCGCGGCCCCCCCCCCGGTTCCTTCCGGGCCTGCTGGGGAGTCCGGAGGGCAGCCATGACGAGGGACAAGGGTGGCAATGGCCCGGCCAAGCAGGGCCCCATAGATAAATTCACTGGTCCGGGAGCGGCGGCTGGGGCTTCCGGAGGTCAATCGGGGGCTCTGCCGGATAATGCAGCACTCATGGCTGCTATCACCCAATCCAGGGACATGTTGGATGCCAAAATTGGGGCAGTTGGGTCAGACGTCATGCTGTTGCGGCAAGATTTGCGCAACGCGGTGTCACGCATCACCGAAGCTGAGACCCGTATCTCTGGAGTGGAGGACGATGTTATTTCACTTAAGCAGAAGGTGGCTGCTATGGAATCTGCTCAAAAGGGGCTTGCGCTGCGAGTGGAGGATGCGGAGGGACGGGCCCGACGCAATAATCTCCGTTTTGTTGGGTTTCCAGAGGGTTGTGAGGAGGGCAACATGGAACGCTTTCTTACGCAGTGGCTGGAGAGCTGGCTTCCCCCGGAGGCCATGTCCCGTTGCTTTGTTGTGGAGTGGGCTCATAGGGCGCTCATGCAGAAACCCCCGCCGGGGGCTCGCCCGCGGCCAGTTATAGCGAAGCTCCTGAATTATGTTGATCGCGACGCAATACTGAAGCAGGCCCGGGCCAAGGAACCCCTGCTCTATGACAATGTGCGCATTCTTATTTTCCCTGATTACACGCGGCAGGTGCAGCAACAGCGACAATCGTTCATGGCAGCGAAGGCCCGCCTGAGGGACCTTAAGCTTCCCTATGCCCTCCTGTTCCCTGCCCGGCTGCGGGTGGTGTATCGCTCCCACACTCACTTCTTCGACACCCCGGAAGAGGTCTTCAAATGGACAGATGAAACCGTGCGGGTGAGGGCACACACACCGCCTGGGAGAGAGTCGGACTCCTCATCGAACGAGATGTCCCGGAGGGGCCCTAGGGGGCAGCAGCAGAAGGGCAACAGACGGTCACGGTCCCGGCGGCGCTCCTTGTCCTGTGGCGCCTCCTCCCGGGGGGGCCCCTCTTCTGGGCGACAGACTTTGGAAAACTAATTAATGGGCCCGCAAAGAGCTGCAGAGTCATAAACTGATAAATGTTCATCGGAGGAGCCCTGGTGTGGGCTGGTTTCTCTGTCAGGCTCGTGCTGGCGGGGGACATGCCCAGAGGACATGGGCTGTAAGTTGGGGATCCATTGGTCGGGGCGGCCCCCGTCCCCCTGTTGGGGATCGAGGGCCAGCCCCGCCACGACAGATGCTTCAGTGTTTTTGAGGTATGGGGTGAGGGGTTTGTTGGGTGGGGATTGTTTATGTTCATAGGTCGCACTTCCGCTGAGGGTCCGCTGTTCTCCACGCATACACCGACACATCCTAATGCCTGTTATAGTAGTGGATACACTTCCAAATGGCTAGTGCGCCTAGTGGGGGACAGGGACCCCAGGTACCCTCCGCATTCTTAGTTGGAATGTGCGCGGTGCCCTGGACAAAATTAAACGGGGGCCATACTTCATCAGGCCAAACGGGCTGGGGCCGACATCCTTTTGCTACAGGAAACACATCTTATGGGTACGAAGGCCCTCTGTCTACAGCGGTATGGGTACCAACAGGTATTTCACTCCGGCTTTACGAGTGGATCGCGGGGGTAGCGATACTGGTGCACCGCAGGGTCCCATATACCCATGTACAACAGTGGACGGACACACAAGGGCGCTACTTGTTTATCCGGGGCAACATTGGGGAAGACCCCCTGGTGTTGGGTAGTATCTATGCTCCTCCCCCCTTACAATGGAATATGGTAGAGAGATTCCTCACCCTATGGGCTGATATGCCAGATGTGCCGTCCGTGGTGGGGGGGGACTGGAATGATGTTATGGATCTGGCCAGGGATAGATGGAGGGCTGGGGGTAGCTCTGAGAGTAACCGTCCCACGAAACTGCATTCCTTAGTGACGGGACTTGACTGGGTTGATGTATGGCGGCGCCTTCATGGTGATAGCCGGGAATTTACCTACCTCTCGGCGGTCCATGAGTCTTTTTCCAGAATTGACTACCTCTTTGTTCCCCGGACTGCAGTTGGTAGGGTGGTGTCGGCGGAGATCTTGCCCGAGGCCTTTCTGATCATTCCCCGGTGTCTCTTGAATTCCATATAGGTGGGCGAAAGCAACCGTTCCGGTGGCGCCTCTCTGTATGGCATTTACAGAATGATGACTACGGGACACACATAAGCGAAGCTAAAGATCACTACTTGACGTTTAATCTGGAGTCTGTTTCTAGTGCCGAGATCTTGTGGGAGGCACTGAAACCCACACTGAGGGGTGTAGATATCTCCTGGTGCGCGGTAGCGCGTAGGAAGCGCAGAGAGGAACTGACCCGAGCTGAGGCAGATGTAGAAGTACTTGAACGTCGGTGTCGGGAGGCGGGGGGGGGCCCACTTAGGAGGCAATTGCTACAGACTCAACAGACTTATGCTGCCCTTCTGATGGACGAAGCCCGCCAAGCCTGGCTGGCGACACGTAGCAGGGTCTACCAATGGGGGGACAAGTCCAGCAAGATGCTGCACCGACTTTGTCAAGGCACCTTCCATTCCCAGGCCCTACCGGGAATCCTGGGCCAGGCGGGAGAGCCGATTACAGATCCCCCGGCCATAGCGGAGAGCTTCGCCGTTTACTATACGGATCTATACGCACCTAAGGAATGCTTGCCAGCTGTCACCATAGATAACTTCATAGCTGATTTGCCACCTAAAACTGTATCGGATGAGGTGAGGGATCAGTTGGAGCTGCCTCTGACAGATGAGGAGCTGGGTACGGACCTGGGGGAGCTCAATCCCGGGAAGGCGCCGGGACCCAATGGGTTCCCAAGCGAATTCTTCCGGCGCTACTTTGTGCAGTTGGCCCCTCACTATCGGGCAGTAGTGGAGGAGGCTCGGGAGAGGGGCTCGCTCCCCCCAGACTGGAGGCATGCGGAGGTGGTGGTGTTCCATAAGCCCGGCCGGCCCCCAGAGCAACACGCCTCGTATCGCCCAATCTCCCTATTAAATGTGGAAGCGAAAATCTTGGCCAAAGCATTGGCCAATCGCCTACTACCCCACATCTCCGCCCTGGTACATCCGGATCAGGCTTGGTTCATGCCCCAAAGGGCGACCAGACACAACATTAGGCGAACACACGTGGCGGTAGCGGCTATTTGGCAGTTGGGGGAACCAGCGGCGCTTCTCTTAGCTGACATGGATAGGGCATTTGACTCCCTGAGCTGGGTGTATTTATTTGCATTGCTGCGAAGACTCAACCTTGGCCCGCGCTTTCTCTCCTACCTAACACTCCTATATACGGATCTGACGGCGTCGGTGCGGGTAGCTGGCGCGACCTCATCCACCTTTTCTATCGGGCGGGGCACGCAGCAGGGATGTCCCCTGTCTCCGTATTTGTTTGCCCTAGCCATGGAGCCTTTGGCTGCGTGGGTGCGCATTGATGCGCAGGTTCGGGGTTTTGAATGGGCTCCGGGCCTGTCCGACAGGATCGCATTGTATGCGGATGATGTTCTCTTTTTCCTTACAGCGGTTGACAGGACGGGGCCGCGGATCCTGCGTATCATGCAGATCTTTGGTGAGGCATCGGGGCTTTATATGAACCCCCGCAAATCCACGTTATGGGCTCTGGGGGATCGGACGAGGATGGGCACGTGGATTTCCTCGGTTCAGTTGGCGGTGGGGGGACTGAAATACCTGGGCGTGTTTCTTTCGGACATGCCAGCAGTCTCCTGGGAGCGTAACCTGGCCCCAGTGTGGGAGCGGACCCGTGCGGACCTCAAGTCCTGGTCCCGTATGCCCCTGACATTATACGGCAGATCGGCAATATTTAAGATGGTGGCGCTTCCCCGGCTCCTCTATCAGCTACAGAATCACCCATACCCGATCCCGCCCCGATGGTTCCGACTGGTGAATGCTGCGCTTGGGCAGTTTTTGTGGGAGGGGGGAAAAGTGCGCGTGGCTCTGCGAACATGCTTCCGGTCCACCTACTGTGGGGGGCTCGCATCCTCGGACATTCTCTCATACTACCAGGCCTCGCATCTGCTGGTCCTCAATGAGTGGTGGTACGGCGATAGGGGAGACCCGGCTTACGCACTCGAGCGGCAGCTTATGGGGCACCACTCGCTGCATGCTATTCTTTATTCGGCGCCGCTGCGGGGCGCGCTGCCGTCGGCCACGCGGGTGGTATTCCTGATTTGGAGGCAGACATTGCGACGAATGGGATGGTGGAATACCCTGACTCGGGAAACTCCCCTTTGGAATAATGGGCGCCTACCCCAGTTGGCGGCTCTGCAGGGTTTCCGGGGATGGGATGCTATCGGTATTTCAGTCCTGTGGGATGTTATGAGGGGCCACACGCTCAAATCTTTCCAAGACCTCCAGAAGGAATTCCTTATGCCACAGTCCCAGTTTTACCGTTATCTTCAATTCCGTCATGCCTTGTCCCCTAGCTTAGAGGGTCTGGAGTCTCTCCCTGAATTTAGTCCGTTGGAGGCGAAGGTCTTTATGGGGGATCTGAAGGACAGGAAAATTTCCCGGATTTATCAGTCTCTGGTTACCCATTACTCCCCCACACTTCAGAAGCTTCGGGAGGACTGGGAAGGGGATGTGGGCACACTGGAGGAGGAGGACTGGACCGAGGCCTTCGCGGCTCCGTGGGGGCAGCCATAGCGATGCGACTCCGCCTCGTCCAGTTCAAGTACCTACACAGGGTCTACTTTACTCGGGCGCGCCTGTGGAGGGCGGGGCTGATCGCTTCCCTGGAGTGTCTTCGCTGCGGTCGAGAAGAGGGCACATTCATCCATACAGTCTGGCAATGCCCTTCCCTAGACCGCTTTTGGAGGGGGGTATTTGCCTGTCTCTCGGAGGTCCTGGGGTGGGAGCTTCCCCGTACACCGCAGCTGGCCCTGCTTCATGTTATGGAGGGGATAGGGGGTAATGTTCACAAACGACACCTCATGCAATTGGGTTTCACACTGGCGAAAAGGGACATCGCCAAGGCGTGGAAGGCGCCGCGGGCCCCATCGGTGGCCGCATGGAAGAATGGATTAGACTTCTGCATGGGGCTGGAACAACCTATCTTTGTCACCAGGGGGTGCCCACGCAAGCACTGCAAAATTTGGAAACGGTGGGCGGATTATCGGGGCCTGTGGTTGGATCCACCAGCTGTAGCAGAGGTTCATTCATTGGGGTAATTTGCTTGTACATACGTGGTCTGTGGAGATGCTATGCGGGGGGGGAGCTGGGGGGGTATATTCTTTGCTTTATATATATAGACTGTGGACAGGACTATGCGGACCTTGTGCGACCAAGGGGGGAGGGTTGGGGATGGAAGGGAGTTGGGGGTTTTCTATATTGTCTTTTATTGTTTGTATGTTTTTATTTTGATTTTATTCGAAAAAGTCGACTGCTTTTATGTCTGTATGGTTTGATTATGCAGATGTCTCTGGTATGCAGAGCTCTGCGATACATGCGCAACTTGACAAATAAAATCTGTTTTCAAAAAAATAAAAATAAGGAAATCTTCTAGAGAAGCAAATACCACTCAAACTTTGTTTTCCATTTATAATCTACTCTTAATTACACCTGTCGAATTACATAGAATTGACACCAATATATTTTCTCTACCTGTTGCTCATGTGCCGCTTCTCCAGCAGATCTTAAACACATGCTATTTGATTGTCCCTCTATTCCTAATTTTTGGATATGAATCTGGCAACAGATAAACTCTATTTTTCACACAAACGTCCCTTTTTCTTTAACTCATATTTTCCTGGGGAGCATTTCAGAGGTTTGGTCATCTCAATTCAGTGACTTGCGTATACTCCTTGCTATTGCCTTTCAACAGATTACCAAGTCATGGAAAGATGCGTCTTCTGTATCTTTTCAAGCATGGTGGTATGGAGCCTGCTATAATCATAGATTGGATAGCGCATATGTACATCCTGTTGCTCTTGCTATTAAAAGAGATCTTCACTGGTTGCCTATAACAATTATCTTAAATTCTTCTGCTAATAAGACATACTCATGTAACCCTTATATTGAAGAAGTACCTAAACCTCCGTGAATTTTATACATTTTGTAGTTTAATAATTGTATTCTACTGGTTCATTCTTATTTTTATGCATTTTAGACATATTATTATATAACAGTTTGCTTTGATTGATGGTATATGATTTTCCCCTTCCCTCTTGCCCTTTCTTTTCAGTTTTTCTCTCTTATGTCTTAACATTATCATTATATGCTTATTGATTGTTTCCAAGCTTATTGTATTATGTTCTGCATATTTACCAAATAAAAGTCTCTTTAAACTTAAAAAAAAGACATAACATGGCATGTCAGAGAGTCCATTTGAGCAAATTATGTTGAAGCACTTTCTTATTAAACAGACTATAAAAACTTTTAAAAAAAGAGACAAAATGGTCACTCAGGAATACACTAGTGGAGCAATGTGTTCTGGGGTATGTTTTCACCCAAATTTCCCCAACAGAAATAGTAATACAATTGCATCCCTGAGGTTTAGTAGGTCTGCAAACAGCAGTTGTAACTCTTAAATTGCTCAGTGCAGTTCTCTCGATCACTTAAGGAAGCGCATAATTACATTTCCACAGCCACATTTGAGAAAGACTTTACATGCCAGCGGAGTTTCCTGCAGAAACGTTTTTGCTCTAAAAAATTGACATCTTTTTCGGACCCAAGAGAAAACCAGATTAACGCTCAGACCAGTACTCAGGACACCACAAACAAAACGTTTGCTTCAAAGAGCACTTCGCCATGTTATCTCTTGCTCGTAGTCTGTCCTTAAAGATGAAGGAAGGTAGCTAGGTGCGATCAAGCGTAAACCAACATTTTCACTGCAGCAGCTCACGGTACGGCGTGTCCTTTACCTGCCATGCTACTGACCCTCATAAAAATAAGAAATGCAAATTCTTGACATGCCTATTTTATTTTGCTTGTTTCCCATGACTGCTCTGACAGCTACAAATGGCAAGGCATTTCAAGTGGAAAACAAGGAGAACATCAGGCACACGCCTTCTGAATTCACTTAGTCCTACCTCAGTGTGCTGGATGAACGTGTCCACTTACAAGCAAGGGCCCTGCCACCCAGCCTCTAACAGCCGTAGTATTCGACATATACATGAACTACAAATTAAACTCTATGAAATGAAATAGAAAAGGGCGTTATTAGAACCCACAAGGAGGTTGTTGGCGGTACCTTGAGGAGAGTGCAACCTAAAAATAGAGGTTTGTACCACTCTGATGGAAGATTTGAAAAAATGCTTATGAGAACTGGAAAGGTGACACATCATTATTTCATACCACTGTGCAGACATGATGAAAAAGTGGAGATTGTTTTTCTTTCTAAAAACATTGCTTAAAATTGCTATCATTTCTCAAGTAATGCTCAGAAATGTGATAAAGGAAAGGTTCTCCTGAATTTCTGAGTCTGGGATTACCAAATACAGGTCAATTTTCCAAGGGGATATGGTCTGCACAATCAATTATGTAATATCAGTGCAGAACACTGATTTGTGGCAGAATCTCTGTGTATGGTGTACTGTTCATGTGATCAAAGTGATCAATCCCAAATGTAGATTGAAAGTAGAACAACCATAAACTGTTTTATCATGTACAACCTAAGGTATCTACCGGTGAAAGCCACACCTCCCTCGTCCTAATTGGTCGGCAGCGAGAATGTATTGAACATGATGTTGGTCAATTTCAAGAGCAACTGAAAACGAAATGCTGGTTTAGGTTACTTATGGTTTAGTCACAGGTATCATCCCTGGGCCACATGGAAACATACCAAAACCATACATTTTCAACATCATCCCATCCTAAGTTGTCTATTATTAGCTGTCATACCTCACTAGCCCTGATTAACTAGCCAAGAGAATCCATAATATTTGACCTATTTTCAGCAGTTTTGTCCGAAAAACAGTCATTTCCTCCAGTCTTCCTCACACAGTACCATGTCCATATTAAGGCTTGACCCACGTCAATGTTCCTCTGAGTCTCATGAATATTGGGATAACACACAAGTGTGGGTTTTCATTGGGCTTGGGGAACCGATAGGAGATAAACCGGGTGCAGAGCATTCAGGAAACATGGAAAGCAACTGAAAGCTAAGTTATAGATTTGGCTGCTTGTTCTTTGGTCAGATAGATCACCTGCGGGACATATGAAAACTTACCACAACCATGTCTTACATGTATACACATGTGCCACTGCTGTGTGCATGACTTGACACGTTTGCTCTTTCTTACTAACAAGCAGTGTGTACATCACTGTGCCCCTCTTGTGATTTAAGAATAAGAACAGCTGCACTGACATGTCAAGGCTAATTGGTAGGTAGGGTGGCAGCTTATAACTTACACACACAAGAAAATCGTAAACACAAACAAAGCATAGAAATGGGTGTTGTTCTGCTTGAAAAAGAGGGTTGTCGTAGAAGTTAAGGCAAAATGTGCACCCTTGCAAAAGGTTCGCTAGGGGCCCTTAAGATTCTTGCATTCTTGCATGTCCCACATAAACAAAGGGCTAAGGTGATATGGGGTCCTGAAGGAGTGTTTCCCTTCTAGATCTCTACAGGGTACCTGGTGTCAGGCAGGCTAAGTTAGTTGAGAACTTGCATAGCTGCCATTTTTTCAGGTTCCTTCTGTAATACATATGTGACATTTTGATGGCTTATGTGAGCCACTTTTGCTGTGAATAGAATAAAGAAGTTATGCACAAATAATCTGATAAATATTAGAAATTGTCTGGGCAACAGCATTAAAGCATAGATTGCCACTACATAGAAAGAATAAAAGCAAAATATTGGAAGATGTTCTTTCAAGTTGGTTTTCCAAGATGTAGTACTTGGAACTTGCAAACTGATATTTCTAGTACTTTCTTAGTCCAAATAAAGGGAAATAAGACCACAAAACCTAGAGTGAATTATCTTATTAGATTCACAACTGGACCATCCACTTCTCTGTGACATGCGGATCTTCTTGCAACCCACTGTAAATAGTGCTCGTTTTCACGACCTTAGAAAGAGAAAGGGCAGAAAAGGCCCTGCCAAGATTTGAATCTACAAACAAAAGCTTAAAAGACATTCCCTGCAGCAGGGACTCAAACTCCTGTGATTTCTTCATATCTAAGTATATAATGAGATTAAAGATCTCAAACAAAATACCATCACTGCCAATCCTACTCAAGTGGCTAGCATCACAGCACATCTCCTTGAAACAAACCCTTATATGCTTAGAAGGGACGCATACAGGGTTCAAAATGTGATGCAAATTAGCCAACTCTCATGTCTACTGTGGGCCAGTATATGAGCTCCGGGTTCTTTGAAATGTCCCAGGTGGAAGAGGTCGGTAAAATGGGCTCTTTAGAGAACAACAGTAGCAGCTCGGCTTAAAGGATGGATCCTAAGAACCTGCACTCCACTCCCCCTGCAGTGTGCTGACTGTAGGTTTGCCAGTCCAACATCCAAGCTGCCTACACAGGGGTACCTGGGTATGCAGGAAGGATGAAACATAGGATGTTGATGTGGCCATGCCTCTTTACACCCGACACAGATGGGAGGAGGAAGGCAGGCCCTTAACACCATTATGCAGGCATCCACCACCTGAACCATGGAATGCGAGGCCTAAAACTGCCTGCGGTTGACAGGAAAATAAAGCAATATTATTCCAGACAGACGCACACTCTCAGAAGCCGCATTTAGGTCCATCCTGAGTGCAGATGTGCCACAGAACAATCAAAGCATTCTGTATTATACAAGACTATGACACCAGTGCTGGCAAGCAGCACTGACTTCAAAGCGACGACAGCCAGGACTTTCAAATTGTGACTAGACCCAACCTGTCATGCTAGCCACCCAACTCTGAAAAGTATTGGTGGGGTGTCCACCCCAAGCACCCCCCTGAAGTTATGCTCCTGGCCCTAAGAGGCATAACACATGAAGGTCACCACACACACCTGACACATCTTGCACACCACACCAGGCACATTATGGGATGAGAAGGATGTAGCACATGCTGCTTCAGCCAAGACACACACTAACCTGAACGATGCAATGAGACGAAACAGAGAAAGATGTTGTGGTGGTCAATGCACATCTTCATGCCTCCAAAGATGATGCTAACTGTGTAGTCACCCGTCTCATTAGGTTGCCATTGAATGACTGCCTCTGCCTCCTAAATCCTCTCGGACACCAATGTCACCAGATCTGCCTACCTTCAACATCAAAAAGAAGCTCCCACTGCATGTCTTTAAACATGAAGGCAGACAGGTGCAAAAGCAGTATGCACTCTCTCTAACCCCAGAGGTGACTCGTCATCTCCACCATTAAGACCTCTTAGCACCAAAGAAAAAATCCAGCGCAAATGATCAGCCAACGGCTAACAGACTGTTTACTGATCTGACAGTGAGCAAGATCATGCCCGGCACTTGACCCAGACTATCATGTTCATAAACAAAGACAGTGGCTGCTGCTGCTGTTCAGGTTTCTTCTTAGCCTGAGAAAAATTACAAATGGAGTCTGGCTCCTCGCTGGGGCACAAACACACAGTGCCTTACTCACAACACTACTTCACAGGAATACAGAAGCATTGTGAGACGAGGGACCTGTGTGACTTTGCCCAAGCAGGGAGCCAACGTCACAGTCCAAAACAACAGATGAAGTGAACTAGGAAGTGGAGATTGGAAGGGGAGAGACTAGGATCAACCCTAGTCCCTCTTTACCCAATTCCCACCTCCTGGTTAATTTCCTCTGTTGGCATGTCCTGATGAACACCATTTTATGATGTATGCATATGTTTTTAGGGCAGTCAAAGGGTTAACAATGTAGGCAAATCAGTCAGACTAATATTTTTCATCTTCTTGTTATTTTTTTTAATTATGACACTTCCCTGTCTCCATTTAACTTTGTGTGCACTGTGTAAATTGAGTATGCTTTTCAAGCAGGCATAGATGGCTCACCGAGGTAAGCATTTGCTGATGACATCTAGCATTACATGCACATCACAAGTCTGAATTGTGGCCTGAAAAACATAGGGCTTGATTTAGAGCTGGCGGATGGGTTACACCATCACAAACATGACAGATATCTCCTTCGCCCTATTATATGTGCATTATATCCTATGGCACTTGTAATAGGATTGCCGGTCTGAAATTGTTGAGCTATCATATGTGTTTGGACATGGCTTTTTAACAGAGGGTTGATTCATCATTTATTAGGCTTTCTGGGAACCTTTCCCTCTTCCAGGGAGCAACTAATGATTTTACCCAGTGACGGAGATATGAGTCGTTGTGGTTTTGTTAGAGAGGCTGGGATTGGGTCTCCATCTTGAGGTGAGGGCTGCAGGTTTCTCAAAGTAGTTTCTAGAATGCTGCTTGGATTGTTCAAAGAAGACCCGGGGAGCCATATTACCCTTGTAGCTCTGTTTGGAAGTATTGTACGGGGTCATCGTGATGTTGCTCCTGATCTTTTGTGTCTTGTCAAGTAACTTTTCAAATTGTTCGCATTTACTTTCAGATGGATGTAGCGCTTGTAAAATAGTGTTCTCTCAATGGAGAACTCATTTTTTTAGAGTCAACTTTTACATAATAATGAGCACTGCGTTTATAAAAAGTAGAAACAAGCTTTCTATGGATTTCCGCAGGTACTATTACTGTCATGTGAAGTTTAATCGGAATATTTGTGAGAGAACGTGTACACTGCACCCCAAAATTCAGTTTCAGGGAAGCAACACATGAAGGAGAAATAATGATATGTAGTTTTGCTGTAGGCTCCAGGGAAGGCCATCACCACCTTGGAATGATAATACTCCTGAAAGGCTAACCCTTTACACCTTGACATTATAAACATTCGAAAGAAGCAGATGAATGCCTGCGGTATCAGGGGGTGTACTGTTTCCATATATGTGTCTTGTATAATGCAACTTGACAACCTTTCGAAAAACTCTTGATGAAGAGGTTAGTCTGAAAGTACTCCACATTGATTGCTTGGGCTGCTTTTAAAATTGTTGCTTTTATAAAAAAAGAAAAAAATACAAGTGTCTATTCACAATTGCACTTAAGTGCTTGCTTTTGATTACTATTTCCAAATCAATTGAGCCTCTAAGTCTAATGAATGATTCCTGTCCCTGATTAAGTAATGTTTTCTTTCTTTCTTTCTTTACTGCACAAAGGCCTCTGTTCAAAGGCTGCAGAAATGAGCAGGGACACACAGTCAGTTTATATGGGACTTGATGCTGTGGTGGCGCCCTCTATGTGAATTTAAAAGTGAAGAGATGGGTGCATCTGAAATGGCACTTACAACCCTTGAGGGTCATTATGTCACTTTAGACGGCAAAGCAAGGGAGGTGAAATCTGTGGCTCAAAGAAAATGCAAACAAATTACTAGGTACCATCCTCTCCATTGAGTGTGAAGTGCACTTTTGGAGTAACGGAAGGTCCTGATTCCAAGTTCACAGAATTAAGAGACCTAAAAAATTATACGTTGAATACAATTCAATTAGGACACCATTGCTTAGGGAGGGTTTCTTGAAAAATTACTCTGTGAAGCTGAAGATACCTTCAATTGGAATCTTTCAGCAATACAAGGGTTGTTTAAAAATATCTATACGTTTTTTAGCCCTCAGAGGGTCCTAACCCAGATACAAATAACTGAATTGGTTGCTTATATCAACCAGAGGAGAGGCGGAGTGGCAGGGTATTTAGAGAAGGGAGAGTTTGCTGTTTGAGTTGAAAGGTTAGCCTGTAAATATAAATGAGTGCTTACTGCAAGCTAAAGTGAGTGGGGTTTGTGCAAATACTAGTTAAGATTTACTAAAAGTTGGGCAGCAGTCTGTGCAACACTGTGTGATCATCTGCGGTGCTGCGTTGGGTTAGTGGCAAAAATTATGCAGTGCCATATTTCCAAATACTAAATGTCGAGCAGCACAATGGGGGAGAGGATGTAGCCTTACGGCTAGAGCGGTCGACCGCAAAGCTGGGGAACCGGGTTTGAGTCTCGGCAACGACGCTCAACATCCTGTGATTCTGGGCAAATCACTTAATCTCCCCGTGCCTAACAAAAATGAATGTGTCCTTCTGTAACGAAACTGGTTCTCATGTAAATCGCTCTGATACCCGATGTCTCGGGTCTAGTTTGCGCTATATAAAACTCTTTTTTAAAATGCATTGTGAAAATTGCAGAGCTACCTTGCATAAATGTTAAAAAGTTGTGCAAAGCCATATCTGTACAGACTCACTCACTGGTGATGTCTATGTATGCGCTCTTGCAAATAATGCAGTTGTGACTGACAACTATGCATTTACCCACAATGCAAAGGTGAGGCAATGGGGTCTTGCTTGACATCTGTAGTCTAGGTACACCCTCCAATACAAATTTGTATGCAATGATAACCACACCGCTCAAAGGTAAACCGAGCAAAATGTTTAATTTCGGGGAAATTACAAAATATGCATGTGGATATCATGCGGTATTCCTCTTGCCCATAGTTTGCTCCTGGTTTTATTTGGAGCTTAAATTTTATGCAAATTCCTGGTGTGCTACTATAGTTAAACTTGCTTTGCGTGAAATCCTAGGCCTGTTTGCTCATTTCCAGTCCTCGTATGTTTCCTGTGGATTCATTTAGCTAAATGTAGCTAAAAAAGGGCAAGAAGTAGGGGGCTACTGCAACAAAAACCCAGTTTCCTACAACTATGATATGCAGTAATAAGGATCAATTCTTCAGGGTAATGGGTGCCACATTTGTGATGCCAACACATCTAGCAGTGCTGGGTATCAGAAGGGACACATTTATCTCTAAATGTAACCAGATTTTCTGTAACATGGCCCTAATGGCAGCTCGAAGGGATATCTCACAGTTGTAGGGTAGCCACACACACCTACCACAGAAGCCTGGGGAAAACATGTAGGGGCATATTTACAAAAACTGACGCATCGGTATCGATGCGTCAGATTTGTTGCTCCTGTTGGAAATGCCATAACAACACCATGGATGACCTGTATTTACAATACAGTGCTCTATTGCGCAAGGATTCACAGATGTGTCAGAAATTCTGACGCATCTTTTGGCACTAAAGTGACACATTGTTGGAGTTGGTCATAAGACTGACGCAACTACAGCAATGCATCAGAACACAGAGGCGAGTCCCATGTTAAAGGTCCAGCGTCAATCCTTACGCCTAGTTTGAGAAGGCGTATGGATTTTGATGCAGTCAAGTCGTAGAATGATGCAGTGAAAAGGTGTAAATTTCACTGCGTCAGTTCTATGTGGCTTTTAACGTGGTAAAGCCTACCCTGCATACATTAAACCTGGTGCAGGTATAATGTAACGCAGGCCTCTACAAACTGACGCATTGGGCTCAATGGGTCAGTTTGTAAATATGGAGCAGTGCGAAGCACTGATTGTGCCGCAACTGCGTCCCAAAATAATTATGCTGCAGTGGGGCTAGCTCCTTGAAAATATGCCCCGTATACTGCTATTTGGTGGAAGAGGGGTGGCACAAGGAGGTTGAGGATGACCCAAGAAACTCATAAAGATCTGGTAACCATGATGGGAGTTTCGCAGCCTTCACTGAATGGCCCACAGGAGGACCACCTGGGGTGGTGTTTAGACTCCTATGCAGACCACACTATGCAGGCACAGTTAATAATTCATGAGCGCTGAATTCCCTGTCATGAACTGCCATAGGGAAGGAGAAAAATGTTTTGGAAGAACTGCAATGATATTTCCGCTGTTAGGTAAATTGGCAAACCACAATCTGAATGTAACTGTGTTACCTGACACCCTACTGTCAAACTGTACCTTTAATAAATAAAACGAATAAAAAAGATGTTTTCTAAAAAAGAAAAATAACTGTGCTATGCAGAACAAAAGAGGCACACTTTTTGTTACATGAAGTATACACTTGTTGTTTGTGCCGTGCAACATTGGATGTTTTAAATATTCTAGGCGTTAGAAGGCACAATTTTTCCAAAAGGATGTTCCTGCGCTTCTATGCTTAGCAAAACCTCTACTTGACAGGGGATAACATTTTCCTAGCACCTGGTAAATGATTATATGTTTGTTTCTTAAGAAAGCCTTGTATTTTGCATAACAGGGGAATCCATTTTACGTCAATGCATGTTAAAATGACAAGTAGCGACTTAACACTGCCACAGAATGTGCTGCATGATTTGGCTTTTATTGTTGTACTATTTCAGTCTGTCTTACTGGAAGCCCCCTCTTCTTTTCTCCCCCTCCCTCTCTTTGATCCAAGTGATGCAGGATGTTTGAGTAGTAAGATGATTTCCTTTTCTTTTTACCTTGAACAAAGGGGCCATGAACTCCTGATTAAGAACTTAGTAAATGGTTCCCTGCCTTACATGCATCTAGCCAAAACATGCTGAATAGTATCAAGATGGTCTCCTTGAGATTTCAGCTGAGTAATTCATATCTAAACACATACACATTAGCCTGGCATAGGGCTATGGAGACTTGAGACAACTGTTCTACAGGTCTGCAGAAAGGAGTAACACCTTTAACACAAGACTTTGTGGGTTATCCAGATTAAATTGCAACTTCATGCCTGCCTCTAGGCCAGCAAACCTACTGAGAATAGCTCCTAGTTAGAACACCCTGAATATCCCTAAGGGGTTAAAAATACAAAGGTAAAAAAGAATTGAGAGTTGAGGATTACTTAAACTTGCAAGTGGACAGGGGCATCAGTAAGAGTGACTCCCAGCAGTGAAGAGCCTCACTCAAATCATTTTTCATCTGGAGGTTTAATAAACAATATGCAATCCAAGACATTTACATGAATAAGACTAAATCTTGAAAATGTCTTAATAGCTTACAGAGATCTGAGGAAAAATAGCACAGGACCCTTGTAGGAAGCTGGCTCTGCATATACTATACCAAAGTAAGGTATATTATGCACAGAGTCCAGGGCGTCTCCAGAGGTACAGCAGAGGCTAAATTATCTAAGTACTGACTGCTCTCTTTGTGGTAGTGTGGGCGAACAGTTAGGCTTATCCAAAGGGTGCGTTAAGCATTCATTGTATTTACTGAATCAAGACTGATGCACACACTCAGAGACTGAATCCAGACCAACTGGGTAAGTATAAAATAGGTATACTTATGTTTTATTTTTAGAATCAAGCAGGACTTGGCACCGGTAAGTAAAATATACTCTCAAATGCTGGACTTCACAAGGAAATGCAGTTGTGGTTGAATTGCAATAGTTATAGGTTGGTATTGATTCAAAAAGCAGTTTACATTACACAATAATTACTTTTAGAATACTTTTCAGTTACTTTTAGATTACTTTGAGTACTGGAGGTGGTATACCGAGATACCACACATAAGGATCTCACAATACAAGGTAAGTAAGACTTTTCTTGGCATGAGTTAGAGTTACTGTTTTTCCCATGCAAAACAACAGTTCAACACTTAGAACATTTTTAGGCTCAAAATCCTATAACATGGGTTCCTATGGGAGAAAAATGGTTATCGGTTTCACAGGTAAGTAAACGTCTTACAAGTGGAAGTTTTGGGGGTTAGGACCAAGGTTCCCCAAAGTCCAGGTAGGCACTTAAATTGCACCACCAGCGGCACTAGGCAGCCGGGTGCAGAGTGCAGGATGCCAATGTTAGCCAATGGAGTTAGGGGGCACCTCGGTTGGGGGCGTCTCACAGGCAGGCCACTCGGTCTCGGGAGCCAAGCTTCTAGGGTTAGGTCAGGGCAAAGGGGGTCCTAGGTCAGCACCAAGTTCACACCACCAGCGGCACAGGAGCAGCCGGGTGCCGGGTGCTAAGGAGGGGTCTGGAACCCAATGCAATCCTATGGAGGTTGATGGTTTTGGATTTTGGCTGCAGGCTCGGTCCAGGAAGTCTACTGGGATGAACCAGCAGCAGGACAGGCACGTTGGAGGGCTCGGGGATGTAGGTGCACCTCAGGTCCTCTTCTCCAGGGCGCAGGGCGGCCGGATGCAGGGGTGCCTTTTGAGGTCGGAATTCACCTTACCCGGTCACTCGTGGTTGGGAAGGTCTTTGTGCAGAGGCTGCAGGTGACATCAGGGAGTCCTGGAGGGGTCAACCCACGGTGGACTCGGACTCTGGAGTGCTGGGGGACCTCGCTGGGACTGGTGGGCAACTTGGTCTCGGCGCGTAGGCGATGGGTGCAGTGGTGATTCCAGGCGTCGAGTTTCTTCGTCCTCAGCAGGTTCAGTGTTGGTCTTTGGAGTTTCTTTGGAATAGAGCTGCTGTTTGCAAGAGATCCTGTCTTTATTGAAGGCCGGCAGTCCTCTCAGGGGTTTTGGAGGTCGCTGGCTGCAGGACAAGTTGACTTTTGGCACAGGATCTCCGGAAACTGCAGACGGGCCGGTAGGGCTGGGGCCAAGTCAGTTCTTCTCTGTAGTCTCCTCTGCTGTGCAACTTTTTCCGTCCTTCTTCTTCATAGGTTGCAGGAATCTGTCTTCTGGGTTCAGGGATGCCCCTTAACTACTGTATTTAGGGGACGTTTTACGGGTCTTTCGATGTAGTAGCCAATGGGCTACTGACCTTAGGGTGACTACACCCTTGGTGTGCTCACCCCACATGGGGGAGTGGGCACAATCCTAATCCTGATTGGAGAGTGTCTGCCATCTGCAAGATGGCGGGCACTCAAGAGTGGGCTTCACCTTGCCCCCCCCACCTGAGGGGTGGGGTTGGCAGGGGTGGCCCCTCTTCTGGGCTGTTCTAATTTTTCCTTCCTATCTTCCAGCCGAAAAGGGGGTGAGACAGGAAGAGGGCATGCTCCTGATAGCAGGAGAGGCTGGGGGTTGCGTTGCAAAGGCGGCAATGCCTTTGAAGCTCTCCTGCCACAGATGGCTGTTCCTGTCCTGGGGAGGTGTGAACACCTCTGCCCAGGAAAGGCTTTGTTTCTGGGCCCAGGGAGCGAAGGTTCCCACCCCAGAGGTCCAGGAACTTGTCTCGTGGTGGCAGGCTGGTGTTTACCAGTCAGAGAACCCACCAGAGGCTGGCTGTTTTTCAGGGGGCATCTCTAAGATGCCCTCTGAGTGCATTATATAATAAATCCAACACTGGCATCAGTGTGTGTTTATTATGCTCAGACGTTTGCTACCAAACTTCCCAGAATTCAGTAAAGTCATTATGGTGCTGTGGAGTTCGTGTTGATAAACTCCCAGACCATATACTCTTTATGGCTTTACTGCACTTACAATGTCTAAGAATGGACTTACAGTAGGGGTACAGTGCTCATGCAATTGTACCCTCACCAGTGGTATAGTGCACCCAGCTAGAGGGGTGACTTACCTATACCATAGGCAGTGGGAAGCAGGCATGGCACACAGATATGTGTGCCATGTTGACTCTTCACTTTTATCTGCACCAAAACACGCAGCCTGCAATGGCAGTGTGTGTGGGTTAAGGTACAAGAACTCTAAGGGTTGCACAATATGTGCTGCAGCCCTCAGAGGCCTTCCCTGGTCACAGTGCCCTTGGTACCCATGGTACCTTTTACAAGGGACTTACATGGGGCTAGAGGGGTGCCAATTGTGGGTACAAATGAACAGTTTTGGGAAAGAACACAGGCACTGTGAACCTGATTGGCAGGTACCCAGGGCACATCAAGTCAAAGTACATCAGAAATCTGGCAAAAAGTGGGGGGTTTACTGCAACAGAAACCCACTTTCCTACAACCCTCAAAACCTAAATCCTGTCAAGAAACTTTGGCACCACTCTTCAATGTTGCCTGTTTCAGTTTGAGGACTGTTAGAAATGGGATCTCTGGTTGGCTAAGGCTTGCGCCAAAGCCAGGCAGAGACCACCACTCTAGACAGGGCGACGGAGTTACACGCCAAAGATAACCCCTGCTCACCCCCTTGGTAGCTTGGCACGAGCAGTCAGGCTTATCCCGGAGGCAATGTGTAAAGCGTTTGCGCACGCACACAGCAACAACACACCAGGCACACTACAAAAAGAACTCCACACAAGGTTATATCAAAAATAGCCTTTGTATTCTCATAATACATTAGAATAGTACTCACATAATATACATGGTGCCACCTGGCACTAGGTCATATTTACAAGGGATTATTTACACCTGACAGGGCCAACTGGACCACTGTCAGGACCAGCACAAAGCAAACTTAGTAAATGTAAAACAGATAAACGTACAACCAGTAATCACTGGTAACCACTGTACTCAGCATCATCCTGTAACATAAACCACATTATGCACAGTATCACATTAGGCGCGAAATACATTCTGTGCCAACCTCATAAGCCTAAACGCATTAGACCATAACCTCACCAGCATAAACATATTACGCATTAGTCCTCACCAGCATACACGCAGTATGCAATAATCTCATTAGCATAAAGCCACATCTAGAGGCATAACAGGGTGCGTAAAGCATAGTAAATGCATCACATTTCCTAGCACCACATATTAGGACACAAATCACATTTAGGGCCTGGCGCCCTATAAACCCACCAGTCCCCCTGGCCAACTGGCCATCTCAAAAGGGGCTCAAATGCCCCGTGTCCAGAATGTCAGGGCTGCTGCCTAGCAGCTGAATCCACAGTGCGCCACTGCGCAAAACTAAACGTGGCAGCTGCCCACTAATTGCTGGGCAGCTGGGAAACTCACTGGCACTCACTGTGCCTCTGGTCCCTCTCAGGGACTCTCTCTCAATTGTGCCCAGTTTGTGGCACTTTGCATAAAGGAGGGGGGCCCGGCACCTCTGTGCCCTCTGGACCCTCCTAGTGGCATTAAATCACATGCCCCCATCGTTGGGGCGGCCCGCTCTCTTGCGGGACCGCCCAGGCACCGACAATGTGCCTCGATATGCCCCCGGGCCTCTGTGGCCCTCAGGGGCTCTAAAAACCAAGATGCCCCCTTCGTGGAGTGCACTGGTGCTTTAACAAAACATGCCAGCCTCGTTGGAGCGGCCCGCTGCCAGACGGGGCCGCTCAGTTCACTCGAAGCACCGACCCTGTGCCTCGAAAGGCACCACCACACTGAGGCCAAGCCCCTACTCACCGGGGCTCAGGATCGGGATCTCCACTTTGGCGCCGGGGCTCCCAGCAGCTTACGGGAGCCCCGCTTCTCTCTGCGCCGGTCTCCTCTCAGAGGGGGAAACTCTGCTCTCCCCTTTGCGGCACGCGGGGCTTCCCTTCGCTCACGGGAGCCCCGCGCTGCCATCGGCAGCCTCGCCACTTCTCCTCTTCACCCGGGCCCCCTCCTGGGACCTGGGACTTCCATGTGGAGCCCGCGAGGCTCCGGACGCCTCCCGCTTCCTCTCCTGTCGCCGGGGCTCCCAACCGCTCACGGGAGCCCCGCTCCGCTTCACCACTCCGGCACCTCTTCCGGCCCTGCCGCAGGCCCCGCCCACGTCCTAGGCAAGGTTGCCTGACTTCCTGTTTGCGGCACGGGCCGCGGCAGTGATTTCTCCTCGGCGGCAAGAGGGGTAGGCTCCCTCGAGATTTAAAATATACAGCGGGGGGGGGGGCACCCGCTATTCACATAAAGGCATAAGCGGGGTGGGCACCCGCAAAAGGGGCACCACAATGCGGGGTGGGCACCCGCTCCTCTCCGGCAAGGTGGGGGAATTCCCTACGACGGGGATTCGCTCCAAAGCAAGGTTTGCAGCTCAGCGCTGCGCAGCCCACGCACTCTTCAGGGGAAGAGTAGATTAAAGCAGAGCGCTTCCCAGGGCGCCAAAAGGATGCAGCAGTCCTCCCCTAAGGGAGAGCAAGTCCTGGAAAAGTAAAGGGGCATGCAGGGCCCAGGGAGGCAAGCCCTCCTGGCAGCCCCCCCTGGGCCCTCAGCAGCAGCACGCCCTGCAGGATCAGCACACCAGAACTGCACACTTTCATGGGGTCACAGCCCCTTCTTTTATACACAGAATTCCTTTGTCTAAAGGTGCAGGGCTTGGGGGATACCAGTTAGAACTGGTTTAGGGGAGCTTTGGAGCACTTTGTTTTGCTCAGCTCCTCTCTCCTTTCACAGGACAGGCTAGGGACATCAGACGCACCACAGGGGGTGGAGCCAGCATTGTAGAAGGAAGGCACAGCCCTATTCAGGTCCCAGGTGCAACTCCTCCCACCCATCTACATGGAGATCTCTCCATTCAGCCCTGCGCTGACTCACCCTGCCCCTCCTGGAGCCACACACACCTCCCAGCCCCTGTCACTCACAAGCCAGACATGCAATTCACATCAGGCAGGCAGACACAGAGCACACAGAAATGCCAACTTCTAGAAGTGGCATTTCTACACTAGTTATAATAAATCTGCGCACACCATTGCGCAGCATTTATTCTCACGAGTTCGCACATACTAAACTCGACCCTGCACTCCCCTCATACCAGGAATTATCATGGACACACATATCCCCCATGCATTCCTATGGGAGGGCAGGCCAATCTCACCACACGCACTCAGCGCGCACGCACTTTACACTGGACCACAGTGCTAAAGTGCGCAGAGGCCAAAAATCACTACCACTATGTCAGAGCTTAAGGCAAAAAGTTCAGGGGTGAACCTGCCAGAAAGGGCCAAGTCCAACAAGGACCATGGTGCATCAATAGAACAAAGTAGAGGTCTCCCACCTCTCATCATCCCTGCTTCCTCGAGAGAGTCTTCAGTGCTCTTTCTGTCCCTTCCTTGTAGTGGAGACTTGGGCCTGAAGTTTCACATGGTGCCCACCACAGGTAAGGTGCATGAATATGCAGGATCTCATGTGGCTCAACAACTCCTCTCAAGTACAGCAAATAGTAGCGGGCCATCATCCTGTGTCTCAAATTCTTGGAATGCATTACATTCTAGGGGACTCCAGGCAGTTCATTATGGGCAGTGTGTGGTCACACCTGGAAGAGTGTGGAGTCTTGCAAACTGACAGTCAGGGGGATGTGAACCATATCTCACTGAATCTTTATCTCTCCTTTGGAGTCTTCTTCCATACAGACGATTCCTCAGGCTCTGTTCCCAAACTACCCAGAGTTCCAGTTGTTCTGTGGATCTAATTGTATCAGGCACCTATCACTCATTCTACAGTCTCAATTACCAGAGCTCCTAAGGATGCCTCATGTCACAAATGGGCATTCACTGGCCAGGCTTGTCCTCTAGCGTGGTGCACACACCTCAAAATTCCAGATTATTTCTTAAGTGTTTGAATTTTATTATTTGACTTTCACACACTATCAGTTCTGAAGGTAAGTCATTGTTATCTCATTTTGCATGACTGGTGGTCCCTGATCTTGGCATGAGGTCAGGCCCTAGACCCATTGTTTAAAAAAATATATATGCACATCTTTTGTGGGATGCTGCAGCACCTCCAATATAACCATCCTGGTGCTCAGAAGGTGAATGAGCAATGTGGATGCCCTTAATTTTGGCATATTGTCAAATTTTCTGTGCCTTTAAAGACAGAAGTCAAATATCATATCTTCTAATAAATTGTTGACTATTCTTTTAGCATGGATATTGGTGTTTCCTTTCTCTGGCTGCAAATTCGAGAGAATTTTGTAAAGTGAACTATGTGACAATCTTGCTCCGGTGCAGAAGTGTAAAAGGAAATTCTGTAGGATGTGAATTTTTTAATACACAACAAAATTTAAATGCTTGTAAATAAATTGTATAAATATTTCAAAATATATCAGCAGTTAGGAAAGCACATATGAATCATATTTTTTTTTAATTCGAAAGTGTGATGGAAACAAATATTTTAATACGGTCAGAGTACATCAAGACACTTTACTTGGTGATGTGCAAATGATAAATATTTGCTGAAACCCAATTTCCACCCATTATCGTTTGTACGCTATATTTATCATTAAAATTGCATGTTGTTGCAAATTTAATGTGATGTCAATAGATGACAGTGCGCCCCAAATTTCACTTCTGGCTACATTCTACACCTTTACCATTCTCCGGCTGAATGGGTGTGGCCCATTTGCTACACTTGTTCTTTGTGGTACACTTATCTTTTTCACAATCCCTGACTTCAGTGATGTAACATTGATGGCAGCACCCCTACTCTGAAAATTGTTCCAGAACCACTGTGGGGGTCTAAACAAATTCAGTAATATTAAAGGCGTTTCCTTTGCAGGCCATAACACTGGAGTCACTTTCAGTAGGGGGAAAAAAACGTACTATGAATGTTTCCCGTCATTCCGAACTTAACTAGCATCTTCCTCCCAGCCACTGTGTTTCACTTCATTGCACAGCGTTCCTAATTCTATTTCTGAATATAACTGTCCGAATGGATTTCCGATTGTGTTTCTTCCACTTCCGAAGAAGCACAGCTCATGCGCATCGCTCAGAGTGGGAAATGATCCCGAGTATCATACTTGAACCTCTTACCTTTAATGCGCACTGCATTATCCTACACTGGATGTAAAACATAATTCTATCAGTTTCTCACCACCGAATCCCTTTGGGATTCCACGGCCTATTACTCGTTTAAATGTCTCCAGTATATTTCGCCTTTCTTAATGCACATTATTTGCTAAATCACTCATTAGTCTGCGCGCCGTCAGCATGCTTTCATGCCGCCAGTGTTCTTGTAGTGCCACTGAAGCCCGCAGCAAACAGCATTCCATGCCGGACCCAGCTGGGAACAGCAGCAACCTGTCAGTGAGATCGCAAGGAACCGATTTGGCATTATTTTGCAGCTGTTAAAGCGAGATTTTGACTTATGTTTCGACAGGCGCTGAATGTAAGCAACAAATGTATTTTCAAAAGCTTGTTGCCAACAGCAACACAAATTGAAATGTCATCTTTCAAAACTGGAGTGATTTAATTTCGCATTTTTATGCATCACAATCCCACGCAAAGGAAGGAAGACATGAATATGCAATGAAATGCACCGGTTGGACAAACTGAGAAAATTATTGCAAAAAGAGATAAGACATACAAACACCCGCATGCCAACGCCACAAGAGTCTGCCTGACTAATTGGCACATCTTTGCGTTACGCCGCTATGTGCTACTGTTATCTAAACAGGGATTGCTCGCTCAAAAAACCCTCCTTCATTTGCAGCGAAGGGAATTAACAATCTGTGTTCATCACAAAAAGTGATATTTCTAACAGCTTTGATATACATCAAGATGAGACAGACTTCAGAATGCTCCTCATTCTGAAACTAATAGCTAACTAACATATATATAGTTGGTTGCTCTGATTCGCAGAAAGGACAAATATGCAGAACTTATACATTGTCACTAAACCGAAATAAGCTTAGCTGCCAATGTGCTTCTCTTTTACATACGCAAAAAGAACAGTTGATGGACAGAATGCAGAACAATGTCATACATTCACCCCAGTACAGAGATTGGGGCCTAAATCCATTGTTTTCTTGCTCACCATGCCATTCCAGTTTGAACCCAGCCATATGCAAATCAGTCTTGACCCTGTGCCTCATGGGAACAGTCCAGCCCGAACTGCCAAGCCAGGTCCTCCCTGGACTGGAGACAAGCATCCTAGGACCGGTTTCGGGGTTTCACCCCTCATCAGCCAGGATAGCTTGACTCCAGTGGCATGGAGAGCACAGGAACCACTTCTGGGCATGCCCGTCCCACTTGGGGTGACAGATGCAAAAAGAACAGTTGATGGACAGAATGCAGAACAATGTCATACATTCACCCCAGTACAGAGATCTGGGCCTAAATCCTTCGTTTTTTTTGCTCACCATGCCATTCCAGTTTGAACCAAGCCATATGCAAATCAGTCTTGACCCTGTGCCTCATGGGAACAGTCCAGCCCGAACTGCCAAGCCAGGTCCTCCTTGGAATGGAGACAAGCATCCTAGGACCGGATTCGGGGTTTCACCCCTCATCAGCCAGGATAGCTTGACTCCAGTGGCATGGAGAGCACGGGACCCACGTCTGGGCATGCCCGTCCCACTCGGGGTGACAGATGCAAAAAGAACAGTTGATGGACAGAATGCAGAACAATGTCATACATTCACCCCAGTACAGAGATCTGGGCCTAAATCCTTCGTTTTTTTTGCTCACCATGCCATTCCAGTTTGAACCAAGCCATATGCAAATCAGTCTTGACCCTGTGCCTCATGGGAACAGTCCAGCCCGAACTGCCAAGACATGGAAGACATGTCTTGGCAGTTCAGGCTGGACTGTTCCCATAAGGCACAGGGTCAAGACTGATTTGCATATAGCTGTGTCTGAACTGGGGTATTTTTGTTTTTAATGCGATTTTATATAGCGCAAACATTACCCGAAGGTGTCAGAGCACTTTACAAAAGAACCAGTTGCGTTACATAAGGACTTTGGATTACACGAGTTACATAAGAGATCCAAACAGAAAAAAAAAATTGCAAATGTAAAAGTTGTAGAGTCACTCAAGGAGAAGATATAAACAGAAAAAATTTTGCAAATGTACAAGTTGTAAGGTCACTCAAGGAAGAGATACAAACGGATAAACTCTAAAATCACATAGGAATGGTAGTAAGTACAAAGGTCTACCACATATACTAGTGGTTAGAGTTCTATATATACAAATAGTAAATTCACATAGGATTACATTTAACAGCGATTAGGCTTGGACAATTATATATTACATATTTACATATATATATATATATTTATGAGTTACAAAAGCATGGCTCAGGCATAGGAAAAAGCAGGCAACGGGAGAGAAATTCAGGGGAGAGAGGAAAGGAATAGGGGAGGTAGAAAGAGAGTGAGAGAGAGAAGAGGTAGGGGAGGGGGTGATGAGTGATGGGATCAGGGGCATCAGCATTATTCACAAACGATGAGTAGATCCGTGGAGAAGAAAGACGATCCAAAGGTCGCCCAGCTAGAGACCGGCGGGACCGGAGGTACGGACCAAGGTCGCTAAGATGGCGGATAGGACAAGAGTGTCTTTAGGAGATGGTCCCAAAATGGCGGGGTGCATATGAGTCCTAGTCCAAGAGTTCAAAAAGAGTAGTTCTTACCTCCGCTCAAATCAAATCAAATAAATAAACCTCCAAATAGTTCCAGACGTCTTATGGGAGGCGAGGCAGTCAAAGTGAGCTAAAGAACGATGATGGATTCAACCCAGATCTGTGACTGGGGGTGTCTGAAAAGTTTCAGCACTCCGTCCATCATCTCTTTGTGTTTGCTTTGTTTGCCCTAAGTTGGCAGGGTATGCCCAGACGTGGGTCCCTTGCTCACTTTGCCACTGGATTCAAGCTAGCCTGGCTGATGAGGGCTGTTAGCCCGAAACCGGTCCCAGTATGCTTGTTTCCGGTCTAGGGAAGACATGGCTTGGCAGTTCGGGCTGGACCGTTCCCATGAGGCACAGGGTCAAGACTGATTTGCATATAGCTGTGTCTGAACTGGGGTGGCAAAGTGAGCTAAAGAACAATGATGGATTCAACCCAGATCTGTGACTGGGGGTGAGTGTCTGAAAAGTTTCAGCGCTCCGTCTATCATCTCTTTGTGTTTGCTCTCTTTTACATACAGCAGAAGCATTTCTTGACTGTACACTGTACAATATGTTCTGAAATGTCTGCACTTCAAAATTCCAAAAGGTAACCAGCCAAAGTTAGGGTACGTGCATCTAATAAAATAAAAGCAGCAGCATTTGGATGTACAACACTAAATCGTTTTTGTCACTAGTATTTTAATTTGTCAGCAGCACTGTCAGTTAGATGCACACTGACGTTTAGGCGGTATTGATTATGTTTGCAGTAACACTGCGGGTGCTGTTTGAATCTGTTTTGCAAAATGTTAATTATTGCAATCGGAGGAATGAAAAATGCATTATATGGTGTATAATGATGCTAACATCAATTATTGTGCAATTTACAGTCAGCATATTCAAATGCCTCCAACGGGTATTACCAATGGAGGATTTAACTAACGTTGTATTTATTTGTTTGTGTGACCCGGCCTGTGAAGGGAATGCTAATGAAATATTTGCATTTGGGCGCAGAACCATAATAATATACTTACTTTCTGAATAAAGAGCTTCTTACTTTGAATACATCTTCAAATATCATCCCATTTCTTTAAAGGGCTGCAGGAGTATATTGCTCTCAAGTATTTTGAACACTGACTTGTGTATGTGGTACAGTGATCCTTTTTATTCGAGGCTAGGTCTTTGCTACATAAATATCATTAATAAACAGATAATTCATTCTATACCATTTTCTCCGTTTATAGTATTTGCCTACAAAATATTTGATATGTGTACACTACAAAATAGACACTATAATTTCCAGTTCAAGTGTCAATCACTGAATAGCTAATTACACTGTTGTCCAAGCCTGCTGTAAGAAACAGGGTTGGGAGGATTCTTAACAGTAAGCATAACAGGATTAGGATAAAGCGCCATTGCCTTTTAGAATCCCACATAATTGTAGACACAACAATCGAAACCACACAGAAAAAGTCTTAACCGTGCTATAACTCATGATCATCGGACGCGATTTTATCAGTTTGGTAATGCGTTTTATTGACTTTTCAATCAATATAAATAAACTAATGATGGCAATGACGAAGAGCCGTTCGTCACATTTCGTTAGGACTATGCAATAACATATTCACTGTTCTAGTGAAATATAGGGAAAACACTACAAAGATAGAGGCATAAAGATCTAGATAGAATTATGCACATTATGGGTAAGATATTTCTCCTAAATTAAACCAGCCACCTCCGGTCAAACTGAGCATGCTAATGCCACTGAAGACAAGGGTGGACCACAGTTAAGGCAGAACGGCGATGGAGGGAGAAAAATTGGGGTTTGTAGTACTTTTAGTATTCATCAGTGATTGTTTGATCATCATTCGGGCAATTGGTTCTTGACCTAAATATGAACTCCTTATAATTTTGACAGTCTGCATAAGGTTTAGTTACAAAATTTTACTCCATAAAATGTTTTTATGCAAAGACATCAGTGTTAGACCTGGTGTCCTTGGCATGGTTTCCCCTTACTTTTTGCCTCTAGCTCCTGTATTTTTGATGGCATGCTGGGCTTTGTTTTTGCTGGTTTGTGTACTCTGGGCACTTTACCACTGCTGATCAGTGCTAAAGTGCAAGTGCTCCCTGTGTAACTTGTGATTATGATTGGTTATCCATGATTGGCATGTTTGATTTACTGGTAAGTCCCTAGTAAAGTGCACTGTGTGTGCCCAGGGCCTGTAAATCAAATGCTACTAGTGGGCCTGCCGCACTGGTTGTGCCACCCACACAAGTAGCCCCATAAACCTATAAGAGGGAGAGGAGTTGGCCTAACAGCTAGGGCATTCGACCTCAAATCTGGGGAACCGGGTTTGAGTCTCGGCAAGGACGCGCAACATCCGGTGATTCTGGGCAAATCACTTAATCTCCCTGTGATTACAAAATGAATGTGTCCTCATGTAACGTAACTGGTGCTCGTGTAAAGCGCCCCGATACCTTCAGGTCAAGTTCGCACTATATAAAACTCCATAAAAAAAAAAAAACCTGTCTCATGCCTGCCGTTGCAGTGTATGTGAGTGTAGTTTTAAACTGCCATGTCGACCTGGCAAGTGCTCCCACTTGCACAAGACCGCAATGGTGCATAGAAAACGGGTGAAAGTGATCGTCGGTTAGGACATGGACCATTCTGACGTGTACAGTAATCACACTGTGCCAAGGAGTGTGCTTGTATCAATCAGCAACCCACCTGGTGGTGCCACAGCATGAAGAGTTTGAGAAGTGTGGGGGAAATTTGCTGAGCCCGAAGGACCCGAGCTAACAACCGGAAACCTCTGCTAGCGCGCACTCTGTAGCGTGTGGTGTCCAAGAGGTGTTGGGGGAAGTTGCCGACTACGTGAGACCCAAGCGGGAAGCATGACTGTCTCCGACCTCCAGATCGGGAGGAAACAGTGCCTGACATCACAGGAGGTCTTGTTGTGCCTTGTGTGCACCACGGCTGGCTACCTGGAGCAACTTCAGCTCATACCTCTGCCGAAGGGGAAACATTTCTCCAAATTGGAAGCACGTCAGCTTCTGGTGTCACAGTCTTTTGCCCACGGGGGGGGGGATAGTGATCCCGCACTCTTGAAGGTGCCGTAGGGTGCCTGAGGACCTAATCTACATAGACGAGAACAAATATCGGTTTCCTTTCGCTTTTGTGGTCCGGACAATCTAATTAACATGTCGCCAGCGGGTGCAATGTGTATTGTTGGCTGGTGCAGTTAGAGTGACTGAGGGGCTGGGTCACAAGGCGTAGTCAGAACCTGTGATTTCTTGACCATTACAACTGTATGGGGTATGCGATATTGGGAATTACCTGTTTGATGCTAATGTGTTAATTTGTAAATTGGGTGTAAAAGAACATTAGGAAAGCTTGGGAATATCCAGAGAAGTACTACTTTGTGGGTGTTGAGCACCTGCTCAATGCTCACCCCTACCACATACCCTGAAGAAATGATTGTGGAAAAGATGCCATCTTCAGCCCAAAACATTCTCCCCACATCGTTCTGGCCACAAAATACTGTGATTGACTACCAAGCAAATATTGGGCAGTTTTATCACGCTCACAAGGCCTTGCAAGGGTGAGCACTAGACCTTCCCTGGAAAGTCATCCATCCTCTCCATTGATCAGGATTAGTATTATGTACAATTCTATTACATATGAGAAAAAAACTTAATTTGATTAATAAGTTAACTGGTATACTTTGTCGTTCAACTACTTTTTTTTATTATACCATTTTTAGTAGTTGGTTCCTATTATCCTGGAACAGAATCTGATTTGAAACATTTCTAGAATTCAGTTTGACCTACACGGTTTTTGCACCTTTTTAAAAAATGGGCAGTTGCATATTTGAATTATTAAAACAATTTTTCATTGTTAAGGAATACATACTTATCCCCAAATGGCAGAAATATGGAATTAATGAAATTCGTCGAACTTCGAGCAAAGAATAGGACAGGTTACAACACAAACATTTACAACGCATGCCTTTACAACGCGGTTTTTACGACGCATACCATTACAACGCATGATTTTACAACGCATGGCATCACAATGCATTTTTATAAACTACATTTACAGTGCATTCCATTACAACGCATACCATTACAATGCATACCATTACAACGCATAATACGTTTAGGGCAACAGTGGGGTAAGTGTTAGTGTAGGGGTAAAAATTACTATACCCCATTACTTACCTTATAATGCGTTGTAATGGCATGCGTTGTAGTGACATGCGTTGTAATGGCATGCGTTGTAATGACATGCGTTGTAATGGCTGCTTCGTAATGGCATGCGGTGTAAAGGCAGTTGCGTTGTAATGACTGCGTTGTAAATGTAGTGCGTTGTAATGACTGCGTTGTAATGGTTGTTTCCCTCGAGCAAACCGTAGAAGCAACATAAAATTTGAGTCCGGCTTTCCCAACCTGGATAACAAAGTCTACAATTGCCTGTTCTAGCATTTTTCTAAATTTGTTGTATCTTCCCAATATCAAACGGTCCAAAATGAAGTATGGCATATTGCTTTTGAAGATTTAATGGCATTCCCTCTTTTAAATATGGATGTAAACGCTCTTTAATTTAGGGGTTTAGTAAGGTGTCAAAGTGCTTCAAAGATTGACTCAGATTCAAACAAAAAAACACACATTTGTTTCTTTATAGTTAGCTTAAAATGAGGCCATGGAGGTGTAGACTCCCATACTACGTGCATTTGTAAATTTTTAAGCTGAGTAAAAAATCTAAACTAATGGCTGGAGTTATTTGCTTTTAACTCTTTCTCAAATTTTAACCAGAGTCGTGATTTTAGTGTTCCTTGCATTGCAATTCTGCATTTAAACAAAAAACTAACTACTCATAATGCATGCAGGGCACATCGCTTGATCAGACAAATTCTTAAGATTGAAGGCAATGTCTCTGAGCCAGCTCTCATTGTTTACGCGGTCCCTAAAGGTTTTCTCATAATCAGTACACTATCAAGCTTGTACATGGTACCAGTACAGCTATAATCAATAGGCAGAGAACCATTTCAGCAAAAGCTGATTGTAGTTCCAGAGTTCTAAAAATGTTCAGAAACTGCAGTGTTCAATTTGTAAAAATGACTAAATAAATGACCAGATTTCGACTGGACTTTTTTCATTATCTCTTGGCCCATCCGCGTGGTGCATATAGAGGGCGGTGCCTCCCACCCTGTGGCTGCAACGGTTAGTCTCCACAGGATATGATGCACTTTCTATAGTTTTGTAGCTTTTAGGAGGCTCCTAGAAAGTCTTTTATCATCCCTATTCTTAAAAAAGCACGTTTTAAGCAGGTTAAACCAGCTTTTATTTTTTTACAACTGCTTTCAAGCCATTCAGTGTTGTATGTTCTTAGCTTTTTAAGGGCCGCTATCAGGCTTAGGTCCAGTTACGACTAATCTTGATGGAGATTTAGTAGTTACTATATTAAAAGGAATTGGGTTTTAATATGGTTCATGTTCATAATTTTTTATTTTATGGGGCCCTTTGGGATGGTTTTATTGTTCTCGATATAGCCCGTATTATTAATCTTGTATTTCATGGTGCTTTGATGATGTCACTTCTCATTTTGGACCCTTTTGTTCTTGATATGGTGCTTGCTTTTTTAACTTTGTAATTATGGGCCCATGATGGTCATACTGTACTGTCTTTTGTACATCATATGGAGCTTTTTATCTATGTCTGTTTGACCTTTATGGTTTTCTTTATAAAAATCGAATAAAGTATAATGATGATGATGATGACTAAATAAATAAATAAGTTTAGGATCCCAAAGATTTTTTCACCAGGTTGCCGAATACCAGGGCTGCTTAGTCTTGATTCTCCATCATGCCATCACACTACATGCCTTATCTTTATAGCTCACTCTTTCTGGTTCTTTTCCATCTGTGCGTTCCCCCTTTGATTGACTTTCCGTTCTTTCTCTTCCTCCTTTCTCTCTATCTCTTACTCTTGGTCAAAGTCAAAAGAGGAAAAACTAAGTTCTGGAGAAGTGAGTGCTGGTGCCCACTACCTGCAACCACGAAGCACATTAAGTCCTGTCTGAGTGTCCCCATTGACAATCTTCAAATACAGGCATTTCAGTTTAAAAGTACAGTGGCCAACCTAGCTGTTTCCTTGGCATCCGGACACCTGCTCCATACAAAACAATGACCTGGGATCTTGAGCCATAAGCCACAATGTAAGGCAGAACCTTGCACTTCAGTGAAGCAGTTCAGAAGACGAATATGAAACCCACCAATGAACCTGCAGTGTATAAAAGGCCGCAAAGCTTAAGGCTAATCAGATATCCTGCGCACGGCTGAGCTGATCATTCAGCCACAACTCAATCAAGCATTTTCAGGGACGCGGAGAGCTTCGCCGCTCGACTGCAGTGTCGTGCTTGTCGATGAAGGACGCAAAGCAATAAGAGGATTTCACAAGTGGGAAGTCATTTAAATTGTGCCAAGCATCAGTCACTGATGCAGCTCTAGCTCCAGAAACATGTCGCAAGGCAGGAAAATGATGGCATAACGAGTAGGTGCTCGTTATCACAAACTGACGCAGAAAGGGAATTATCATCAGTTATTAGTGGTGCGGTGCTAAGTCTTGTCATAAACCCCTGGTGACCACTGTCTTACTGGTAAAAGGTGCCCTTCTGCTTCCAGGAGAATAAGAAAACCCCTTGGTTGGGGTTTATATTATTGAGTTCTAAGCAATTAAGGCAGTGTTCCAGGCCAACATTATTCCGATTTCAAAGATGCAAAGCGGAAGTAGCAAAGGCAGCATTCAAGTCACACAGCAAAATAAGGTGATTTTTGATACATAATATGGATGCTTTTTGTTTTTACATTTCATTTCCCTCACCCGTATCGTAAGTTAGAGAGTTAACAAGTATTGGCAAAGCCAATAGCTCTCGCCTTCAGAACCTACTGGCTCTTCCAACGCTTTTTGGCGATGCTGAGCAGTGAAACTCAGTGAGAATGAGTGAGTGACTGCAAGTGAGTGTAAGTATAAGTGATTCAGAGTAAGAATGAGTGAGAGTGAGTACAATGAGGGAGAGCAATATTGAGTGCATGAGAGTGAGCATGAATGAGTGCATGTGAGTGAGAATGAATAAGAATGAGTGAGTGAGAATAAGTATAAGTGAGTGAATGTAAGTGAGTGCAAATGTGGTTTTAGGCTTGCGAGTCTGCCATTGGCCCTGAAATACTAAAGGTAATTCTTGGCTTAAAGATGCACCCATGGCAAAATGCTGGTGCAGGTATGCAGGAGACAATTCTTAGCATGATAGCCACCTATGACAAAAAACTGGCAATGTCATACTAGAGGTCATATTTAGGTAATGGGTCACCCATGGTGAGATGCCGGTTCTGTCATACTGAAGTTAAATCTTGCCATGGGGATACTGGGGGAAATTCTTGACATGGGGGCATCTGTGGCAAAATGCCTATGTGGGCACGTTGGAGGTAATTCTTGGCATACGGAGGACAGCTGTGGGATACAGAAAGAGTGGGAACTAACCATGGTATAAGGACGGCACTAATGGCAAAAGTCTGGCTCTGTTATATTGTAAGTAATTATTGGCATAGGGGGGCACCAAGTCCATATGGTGGGCACCTAGGTAAAAATGCTTGCCCTGGCACAATGGAGGTAATTTTAAATATATGGGGGCACTGACTGCATAGGTTTAAAAAATGGGGGCAACTTCTGGGGTGAGTCAGGTTTCATTGGCTTGGCATACCATAAAAAGAATTGAATATTTAATCAGTGCTGTTGCAGAGCCCATGACCTTTTAACCAATTTATATGAAGATAGTGCTTTAAAATGCCATATTTGACCACATTTTGTTCAAACGTTTCTCTCTCATTTTGATGGCTCACTACAATTCAAGACAAGTGTTGCGCCCCACCACTTTCAAAGATCTCCAGCCACCACTGCAAGAACAGAAGAAAAACAGTGTCTTGATCAGCACTGTTTACTAACGGCAGTTTCAGCTCGACATTTAGCTTCTGTAAAATAAATAAATTCAGCAATGCAATGCACACTATTCTGATTAAATGAAAAAAGGCTCTGAAAAACAAACATTTTAAGAAAGCTGTTGCCATGTTTCATTATTGTGAAAAAATGAAAAATGATGTGCTTGAATAAAACTTCACCCTTATGTTGTAATCACAGCGTCTCATGCAATTTCACCTGAGAACCGCAGGACTCTATGTGGTCCCACAGTTCCGGGGCTCAGAAGATGCCACCTGAAGCCAGAAGCAGCAGGATGTGAGTTTCACTCACCTTTGGCTGTCTTCCTTTGTTCTCCTGGGCTAATAGCTGCGTCTCCAGCTTCAAAATGGCAATCACCTCTCTGGGGGTATGTAGCAGCCTTTTAAAGCTTCAGGTTTTAGTTCTCTTTTCCTTTCCTTTTCCACCGTGGCTGTTTCTTCCTAGTGTTTCCTGTCGTGTGATGTTTGATGTAATTTTCTTTCATGTTCTTTTACAAAATAAAGACTTTAGCCTGGGTGTAGGGTGTGTTGCAGCAAGCCATGCGCCTTCACCTGTTTGCTCGCTCCTTCCACTTGCTGATCCTGACTCCCTGCTCATGAAGAATTCCACTATTGGATTCCAGGCTCCAAGTTTTGTTCAGCTTGCTGATGTCTTCCTCTAGTAAGCAGGATTTTTACACCTTTGGGGTTTTTCTTTCTAAGAAAGTGGCAGCTTCTCGAGGGCACTTGCCTACCAGTGTGTGGTGATGTGCTTTCAGAAACCGTCACCCATACATCAGATGCAGAAGACCCACACCAGATTAGGGGTAAACTTCCGGACCTGAACAGGCTTGAACGCCAAAACATTCTGGCTGTTTCTGCCATGGATCCTGGTATAGACATAGCTAATGTCCTTCAGCAGCAAACCCTAGAATTGGACCAGTTAAGGACCAAGAATGCTGGCCTTTGCAAAGCAATCCATTCCAGGTCTTTCAACCTTCCTGCTGTGAGTCCTTCAAGTTCTAAGTATTCTGGAGATCCTTTAAATTTAAAGGGTTTTTTGGATGACCTAGTGGTTTATTTTGCCATGTGACCTGGAAAACCTTCCTCTGACAGATCCAAGTTGGAATACCTGATTGGTTCCTTGACAGGTGCAGCTCTGATTTGGGCAGCTTCTCTAGTTGTCAACAAAGACCCTTGTTTAAACAATTATGCCAATATCTTGGCAAACTTGAAGGAGATGTTTAAGAGCCCAGTCCATGAATCTTCCACAGATGACACCTTGTGTGGAACATCCCAGGGAAATTGTGAAGTACTATTCTATTGTACACACTTTTGTGAGCTTTCTGCTGAAACCACCTAAGTGGAATGCACTCTGATGACCTTATTCCGATGAGGGTTAAAAGAGGAGTTAAAGGATAAGTTTGCAAGATTTCCCAAAGGTTCCTCATTTACTGAACTTCTGGATCAAGTTCTCCTGATTGAACACAGACTTAAAGAAAGGAGAATGGAAAAATGGAGAAAACAGGGTTTCACTTCTACTCCTCTTCCCTGATTTTCAGGTGGACAAAGCCAACTGTTGAGCCAACTAATCCTTCGCCTGATGTGTCTGACAAACCTATGCAGTTGAGTCCGCTAGAGGCCTATTGTCTAACGTAGAAAGGGAGTTGCCAATGTAAGCAAGGCTTGTGTCTGTATTGTGCAAACCCAAATCACCTGCTGCAAGATTGTACTGTGCGCCCTTTCTGGCCACAGGAAAACACTAGATTCTGCCCATATTAAAGGGGAAAGGGGTAGAAGATTGTACTCTCCCTAAAGTTTTCAGCTTCTTTGGTGGATCCAGTTCACGCTTGTTCATAATGGATTTAATTCTTCAAGTCCTCTCTGGTTAGTCCATCTCTGTTCCAGCCTGTTGGATTACAGTGCGTCTGAAATGTAGATGAACTTGAGTTGTCCCCAGAGACTCCAGGTTCTGGTCAGGAAAAGTTATCACTTGTACAAACAATTAACAGATCACCATTGACTTCGGGTCTATTGACATCCATCAAGGTTCCTCTCTCAGTGCCTTTAGGCAATCATTAAAAAATGGTTGCTTTGATCAAAATATATCTCCAAACAATGCCATTTTGCTTGGGATACCCTGCTTGGAATGACAATCCCTATGTCAACTGGGAGACCAGGGCTGTACCACTTTCCTCCCAGTTTTGTTGAGACAATTGTTATTCAGACAGGAGCTTTTGGGTTCCAGTGGTGCAACACCTTTCAAAAGACCAGTCTCACTCCACTATATCCCAGACCTTGTCTTATTTTTTATGGCATATAAAGAGTTTCTTAACGTCTTTCAGAAGCCTAACTCTGTGTCACTCCCTCCACAAAAGGATTTGGATTGTGCCATCCCAACAGTACACGGAGCCATAATTCCATTTGTCAAAAGTACTTTCTTTCCCAGCAGACAACGCAATTTCTGACAAAATACTTGGATGAAAACCTTCATAATAGCCTGATTATCTGGTTAACAACCCTGCTGGGACTCCTCTTTTCTTTGTCCCAAGGCAGTCCAAAGAACTAAGACCTTGCTTCGATTGTCGCAGAATGAATAAGGTCACCATTAAGGACTGTTCCACTCATCAAAAACATCCTTGAGTTCATTCAGGGTGCTAATTATTTCACGAAGTTAAAGAAATGTGATGCGATGGAAAATGGCATTTCCGACACCATTTGGGGGCTATGAATATTGGGTCATGCCCTTTGGCCCTACCAATGCTCTAGTAGTTTTTCAGACATTCATTAGCAGCATATTCTCTGATATCCTGAGCCAGTTTGTCGTGGTGTTCCTTGGACGACATCCTGATCTTCTCTGCTTACCTTCCTGAACATCAAGTCCATGTTTGCTCCCACCATCTATGTCTCAGGGAAAACAATATATCCTATAAAGCAGAGAAGTATGAGTTTGAAGGAACAGAAGTGGAGTATGTGGGGTATAAACTCTCTTGAGAGTGGATTATCTATGGACCCTCTGAAGATCCTCGCTGTCTTGGACTGGACGACTCCTAAGTTCATCAAGGAGACACAGAGTTTTTGAGGGCCGGCTAACTTTTATAGACAGTTTATAAAGAATTTTGCCAACATGAGTGACCATATATATGCAACTTTGAGGAAGCAGAACCCGTCTAAAGGTTTTTCTTGGGCCCCCTAAAGTACAGGAGACCTTTATCAGTCTCAAGAAGGCTTTCATCCAAGGTCCTATTCTCAGAGAACCAGATCCGTTCATATGGTGGTTAGTGATGCTTCAAATGTTGCTGTCGGCACAGTGCTATTTCTGCTCTAGGAGGAAAACAACCTGGAGCATCCTGCTTTTTATCTCTGCAACATCCTGAATTTATGTGAGCAATTATAATAAGTTCTGGAAAGTGAGCTCTTGGCGCTCAAGCCTGCTTGTATAGAGTGGCCTATTTCTTTTCACAATATGATTTCTATGTTCTGTGCTTTCTCCAGTGTTAGACCTGGCACCATTGGCGTGGGTCTCCCTTCCATTTTTCGCTGTTTTCCCCCCTGTTTTTGCTGGTGTTAGATGCTCTGGGCGCTGTGCCACTGCCCTTCGGTGCCACAGCGCGAATGCTCCCTGTGTAAATATGACATGTGAATTGGTATATCCATGATTGGCTTATTTTGGTTTACCTGTTAGTCCCTAGCAGCGTGGCCTGTGTGTGCCCAGGGCTGGTAAACCAAATGCTGCTGGTGGGCCTGCAGCGCCGGTTTGCGCCACCCACAGAAGCAGCTTGTAAATTGTGTCTCAGACCTGCCACTGCAGAGTCTGTGTGCAGTCCAGAACTGCCATCTTGGCTGTGAAGTGCACCCACTTCCCAGCCCCTGAACCTTCCCTTGGCATCATGTAAGTCGCCCCTATGGTAGGGTGCATTGTATGTGTAAGGTAGGACATGCCTTGGTGTGTGTAGCATGTCCTGGTAGTGACTTACACCCAATTTCGTTTTCACTACTGTAAGGCTACCTGTTCCCCATAGGCCAGAATGGGCAAGTTTGACTATTACATTCTATAGTCCTAACTGACCCCAGGAACATGGTAGAAAAACGAATTTAGTATGCCTGAGCTCAGAATCTTAAAATACATCTTTTAGTGAAGTTTATTTTTATATTCTGTGTTTGAAAATACCACTTTTAGAAAGTAGGTATTTTCTTGCCCAAGCCTTCCAGTGTGCTCTGCTGTTATGTGTATTGGCTGTCTGGTTTTGGAAGGACAGGGCCGGCTGAGTCAGACCTGGGTTAAATAGAGAGATCTGTAGTTGGAGTATGGGGAGGGGTAGCTCCTTGACCTGAATAGGGCTGTGCCTGGCAAGGTGAATGCTGGCTCCACCTCCTACTGTGCGTCTGATGGCAGACCCCCTCTTTCTGAAAGGAAGGATGCAGCCTGGTAAACAAAGTGCTCCAGGACTGAGCAGAACTGGCTCTGGCTGGGCTCAGTGACTTGTAGCTTCTGAGAACAAAGACTTTTGGGGTATAAATATCTGTGCTAAAAACCCCTACAGGGTATTGCTCCTGGACATCAAGACGAACCTCTGTCCGTGTAACTGAAGGAATCTGCAGGAGGTGACTATCCTTGTGCTTGTGTGCTGTTTCTTGGATTGGCCTGCAGTGGTTACCATTGGACTTGGAAGAAGAGGGAAAAGGACTTTGAGAGAACTTTTATTAATCTTGCTAAAGCAATCACCCAAGGGCTAGGAGAGAGCTAGCCTCCTGTTGAAGTCTCAGGCACATCAGACTTCACCACCAGCCTCCTGATTACTCCCAGCGGGGATTTCTATCTGCAGGTGAGGGTCCTGTGAGTTCCAGGGCCTCTAGTTCTACTACGGAGAAGCGAGTGCTGAAATCGTCGCTAACGCCCGTCTGAGAGCCGCCGCAGCCGAAAGCGCCCAGAAAGTCATCGCGCTGCTGCCGCCGAGTGCTCGCTACCAAAGATCGACTCATCACACGTTGCGGGCCGCCGGGTGCTCGTTAACTCCAGATATCATCGCTTCACGACATCGCAGCGCGGACGCCGGGCGTCCGCCTTTCTCATCGCATCGCATCAGGATCGTCGCTCCCTCGCGGAGCGTCACTTCTTCGCATCGCAACCCGATCGCACACACAACAGGACCGTCGCCTCGCCTCCTCCCTCGCGGCAAGGAGTCATCGCACCAACAGTCTAGCGTGCAGAAGCTTGTCACATCGTCTCCACACGCATCATCAGATTGGCGCATCATCCTCCCTCGCGGCAAGGATTTATCGCATCGCCGGCCTCGCGTGCAGCGACTCATCGCTACAGCTTTTTTTCGACAATTTGTTGCCTTTGCTATGAAATCCAGGTACTTTGTAAGTAACAGGGTCGCAGAGACCACTGCTTTGAACTGAGCTCCTCTTTGCGCACTTTGAACTATTTTTGCAGCATTTCAAGAGTGATCTGATTTGACAGTATTGTGGCTTTTTATCGTTATTGGTCTTGTGCGAAGTCTATATATAAAGATACTTATTTTTGATATCTACTTGTGTGGTGTTCCTTTGTAGTGTTCCTCACTGTGTTACTGTGTATGGTCATAGATGCTTCACACACTGCCTCTGAGATAAGCCTAGCTGCTCGTGCTACGTTACCACAGGGTTGAGCAGGAGTTATCAAAGGGTGTGGCCCTCTTACCCTGACTTAGGAAGAAGGGTCCCTACTTGGACAGTGGCCAGCCACTGCCAACTAGAGACCCCCATTTCTAACATTGGTGGACAGCGGTGAGGATCTGGACTTGCATTTATGATCGCATACAGTAATTATAGTGTACACTACTAGTGAGTGCAGACCATAACGCAACCACATACGTTTTTGAGGTTTTCTGATTCTATTTTTGATTAATATTGCCAGTTATTGCTACAATGGGCAAGCCCAGATCCAATGCCTCGGAGGATCTCTCCTGGGAAGAAGAGAAATTAGAAACCTACAATGCCAAGCAGCTCAAATATTTTTGCAAACGCTTCACAGTCCCGATCACAGGTCTCACTAGAAGGGAGGAGTATTACAAGGCGCTGAAGGCCTGGCTAGAAGCCAGGGATGCCCCTAAGAATATGGGAGAGCCTGTGGAGGGGGAAGAGAATGCAGGAGAGCCGCAGCGTGAAGTAGTAGATTTGGTGGGAGATAAAGCAATTTCCAGCCCGGGCACTAGTGTGTCCGCCAGGGGTCTGTCCCCAGAAAAGATGGAGGACAGGGAGAGAGATAGGTGGCATAATATGGAGATGGCTAAGCTTAGAATGGATGGTCAGAGGGACCTAGAGAACAAAAAGTTAGAATTCGAGATTATGAAAATGAAACTTGAGCATGAGAGAATATTGAGGGAGTTGGAGATTAAAGCAAAAAGTGTAGAGATCTCCCCCTCTGGTGGCAGCACACCTGTAGTGCATACTGAGAGTAGGGTGTATATACCCAAGGAGGTTATTAAGGATTTCCACAAAAGTGAAGATATTGGGCAATGGTTTGCAGCTTATGAATTAGCCATGGTGTCCCACCGGGTCCCTGAGAAGGATTGGGGAGCGGGGTTGTGGTGACGCTTTGTGAGTGAGGGGAGGGATACCTTGTTGGACCTGCCCCCAGAAAGTAGGATGGTTTATGCCCACATGAAGGAAGCTTTGATGACCCGCTATGGTTTATCCCCTGAGATGTATAGGCAGAGGTTTAGGACCTGCAAGAAGCTAGAGGGTACCACGTGGGTTGAATATGTCTTTTTTTTGCAGAGCAATGGAACGCTGGGTAAAAGGTAGCAAAGTAGAAACTTTTGAGCAGCTTTATGATTTGATTGCATGGGAGCATTTATCTAGTAACTGTTTTCCTGAGCTACGCCAGCACCTGATTGATTGCAAGCTGACTAACCGTAGGAAGCTTGCTGAGGAGGCGGACCGCTGGGTGAGCACCCGGGTTCGCAAGGGTCCAGTGGGAGACTTCGCCAAAGGTGGGCAGGGTCCCCAGCAGAGAAGTGGGGGGACAGGGGTAAACCGAGGGAGTTCCAAAGAGGGCCCCAAAGTAATTCCCAAGGGAACCAAGCAGTGGTGTCCCAGCCTCCCCAAGAGAAGAAGCCAGTGCCCCCGACAGGTAGGCCTGTTCAGAGGGGGCCCCTTACTTGTTATAAGTGTGGTCAAGTGGGCCACAGATACTATGATCCCCAGTGTCCTCAGAGGGATACTAGTGCACCACCCCGCCAGCTTGCTAGTGTAGCCCTGGGAGGGGAGGAGATGGGTGCCCAAGGTGGGTGGGATCCCGTAAAGTTGACCCTTGTCTCATTAGGAGACTTTGAGATGGCCCCTAAGCCTGCACTGCCTGATAACACTAAAAAGTACAGGCAGTGGGTGACCATCAATGGCCATAGAGTGGAGGCTCTAAGAGACACAGGAGCCAGTGTAACTGCTGTCAGCTCCCGGTTGGTGTCCAAAGAGCAGGTTGTCCCCCATGCATTCTACCCAGTAGTGTCCGCAGACAACTCAGAGAGCCAATGTGAGGTGGCTCAAGTTCCCTTTGAGTGGGGGGTCTCAGGAACTCTTCAGGTGGCTGTGAGGCCCGGCATGCCTGTAGACTGTCTGTTGGGCAATGATTTAGAGAACTCCCCGTGGGCTACGGTGGAGAGGAAATCTCACTTAGAGATGTTGGGTCTGCCTGAGTGGGCGTGTGCTACCACTCGGTCCATGGCAGCCAAGGAGGGTGTTGAGAAGGACCTGGAGCCTGTGAGTATGGCCCAGATCCCTGCCTTAGAGAGAAGGGGCAGGGGGCGCGGGGAGCCGGCCCCCTTGGTTCCCACGGCCCAGGAGGGAGCAGACCCTGAGGAGGATGCCCTGGAGCCTACCGGGGAGCAGATCGCCGAACTGGGGGACCTGCCTGAGCTGACCCATTGGCAGCAGGAAGGGGGATCCACCAGGGAGGAATTTTGTGAACAGCAAAGAGTTTGCCCCTCTCTTGAGGGTATGCGGCGACAGGCTGCAGCCCAGGCAGCAGGTGACATGTCTGGTTCACATCTGATTTATTAGGAGAACAGTCTCCTGTATAGCGAGCCTAAGGCTGCTGAGCCGGGGTCAGCCCGTGTGCTGGTGGTACCCGAGTGCTTCAGAGCCTTCCTACTGGGGTTGGCTCACGACATTCCATTGGCAGGACATCTGGGGCAGACCAAGACCTTTGAGAGGCTGGCCACCCACTTTTATTGGCCCCAGATGCGCAAGAGCTCAGACACATTGCAGGACATGTGAGACTTGCCAGGCAAGTGGGAAGAGTGGGGGGAAGAGCAAGGCCCCACTCCAGCCCTTTCCAGTTGTTAGTACCCCATTCGAGCGAGTGGGCATTGACATTGTGGGGCCTCTGGACCCCAAGACAGCCATGGGCAACAGGTTCATCCTGGTCTTGGTGGACCATGCCACCCGGTACCCCGAAGCCATCCCGCTCAGGACAGTGACGGCCCCCGTGGTGGGACATGCACTGATGGGGATTTTCTCCCGTTTGGGGTTCCCCAGAGAGGTGGTGTCTGACAGGGGACCCAACTTCATCTCCCAGTACATGAAGTCTCTGTGGAAGGAGTGTGGGGTAACGTATAAGTTCACCACTCCTTACCACCCCCAAGGTAATGGTCTGGTTGAAAGGTTCAACCGGACCTTGAAGGGCATGATCATGGGCCTAGAAGAGCCCCTGAGGCGTACGTGGGACGTCCTCTTGCCAGGCCTGTTGTTTGCCTACCGTGAGGTGCCACAGAAGTCCTCAGGGTTCCGTCCCTTTGAACTGCTCTATGGCCAACCGGTAAGAGGACCTCTGTGTCTGGTCCAAGAAGGCTGGGAGCAATCTCCCAGGAAACCTCCCCAAGATGTATTTAGCTACATGTTGGCCGTCAGGAACCAGACTCGGCGTTTCAGAAAAATTGCTGAAGCAAATCTGGAAGCCAGCCAGGAGGAAATAAAACGTTGGCACGACCAGAATGCCACTCTGGTCGAGTTTCAACCTGGTCAGAAGGTTTGGATACTGGCCCCAGTGGAGCCTTGTGCGCTCCAAGATAAGTGGACCGGTCCATTTGAGGTGGTGGAGCGCAAAAGTCCAGTTACCTACTTGGTGGACTTTCAATCTCCCAGGAACCCCTTGCGGGTCCTGCATGTGAACCGCCTGAAGCCCCACTTTGAGAGGTCTGAAGTGGGCATGCTTCTTGCCACAGATGCTGGGATGGAGGAGGAGAGTGTGCCTCTTCCTGACCTCCTGTGTGCAGGAGAGAAGGATGGGTCAGTGGAGGGTGTGATCCTCTCCACCACACTGACCCCTGAGCAGCAGAGAGATTGTCACCAACTGTTGGGGCAATTTTCTGATTAGTTCTCCCTGGTGCCTGGTGTCACTGATTGGTGCGTCCATGAGGTAGACACCGGGGACAGTCCTATTGTCAAGCACAAGGCTTACAGAGTAACTGACAGGGTCAGGGCTTACATTAAGGAGGAGGTCTCCAAAATGTTTGCCCTAGGGGTGATTGAGTCCTCTAGCAGCCCCTGGTCCAGCCCCGTGGTCTTGGTACCAAAGGCTGCGACGCCTGGTGCCACCCCTGAACTTAGGTTCTGTGTGGACTACCGAGGTCTCAATTCGGTCACGAAGACCGACGCGCACCCCATCCCCAGAGCTGATGAGCTCATAGATCGGTTAGGGGCTGCCCGGTACCTCAGCACGTTTGATCTGACGTCTGGGTACTGGCAGATCGCCTTAACTGATGGGGCAAAGGAGAGGTCAGCATTCTCCACACCAGATGGGCACTACCAGTTCCGTGTGATGCCCTTTGGGATGAAGAATGCCCCTGCCACCTTTCAGAGGTTGGTCAACCAGGTGTTGGTTGGGCTGGAGGATGTCAGTGCCGCCTACCTGGATGACATTGCAGTGTTTAGTTCCTCCTGGGAGGACCTCTTGCGCCACCTCTGGGAAGTGTTGATGGCGCTGCGCAGAGCAGGCCTCACAATCAAGGCCAGTAAGTGCCAGATTGGGCAGGGTTCTGTGGTGTACTTGGGACACCAGGTTGGGAATGGCCAGGTGGCGCCCCTGCAGCCCAAGATTCAAACCATCCTGGCTTGGGAGCCCCCAAGGACCCAGACCCAGACCCAGACCCAGGTGAGGGCCTTCTTAGGACTCACGGGTTACTACAGGAGGTTTGTCAAGGGGTATGGCAACATTGTTGCACCCTTGACTGAGCTGACTTCCAAGAAGCAGCCAAAGATTGTGAACTGGACTGACACCTGTCAGAAAGCCTTTGATGCCCTCAAGACTGCCATGTGTACAGCACCCGTACTCCAGGCGCCCAATTTTGCTAAGGAATTTGTTGTCCAGACAGACGCTTCAGAGCATGGGGTGGGGGCCGTTCTGTCACAGATAAATGAGGAGGGACTAGACCAACCTGTAGCCTTCATCAGTAGGAGGCTACTTCCACGGGAACAGAGGTGGAGTGCAATTGAGCGTGAGGCATTTGCTGTGGTCTGGGCACTGAAGAAGCTGAGACCATACCTGTTTGGGACTCACTTCTGGGTTCAGACAGACCACAGGCCCCTCAGATGGTTGATGCAGATGAGGGGTGAGAATCCCAAGTTGTTGAGGTGGTCCATTTCCCTACAGGGTATGGACTTCACGGTGGAACACCGCCCTGGTACAGAACACGCCAATGCTGATGGTCTGTCCAGATTTTTCCGCCTTAGTGATGAGAACTTCCAAGGGGATGGGTAGTTCTCCCCACATTTCAGCTGGAGGGGACACGTGTTAGACCTGGCACCATTGGCGTGGGTCTCCCTTCCATTTTTCGCTGTTGTCCCCCCTGTTTTTGCTGGTGTTAGATGCTCTGGGCGCTGTGCCACTGCCCTTCGGTGCCACAGCGCGAATGCTCCCTGTGTAAATATGACATGTGAATTGGTATATCCATGATTGGCTTATTTGGTTTACCTGTTAGTCCCTAGTAGCGTGGCCTGTGTGTGCCCAGGGCTGGTAAACCAAATGCTGCTGGTGGGCCTGCAGCGCCGGTTTGCGCCACCCACAGAAGCAGCTTGTAAATTGTGTCTCAGACCTGCCACTGCAGAGTCTGTGTGCAGTCCAGAACTGCCATCTTGGCTGTGAAGTGCACCCACTTCCCAGCCCCTGAACCTTCCCTTGGCATCATGTAAGTCGCCCCTATGGTAGGGTGCATTGTATGTGTAAGGTAGGACATGCCTTGGTGTGTGTAGCATGTCCTGGTAGTGACTTACACCCAATTTCGTTTTCACTACTGTAAGGCTACCTGTTCCCCATAGGCCAGAATGGGCAAGTTTGACTATTACATTCTATAGTCCTAACTGACCCCAGGAACATGGTAGAAAAACGAATTTAGTATGCCTGAGCTCAGAATCTTAAAATACATCTTTTAGTGAAGTTTATTTTTATATTCTGTGTTTGAAAATACCACTTTTAGAAAGTAGGTATTTTCTTGCCCAAGCCTTCCAGTGTGCTCTGCTGTTATGTGTATTGGCTGTCTGGTTTTGGAAGGACAGGGCCGGCTGAGTCAGACCTGGGTTGAATAGAGAGATCTGTAGTTGGAGTATGGGGAGGGGTAGCTCCTTGACCTGAATAGGGATGTGCCTGGCAAGGTGAATGCTGGCTCCACCTCCTACTGTGCGTCTGATGGCAGACCCCCTCTTTCTGAAAGGAAGGATGCAGCCTGGTAAACAAAGTGCTCCAGGACTGAGCAGAACTGGCTCTGGCTGGGCTCAGTGACTTGTAGCTTCTGAGAACAAAGACTTTTGGGGTATACATATCTGTGCTAAAAACCCCTACAGGGTGTTGCTCCTGGACATCAAGACGAACCTCTGTCCGTGTAACTGAAGGAATCTGCAGGAGGTGACTATCCTTGTGCTTGTGTGCTGTTTCTTGGATTGGCCTGCAGTGGTTACCATTGGACTTGGAAGAAGAGGGAAAAGGACTTTGAGAGAACTTTTATTAATCTTGCTAAAGCAATCACCCAAGGGCTAGGAGAGAGCTAGCCTCCTGTTGAAGTCTCAGGCACATCAGACTTCACCACCAGCCTCCTGATTCCTCCCAGCGGGGATTTCTATCTGCAGGTGAGGCTCCTGTGAGTTCCAGGGCCTCTAGTTCTACTACGGAGAAGAGGGTGCTGAAATCGTCGCTAACGCCCGTCTGCGAGCCGCCGCAGCCGAAAGCGCCCAGAAAGTCATCGCGCTGCTGCCGCCGAGTGCTCGCTACCAAAGATCGACTCATCACACGTTGCGGGCCGCCGGGTGCTCGTTAACTCCAGAGATCATCGGTTCACGACATCGCAGCGCGGACGCCGGGCGTCCGCCTTTCTCATCGCATCAGGATCGTCGCTCCCTCGCGGAGCGCCACTTCTTCGAATCGCAACCCGATCGCACACGCAACAGGACCGTCGCCTCGCCTCCTCCCTCGCGGCAAGGAGTCATCGCACCAACAGTCTAGCGTGCAGAAGCTTGTCGCATCGTCTCCACATGCATCATCAGATCGGAGCATCATCCTCCCTTGCGGCAAGGATTTATCGCATAGCCGGCCTCGCGTGCAGCGACTCATCGCTACAGCTTCTTTTCGACAATTTGTTGCCTTTGCTACGAAATCCAGGTACTTTGTAAGTAACAGGGTCGCAGAGACCACTGCTTTGAACTGAGCTCCTCTTTGCGCTTGTGAACTATTTTTGCAGCATTTCAAGAGTGATCCGATTTGACAGTATTGTGGCTTTTTATCGTTATTGGTCTTGTGCTAAGTCTATATATAAAGATACTTATTTTTGATAACTCCTTGTGTGGTGTCCCTTTGTAGTGTTCCTCACTGTGTTACTGTGTATGGTCATAGATGCTTCACATACTGCCTCTGAGATAAGCCTAGCTGCTCTTGCTACGTTACCACAGGGTTGAGCAGGGGTTATCAAAGGGTGTGGCCCTCTTACCCTGACTTAGGAAGAAGGGTCCCTACTTGGACAGTGGCCAGCCACTGCCAACTAGAGACCCCCATTTCTAACATCCAGTCTTTGCCTATCCCTCCTCATTCATGGCACACAATTTCCTCCAACATTTCCGCCTACTTAGCCCCTTTCGCAGGTAACTGAATGATCATGGGCACAGCAGACCTCTTTTCCATAATGGCTCACTCTTCTTTGTTCCAGAGGCGTTTATCTGCCAGCATGATGGCATGGAGATTTCTAGCTGATATATTCAGCCCTACTGGGATGGAAAGTCCCTCAAATGGTGATGGATGTGCACTCTGCCCTGAGTGGCCTAACTGTAATAATGTCTGGATCTCTGATGCTGATTTTTGTTGTCATGTGTGAACACAGATCATGCGGGTACGCCATGACATAGGCCTGTCTCACAGATTGCAGACTTTTTGGACCAGGAGGAGTGCCCAAAGTGCTACCCTCATAGGGGTGAACGCCTACTGCATTTGCCAAGAGTTAGGCAGCATGAACAAGGTGGTGGCAGCATACCATGTTGTGATCAAGTGGAGTGAACAGGGCTTTTTACCTGTGTCACTGGAGTGAGGCCTCAGGCTCACTCATTTAAAGGCCCGCTGCTATGTGCTTAACTCACCCTTGGCCTACATCGGATTGATGTGTAGTGCTGCGCAGTGCACTTTCACATCATGGCCAACGAGAAACAACTGAGAAACTTTAGGTAATAGAATATCAAATATGATTGTGCAGTGTAACTTTGCATTGCTTTTTAATTTACATCTGGTCAATTTTTTCCTGGACAGAAATCCAATAAATTATACATAAGCATAAAAGAAACTAACAATAAAAAAGTGTCACAAAAATCCCTTTGCAAGAATTGTCAGCATGGCTCTGCACAGGGTTGAAATGATTGTTCTTCCACTCAGCGTTTGCCTTTATGGATCTAAAACAAACACTCAAGACCGAATCTTAGCTCACATAGGGGCATATTCACAAGGACCTACCGCCGATTTATCTCCACCTTAACCCATCAAAAGTGGAGATCGATTTAACACCCCATTCACAAGCGGGTGCAAACTGCAGACATCGCCAGTATTCCCGCGATAACTGCCCCAAAATTTATCTCCACGGTGGACACCACCAACTAACCCTAATGAGATGCAGAGTAGGCATTCCCGTGCAAAAACACACGAAAACACCACTACACCACTTTCACAACGAACTGCCAGATCTGCGATGCGAGTCAAAACCATGCGATAAGCCGCGGTAGCAGCAGGGATTTAACACCTGCCTTTTGCTGGTGTAAAGCAGGACGACTACCTGCAGCATGAAAGGGAGCCCAGCCCAGAGCCACATCTGAAGACCCACAGATGCCATGGAGACAATGATCATGCAGCTCCGAGACCCATGAGGGCCACAACACCCACCGCCACCCACCCCAGGCCCGCCACCACCCCCAGGACCCGTCCCGCCCCCTCCCCGGGAACACCACAGAGGCAGCGTACACAAAGACAGCGGACCCACCTGAAACGCACCTGCCGCCCAGACCCAACGCCAGAGGAGGACATTGCCCACTACAGGCCCAAAAGGACAACCAACCCCCGCATCCTGACCCACATCCCCCACCTGCTGACGGTAGCAACCCAGCGGACAACCAACATCCCTCCGCAGACAAAGCTGCCGGCTGCGCAGCACATGTCGGCCTCTGGTACCATCCAACCCACAACTGCCAGAGTCGGAGGAGTCACACAGCCAGCCCCATCCAAGGTCATCACACCTGTCCTGGATGCCAACATCAGCCTGGTACCCCAGCCCCTCCACTTCACCCACACTGCGCAGGAGCAGCTGGAGACCAAGCAAGGCCCCTATGCCCTAGCTGGATTCCCTCACGTGTCAGGGCCAATCAACTGCACACATGTACCCCTCGTGCCCCCTGCAGACACTGCACACAACTACCACAACAGAAAGCACACGCATCCCATGAATGTGCAGGCAATAGTGGACTGTCCGGGACCCATCAACAATGTCGTGGCCGGGGGGCGTGGCCGACAGCATGGCCGAGTGAGACGTGCTTTCGCCGAGCTCCGGCTGAAAGCTTTATCCGACAGTGAATCCGGTGACCAGCGGACCCGGAGAATATCAGCTTTTGCCCCCTGGGGTCCAGGGCGTGCTCCGGTGCCGACAGGAGTGGAAACGGAGGCCCTGCCAAAGAAACACGGGCCAACTAACGACCCGCATAGCACCGGGAGATCGCATCCCAAGATGGCGCCGAGGGCGACTCAATGCAGCCAGAGGAGCCAGAGCGGGGCTGGGGCCGCGCGGCGGTGACCGCAGGAAAACGTCGTGCAGAAGGTGTGTTGCCCTTCCGTCCCTCTCTGGGGGCTGGCTGAGGTCGGAGCGGTGTGGAGGGCACACGAGCGGATTCTGAGGAGCCGGGGCGCCGCTGAGGATCGAGCCCCTCCCCCCCAATCCGGGAGTGCATTGGTACGTGGCTGGGCCTCGGCGACCGGCGGGGAGGTGGCGGAGGCCTGCGGACGGCAGGGCGTGCCTGACGACCTGGAGCGCACCTGGTGCAGCAGGGATATCGTGGTTCCGGAGGGGCCTACCGCCGGAAGGAGAAGCCTCGTGCGTGGAGCCTGTGCCGCCCCGGGCCGCAGTGGAAATATCTGGGGCCCGGACTGCGGAGCGGACTGAGAGGACGACCTTGAGTGGCGCACCTGCCCGCGCGGGCTGCCTGGAGGCATCCACTGGTGAGCAGGTGGACCCGTGCCAGGGGCCGCGACGCCCCCGTTCCCCCCCAACCCCTCCCGCTCCCATCTGCAGTGGAGTGAGGCCCTGGGAATCGGCCGGAGCCCCCGGATCATCGGGACTCGACGGACTTGCGGTGAGTGCCTGCGGAGGGGCGGGCAGCCAGGCTGGGCGAAGATTTAGACCCTGATTGGTGCCTGCAACTGGGACGGCCGTGTACGGCATCTGCTGTCTTGCAACGTTCTGAGGGGCTGATGGAGGGCCTAAACTGAGGAACGCCCCGAGAAGTGGTGACCCTTGCGGTGTGGAGAGTGCCTGAGACGGTTGTGGGGTGCCCTCTCCCTCTCCCTCTCCCCTCCGGCCTGGACCGGCTGACTAAACTGCAGGGTCGGGGCTCATAGGGGACACAGGAGCTCTCGGTCGGAGCTGGGTGCGCTTGCCTGACTGGGCCGAGCACTTACCTGGTGCTCTACAATTCAATTCAATAAGTGGAATCCCTGTGCACCTTTGCCCTTGCTCAGCAGCTGTGGATATGGGTAAAGATAAAGAACTGAAACCGTCACGACAGGGCAGGATGGACCGTTATACAAAGGTTATCACCCCCCCTCCGGAGGAGCGACCGCCTGCCTGCTCGGACACGGATATGCTCCTTCAGGCGATTCATGCCTCCAGGGTGGCACTTCAAGGGAAAATAGGTGCAGTGGGCACGGAGGTGACACTCCTGCGCCAGGATCTGCGGAATCTAGCGGATAGGGTCACAGAGTCGGAGACTCGGCTGGGAGAGGCGGAGGATACGATACAAGATCTGTGCAAAGGCATGACGGAGCTGCAGTCATCCCATAAAGACCTACTGTGGAGGGTGGACGATGCGGAAAACAGAGCTCGCCGCAACAACCTCCGCTTTGTGGGATTTAGAGAGGGAATTGAGGGTACGAACATGCCCGACTTTCTCCACTCCCGAGTACCTTCCCGAAGGACAAATTCTCTACCTGCTTTGTTATAGAAAGGGCCCACAGGGCGTTGATGGCCCGACCACCCGTAGGAGCGCAGCCACGACCAGTAATAGCCCGGTTCTTGAACTTTTTGGACAGGGACATGATCCTCCGGGAAGCCAGGAAGCTTGGGGAGATCCGGCTTGAAAACACGCGCATCATGATTTTCCCCGACTACAGTAGGGAGGTCCAGAAACAGAGACGTACTTTTGATTCCGTAAAAGCCAAACTGAGAGAGCATAAGATCCAATATATGCTACTTTTCCCCACAAAGTTGAAGGTGATGTTCCTGGGCAGATCCCATTTTTTTCAAACTCCGGAGGAGGCGTGGCACTGGCTGGAGGAGCGACCCGCTCTGGGACGGCCGGCGGTGCCGCCGCGCCGCATTGGGTCATCGGTGGAGGAGGCCGAGCGGTCGCCGGGTAAACGAAGATTGCTATGACCCCGACAGGCCCGCAAGGACCGACTTCTGGAGGCAACTCCCTATCCCTCAAAAGACACTGGCAAATTTAGGAGGCGTAGTGGTGGCTCACTGGACTCCCACCTCTCGGTGGGCTCCCGCACACTGCATCTTCCCGACCCTCCTGGTCCAGATGCGGGGGAGGACAACAGAGACTCTTCTTCCGGAGAGGAGGAGGTCGGGGGCCCCTCCATGCACCCTTTGGCAGCCGAAATATTGGCAATGGAACAGAACGCAGCGACAGATGCTTTGGCCTCACAGGGAGATACACCGGACTCGCATTCGTAACTAAGGACCCGCGAGGTTGACCGTGGACATAGACTGAAACTCCGGAGCATGCAAGCCGGACACGCATCACCCCCCTTTTTTCTCTTTTTCTTCCTCTCTTTCTTCACTCTGTTCCACCTGTTGAACCCCGCGGAGTGTTAGAGGACGTTCATGAAGTTGTAGGCGAGAGGCTCGAAGTAGTTATTGTCTCGGGCTCTCTACAGTCCTTCCCTTCTGTCACTCTCACTCTCTGTGGCCTTTTTCTTCCATCTGTACGTTTTCTTCCTTTTTCTTCTCTGCATCAACGTTATTCTTTCCTGGGCCTTCACCGTTCGGAGAGGCTTTCCTTCAAAGGACTCTGGGGTTGCTGTGAGAGTTGGAACTCGTGGCATAAGTTGGGATTGGGAGGGCGACAGACCTACACCACCCTGGCGCCAATTCCCCAGCGACTGGCGGGGGATGTGACATTGGGGGGGCGGGAGGTGGGGTGGGGGGGGGGGCATGGAGGGGTCACAACACTTATTATTGTTGGGTTTATTCTATTTTGTTTTGGTTTCTTGCACAGCGGTCACACGGTCACGGCGACGTACACGCGCATCTGCTTCCCCCGCTCGAGGCATGACATAACTATCCATGCTTATGGGCCCATTGACTGACCATAGACCCTCCGCAAACGAGCCGGCGACTGACTCCTATACAGTACTCACCTGGAATGTAAATGGTATGGGAGACAAAATCAAGAGAGGGCTGGTATCCGCATACGTGAAAAGGGTCCACCCCGACGTGGTCCTCTTGCAGGAGACCCACCTCAAGGGCACACAATGTAGGTTCCTGGTGAGGGGAAATTACACAGTCCTAGCACATGCGGGCTACACAACGGGCTCACGAGGGGTGGCTATCCTGCTTAAAAAATCCCCCCCTTTTAGGGTGACGTGGACGGATCCCCAGGGAACATACGTGGGAGTGACAGGCACATGGGGGAGACGGAGGGTCACTATAGTGTCGGTCTATGCCCCTCTGAAGCTACAGGCACGGACTCTTCACGGGGTGGCCGATATTATGTTGGAGACACCGAGTACAATACACATTATAGGGGGTGATTTTAACGATGTTATGTCCCCCTCCTTGGACCGCTCGGGGAACCGTACTGATTCACCCCCGATTACTCCACTGGCTAGGCTGATGGATACCCTCGGACTAGTGGATGTATGGCGAAGACTCTACCCAGACGCCAGACATTACTCATATTATTCTGGGGCGCACAGGGTTCATTCCCGACTGGACTATGTCTTCCTTCCGGGGAGTGCATGTGGTACCGTCTACGAGGCGGAGTACCTGGCACGTGGGATCTCTGACCACTCCCCCTTGCTGGTTAGGGGAGGGGGGAGACCCTGTGCGAGGCAGGGGAGCTGGAGGCTATCGGCCTGGGACCTACAGAATAAGGAGGTGCTACAGGGACTCCGAGCGGACACGAAAGTGTACTTTGTAGAAAATGTCGGCTCGGTACAGTCGGGGGTTGTAGTGTGGGAAGCCTATAAGACAGTACTACGCGATAGGGCCCAAAGCCGAATAGCTTGGGAAAAACGGAAGGCACAGGAGGAGCTACACACTTTGGAAACCCAAATTTTGGCACTAGAACAACGTTACCTTATAGGAAAGGACCCACAGGTCCTACGACAATTGACAGATACGCAACAGCGCTACAGAGCCCTAGCTACAGAGGAGGCTAAAACGCAGGCGCAGGCAACCCTTCACAGGTTGTACGATGTGGGAGATAAGTCGGGCAAGCTCTTGGCCTGGCTCAGCCGCAGGGAAGTGGAAGCCCGATGGATAGAAAGAGTAGTGGACCAGCAGGGACAGATGCAAAAGGGCGACGCACAAATAGTACACACATTCGCTTCCTACTTTAAAGATTTTTATGAGGCCAGGCACCTGGGCTCTCCGGAGGAGATCTTAGCGTATCTAGACACTATTCAAACTCCAAGCTTAGACAATGACGAGAGGGAGGGACTGGAAGCGGACATAACGGTGGACGAACTGAAAGCAGCAATAACTAAATTACGTCCTGGGAAATCCCGAGGTCCGAATGGACTCCCAGCAGAATTTTATAAGAAAGGGGCAGACCTCCTGGCGGTGCATCTTTTAGCACTGTTTCGAGACGCAGTAGAGGATGGTACCCTGCCTCTCGATCTTAGGATGGCCACAATTATCCCCATTCACAAACCGGGAAAGCCCCCCGAGGATTGCGCATCCTACCGCCCAATCTCCCTCCTCAATATAGAGGTCAAACTCCTAGCAACTGTATTAGCCCTCCGCCAAGTAATATCGGGCTTGGTACATCCAGACCAGACGGGCTTCCTACCAGAACGGGCGACTAGACTGAACCTGAGGAGGACCCACAATTGGCTCATGAAGGTCCAGGACAGTGACGATCCCCACATGTTCCTCTCCCTAGACGCAGAAAAAGCGTTTGACGCGGTACACTGGCCCTTTCTGGAGGCGGCTCTAGTCAAGTTTGGCATTGGTCCCAAATATCGACAATAGGTTGGACTCCTATATGCGGACCCCCGTGCTCGGGTTAAAGTGAATGGATTGTTGTCTGATGACTTCTCCATCAGACGGGGAACCCGGCAGGGGTGCCCGGTGCCCCCCTTATTATTTGCCCTCACAATTGAAATAGTTGCGTGCGAGATCCGACAGAAAGGGGAGATACGGGGGTTTCAAATTACACCGACTGATGTAGGGGAAAAAAAGATCTCGCTTTATGCGGACGATATTTTGTTATATGTTACCCACCCGGATGGCACGATCCCCGCACTGTTCGAGCTACTGGGCAGGTATGGCTCCTTATCGGGCTATGCTATAAACTGGAATAAATCGGTCCTATATAGCCCACGGGTCAGGGAGACGTGGCCTCTTCTCCCCGGGGCCCTCCGGATAACACAGGTGGGATTCAAGTATTTGGGGATCTACCTTACCACAGATAGAAACCTCTCCTATCACAACAATATTCAGAGGGTCATAACGAACTTTGCAGCTGACGCTCTGAGATGGAAAGCGCTCCCCCTCACGATCCTGGGCCGAGCGGCAATGTTCAAAATGATCACCTTGCCCCGCTTTCTGTATGCCCTCCAGAATGAGTACTTCCCCCTTCCCAGACAGACATTCCGGGTGATTGACGCGGAATTACGCTCTCTGTTGTGGCTGGGGAAACAACCAAGGATCGCTCTAGGAACACTGCAGCGGAACCAATATAGTGGTGGGATATCTCTGCCTGACATTGAGGCCTATTACTGGGCGGAGCATCTGGCACCGGTGAATGGCTGGATCCACGTCCCCGCGGATCACCCCTCCTATAGGCTAGAGAGAGACACCATGGCACACCGTTCGTGCTTACATTTTCTATATGGGGGTCAAGGTAGGAGACGCGTCCTCCCGGCCACGCAAATAACGCTGGAAGTCTGGGACAGGGCGACTAAGACACTGGGCTGGACACGCAAACCGACTAAACAGACTCCGCTCTGGCACTGCACTTGGCTAAGGGAACTCCATAAACTTATAAAAGGGCTTTGGAGGATGGGACGCCATTGGAATCTCCACTTTAGGCGATGTGGTGGCGAAGGGAGAACTCAAACCTTTCAGGTCACTGGCAGCGGAGTTTGGGCTGCACCCCACGCAAATTTTTAAATACGCGCAACTGCGACATGCCTGGATAGCTGAGAGCATGCTCTCCTCCCCCCTGCCAGACTACGCCCTGCTAGAGGGACGCCTATTGCAAGAGCAGATACCCAATAAGGTAGTATCTCTAACATACAAGACATTGAACAATAACATGCCGGACAGACTGGGGAAATTGAGGGAAGCATGGGAGCAGAACCTGGGCACGCTAGACACAGTGGATTGGGAGGCGGCCCTGATGCACCACAGAGAGGTGGCGATTAAATCCCGCCTTCGCCTCATTCAATATAAAATATTACATAGGGTGTATTTCGACAGGGCCCGACTCCACCGAATGGGCCGAGCCAGCGAACCAAACTGCCTGCGGTGTAGACACACACAGGGGGACTTCTATCATACTATATGGGACTGCCCCGTCATCCAGGCCTATTGGATACAAGTGTTAGGAGAACTAAGCAAGGTATTAGATGAAACTCTCCCTCCAGATCCTAAATTTGTATTGCTGGGCATACCTGGCGATGTAGACTTGGGCCGCCCACAGCTTATTTTTGCACTGCTGGCATTAGTGGTTGCGAAGAGAGATGTGGCACGCACGTGGGGGGCGTCGCTACCTCCCCAGTTAGGAGAATGGAGGAGGGGGATGGACATGTATATGGCGGCAGAAAGGGTCACATACAAAGCGAGAGGGTGCCCCCGGAAGTTCCGTAAGATATGGGGAAAATGGAGAAAATATCATGGGTTGGATGGTGGCCTGGGAGCAGACTAGCCTACCACGGGTTTTGTGCTTAACTGGGCTCCGGACTGGGGGGCAACCGGGCCTGGGTCTCCGACCCTCTGGGACGACGGGGGGGATGGGGAAGAGAATTCCGGAATTGGACATTTACGAAGGGGCTGTGTGCCTTCCTGGTTCAGGGGATGGGGGGGTTGTGTCTCCGGGGATGGGTGGTATGTGGGTGTTTTGACGCGATTGTGATTAATTGTGACACGCTAGCTGTTTTGTGTTGGTTGAAAATGCAAATAAAAATATTAAAAAACAAAGTTGTGGCCAACTCCCCAGGCAGAGTGCAATATTCTCACACCTCCCGACAGTCCATCATCACCCAGCGCTCCCAGGATGGCACCCATGGCAATGCAGTGCTCGTTGGTAAGTCCAAAATGAACACACCACACACCTCCAGCCCACAGTCATGCAACTCCCGACACTGGCAATGGGCACGCAGCACAACTACATTCAACATGCCACACAACATGCCAACCGACCAGACACGACAACACGACTCCATTGGGAACTTGGCCTTGCCATGCCCACAACCCAGCCACGGCATGGCACCACAGACACACAATAGCAGGATGTGAGGAGAGGCATGGAGCAGGCATGTGCGAGAGCGGCAAGTGACTAAGGAATGTGAACCTACCCAATGCCAGGTGTGGCGTGGAGGTGCCAGACAGACCACAGCATGCAAATCACGGAAATGGCCATGTGGAGATCAACTACTGGTGCATGGAGTGTAGTGGCCAGTGGACGCTACCATGTCCCCACAGGCTGTGGGGCAGAACCCGGAAATGTCGCACGTTACAGCCCCCCCTGTATGCGCGTGCGGAGTGGGTTGGCCCTGCGTACGCCAGGCCTGAGTAGGGGTGTGAACAAAAAGCCCGTCGCACTGGGGGTGGTCCTCATTTGTAATGGACAACGCGTCTGCCAGGGCGGCGCCTTTCAGCCCGCCACGAGTCATGCGCAGAGCGCGGCGAAGCCTGCGTCCCTGTGCGCCTGCTGCACCCCGGGCCGCTGGTCCCCAGACCCGTCATGCCTGCCCCAGCGCACCAATGAGGCTCCGCTCACCTGCCGACACCGGTGTGTGTCAAAGAGGGCCCACCACGTGCCGGTGCAAACTCCAAGCCCCAGGCCCGCGACCTTTGCAGCCTCCGCAGACCATCGCTGGCCTCCACGGCGCAGAGCCACAGTACTCCTTTTTCACTGACATACTCCACTGGCGTCCTCTTCGGCCCAGTCGGTCCCACATGTGGAACTGTGTCCTGAGTCTTGAATGGCAGTGACCCCAAGTCCGTGGCAGCGGCCACAGCATCAGACTCCCTTCGATCAGTGAAGCATAATTCCGTATCGCAGGCCGGTGACAGATGGTGCCACTAACCCTGTTCAACGCAAGCCGGCGACACGTGGTGCCACTAACCCTGTTCAACGCCAGCTGGCGACACGTGGTGCCACTAACCCTGTCCACCGCCAGCCGGCAACACGTGGTGCCACTAACCCTGTCCACCGCCAGCCGGTGCCACTAACCCTGTTCAACGCAAGCCGGTGACACATGGTGCCACTAACCCTGTTCAACGCAAGCCGGCGACACGTGGTGCCACTAACCCTGTTCAACGCAAGCCGGCGACACGTGGTGCCACTAACCCTGTTCAACGGCAGCCGGTGACACGTGGTGCCACTAACCCTGTCCACTGCCAGCCGGCAACACGTGGTGCCACTAACCCTGTACACCGCCAGCCGGCGACACGTGCTGCCACTAACCCTGTCCACTGCCAGCCGGCGCCACGTGGTGCCACTAACCCTGTTCAACGCAAGCCGGTGACACGTGGTGCCACTAACCCTGTTCAACGCAAGCTGGCGACACGTGATGCCACTAACCCTGTTCAACGCAAGCCGGCGACACGTGGTGCCACTAACCCTGTTCAACGCAAGCCGGCGACACGTGGTGCCACTAACCCTGTTCAACGGCAGCCGGTGACACGTGGTGCCACTAACCCTGTCCACCGCCAGCCGGCGACATGTGGTGCCACTAACCCTGTCCACCACCAGCAGGCGACACCTGGTGCCACTAACCCTGTCCACCGCCACGTGGATAAGGGCACAGGCCTACACAGCGGTCCAGTGGGTCCCACATGTGGAACTGTGTCCTGAGTCATGAATGGCAGTGACCAGATGTTTACTGCAGAGGTGATATCACTAAACTCCCTTCTATCAGTGAAGCAAAGGTATGCATCGCAAGCACACAACACATGTCTGTGGGCCGTGCTGACCGCTGCCCCCGGCCTACACTGCGGTCCAGTAGGCCCCACATCCAGCAGCCAGTCGTGATTCATGAATGGCAGAGTCCATACCAGTGAACGCACGGAGAGGAGTAAGAGGAAGATGCGGTTCAGTCCGGATGAAAGCCGGATCCTCGTTACGGAGGTGACCAAACACTAGCAACAACTGACCTGGTGCCACTAACCCTGTTCACCGCAAGTCCGCGTCCTGTGGTGCCACTGAACCTGAACTACGCAGGCCGGTGGGACCATCCAACCTAAGCCGGCGACACTCGGTGAATGGCCCCTGCTGACCGCTGCCTCAGGCCTACACAGCGGTGCAGTAGGCCACACATGTGGAACTGTGTCCTGGGTAAGATATGGAGGAGTCCACACCATTGGACACGCCTCATTGCATGCGGCATCACCTATCAGCACTGGTGCCACTAACTCTGTGCGCAATGACTCATGGGCACTCTCTGGTTGAACTTTGGTGGCGTCTGAGTCCATGGCCTGGGGGTTGTCTGCATCATCATCTGGCTGGGACGGACTTGGTGTCCGACATGTGTTTGCTCCACTCATCTCCACCATGGTGACTGTTTCAGCATGGTTCTGCCCTCGGCATCATGCCCTGGGGGTACACCTTCCACTGTCCACCGAGACACTCCGCGACAACCCCCCTAGTCGTCTACGAGAACCTGCTCTGCTCTCGTGACCCTGCCCCAGTGCACCGCAAGTCAGCGGCCCATGGTGGTAGGCCCGTGCAGGACGCTGTGCATCCGGGGCCACTAACTCTGTGCAGCTCAGGTCATGGATCCTTTACGGTTGAATGGTTGTGTCCTTTTCGATGTACACTGTTGTTGTTTTTTGACTGCACCAGGCACTCCATGACGGCTGGTGTACACACACCCCACACAGGTGTCACTCGACATGTGAGCCTGCTAATAAAAGTGGCCGGGCGCACGTGCCCGTAGCCATTCCCAACATCTAAGCAAGTGTGTCCGTGTGGTCATTATGTCAGCATGATGGGCCGGAGCCCTGCAACATCACAGTGTGCTGTCTTCAGCAGAGGATACCATGTCACCTCAGCAGGGGATGAGACCTTGGGCATGTAGCTTCGCCCGCCCCCCCCTGCATGCACAAGCGGCGTGTGCTGGTCCGGCGTACGTCAGGTCAGCGCAGGGGTGTGCTGATTCGGCAGGGGGATCAAGGCGTGGCTCTGGTCTGGCCTTGAACAGGAAGTGAGGTAAGTGTGTCCTTGTGTTGGGGTGTTGTCGCCACCAGGGCCACAGTAGTCGTGGTTGCAATGTAGCATGCACCTGGAGGGCGGGCCCGCACGTACGGGGAAATGTAGGAGCGCAAGCCCGCTCGGGGTCTTGGCACATGCATGCCAAGTGTTATGTGTATCAGTCCTGCGGCTGCATGAGTCAGGTGTCTAGCCCCAATCGCGGCACGGTCACAGCCAGCCATGGACTGTACACCTGTGTCCGCCCTGTCCAGATCATTGGCCTACACTCACATGGCCGCACACCCTCAACGGCCAGCTTACAGGTGTTGTTGGCATGCCGCTGGACATGCGCGGACAGGCATGACAATGGTGTGCCGTAGGAGTGCACGTGATACAACCGCGCAGCGCACACATGTGTGGGGGCTCATGGGAGGGAGGAGCAGCTGTGAGGCAACGTGACACACAGTGATGCCGCTCATGTGCCACGTGCTAGGCATGTCATCCATGATTCCCTGGGTCGCAGACATCCCACCCCACCCACGATAGGCCTCTGTACATCTCCTGTATGCATGCAGATGGTGAAGTTACTGTAGGGATGAAAGGTCCTTTGTCTGCACTATCGGGCGGTAGCACATCTGCAGCTCCAAGATGGGACTTGCATGTGCCCAGCACCCCCTGACAGATACGATAGCATTTCCAGGTGACTCCCACACTACGCACTGCCAGACGTGAGGCCAAGGTGTACACATCCCACACGCAGAAGTCCTTGGTCGTAGTTAGCGTGCGTGAAATGGCCTTCACACATACTCCCACCACACCCCAGGCCTGCAACCGTTGCACACAGACACTGCTTATTGCTCCGAGCTGTGGCGTTTCATCCACAGGACTGGCGCAGGTCATCACAGTGCCACTGACGCAATGGCAGACCATCCGGGACACATGCTCAACTCCAGTCATGTGGACCTGTACCGTGCACGTCTGCTGCATGTACTGGGGGCACTGCCATTGGCAGTGCTGCGGATCAGTTACAGGCTGAGCTTCCGCATTGCCAACGTCACCTGCGTTCAGCCTGTGTTGCACTGTCGCTCGTGCATATTCGAGTGGTCCATGGATGTCTGCCTCTCCGTTACGGTAGCTGACCTGGATTTCGACGTGTGTGTGCGCCCCCTTTTGGACCATGACCAGGAGTGTCACTGTGATGCCCGTTTATGGCATGCCTGGATGTTTGGCATGCATGCTGGCAACTGGACCTGGGATATTGCACGAGTCGTCGTGTGCAGTGACCACATTGAGCCGCTCCCCGATTGGGATTTTGTGCATATTGGGGCCAGGGGTTGGAGTCAGCACATCTGTCTGGGACAGCTGATGGGTTACGTCGCCGACATGTCAGATGTGGTGGACAACGATCTCACATTGGAAATGTTGGCCTACGCTGCTGCACTCGCGTTCATGGACGAGTGACAAGGTACCTGCAGCCAGGACTGCATGTGACCCATTGCACGTGTCCCGACGCCTGGTTGCATGTTGGGGATCTGGTCACATGTCCCTAGACGGCAGTGGACATGGCTGCATTGGCCTGGACTACTGATCCATGCGCGGACAACATACACGGGTTGGCAATGACTTGTGTTGGTGATGGACTCCCCCGGGGTAGACATGGGGGCTTTCCGACGTTCCTCATTCAGACATGCTGCTGCATTGGTCTGCATGTTGTGACACTTCCCTTGGCCGTACTGACACGCAATTGTTGATAAAGTTTCCGCACGTTCACTTGTCTCCAACTGTGTTGAGTGTTTATTTGTATGCCAATGTGTGTGTCACGGCCTATCTGGGTCCCTGCCTTACATGCATTGCTACCCCATCAGGGCTGTGGGTTGGTACTTGTGCATTATCATGTCCCTGTTTCGTGCTTTGCTAGATGCGTATGGCCATTTACAGGCCACAAGCGGGTGCACTTGTGTCCTGTGTTGGGTTGTACATATGTTGGTGTTTGTAACACATTGTGTTGGATGTTGGGGTGCTCTGCTTCCTATGTGTGTGTGCTGCATTGTGTGTGAGATGTCCCTTCAGCTCTGATTTGGCTCACCCTTCTCCCTTTCAGGCAGTGTGGTTTTCACTTCTGTGCTTGTTCAGTGGTGTGGTATTGCCGACTTGTGTGACTTGTGCTCTTGGTTGGTGTTGTTCCTCTTGGGCATGGTTTGTCTGCAGTTGTGCTGTGCTTAATAGTGCATGTGTGCCATTGTGCCCATCTCCCGACGTCCCCCCAGTCCCTGGTCGTTCCTCTCCCTGTTGCTGTTGTGTCTGTTGATTTTGAGCAGTTTCCGGTCCCCGACTCCTGCCACCATCTCCAGACTGATGTGGTGGACACCATTTTCTCCATGTCATCCAGCTCCTGGTGTGGCGCTGGACTCCCACCTCCGGTGTGCATTGCTGCCTTCTGGTTGTTGGCGTCTTTCTGCTTGTTTGTGCGTTTCGCATCATTCCAGCTGTTCTGGTTTTCTGCCATTGTCCTCCTCCGCTCTCCGGCTGCATTCACCTTGTCCACGATGGCCTGCCATGTAGAATGTTTTGTTGCCATGGTGCTTGTGGGGTTGTGTGCTAGCTCCGACTGCCTCCATTGTGCTTCACTGTTTTCTGTTTGGTTTGTCTTTCTTTTTCCTGCTTTTGTTGTGCTTATTCCTGCATGCCGTATATGTGTCGCAGGCCTGGCGCTGCTTATCGCTGCTTTCCTCCTCGCGAATGGGCTCATCGCATGTTTTTTGGTGTTGGTGTTTGTGTTTTTATCTCCGTCGCGGTGGTTGTATCGCGGACATTGGCCGCGTTTCCGGGGGACTATCGCATGGTACCGCCGTGTTGTGAATTCCACGTTAACACAGGGTTATTTTCCCGCGATAGACTGCAATGTGTAAAGTTGCGTTAACATTTTTTGGAGATGTTTAGCACACGTTCTTGTGAATATACCCCATAGTGTTCTACTTCGGGGGCTTTGGGAATAGTTGCAAACTTAATTTTTATATTCAAGAGGAGAGCATGCATTATAATACTTCTGAAGCATAGGAAAATAAGCTACAATTAGGACAGAAGCCGCACAAAAATAAGTGTGTAGCTTGGGGGATGAGCAGGGATGACACATGAAATGATTTCATATTGAAATCATACCAAATTGACATTATTGCACTCTTTACTATTATACTGTTAACGTGTTTTCAACTTTCAAACCTTCTAAAAGCCCCCGAACGAACGAAATACCACACCTAGATGTCACACACGTGTACCCTTCTTCGGGTAATAAAAATGGTTTCAGATGCCCTTTCTCTCCATGTGATTCCTGCCATTTATGTTTCTCATTTAGTGCAGGCATCTTCTAAAAATCGTGAAGTGCACTTGTGCAGGTCCAGGATAACAACGAGAGAAACACTTCACAACTGTAGACAGAGGCGTCAAAACAAAATATAACAGTGGTTCAGCCAATTTTTATTTGCTTACAAAAAATAATATCAATTTACTTTTGAAATCCACTAGCAGGAAAAAAAAAAGGTTTCATCTTGTACTGTTTCAGAAAAAAATATCTTGTTCAGGGGTTCACATCTTATCTCCCTATCCACATATACTCTATCAGGCGGAAAGTTTATCTGCCGCTCTATTGCAGATGACACTCATAATTATTTTCTAGACAGTTTTCTCAATGAGCAATAGCCCAGCCCTGTTCAGTGAACATTGAAATTGGGATCTGCGGCATTTGGTTATTATTCAGTGTCAGACCAAAGGAGATATTTGTGGCAACGTGTTTTTTTTTGCACACAATAGTTAATTACACGAAGGAATCTCTCTGCATTACTATTCAATCTGAGGTACACCTTTTATTCATCTAACTTACATTAAAAAGATTCAAATATAATTTTGCAACGTTACTAACTGCTTTTAGGTGTGCCTAGTTTTGCACTACGGATTCCATTTATATTCTTCATGTCTGCTATCTCACTATCTCTTTCATCAGAACGAGTAAGACACTAAGGGCCATATGTATCAACACATTTTCCCATAGACACAGAATGGGTAAAACCCTTTGATACATCTGGCCCTAAGGCCCAGATTTATAAAGGACTTTAGAAGATCTTGCATCACGCAAGTGAACACAAGACAATGCAAGTCCTCAATTGATATTTCCCAAGCCATGCAAGTGGCGATTTGAGTCACCTTGCATGACTTTGTAAAGAAATGCAATATAACGCAGCCGCTTACGTTGCATTACATTTCGTTGTGGTGAGTGTTCCAAGGGTGGAGCATGGGCATTGCTGCCCATTCTCTCATAGATTTTGATGCAATCCCAGATTGACTAAAACCAGTAAACCTGGGATTGTGCTAAAATGATGTGTCTCCTGAGGATGGCGTAATGAGGAGAAATGTTTTTTTATTTCTCCTCATTATTTCCTCTTTCTATGTGTGTTACATTCTGCATCACACATAAAAAGAGGAAATTGCCTCTTAGAATTGTTTTGGTGCAGAAAGGTATCCCTTCCTGCACCAAAACAATCCTGCCTGTAATGCAGGGACCCTTGCACTATGGAGCAAGGGTGCCTGCATTGGTGCTAGGCAGCACACAGTGCGCCAGTGCAAGGAGGGCGCAGAAGTGTGCCATATCTTAGTAGATATGGCAAATTTCTGCACTCTCTTTTCACAAAACACAACACAGCAAGTTCTCTTGGTAAGGGGGATACACTTCTAAAATAACCCCTGCTCACCCCCTTGGTAGCTTGGCACCAGCAGACAGGCTTATCTCAGAGGCAGTGTGTAAAGCGTTTGTGCGCACATACAGTAATACAGTGAAAACACTACAAATGGACACCACACCAGTTTAGAAAAATAAGCAATTCTTTATCTAAACCAAACAAGACCAAAAACGACAAAAATCCACAATACAGTTCTGAAAAATATGCAGTTTGCAAGAAAACCTTAAAATTGTAGAAATATCCACAAAAAACAGTTCTCCCGAGTCAATAGGTCCGTCCGGGGCCACCGCGATGCTGAAAACAACCGAGTCTAACAGTTCCAGCCGACCACGTCAGTACGGGCCAGATAAAGCGTTGACAGACTCATGAACAGTACCTTTCTCGTTGCGGCTGACACGTCGCTGCGAGTCGGTCAGGGCAACCGTAGTGGTTGGTTTGCAAAAATGGTAGCAGTGCCCTCACGACACGGTGCAAGCAGCGGCTCGGTGACGATCGTCCAGATGGCATCGGTGAGACCACGGCTTACGGTGCGGGGTGAGGCGGTGCTCGATGCGGTGCTAACAGGTTGCGGTGCAGGCGACGGAGCCGGTCGATGTTCGGGTCATGCAGCGATGGTGTCAGTGACGTCCAGGCAGGGTGAAACGAGGCGGTGCGGAGTGCGGTGCTCACAGAATACGGTGCAAACAACGGCTCGGTGACAATCGTCCAGATGGCATCGGTGAGACCAAGGATGCGGTGCGAAGTGCGACGGGGCCTTCTGCGGTTCCTTTACGACACGGAACCTGCGACAGACTCAGTAACAGAGTCCGCTGCTCCTTTCTTCTGCATGACTGAAACCAGCAGTTCCAGGCTTGGTGCCCAGAAGGATGGTGAGGTCTTTGCTGTTCCTGAGACCTCTTGAACAGGGGGCAAGCTCCACTTCAAGCCCTTGGAGACACTTTACAAGCAGGATACACACACAGTCCTCTCCTTGGCAGAAAATAGCAACTGCAGGCCAATCCCAGACAGCACACAGCAAAGGGGCAGTACTTATCCTTCTGCTTTTCTCCTTGGCAGAGGTTCCTCTTGAATTCCAGAAGTAGTCTAAAAGTCTGGGGTCTGGGCCCCACTTTTTATAGCACAAATTCCTTTGTTCTCTGGTGGCAGAGAAGCTCTTTGCCCAGCCAAAACCAGTTCTGTCCTCTCTGGTGCAGCTTCCTGGCAGGAGGTGGAGATAGCCTTGTCCAGAGCAGACCAGGCCCATTCTGGTGTGAAAGAAATCTCCTCCCCCTACTCTGAATGCAGCCCAGGTCTATTCAGCCCAGCCCTGACTCCCCCTGGAAAGGCAGGACACACCTCACCCCCCCCCCCCAGTGGCTGTCTGAACAGAATGCAAATCCAAAGCCCCTGTCACTTCAAAGCCAAACAGTCAATGCACAAACCTAGCAGAGGCACACTGGATGGCTAAGCAAGAAAATACCTACTTTCTAAAAGTGGTATTTCCAAACACAGAATGTAAAAATCATCCCTTCTAAAAGGTGCATCTTTATATTCTGAGTTCAGGCATACTAAACTTTATCTTCACATCTTGTCCCAATGGGAAGTTATGTTTATAAGTTGCATGTAAGAAAAGGGAAGGTTAGGGCCTGGCAAGTGGGTGCACTTGCCAGGTCGACATGGCAGTACCAGACTGCACACAGACACTGCAGTGGCAGGTCTGAGTCACATTCACAGGCTGCTCATGTGGGTGGCATAATCAGTGCTGCAGGCCCATTAGCAGCATTTCATTTACAGGCCCCGGGCACTCACAGTGCACTGTACCAGGGACTTACCAGTAAATCAAATATGCCAATCATGGAATCACCAATCCATAACATCAATTTACAGAGGGAGCACTTGCACTTTGGCACTGAACAGCAATGGCAAAATGCCCAAAGCATCTAGACCAGCAAAAACGAAGTCCAACATACAGTAAAAACACAGGAGGCAAAGGCAAAAATACGGGGGAAACCCACGCCAAGGATGCCAGGTCTAATAAATACTATAAAAGATTACTCATAGAAAGGAAATAACAAGGTATCCCTTTAAAATGTATCACAAAAAATATTTACCATATAAATTAAATAGTATATCAATTAAAATCTGGAAATTATAAATATCATATTTCAAGCACCCAGGTATCGAAAACTGGAGTAAGGAGCGGCAAGGTGAATAAATCAACCTTGTTATTCACTCAAGACAACCAACTCCAGTAAAGGAACTTGGATACCGCACAGACAACTGTCTGCTGGGATTCTGTACGCAGGAGCCATATGGCAACCTCAAGTTTACGGCAGCAAAGTTGCTTACACAGAGGAATAATCCTTGATTTCCTAGGGTGAATATAGCCTGGGCAGAAAAAAACAAAGTGCACTAGTGATTCTCCTGACTGTTGACAAACAGGACATACAGTAATTACTGAAGTCGATTGATTTCACTTTGCTAATAATTACATTAATGGTAAGGCGCCATAGAAAAATGTAAGAAAGAGAGACTTTGCAGCTAAAGGGTTAATAAAATCCAAAAAAGGCTCCCATTAAAAATTAGGTTTAAAGTCTAAAAAGAGGGAAGTAAGTGACCCCTCAGTAACATTCTGGAATTCACTACAGTGAACAAAGGCAACCTTAAGTGTGGTCTTGGAAAAATGAGCCGTGGAAGCCAAGAAGGACCAAAACTCCCCTAGACCAATTTGTACCAACAGTTTTTTGACATAAGATAGCCACGCAATTTTGGCATATTTATCCAATAACACCACTTCCTCCAGGGCTCCACAATAAACTTCCAGATCTTGAGAATACTTCAGCCTTCTCCAGTAAAGTAGCGGCCTAAGTTGGGCCTTATGTGTTATTAAATTAAGGCCAATATCTCGTCTTAGAGGTATTAGCGGTGTATTGTTTGGGGGATTTGTTAATGCTCTCAAAAATGTATTCTCTGCTACTCCGAGTCTAGTTAGGTTTGAGGTGCCCCACACTTCAGCCCCGTACATGGCACTACCCTCGGCTTAAGCTCTATACACCTTAAGTGCAGGAGAGATAGACCTAGCCCAGGATGCTCTGTAGCATCTTAATATTGCAGTAGGATGGTGGGTTAGGTTTAAACTGCTCTTCTCGACCTGTGGAGCCCATGACATGGATTTATTTAACCTAACTCTCAAGTAGTCAAACTCACTGACCCTTTCTAAACAGGAGCCCCCCAACATAATCAGACCCTTAAATCTTTTTTGAGGACTAATAGTCATAAACTTGGTCTTAGAATGATTTATTACAAGGCCACGTTCAGTGCAAAAGTCTTCAAATTTACACACCAAATGCTGTCTGCCTCTAACGGTCTTTGAGATCAAGAGGGTATCATCTGTGAATAACAGACGGGGAATTTTCCGGCCACCCAAGCAAGGAGCATCATTTAGGTCCTCCTTCACATAGGATATCAAACCATTAAGATACAAGGAGAAGAGGGTTGGCACAAGGACACACCCTTGCCAGACTCCATTCTTAATTTCAATCCTTTCAGTCAACTCTCCTGCCCGGACCCATCTCACTTGGGCATAGGTATCCTGGTGGATACGAGTCAGTATATCCATAATACCAGATGAAATCCCACTATTCCTCAAGACAGTCCACAGTTTAACTCTCGTGACAAGGTCGAATGCCGACTTTAGGTTGACAAAGATCAAATCTAGGTAAGCCTTCTGTATAACAACGATTTTCCAATAGATTAAAAGGAATCTAAAAATCTGTCAAATCGTACTAACCCCTCTTTTAAAACCAGCCTGCAATGGGGAAAGGGCCTGATGGTCCTCTATCCAAGAGTCCAGATTCTCAAGTACTTCTCTTTCAAAGACCTTTTGGGTCATATCTATAAGGCAAATGGGCCTATAATTTAATGGGAATCCAGCAGGCTTTTTTTTATAGATGGGCACAATTTGGGCGGCCTTCCAGCTAGCGGGGATAGTTGCCTCTTCCAAAATATGATTTGTCAATTTATTAAAGTATACGGCCCACAACTCCATATCAGAACGAAAAAGGTCACCATGGACCCCATCTGGTCCAGCTGCTTTTCCAGGGGCAATGGCCTTAATTGCCCTTGTTGTATCCCTCATCTCTATCACAAAGGGTCTGTAGGGAGGTTAATTATGTCTTGTTGCTGCATAGCGTCGTCAGCCAATGGGTCTTGTTGTGACCTGTATAATTCTATAAAGTGGGTATGCCAGACCTCGGGGGGAATGGTGGGTGGCAAAAGGTGAGATGGGCCCTCATTGCCATTTGCTAGCAGCTTTCAAAAATGTAATATCTTTTGATATAGCTGCCTCATAGATATCTTCCCATACCTTTATTACCTAATCCCTCAGTGCTTTAGCTTGGGCCATTTTATACCCATTTCTTTTAAGTCTAATCAAAAATATGTCACCCAAAGTAAGGGCCTGTCGGAGTTCATTCTTTTTGTAATTGCACAGTTTGTTGTACCAAGAATGCTTACGGTTAGAGTAGGCCCTAGTAGACTTAAAAATTAGTGTGAAGCACTTGCCTAGGGTGTCAAATAAGCCTTAATTTATCATAGTTACGCTAGTGGACCAAAAAAGGTTCCTAGGATGCTAGAGGTTTAGCCTATCTAACTCTAGCATTGCTTCCATAAGAGCCCCTTTCATACATTCTCTGGTACGCTGATCATAAACTACATGGTCCCATTTACTCCTATGCCTATCATTAGATAACAATAAGTTAGAGGCAGCAAGTGATATGGGGACTTCTGCCAAATGACAGGCGAGGCCGTTCAGTATACAATAAAGGGCATAATGATCACTAACGTCCCTAGTTATTATCTTAAAATTGGCCAAGTGCCTCCAAAGCTGCAAAGCTTTGGAATCAAAATGTAGTTGATTCTACTAGAGGGGCCTTTGGCGAGTTAAGGTATGTGCAGCATTGGTGTCCTAAAGCGAGCGGCCATTACATGCCCTCAAACCACATGTTAGGGTAAAGGACAGAAGCTGATATGCGGCTCCAGTCCAATGCTTTACTAGAGCAACATTAAGGGCAGGTATCACCCACTCCACATACTCTTCACGTAGGGGAGATTGATTATCCATATCGCAAGGCTTATATGTAGTGTTCAAGTCGCCTGCAAAAATAGCAGTATCATGGGAGTCAAACAAGGCTCTATGTTGGGCGAGATCCCGCATCACCATAGTCTTCCCTCCGCCCCTAGTCACCCTATTATGGATCATATACAAACAAAAAGTTCGGGCGTCGGTACTAATGATGGATATGCTCATAATGTCATGTGAGATTGAGGGAAGGGGCCAAATTTTTGCATTAATATTTGTTTTGGCCCAAATAAGAAGTCTACCTGATGGAGGGCCCCTTTCACACTACAAGCAGGTACATAGTAGGTCATATATCCTGATCTATGGAGCGGATCAATAGCCCATGGTTCTTGGAAGACACACAGATCAAATTGGTCAATTAAATCCCCCCAGGAAGGATCATCCAGCTTGCCCTTAATTCCCGCAATATTCCAAGAAATCACATTAAAGGTGGTAGAAGAACAGAGAATGGCATCAGGGGAAATGGTGGTTACACCAGGGGGAATATCCCACCACCTACACACCTTGGGTCTAAATCAAGGCAATAATCCCCACTACTGGAGTTAGCAGTTATGAGTGCCTCATTCAGTCAATCTACCGCTGATGTGCCCAAGGGCTCGGCCTGGTCATGATGGCTTCCCTTAGGCGAAGGCAGTGGACCACAATGTACCGGCAGATTAAATTTATACTGGGCCATTGGTACCACAGCCAATCGTTGACGCAATTCCATGTTCACCAAGCCCTCGGCCCTACCCTTTGTCTTCAGCTCAGGTCTGATGTAGTCAAGAGAACCTGAGGGGTCAGAAGAATCATGGGATCGTTTTGCATCAAGGATATCAGAACGAACAACCGAGTAGCATTGATGTAGAGTGGGTACCTTTAATACGCACAGAGACATGTAACAAGGAGGTTAGCGCATTAGCATGCGTGATATACCTGGCGGAAGACGCGGACGACATAAGGAAGGACGAGCAGAGGGAGGGGCCAGTAACGCCGAAGCAGGAAGACGGGACGCCGCAGACGACGGAGGAGGCCGCCCGAGGAAGCGAGGGAGACCAACAGCGAGGCCCTGCAGATACCGGTATCGGAGCCGAGAAGCAGACACCAAGCCCGCCTGACGAGACCCATGCTGTTACCACGGGTGTTCCAGAAGAGGAAACCGTCGGTACACCCACTACCACGGCCCAGGAGGGTCATGGTCCCAGGCAAGTGTCTTCCCTTGATGTGCTAGCGCTACTCCGCTGGTGGGGGGGAGGCACACGCTAACAATTGCACTAACAAAGAGCCATTTCACGGGTGAAGGGAGCACAAAGCAATGCTCACCGACACTACTCAGTAGTGACCTCGTTTTTGTCTTTTCTTTTTTTCTCTTCTTTTGGAGGCGTATTTTCTAACCAAGCCACACAGTTGGTGGATATCCCTACACTCAAGGCGAACGACCTTGGAAGAACGCATGCTCAAGACGCCAATATAAACAGACCAAGAAGAAGACCGCCTCTCATTTTCTTCTGCATTCTTATTTTATTGACTGAACAGACTGTTCCTGCCATAACGAATCATTGATCAATAAACACCAAGAAGAAAAGTCCATACCCCACCTCCTCTCATGTTCTTTACGCTGCGTCTTATCCCCTAACCGAAGGTGAAAAGCAAAAGAGAAGAGGGGGGGGGGCGGGGAGAGGGAACGGCCAGTCCAACAGTGGTGTCAGAAGTGGGATTCGTGTGTCTAGCCTATAATGACACAACCCCTCACAATGGAGGCTACGCTAGCCCAACTGGCCGAAGGACGACGTCACCTACAGCTGGTCCTAGAGCAACAGGCGAAAACCGCACAGGAAGAGAGAGTGGCTTTTCAGACTGCCTTGAAAGAGCAGGCGTCTTTACTCGCCACCAACCAGCAGGCACAGGATACTGCTATCATCTGTCTCACAGATGCTATATCACACACCCGAGTTCACCCAAACGTGCCTAGTTCGGTCCTACAAAAATTCCAAGAAGGGGATGACCCGGACTATTTCTTTGTAAATTTTGAGAGGGTGGCTTCTACCCCAGCCTGGCCACCAGAGCGCTGGGGCCAATATATAGCTCCCCTTTTGTCTGAGGAATTACAGGCGGCCTATCAGGCAGCTAACCCAGCGGGTACTACACCCTATCACGAGATAAAGAAGGCAATCTTGGAAAGGTTGGGCTGCGACGAAGAATATTACCGTGCCAAATTTTGCAAGGAGAAGTGGATTCCAGGGGATAACCCCAGGGCTCTTTATTACAGAATCAAAGACCTGGGGAATCGGTGGTTTCAAACCACCACGTCGTCCGTAGAGGAAGTTACCGAAAGGGTTGTCCTGGAACAATACTTAGAAGCATTACCGTATAACACACGTTCCTGGTTAAAACAACACCCTCATCTTACTGCGAACTCAGCAATAGAGCTGGCCTGTGCCTACCATCGTTCCCCTGAATTCCATAGTACGTTCCAAAAAACTACCTTAACAACGCCCAAAACAGCCCCCCGTACACTACCTCGTGCTGGAGAACCACAACGTCCTGGCAACATGAAAAGTATAGGAAAATCTGAGGCTCAAAGTCCAAGCCAACACATGGGACCCCAGTGCTTTCGCTGTGGCGAGTGGGGCCATATCTCGAGAAACTGTCCCCACAAGACAGAAACTGCGGAACCGATGGAAGTGGGTTATGCAAAGGGAAGAGTACTGGTTGTAAGGGGGGAGAAAGACTGTTACATGAAAATGGTCTACCTTAACGGTAAACCAATCGATGCTTTGTTCGACACCAGGTGTCGCCTCTCAGTGGTTTCCCAGGAGCTGGTACCAAAAGCCCAAATAAAGGACAACAAAACTATATCAGTGTCCTGTGTACACGGGGACGTAAAAACCTATCCCGTTGCAGAAGTGTTACTGACTATCGACCGGGAACCCCTGGTACGCAATGTGGGGGTCGTTCCCCAACTACAAGAAAAACTAATACTAGGGACTGAATTGCCCCATTTCAGCGAATACCTTTCACATATGACCAGAGACACCCGACTGGTGGAGTGGTTAGGAGAGGCTCCCTTTTCTGGAGTAGATATAGAAACGCCCATAGTAAAGGTCCCGAAGAGCAGAAGGGAAAAAAGAAATGAGAGAGCGATGTATCGACGTTCATTCCAACCCCCTGTTACCTCTGTTCTCTCAACTCCAGGTGATGACACAGTTCCTTCCCGAAGCTTCAGAACAGCACAAAAAGATGACAGTACCCTGAAGTATGCCTGGGACAGAGCAGAAGAAGAGAACCCCGACCAGGTAGGCCCCTATTTTTGTGTGAAGCGTGGTTTACTGTATAGGGTCCACCGCAACAAAAACCAAACCTTTGATCAACTTTTAGTTCCCGTAGCCTTTAGGGAGCAGTCATGTGTCGCCCATAACATGGCCGGTGGGGGCCATTACGGACAAGATTATGCCCTGAAGTACCTCCTAGGGTGTTTCTACTGGCCTGGGGTATACCGTGAAGTGGCTAGGTACTGCTCTTCATGCCCCAGATGTCAACTGGTTAATCCCCCACGTGTAAAAAAAAAAGCCCAGTTACGACCCCTCTCCATTATTGAGGTCCCTTTTCAGAGAGTAGGAATGGATCTAGTGGGCCCCTAACACCTTCGGCTAGAGGGCATCAGTATATATTGGTCATTGTTGACTATGCAACCCGTTACCCAGAAGCTATCCCTCTAACAAGCATGACCTCTTCGTCCGTTGCCCAAGCCATGATAACTTTTTTCCAGAGTAGGCTTCCTGCATGAGATCTTGACTGACCAGGAGACCCCTTTTGGTTCCCAGCTAACGAAACAAGTGTGCACCCTCCTCGGGGTATGACAGATACACAGCTGTGCGTATCACCCACAGACTGATGGGCTGGTGGAGAGTTACAATAGAACCATCAAAACTATACTAAGAAATCTAGTAAACGACTCAGGCAGAGACTGGGACAAAAAGCTCCCTTTGGTGTTGTTTGCTATCCGCTCACACGAGCAAAAGTCTACTGGTTTTTCCCCTTTCGAACTGGTGTTCGGGCGAAAACCTGGTCATTGTTAGACATGACTTTCGAACAGTGGGTAGAGGAAGAAGATGAGGGAAAACCACTCTTAGCCTATAGCGAATCACTCAGAGACACTTTATCCTCTTCGTGGGAAACCGTACACCATAACATGGAAAAGGCTATGGAAAAACAGAAGAGGGAATATGACGAAGGGGCAAAACTGAGGGAGTTTGCCGTAGGCGATAATGTTCTTATTCTACTACCCAGCAGCGATAAAAAAAACTCCTAGCAACGTGGCAAGGACCCTATCCCCTCCTGGGTAAAGTTTCTCCTGTTACCTATAAAATAGCTGTGCCCAATAAAAACCAGAGAGGACAAATATACCACGTAAATCTGTTAAAAAAGTGGGAGGAATCTCTAACAGAGAAGGACTCAATGGTAGGTACTATATCCCTCACCCAAAACCCTGACCCTCCACCCAAAATACTGGTGGAGCCTTTCCCAGAAGAGGTTAATATGGGCAAGATGCTGACCCTAACTCAAAAGCAACAAATAAAGGACCTACTAAAGAAGTACTCCAAAGTAGTCTCCAAACTCCTGGGGCGAACCGCACTTATAGAACACGATATAATTCCGGAAACAGGGAAACTTTTAAGACTAAAGCCCTACCGCGTTCCTGCAGCTAGAAGGCAAATCATAGAGATGGAGGTCAGGGATATGTTAAACGCCAACATCATAGAACCCTCTTGTAGCGCTTGGTGTTCTCCAGTACAGTAATCCTTATACACAAACCAGACAGTAGTCTTCGTTTTTGTATCGATTTCAGACAGTTAAACACTATATCTAAATTCCACTCCTACCCCATGCCCAGGGTAGATAAATTAGTAGAAAAGGTAGGGAAAGCCAAAGTGATGTCTACCATAGATCTTACCAAGTGGTATTGGCAGATTCCCCTTACCCAGTCCGCTCGAAAGAAAACAGCCTTATCCACACCATCAGGTCTGCATCAATTTAAAGTCCTTCCATTTGGACTGCAAGGTGCACCCGCCACATTCCAAAGATTGATGGATATAATATTAAGGGCCCACCAGCATTATGCAGTCGCCTATTTAGATGATATTGTAGTATAGAGCCCAGACTGGAAAACACATTTGGTCCACCTGGAGAAGATCCTGTCCACTCTCACACAAGCAGGCCTAACCCTTAATCCAAAGAAAACCCTTCTTGCTACCAACCGCATAAATTATTTAGGGTACTGCATCACACAAGGACACATCCACCCTCAGGTTAACAAAGTGGAAGCCATACGTAACATACCCCAGCCATCCTCAAAGAAAGAAATACGTTCATTTCTCGGTATAGTGGGGTATTACTGTCGGTTTATTCCCCACTTCTCCGAGCTAGCTTGTCCCCTTACCGATCTGCTTACTAACCGTCACACAAATGCTAAAGTTTTATGGTCTGAAACCCAAAACAATAGTTTCAATAAACTAAAAGAGGCTCTGTGTCATACTCCTGTACTCGATTGTCCAGACTTTGATAAAACCTTTATCCTCCAGACCGATGCCTGTGACTGCGGGTTACGGGCTGTACTATCCCAGCCTGACTGTGCAGGATACTTGCGTCCTATCCTTTACATCAGTCGAAAACTCTTTCCTAGGGAGCGATATTACGCCACAATAGAAAAAGAGTGTCTGGCCATTAAGTGGGCTGTGGAAGCCCTCCAATATTACTTACTGGGACGGACCTTTCTTTTATTAACCGATCACGCCCCACTCACTTGGTTGACTACCAATAAAAACACCAATTCCAGAATACTACGTTGGTTCCTAGCCCTGCAACCTTTTTCTTTCCAGACCTACGACGTGCCTGGAAAACTCCAGGCGAATGTAGACTTCCTCTCCAGATGTCCGGTATCAGTACGGCCCGAACGTCCATACCTGGCGGGGAAGCAGTGTAATACGTCACCGACCGCAACACCGACCGCCGCACAAGACTACAACATGTCGGTCGGCACTGAGACATGTAACAAGGAGGTTAGCGCACCAGCATGTGCGATATACCTGGCGGAAGGCGCGGACGACATAAGGAAGGACGAGCAGAGGGAGGGGCCAGCAACGCCGAAGCAGGAAGACGGGATGCCGCAGACGACGGAGGAGGCCACCCAAGGAAGCGAGGGAGACCAACAGCGAGGCCCTGCGGATACCGGTATTGGAGCCGAGAAGCTGACACCAAGCCCGCCTGACGAGACCCATGCTGTTACCGCGGGTGTTCCAGAAGAGGAATCCGTCGGTACGCCCACTACCACGGCCCAGGAGGGTCGTGGTCCCAGGCAAGTGTCTTCCCTTGATGTGCCAGCGCTACTCCGCTGGTGGGGGGGAGGCACACGCTAACAATTGCACTAACAAAGAGCCATTTCACGGGTGAAGGGAGCACAAAGCAATGCTCACCGACACTACTCAGTAGCGACCTCGTTTTTGTCTTTTCTTTTTTTTCTCTTTCTTTTGGAGGCGTATTTTCTAACCAAGCCACACAGTTGGTGGATATCCCTACACTCAAGGCGAACGACCTTGGAAGGACGCATGCTCAAGACGCCGATATAAACAGACCAAGAAGAAGACCGCCTCTCATTTTCTTCTGCATTCTTATTTTATTGACTGAACAGACTGTTCCTGCCATAACAAATCATTGATCAATAAATACCAAGAACAAAAGTCCATACCCCACCTCCTCTCATGTTCTTTATGCTGTGTCTTATCCCCTAACCGAAGGTAAAAAGCAAAAGAGAAGAGGGGGGGGGGGGCGGGGAGAGGGCACGGCCAGTCCAACAGTACCTTAGTCATAAATCGAAACCGTTGGCATTTTCTTTGTCTGGGCCTACCTGGATATACTAGGGAAACAACTGGAGCTACCTCACATGGCAACATTGGCATGAGGCTGCTTCCGCCCAATCTTAATTTTTTAATCAGTATTAGAAGGCTTTCAGCTGAGGCCTGGGACCGGGGCTTGGGCAGGATGGGCTACGTGGAGTTCAGGTTTGGAAACCAACGTTGGACCAGTAGATGGGCAAGATTAACAGCAAATGTAGGACAATTTATAACCATTTGGTTTCTTACACTATTCCTATTGTTAATTAGTGTGGTATAAGCAGCACGTGGAACAGGTTGAGAGGTCTTAAGTCGTGTTGATACCACTACTAGTCTTAACACTTCAAATTGGGTGGTTAGAGATGCTGGTTGAGACTTAAGATTACGAACCTGTAACTGCAAACTACGTACCAAGTTGAAAACTTGGCTATCCTCACATCTGGTGTGTGTGCTAGGATTAATGTGCAGTATGCCTGCAAAGAGAGCTTGAGAGGGGGGCAATACCAACAGATCTCCTGCTTTAGATGTAATCATAGGAGAACCCAAATCAGGAGCAGGGGAGGCCAGGGGTGCAAATCTATTAGCACATATAATTAGTGGGGGCAATGCTATCGGTATTTTGTCACCAGTAGGGGATTTAGATGAGAAAGGGGATGGGTCATCTCTAGGGCCAACCAGAGTAGAGCCATCTGGGGTCACGGTAGGATTCAAACACGCCTGTCGGACTTTTGGTGTTTTAGTTTTCCATTTCTTTAGAAAGATACAGAGAACTTTCTTCAAATTGGTAGAAGAATATGTGCCAGACCTTTTACTCTCCCCCAAAAGAGTTTCAACTTCCTCAATGAGTATATCAATATCCTTTAGTGTGGCATTATTTACTAAGTCATTAGTTGAAGTTGGAGAAGCTGGTTTGCGATTTTTAGTCTTCTTTCCCTGGAGAGAGTCCATTGCTTTCTGATTCCCCATGGACTAATTTGCAGGGTGTCTGCAAAGCGTCTATGTGGCAAATTAGGCGTCAGAAATGTAAAGATGAGCCAGTTGTAATATAATTAGGGTCTCACACAGCAAACAATTTTCCACTGCCCCAGGCACAAGTGAAACTGGTCTTGATACAAAGAGGACGAAGTGCACACAAAAATATCCAAAACTTTAAGGAGAAAAGCCCCCCAGAGATAAAGGGACACAGACCTTACCCCGGTAGCATGGATGGGAACGAGCGATGACAGGGGGTGGCCTCGCATCGGCTCTGCCTGGCGCTGACGGGCCCATTCTTGTCTTGTGCTTGCACTTTAATAGCACATTCAGGTGACCACCATGGGCACAGGAGCAGGGGTAGCTGGGACTCGTAGTCCCCAGCGGCCAGGTGTCTGTGGCGGCTTTACCCCCTCAGCAGGTCCCCCACAGGAAGAGGCTGTAGCGTTGGTAGCACGCTTCAACCGCACTACTTGCGGCATTCAGCTGACCACCATGTGCACAGGAGCAGGGGTAGCTGGGACTCGTAGTCCCCGGCGGACAGGTGTCTGTGGTGGCTTTACCGCCTCAGCAGGTCCCCCACAAGAAGAGGCTGTAGCACGGGTAGCGCGCTCCATCAGCACTACTTGTGGCATTCAGTTAACCACCAATGGTGCAGGGCTAGATGGAACTCGTAGTCCCCAGTGGCCAGGTGTCTGTGGAGGCTTTACTCCCTCAGCAGGTCCCCCACAAGAAGGGGGTGTAGCGTTGGTAGCGCGCTCCAGCAGTGCTTACTTGCAGCATGAAAGGGAAGTCGGACGGGCACCACCTCTAGTCGGGGCTGCTTCAGGGAAATGGAGCACAGAGGAAGAAGATCAGTGCAGGAGGCAAGCAACACAATGAATCACCACCTGCAAGTGCCTTGGACTAAATCTGTGAAAGCCTTGTGGAGACACTACAGGCCCCACATAGTTTCCACGCCCGCCATCAGATTGCAATCAGGTGAAATCTCCCCAGCAGCTCCCTCTCGACACAGCAATGTCCTCCCCAGCCGCAGGCAGCACACAAATGACCCCAACTGCCAGGTCCCCAGCAAGTGGAGGAGGCCCGCCCGCTGTAGCAGTCGGGCCGATGCTCTCCGCAGCGGGGCTCCACAGAATCGATGAGTAGTATCTCACTGCGGGAGGCAATTTGCAAAGGACCTGTCAACAGGAGGGACTCCGGCTCTGGGCGGCTCACTGCAACAGTTTAGGCCGGCCCCGTGCTGACCCTCCCAGGTGTTCCAGAAATGTGGGCCGCAGTCCACGGCCCCCACCTGGCTCCCTTGCCACCTGCCTCAGTTCGTGGAGCGGGGGGGCGATGTACCCAGCACTCACCGGCCACAGGAGATCAAAGCGGGCTGGACCAGACCAGTAACATGAATAATTTAACATGTGTTCAGTGATGTCAGCAATGATGTCATTTAACATGTCACAAGTCTTAGTACCTTACCTAACTATAACATCACTTTATCCATTGATTTTTAGTGTATTTTTGAGCTTCTTTTTCATGCAAAGTGAGATATTATTACCATACCAAAGTATAACGCCACTTTAACTTTTGTTTTTTTAGTGAATTTCTTGGGATTATTGATCATAGTCACTCAACTCCCTCACTGAGCATAGCTTTTGACTGAACGGTGTGGGGGTTGGGCAGAGGGCCTGACCGGTGCCCAAACCCCAGGAGCAACCAACCATCAGCTATGCATGGCCTTTGGCCGTGCACGGTGGGGGTTGGACACAGGGCCTGGCTTGCGGCCAAGCCCTGAACCCAACCCCGCAGACAGTCAATCCCCGCTGCACACATTCTTTGTCTGTGCGTGACCTGAGGTTGACTGCAGAGCCTGACCTGTGGCCAAGCCCTGCAACCAATCACCCCGTGGGCAGCTAGTCCCCAGTTGCTACCCAGCGGACTGGGGTCACGCAACCCCCCTTGAGACACCAAACCCATATTTGCTTTTTGTTTGTGGTTCTGCAGTACTCATGCAGTATTGATGCACAAGTGATTTGCATGGACCCGCAAGACATCATGGGTGGGTCCTCACCAAGAGTACTGCGGGACCCATGGCATAGATTTTTTTTTTTTGTCCTAGAGGGAATGGACCCCCACAAGGGCCAGAGGGTCATGGGACCCATACCCTGCTCCCTTGAACCTTGTTTTTTTTTTTTACTCAGGACAGGGTGATGAGTCCCCAAGTCCTAAAATTGCAGCAGCAAAATTTATGTTGATGTTGCAGCCAGCCAATCAGATTGCTTGGTACCACGGGACTGGTCCTGTGGACACGAGGGCACATACGGGGGAAAAAGCCCTCTCGGCCAGTCATAATGCTCTATTTTTTATTTTGTGATACCGCAGAAGTTTTCAGTAACTCAAAGCAGGGCTCCTCCTGCTCAAGCTTATGTAGAGCTTTCTCACTGTGGGATGAGAAGGGAAAACCACTCACTACCTTACCCCTGGAATAACTGCACCCCAAAGATAAAGTCTCAAGCTAGTTATAGTTCAATAAAATATCCATTCCAGTCTCAGACCAGTTGCTCAGCCTGCAAACACCCACCAATGCGGTGACAGACAAGTCCTGAGGGATTTGCTTCAAATCTAAACACTACAAATACTTCTAGGAAACATTACAGATGCTAGAGGAGTTCCTTTCTGAAAAAGAACTTAATTAAACATCACAGAAACCAAATGTCTTCTCCAAAACATACAATAGCTATTCTTGTGCATTTGGGAAAAACATGCAGGTCCTTCTATATCTCTATGGCCGCAAGGCCTGGTAATCCATATTCAGTAAATAGACTAGAAAAAGGACCATTCACACCAAACACCTGAAGAATAAATAATTCTTAATTGCTCTTGTACCTCATTCTGCCCTTCCTCCAACTGAGACTTTGTATTGACCGCATTTGGTCACTTACAACAGAGCCAGTAACATCAGCAAAAAGGAGTTTCACTCCAAATCAGAAAACTAAATTGTTCACAAGAATGATCTTATGATTGCAAAATAAATACTGAAAGTTACACTTATTAGTACTCTTAACAAAAAGCAAACCACACTCTTGGGTTTGAATCATGCGGTTTACTTAAAATGTAATTATTCGCATATTATTCACTTTCACTGAGAGTGAAGCAATAATCCACATCAAATTTGAGTTTTTAAAAAAAGAAATCGGGATGTAAGTTAAGCTGTCTGTCACTACAGTTTGACTGTCTAGACCACACATCCAACTTTCAGGACTATGGGAATAAATGAATTTTAATCCAAAATCGCACAACTGAGCCTGTATGTAACTGAGCTTGGTTCATGTACTATTACAGTCAACGTACAAGAGACTAGTTCTTGATTTAACATTCATTTCTGTGATGATGAGTACTTAATATATGGGGGATTGCCATTTTAAATCAATTATATAGCACATGAGGCCAGATAGCTGGCCTGAAGCCTCAGAAGTGGTCAAAATTTGTATCTAATTTTTTTTCTAAATCCTGGCATTTCTACCAGGGCATGCCCTCCTCTATCCACATATTATTCTTATTTATGTAAGGCTAATAGACAGACGTCACTGATGACTTCATGTGTCATCATCAAATTTGAAAAGCCCAACATAATCTGCCCAACAGGGTATGTTATCAGAATATGACATTGTCTAGCAAAGTTTCTCACACTAGGGGCCTCATTACAATGTCGGGCAGAAAGCCTCCGCCCCAACAGTCTGAATTTCCTAGACTGGGTTGGAACCCTTCCGACCGACTCGGTCGGTTTACAATCCGCCCGACTGATTACGATGTGCGTGGTCGGAAAGTAAACCGTGCGGTTATTCCAAATCTATTCCGACTGGTTCTCGGAGTATTCGTGTCGGTCGGAACCGCATCGTGCACCTCTACGAACAGCGTTTCCGACCAACTGATTACGATGTCGATTTCCAACAGCCTTTCCGAGTCAGCCTGTCCGACGCGAAAAGGCTGTCAGAAAGTGTCTTTGGGGGCCCCTAGCAGGGCCCCTTTCTTCCTGAGGCCTCCGGTTTGGGGCCGAGGGGGTACCTAAGGGACCCCCCTGTAAAACCGTGCACTGTGTGGCAGGCACAATGGGGTGCCCGCGACAGGGTGCAGGGTTTTACACACACACCCCATTTCCCCATAGGAGCCTGTGTTGTCGGGTAGAACACGGGCTCCCATAGGGAACAATGGGACTCCGACCGAACAGTGTTCGGTCATATCGTAATCGGTCGGGGGGAACCGCCAACCACGAGTCGGTCGATTTACGCATCCGAGACGGTGTCGGGTGGATAGTTTCCACCCCACCACGTAATGAGGCCCTAAGTGTGTTGAAATTGAAAGCACCCTAGCGTTCTATGTCACTCCTCAAAATGTATCAAAACTGCAACTCAAATTTTCAAACTAATTTCAAATAATTCTCAATCACTACTTGACTTCCGTGAATAAATAAACAATTGCAAATTTCCAGATACTACTGTTCCACGTAAAGAAAGCACACACATCTGAAATTATTTCTGTCTTATTTTAATCTTCACAAATCTTAACAACAATTAATCAAATTTTCTCTAGGAATTTTGGTATACTATAATATGACTTCTTGAAAATCATAAAACACGTTTAAGGAGAAAACAAAAAGCAGTTTAACATTGTGTTCTCCATAATACTAAAGAGAATTCCACTTGTGTATTGTGCATAAATAATTCACCCCACCCACACCGCTGTTCTCAATGTCCTCTTTTCATTACCACCAGTCCTCACAAGGATTTGTGGTGATGTAAAGGAGAACTGATCCGTCTGTTCATTTCCACGTGTCCTGGGCAGGATGCAGCACCAGAAAAAAAACAATTACAATATCACCTTATTTGTTCATTACTTCATACAGCAATTTCTATACAAAGGAAGTAGAAAGGAGGTAAGCAACTTGTTTTTATTTATAAAAACCAAACAAGCATTGGCATAGCCAATAGGTCTCGCCTTTGGGACCTTAAAAGTGTTTAGACAGAGCTATTGGCTTTGTTAACGTTTTTAATATGTGTTGTAGAGCATTGTGAATGTTGTGCAGCATGTTTAAAAGTTATGAGTTATAATAAAATAAGTGTTATAACCATTTTTGTCACCTTATATATAACCTAGAAAACATTATATACAACTGAAGTACCCTAATAAAAACCAGAATTAACACCAAAAATGTGTTCTAGTTTTCTTGTTTATGCAATGCTGTCAATTTTTCCCAGCCTGTTCTAATGCTTTTTTGTTATAGTTTTTATTGTTAGGTGGGGGCAGTTCATCATAGTAACATAACATAACGTGTATTTGTAAAGCGCACTTTCACCCGCAAAGGGGCATATTGGCGCTGAATAAGAGACATCTATTGGTTACCCAAGAGCTGTAGCAAAGAATGGTGTGTGTAAAGAGTGGCTGGCATGGTGAGCGTGGAGAGGAGATGGCTCCATGGAGAATGATGGTGTGTATAGTCCAATTGCGCTATGTACCTTTGAGGTTTAGAGATTTTGAGCTGGCTTAGCTCAGAGTAGCATTTTCAGGCATAGGTTTAGTTGTGTCAGTGTGTATGAGGGAAGTGAGAAGGTGTGTGGTTGCATGAGTATGAGGCAGGAATGTAGTGCAATTGGTGAGTGTGGTTTGAGGCTAGAATATATATATTATACAGTTGCTTGGGCTCTTTATTGACTGTAGCTGCTACTTCCATATGCTTCCGTCCTTAAACACTTGTTCCAGTTGTAATACGCACCTCTCAACAGTATCCCAAAGAGCAGGCATCTTGTTCAGTTCATGTATTACAGGAAATATTGGAAGAGAGCAATGTGCAAGCTTGCATCAAAAGGGAAAGCATTGTAGGCGCTATGATATAGTTCCTGGTGGAGATAAGGGTGTTGGAAGACAGCAGTTCCATTGCAAAACTTTCATTGGTGACACATGTTTAATTTTCGAATTTCAGAGAGCAAAATTCTTTTTTTAAAATTTGAAGTATAGCCTCTTCTTTAAAACAATGCGATACAACTATTTAATATTTAAGTGACTGTACAGAACATCTTTGTGACTTCTCCCGGGCGAGAGACGAGGGCGATGGTCTCCATTCCAGATCTGTTGCCAAGAGAAGGCGTGGTTTCTGTTTATGGAGGGGGGTGCAGGCGTGTGCGCATTCCTGCCGTGGCTAAAAAGAGGAAGCGAATTGAAGTCAAACAATAAATCTTACCAGTCACAACAACAACGTGGGAATTCGTATCCATGAAACTCAGCTGCAGAATGAGCAACTGGAATCTGTTCTACTGCAAACAGGACTATCCGATTTCAAGCGCCTGCGCGAGGACCCTGGCTGATCCTCCGGCCACCAGGAACACTCTAGGACAGAGAGATTAGCATGTGAAATCGATCACTCCGTACAGTGCCTACCCTGTCCCAAGTTAAAGTAAAATGTTTCATGAGAGTTCCACAGACAAGAATTCAGGAGATGTGCAGTAAGCCAAGTGGGAGCAGCAGGCCAGCATACCCTGCTGCGGGGTGCCGGTAACGTCATTTGCTGTGCCTCTGCTCTGACCCTCAGCCTGCTGTGTATTAAAGCTATGTGGTTTCAAAGGCAAATCACGCTTTTTGTTTCAAAGAACAGAAAGTGAAAAGCGGTACGCACCCCGATGTCGGCGCTTGGCGATGGTGGAGTTCTTTGGAGTGCTCCTCGAACTGCTCCTGCTCTTCCGGGCTGGGGTCCTCTGTCCGCCCGAGAAGCTCCCGACGCTCTACCTCCTTCCTGCTCTTACTCCTTCGGTGCAGCTGTGCACTGCTGACTGGACTGCATACCAGTGCACCCAACCAAAAAATGTAAAAAAACACACATCCACTCACCGCCGGCCCAACTGACTATAAAAGGGTAAGCACATGGCACGGGGACTGAGGGGGCACGGCGCTTGACGGGTCCCCATGGCGACCGCTTCAGCCCGCGTGTGACAAAAGGGTGGGGGCAATGAGGGCAAACAAGAGGAGGCAACACCCCATCCTGCCAGATGGTGCAAAGCTAGGAAAAAGGGGAAAAAAAAGCGCGGCCGCAAAAGAGAAAGCGACCGCGCTGTGTTAATTTGTAACATGATCCAGGAATGCAGCTGGCACACTGCGCGCCGCTGCTCGCTCCCAAGACCCAAACGCCATGGGAGGGAACGTTTACAAAAAAGGCGGGACATGCACCCGTCTTTGGCCATTTGCGTGCTTTCATTATTGAAAGCCACACGCAAAGGCCAATGGAATGTGTGGGAGGAGTCCGACCCACACGGAGAAGTCTCTTGGAAGTCTGGAATGATTCCAAGAGGCCCTCTCCTAGAGCAGCGCATGCGCGCTGCGCTAGGATCGACCTAAAAACTGTACTGACTAGGCTGATTAACAATATGTTTTCTTATATTGTAAAGTAATGAGCCAGATCTTTACAGTAACAATACAATAACAGAATCTGACAACAATCCAAGGCAATGGAATGTCTTTCGATGGTTAATATGATTGAATTTCAAATATAAATAAATACAGAGGGACTTATTTTTAAACAATGGTCCAGTAAAACTTGATTTTTGTTCTGATTTAAATTTTGTTGTTTTTCTATTGAGCATGCTGCTTAGTTCCTGACATCTCAGTGTTGAAAAGAGAGAATATATGCTAGAGAGAAAGGAAGAAGGAGTAACAGAGAAAGATTAAGGACCTGATTCACATAGTTTTTCCTATGTATAGGGGTAGTTGCACTTGTATTACTGCTTGCATTACGGTTTACTTCCGGACTTCAGGAGTAAGCCATCAGAAGTGCAAACGTAAGTCACAGCAAAACCTTTGTGAATATGGCAGTAAGGAAGAAAAAGTCCGAGAGAGGAGAATAAATGCATTGTGTGTGTGAGAGAGAGATGTGCTAGACATATATGAGTGAGAGAGCATTTCACATATGTTTTAAATGTTTAGCTCAATGTTCATCTCACAGCCTGGTCATTTTACTTCAAATCAGTCGTACTAGTCGATCAATCTTTTTTCCTTGCAACCAACAGGCAGACACCAAACAAAAGACAAAGGAGCAGATTTAGTTTGACTAATGCAGAACAACTGAAGAACGCGTGTCAACAAATATGCAGATGTCCCATCAGCCTTGTTGAGAATGCAAGGACATCAATACACATCAAACAGCACTGGTGTGGCATGCTGTACATTTTGGCAGATTTCCCAAATCCGTTAAACTCTAAATCTACGCCAAAGTATTTTTGTATAAATTATGCATGAGTCAAATTAAAACAGAAGTGAAATTTATCTGTGTTACTGTGTGCTGTGCGGGCTTGTGTAATGTATAGTAAGCATGTATATATTACATAGTCATGTGTTCTTAAATGGTAAGAAAAGAGGGCATACCATGGGACTGTCAGCCCATTTGCTCTGCACAGACGTTTTCAATCAGAAATAAAACATTTTGGGGCAAATTGGCCTGCTGTAAAGGGTGCAAAAAAGAACTTCAATAAAAAAAGTATTTATGGAATATGTGTAGGAAGTGGTGATTTGTGTAAAAATACTTATTTTTAAAAATGATCTTTTTTATGTTGAAGCATATGGTGAAATTCAAAACATATGGGGACATATTTATTATACTTTTATGCAGCGCAACACAGCAAGCCACCTTGCTGCGCTGAGTGAAAGGAAAAGGGCAAGAATGCGCTGTATTTAACATCATACAGTGCATTTGTGTCCTTTCCTTGCGCTGGTGCACTCTTTGGCTGCCTAGCACCAACGCAGGCAGCCTTGCACCATGGTGCAAGGATGCCTGCCTTGTAAGTAGGATTGTTTTTGTGCAGGAAGGGGCACCTTCCTGCACAAAATTAATCCTGAGAGGTATTTTCCTCTTTCTATGTGTGCTGCAGAATACAGTACACTTAGAAAGAGGAATAAACTAGGAGAAATAAGCAAGGTTGACGCATTGCCAGGTCTACTACTAATGGTTAATCTGAGAATGCACGAAAATCCATGGGTGGATGTGTGGGAACACCCACGCTCCACTCATGGAACGCCTCCCAGGGGCAGAGTAACACAAGGTAGTGATTTGAGATGGTTTTGCGTGGCTTGATAAATCTGACTTTAGTGTTGCGCTGCCCTTGCGCCCCCTTGGTGGTGCAGGAGCGCTCCAACCCTATGATAAATATGGGCCTTAACCACTGTTAAGTGCCATATCTCTGTGCATGCACAGAATATGCGCTAGGTACATTACACACTCACTTATGGTCAGGAAAATCAGTGTGAGTTACTGTTGCATATGAAAACTATACATACATTTAGCCATATCTGACAAAAGATGTACATTAAGGGCAAATCACAAAGGAATACACAGAGATTGCAAAACAGTATAACATTCACTGGGAATAACTGATTCATATTTCACCAAAACTTTGAAAATCATCCCCAATGTGTTTCCTCACAACATTATGTACAATTAATTCCACTCCTTGCTATTATTTTACACGTTTGAGATAATAATAATTATATTTCTTTAGAACAAATATTTTTTATGAGAAGCAGTTGTAGAAACATCGAATTGAATATAATACTGAAATCCACACTGCCTCTAAAAAATAAAACGTTAATTACCAAAGATTGCAGAACTTCACTTCTTCACCATGAAAATAGATTTATTTTTGGAAATGAAAATATTGCGTATTATCACTGCACTTACATTATACATGAAGAGAAACAAAACCACGATAAGTACATAACTCTAATTATAAACCATGTGCATTAAGCAGTTCGTTCAAAACATCTTACACGTTCTTATACCAACCTTCCTAGAGACGCCTCTTTACTTTCTGATTCTGACTTTCATTGCTTGGGCAAGATATATCACAAATGCCAAGCGTACACTTGTGTCGGTGGTCATTAAAAAGAAATAAAGAGAAAATTGTCCACTTTTTCCAGAACTTAGCATCATCAAGACAGTAAGGATAGTTTTACACTATAATTTTGAAAAATGAGTGCAAAATAAATGTAGAGAAAATGCACTAGAATCTAAAAATATTTTATCATGGCACATATAAGCGCCCTATCCACGCAATTATGAAAGCATTGTGCTACAAATGACAATATCGACAAGGCCTGAAAACTAAGCCTAGTGATTATGATCCAGGCATAAAAATCTCCTATTTACATACAGTATAATCTGGGCTTAAAGGAGCCATTTAAAGGAAGCAGTGACCTCACCAATGGCGTCATTACATTATTACCTTTGCTTTCATTTTGTTTAGCACTGAAAAATGATTTGCATGATCAACTCCCCTAGTTAACACTCATCTTCCCGACTGATGATGTTCCAGAAAAGTTATAGGTCAGAACAACCCCCTCATGGCGAACTCACTCAAAATGTACTTGAGCCACGAGAGCCACCGTGCCAACTCCCGAGCACAAACATCATGGGGATGGTCTTGGTTAACAGAGAATCATTTGTGCACCTAAAAGGAATTTCAAAGTAACAGAAACTTAACCTTGATTGTATTCAATAACAAATCCTAGATGGTGATCACTATGGCGATTCCAGCCCGTGGTAACAAAGGACCTCTGTTGGATACCTCAGATACCACAGTACACATGTTCTAGTCCCATAGTTTCTGGCTGCTGAATCCTTATTGTTGTAGATTTTCTCCACTGCCTCAACTGACTGATTGACTATCCACTATTCTAGTAAATACTAATATTTAGCCATTAATGTGTGACATCAGGTATTGTCCTCTCTTCGCCTGCTGTATACTCCAACACAGGTAATTACTACCATTAAAGCTAAGTAGTTAGAAGAAAAACACTGTCTGAATGGACTGAATGGAAATACATAGGCTAATATGGTTTTACTGTTTCATGAAAGGTATCCGATGGTTGTAAACTTAATTTATTAATTTTGAAAGCAATGCTGCTTTGGGGCCTCAAAACAAAAATAGTCTGTCAGGTTTTTGGTTTTATTCCTACCAAATAGTTTTATTCTTTTCATTCCATATTCTCGGGAATTGTAATCTGTTTTTTGACCTTATCACCAGCATTAATAAATCTAATGTATGCTATAGAAGACAAAGTGGTCGACAGATTGTATGGGACAAGAAATAGATTACTGCCTTTGAAGCACTATCAGAAGCTCACAGAACTAAATGAAGAGCATACTATATAGTAGAGAGCTGATATTTTTGAACTCATTGAATTCACAACTAAAAGAATCATATCACGCCAAAACAGAAGAAACTCCACAAAAAATAATTGTATATCATTGAGAACACAAACTGACAATAGGTCAATGTTATAATTTATTTATTCTTGGTAAAGCAGAAACCACTGAATCTGGAAGGAACAAGGAAGCAAGTAATTGATATGTTTGCTTTTGAAACTGGCTCATAAATTATATGTACCTGGCAGCAAATTCGCCCTTTGACAATTTGGGAGATTAGAGCAGTGTCTACCATAAACAACAAGAGCAGCAGATATATTTTACCAACCATAAGTGCACAATGTAATCCAGAAGATACATCTGCATTTAGGCTTTCAATATGAATACTAAAGGGAAAATCGGAAGTCCTATAATCGTACTAGTTTCAATAGCTGATATCGCATTCACTGTAAGATCTATGTGAACAAGGGTAAGGGAATCCAAAATTCGTTCCTCAACACCTAAAGCTGTCAAACACTTAGCTCTATTCACCTGGCCAAATACAGATTGTTCTTCATTGAAGGCACAGTGTATCCAACCCTCCTATCCCCTAGTATATGGATAAATCATCAGGGGAGAGTTTCCATTTTGCTCTACTGGTTCCAACCCCCCTACAAAAGAATAGTGCCCTTCCTTTAGGATATGATTAGCAGTTACATACTCCTGTAATTGATACAATAGCTCCACAAACATGTTTGCAGTAATATTAGGAAGTGAGATGGAGCATTGGTGTCTACAAGGGCCCATTCTTCCTTTCAATACATTTGCACAGTTAGTACCTGCTCAATGAGCTTCAACATCTCATGAGCTTCTACATCTGGACTATGTGATACACTTTCTGGTTGTTCCCTAAATGCCTAGACAAGCTACAAAAGGGTGCAATCTTCTAAGCCTGTGTCACTTCTGCCTTGGTAGGAGTAATTAGCAGTTAGTTATACTGCATAATTACACAAGGAAGTAAGTAATTCACTCAATCTTCCAATTGTAAACCAACCTTTATATAATTGTGAGTGAGAAAATCTCTTGCTTCTCTTACCTTTATTGCTCTCTTCCCTTTTACCTCTACAATCATTCATCAGCTCCACTCCCGAGGCTTTGTCAGCCTGTTCTAGAGCACAGCCAGCCTATTTTTTATGCTGCTATTACATTTCTGGTTATTCTCTCCTTTGTGGTCCTCAGGGATCACACGGCGAGCTTCCAAACCCTTGTAAAGGACTGAATTCCTTAGTCGCCACACTTTTTCTTTTTTCTGGGTACAGAACATTTTATGCACATTTACACTTTTGGAATTTTCACAAAATCAAAATAAATCTAATTAATAGTTTGTGACACTAATGTGAATTAATTTTTTTCTTTTTTTTTCTTTCTCCATAAGGAAAATATATTTCCAGGTGGAGGAACCTCCTCTCCAGACAGACATTATGATGTAATAAAGCACACAAGTGTGTATGTGTTTATCTCCTTTTGCAAGCAGAACCCCCTTGGAATGCCCATTCACCCACCCTTGGACTAATTCATGAATTTGCCCTGGCAAATGGATTTCATTGTTCAGGTTCACCTAAGCTGAACTTTGTTGAAAACAGTTTGTGAACCAAATCCCTCTGCGTGGGGAAGTACATTTTCAATATTTAAAGACACAACAAGGCAGTTGTGACCTTCAGATGTCACAGTCTAACAGCATTTTTGGACTTTGTTTACATACCTTCATATTGTCTTCTGTATTTCTTTCTCAATTACACAACATACATTTTTGTCAGCTTTTTGCATATTCAATGTAAATCTTGGATTATTTATTTCCAGTGGGTGATATAATTGAACGAATATTGTAATGAACTTTGTCATTAATGGTATCAGATGTAACATGATATGTAATTTATTTTATAATGCTGTATGTTATTTCAAAAGTGTCTTGATTGGTTGTTTTTTTACTTTACATTTTTGCCTAGGTTTGAGAAACTCCTAATCCAAGGGATCCTGTAAACTACATTTCCAGTGATCCATGTGGCACCCCATAGTGAACTCTGAATGTAGGAGGATCGAAAACTTTCCGTACCCCCTCACAATCTTAAAGGGGTACATTTGTCTTTGCCTAAGATCCTTGCTAGTGGCAATATATCTATAGTTTCGGGCTGCAGTAGTTGTCACCTCTGGGTACAATATGTCCAGTGACAGTCCATTGATGAAAGAATGTTTTCAAAATCTTTGTAGGATAGCTAACTGAAAAAACAATTCAAATGCATGAAAGAGAAACTGAGCAGTCGCACTGATATACATAGAGTGCTATGGTGGATATGTATGATACATTTTGTTTTAGAATAGGATATTTTGTCTTGGTGTCCTCACCCAATATTGTTTATTTTTTCAAACCTTGCATCTTTCACCTCACCTCTCTTTTCCTGTCTGATTGTGGTATTGATGGCAGCACGTGTTATGTATTATGGAAAATTACCCCAAAGCAAAGATGAGTGTCTTAAGTTTATTTGGGTAGTTTATTATAATATTTTCTTTTGCCTTTTGTACAGATATTCTACTCCTAATAAATAAGACACTGAAAAACAATACTGCCATTAAGGAAACTTGCATCTTATACCTTAAGATATTTCCCTAAAACATCTGCAGTGAGATTCACTTGCATCCATACTGAACTTTGTAGAATACCATAAACTGGACAAAGATAATGTGTTCTTAAGAGAGGTGAATATGTGTACCATAATGATTTTCATAATGTCCTCCAACTGAATTTGTAACACTACTTCTCATGGTCTGTAAAAATATGTATCCACTCTTTTGGGGGACAACACCTTATGTTTTTATGCCCGACAATTCCTCTAAAAAACTTCATTGACACATTGCAAATTTTTGTGGACACATTATATATAATAAGGTCACTACACAAAGGCATGTACTGCCTTAGTTCTACAATGGCTGCATTTATAAAGTACAGAAGGTGACTAAGTCTCATTTCTGTAGCAACAAAAATGAACCAGCTCTAGCAGCAGGTGTGCATTTCAATGGAGGCATTAATTTGTTTGCACAAGGTTGTAGCTCCATCAAATTAGTAAAGGGACATATAACTGAGGCATGAGCATGAAACAGATGCTCTAGTGGGACATGTTGAATTAATGCCACTTGACAGCTTGCAAACATTTAGAGTGCTACCACCAAGTAGATTATAAGATGGGTCACCAAGTGTCTTGTGAATCTCTCTGTAGGGCCACCCCCAAGAGGATGAAGGGCTTTGATGAAGTTACAAACTGCACCCTAATTCTGGGAGACGTCCCTGACCTCTTTCCAAATGTATGTTGGAACTCTGTGTATTGAGAATGAGAGTGTACCGAAGTGACTCTTCGGTATCTGCAGAGATCAATCAATCAATCAATCAATCAATCAATCACAGAATTTGTAAAGCGCACTACTTACCCGTGAGGGTCTCAAGGCGCTAGGGAAAAAAGAAAAGGGGGGGGGTGCTGCTACTGGTCGAACAACCAGGTCTTGAGTAGCCTCCTGAAGGTCAACAGGTCTTGGGTCTGTCGTAGGCTTTGTGGAAGGGTGTTCCAGGTCTTGGCGGCGAGGTGGGAGAAGGATCTGCCGCCGGTGGTAGTTCTTCGAATGCGAGGGACGGTGGCGAGGGAGAGGTCGGCGGAGCGGAGTTGGCGGTTGGGGACGTAGAAGAGGAGTCGTCTGTTGAGGTAGAGATGCATCTTGCACCGTGACCATTAAGCAGCAAGGCCTTGAATCATGCTCAAAATGGTGTTTTGCAAGGAAACAAATGGGAGCTTCATTCCCCCTCAAAGTTTGGGGTCTGCTGAGCAGAAACACTGGTAAACAGCTTCACCGTGGCTGTGTTGTAGGCTCTTCTGTGTATGTGCTAACCATGTTACCACGTTTGTAGGATAGGAGGCTGCATTTTGTTGTCATTGCGAGAGTTCTCTACCATTTTAAGTTGCTCTCATGCACAACCCGGTACTGTTCAGGCCCATCGAGAGTACTTTAATATATATCCACATGAATCTCCCAGTCAGTTCATAATTGTGTATCCAATTACCTCACTGTGTTATTTGATGGTTCTCATTTAGCCCCATACAGCAAACTAATAACAACACTGCATTATATAGCTAGATGCACATTGCAAATATAGAGAATCATTATTGCCGTCACAGTAGAATAAAGAGATGTAACATGAATTTAAATAAAATAGTGCCAAATGCAGCATGAGCTAATTATTCAAGGGTAAAGCAGCTTTACATTGTGAATTTCAGTTTCAACAGTGCTAACATACCTCAGTAGTTATGTCAGCGGAGATGTGAACTGGCCGTTCCTTTGTTGACTATTTTTGACTTCTAACACCCCTGTCCATGCAACAATCGTTCTGTGCAGTCATGTGTTCATTTTACTTTGTTTTGCCAATTGTTTTCTGAACCTAGAAGGCGCTTCTTAGTTCCAGTTTTATGGCAGCAAAACATTAGGTCCTATAAGATCGCATAACCCCTCCCAAGAGGCGAGTTGCCCTCCCCCTCCCCTACTTCAACTGGGTCCATCTTACCCTTCAAATCACACCACTGACAACATGCTTTGGTGCCTTAAAAGGTTGCAGTTTATTTAACATAACATGGTTACACATTTTGCAATCTCATAGTCATTTCAATGGTCATTTTTAACATCCATGTTCACACATTTCATTGTCTTTGCAATTATCTCCGTACATTCTTGGACGTTATGTGGTCTCAGCCAACTCAATTTCTAGGGAGGGGGGCCCACCTGTCTGGGCCTCCGATTCACGGGTTTAGGCTTTAACATGCTACCGACTTGGAGGGTGTCCGTCAGGACCTGCCCGGGCTGCAAGTGCCGTCCCGCTTGCCCTGGACCCCTTCTTGGGCCCTCCCTGCTCCTACGGGCCCCTGCCGTGTGGCATCCCAAGGACCCTGTTTGAGCATCTACTCTATCCCGCCTGAGGCTGAGCCCTTACATCTTGCTCCCTCGGTAACCCCTGCCGTGAGGCATCCCAAGGGCCCTGCGGGAGCATCACATCTACTCTTTCTATGGCGGTATGCCATCCTTGGCTCCCTCAGTGCCCCTGCCGTGAGGCATCCCAAGGACACTGTGTGAGCCTTCCTTCTACCTCTAGTAATTTATCTCTTTTTTCTACCTTTCTTGGATTCCTTCCGCTTCACCTCTACCCTTGCAGCTGCGACGCCCGCTTCTTTCTGGTGTGGGTGGGTGGGATTCTCCTCTATCATCTTCGCGGGGGGTTGTGTGACTATTGGGCCTGGTGCCCCTTCTTATTCCCCCTCACTGCTTACCAGCTCGTCCCCGGATTGGGGGGGGCGGAGCTTGCCCTGGGGCGACCAATCCTGGTCGCCCCCCTATTGCGGGCTATGCAAATGGGCGGGGGTGTGCTTCCCACTTCCGGGCGGCGTTTGTCCTGGGCCCCCATTGGGTCCGGCTTCGCCTTCCCCGACCTGGGTTCCATATTTGTTTACTTTAACGGACCTCTGCCCATGTTTGTCTGTCTATTGTCCATTTTATTATTAGTTGTATAAAAATTAGGAATGACGTGCTTTAGGTTATGATTTGCTTGGATTTTCCTAAATGTTCATCATGTTTTTATCAATTTGTATTTAATGAATGTTTAATACATTTATATGAGATTTGTTTTATCTAGTGTTTTTGTTATTTATGATGAATTGACGATGTTAGTGATACAAATGATAATTTTTTTTGCGCTTTGACATTTTTACTCTTGTTATGGATGAATTAAATGAGATTCAGTTATATGTAATCTTGAAATGATATTGTGTGAGAGATTGTAAACCCGCCTTTGCATCCCTACACTATTTTTAAATATGTACTTTTGTTTATCTTTTATGGCTAATCGTGCCGAATAAAGTTGATTTGATTTGACTTGACCTGATAAAACATAAACAGCAAAGAAAACCTGAACGTTAAACTTGCTTTATTTTGTCGATATGTTAAATGTACAAATGCTTTACGTATTCATTATAAATCAATTCGTATGTGTAGCTGATTAATTATTATTTACATACCGATTCTGTTGGATTGCATCACATTACATGATCTCACTGTATACACATTTGATTTCATTTAGTCTTCGGATGTGTTGCCTTACCTCTGCTTTAATTTTATTGTCTCCAAAACAAAGATGCTGCAAATAGGCTGCAGCATTGGACTGCACTGAAGGGAACTGATGCTGTAACATTTGGATCACTTCTGGAAGTTCCGGGTCTCTCCAACCAAACTCCCTGTACAGAAAGAAAGAATCGTGACATCAGATGCCTGTTGGAAATACTCAGGCCAAGGCAGTCAAGTTTATTTAGAAAAAAACATACATTCCATTTCACCATTTCACTTGTCATTATGATTAATAAAAGAATACATCGAGTTTTTAAAACAAGCAGCATATAAAAAAATACTAATTTGCAGCAAATTTCAAAGACGGTATCTTACCTAAATGCAATAGAAAGACATAGTTATTTTATAAACAGCTGTTCTCAATAAAACAAAAGCTTTACACATGTATTAAACCCATTTTCAAGACCTGCACGTCCATGTCATAAAACAGTATCAATGAAATTAGCAGAACTGCCTTCAAAGACGACAAGCAGAGACTTCACTAAACAGTCATTAAATGTAACTTTGTTGCCCCAAACACTAGCTAGGAAAGCTGATTTGATGCTAAGCATTTAGGACTTCCATCGGCAATGCACAACCCTACAGCTAACTGTGGCTCAGATGCCAAGCCTTGATTGATCTGCTTCTTTGGGGCAAAAAGTGATGAATGGAATTGTTCAATTTTCAACATTTACGAAAAGCAGATGAAAAACAAAAAAACGCGCATCTATAAAGATGAAGAGGTTCAATCAATCAATCAATCATGTCACTTATAAAGCGCACTACATACCCGCGAGGGTCTCAAGGCGCTGGGGGAAGAGGGGGGTGGTGCTGCTACTGATCGAAGAGCCAGGTCTTGAGGAGTCTTCTGAAGGCCAGTAGGTCTTGGGTCTGTCGGAGGTTGGTGGGGAGGGTGTTCCAGGTCTTGGCGGCGAGGTGGGAGAAGGATCTGCCGCCGGCGGTCGTTTTCCGGATGCGGGGGACTGTGGCGAGGGCGAGGCTGGTCGAGCGGAGCTGGCGGGTGGGGGTGTAGAAGCTGAGTCGTCTGTTGAGGTAGGCTGGTCCGGAGTTGTGGAGTGCTTTGTGTGCGTGGGTGAGGAGCTTGAAGGTTATCCTCTTGTTGACAGGGAGCCAGTGCAGGTCTCTCAGGTGGGGTGTGATGTGGCTGCGTCGGGGGATGTCGAGGATAAGACGTGCAGAGGCGTTCTGGATGCGTTGCAGCCGTCTCAGGAGCTTAGCCGTCGTTCCTGCGTAGAGGGCGTTTCCGTAGTCCAGCCTGCTGGTGACGAGGGCCTGGGTGACTGTTTTTCTTGTTTCGGTGGGGATCCACTTGAAGATCCTGCGGAGCATTCGGAGGATGTTGAAGCAGGATGAGGAAACGGCGTTGACCTGCTTAGTCATGGAGAGGGTGGGGTCGAGGATGACCCCTAGGTTGCGTACGTGGTCGGTGGGTGGCGGGGCTGTTCCCAGTGATGTTGGCCACCAGGAGTCGTCCCAGGCTGAAGGGTTGGAACCAAGGATGAGGACCTCCGTCTTGTCCGAGTTCAGCTTCAGGCGGCTGGTCCTCATCCATTCGGCGACGGCCTTCATTCCTTCGTGGAGGTGGGCTTTGGCGGTGTGAGGGTCTTTGGTGAGGGAGAGGATCAGCTGGGTGTCGTCGGCGTAGGAGATGATGTTGAGGTTGTGCTGTCGGGCGACGTGGGCGAGGGGTGCCATGTAGATGTTGAACAGCGTTGGGCTGAGGGAGGAGCCTTGGGGTGCGCCGCAGATGATCTTGGTGGCCTTGGATCGGAAGGGGGCGAGGCGGATGCTTTGTGTTCTGCCGGAAAGGAAGGATGTGGTCCAGTCCAGGGCCTTCTCTTGGATCCCGGCGTCGTGAAGGCGTGTTCGTAGTGTGTGGTGGCAGACCGTGTCGAAGGCGGCTGATAGGTCCAGGAGGATGAGGGCTGCTGTTTCTCCGTTGTCTAGCAGGGTCCTGATGTCATCGGTGGCGGCGATGAGGGCGGTTTCGGTGCTGTGGTTGCTGCGGAAGCCGGACTGGGAAGGGTCCAGGATGTTGTTCTCCTCGAGGTAGCGGGTCAGTTGTTTGTTGACGAATTTCTCTGTGACCTTCGCGGGGAACGGGAGCAGAGAGATGGGTCGGAAGTTCTTGAGGTCCTTGGGGTCTGCCTTGGGTTTCTTGAGTAAGGCGGTGATCTCGGCGTGCTTCCAGCTTTCCGGGAAGGTTGCTGTCTCGAAGGAGATGTTGATTATTTTCCGGAGATGGGGCGCGATGGCTGTACTGGCTTTGTTGAAGATGTGGTGAGGGCACGGGTCTAGCGGTGAACCGAAGTGGATGGTGTTCATGATCTCGCTGGTGTCCTCGTCGTTGATGTTGGTCCAGGAGAGCAGGCGGTTGGTGGTTGTGGGGGTAGTGGTCTCGGTGGTTGCCGGGGCGGTCGTGGTGTTGAAGCTGTCGTGGATGTCGGCGATTTTGCGGTGGAAGAAGGTGGCCAGTGAGTCGCACAGGTCTCGCGACGGCTGGATGTCGTTGGTGTTGGAGCTGGGGTTGGAGAGTTCCTTCACGATGTTGAAGAGCTCTTTGCTGTTGTGTGCGTTGTTGTCTAGGCGGTCTTTGAGTGAGGCCCTTTTGGCGGATCTGATGAGGTGATGGTGACTGCGGGTGGCGCTCTTGTGGGCGGCGTAGCTGTCCGCTGTCCGTTCGTGGAGCCAGATCTTCTCCAGTTTTCGGCATGTTCGTTTGGAGGCCTGGAGGTCTTCGGTGAACCAGGTGGCTTTCTTGCTGGTGTGGCTGTTGGGCGGATTCTTGAGCGGGGCGAGGGTGTTGGCGCAGTCGTCGATCCACTGTCTGAGGTTGCGGGCGGCGGTGTCGGGGTCGGAGGGTTCGGCGGGTGGCCTCAGGGCGAGGGTTGTGGTTAGCTGGTCTTCCGTGACTCTGCTCCAGCAGCGGCGAGGCATTTGTTCGGTGCGGTGGTGCGTGGTGGGCTTCCTGTAGGTGAAGTGGATGCAGTGGTGGTCAGTCCAGTGGGGTTCGGAGGTGTGGTTGAAGGAGACGTGTGGGCTTGCGGAAAAGATGGAGTCTAGCGTGTGGCCGGCGGCGTGGGTGGGTGTAGTCACGAGCTGTCTGAGTCCGAGGGTGGCGAGGTTGTCGATCAGGGTGGTGGAGTTGGTGTCCTTGTTGTTCTCGAGGTGGAAGTTCAGGTCCCCGAGGAGGATGTAGTCCATGGAGGCGATGGCGTGTGTGCTGACGAAGTCAGCGATGGAATCGCTGAACTGTGGTCGGGGTCCGGGGGTCTGTAGATGAGGGTTCCTCTGAGGGTGGTGTTGGGATCGGTGTGGATCTGGAAGTGCATGTGTTCGGCGGTGCTGAGGGTGTCGTCGGTGTTGGTTGAGACTCTGAGGGTGTTCCTGTGGACGATGGCGATGCCTCCTCCGACTCCGTTGGTGCGGTCCCTGCGGGTGATCTTGTATCCGTCCGGGATGGCAATGGCGATGTCGGGGCTGAAGCGGGATTCAGCCAGGTCTCCGTCAGGAATGCGACGTCTGGGGAGGTTGAGTCGAGAAGGTCCCAGAGTTCGATGGCGTGTCTGCGGGCGGAGCGGGTGTTGAGGAGGATGCATCTGAGGTAGTTGGGTTCTTTCCTGGGCGGTGGTTTGGCGGGGCGGGTGCTGGCGAAGCTGCAGTTCCGGCAGGTGAAGGGCCTTTGGGTGCGCTTCGGGGTGGCCTGGTAGCAGGCGTGATCTTTTCCGGGGTTGAGTGCGTGGAGGGTGCTGGCGTCGTATCGGCGTCTGTTGATGTGGCGGGCGCGGGGGATGCCCGGACCAGGGGTCTGGCGCTGGGCGCGGTCACGGCGCGGACGGGCGCAGACGGGCGCAGACGGGCTTGCCTTAGGCGCGCCTTCGGCGCGCCAGCGCAGCCGGCACGGCGCAGCGGCCGCCATAAATGGGGAGGTGGGAGGGAGGAGCAGGGAATGGGGCAGCGAATGGGCAGTGAGGGGGCAGGGCGCAGCGGCGGGAAACAGGCACAGAAGGGAAAACGAGCACAATCAGTGCATCAAGGGGGCACAGAAAGGAAAAAAAAACGAGCACAATCAGGGGCAGCAAGGGGGCACAGAAAGGAAAAAACGAGCACAATCAGGGGCAGCAAGGGGGCACAGAAAGGAAAAACGAGCACAATCAGGGGCAGCAAGGGGGCACAGAAAGGAAAAAACGAGCACAATCAGGGGCAGCAAGGGGGCACAGAAAGGAAAAACGAGCACAATCAGGGGCAGCAAGGGGGGGCACAGAAAGGAAAAACGAGCACAATCAGGGGCAGCAAGGGGGGTCACAGAAACGAAAAACGAGCACAATCAGGGGCAGCAAGGGGGCACAGAAAGGAAAAACGCGCACAATCAGGGGCAGCAAGGGGGCACAGAAAGGAAAAAACGAGCACAATCAGGGGCAGCAAGGGGCACAGAAAGGAAAAACGAGCACAATCAGGGGCAGCAAGGGGGGCACAGAAAGGAAAAACGAGCACAATCAGGGGCAGCAAGGGGGGCACAGAAAGGAAAAACTAGCACAATCAGGGGCAGCAAGGGGGCACAGAAAGGAAAAACGAGCACAATCAGGGGCAGCAAGGGGGGCACAGAAAGGAAAAACGAGCACAATCAGGGGCAGCAAGGGGGCACAGAAAGGAAAAACGAGCACAATCAGGGGCAGCAGCAGGGCACACAGACGGAGCTGTGTGGTGGGGGAGCGACCTACCAGTCAAGGTTTGGTTCTTCGGTGGAGTATCCTCCTCTTCAGTATCTACCACGGTACGGATTTCAAACTGAAACGTGTTTTACTTTTAAGTATTCAAATGAACTGATAAACAATTCACATTGCCATAGTTAGCAATATGTTATCCTTGTTTATCTAAGGAAGACTCTGGCATTTTCCAAAAAGCTTTAAATGTGATTTCCCTTTCCCCCTATTCTACGTTTGAAACTATGCACACTGCAATTACAACAAATGTAAACAATTGTTTGAGCTGGCATTGAGAAAGGATTTGAACCAATATGCACAGGTCTTGTCCTCTCCATCACTGTCAAATAGTGGCAAGGCGGGGCCTAAGAGTTCTTCAAGTGATATTTCCTCAAATTATTAAGGTTTTTACAAATATGGTTTATGTTATGCAACCTTACATTTTGCATACATATTACTAAATGTGTGCACGCACAGAAGTAGATGTAATCTATAAAATTGGGCTTTCATTCAAAACCTAGAAAATAATTTTTTTACATTTGTTAATACATTGTAATCCTGTCAGGCTTTGCTATGTTTTTAATTACCGGAAAACGTGTGAATTATTCTCCGGCAGTGCATCATTTGAACAGGAATATAAGCTGGAACATCTGCTCTTTTGGCTAAAGATCTAACTACATAAAAGAGAACACTAAAGATGAGCTCATTCCATGTAACCATATCTACCAGGTGAACTGATTTCACTGTGCAGTGTGGTTTTCAAGGCACAGCCAAACAGCCATCAAATGGCTCAAGTCTATGGTTCCAGTTTGATCAGCCTCAGTTTATAACAGGCACTGAACAGATGTTGCACTGATGGCACAATTTTTAATGTGCCAATAATTTCGAAAACTATCAGTAAACTTTGGGACCTATTTAGAGTTTGGCAGACTGGTTACTTCATCGCAAACATGATTGAGTATCATGCCTGCCCGCCTTATTTAGAGATAGGTGGGGTTCTGGAACTGGCAATTTGTGGTTGGCTGAGGCGATATCATAGCCAGGTAGAGCCTACCACTCCTGTCAGGGATGGGTGATTACACACACTGTATAACCTGCGCTCACCTTTGGATAGCTTGCCACTGAGCAGCCAGGCTTATCACAGAGGCAATCTGTAAAGCATTGGCACAGCACTCACTCATGATAAATACACTGAGCGTCACAAAAGAGACTTCACAAGTGATTTATGTAAATAACGTTTGTATTCAACACACACAGTAATCAACACAACATGAACATCATGTCTTTCTGGGCATAGATCACACTTGCAATTATTACTAGCAGTACTAGGCCCAACCGTGTTAAAATGACATCAGTAATATGCATACTTGGGACAGATCCTATTCTAACCCCCCCCATCCCCCACCCCCCCTCCAACACCATTAGGCGGTGCAACACTGTTTCAACTCCAGGTTCACCCTAGCAATTCTTATAATTCAATACCACACAGTTAGAAAAGGTGCATGTCCGGTCACAACAATACCAGAAGTATGTACATACAAAGAATTATAACACTTTTTAGCTGCACCGCAGGCCAAGGCCGCACAGGTTAAACCAATGTCAAACGTAGTGCTCTTCTGGCAAGAAATCAACGTGTAAAGCAACACCGTTGGCCACTGTCATGAATCACAGGCAGTCCACACACACACTCACTCCGCACCGATACACGGTGCAACAGATATCAGACAGGTCCGTGTGGAATGCGCTCGCACACATTTGCACTCAGCACCCTAATGTGGTGCAACTGATACCCAGCAGATCAACTGATATCACACTGCAGACCAGTGGCCCAAGCCTCCCTCCACCCTCCAGCTCCCCCAATTGTACTACGCCCACAGTTGGAAGATAACCAGCCTTCCTCCCCCGGGATACTAGGCTGTACGCAGCCGAAGCCACACTCAGTAAGAGTCCAAGGGAAGCAGGTGGAGGTAGGTAGCTGGACTAATAAGGAGGTAGGCATCAAAGGGGAAGTTTGGCTGCCACTCGAGAAGTTCACCCACAGGATGCGGAGCAGAAGCAGGCTGAGGGCAATAGTCGGTCACTCAAAAGGGTTCCACAAGGCCTTCCAGCGCCAGCCCAGTTCTACGAAGCACAGGGGGGTCATGCAGTCTATTGACCTGCTTCCGATTGCTCTCTGAAGCTTTCCTCCAGCAGAGTCAATCACTCTCACCACCCAAGCCCGCACCGGGCAATACTACCTGGCAACACAATGTCGTCGGTGGTGGGGTGTGGAGAGGGCAGTTGGTCTGCCATGCTGATGGCCAAAAGGGAATAATCGATGAATGGAGAATGAAGCAGGGGAGCCCCTCGGAAGAAGAGGGCACTCCATCAGGTACACATCGATCAAAGTCGCACCCAGGCAATCCAGGCACAAAGTTTGGAGCGTTTATACGGGTTGTACCAGACCGTTCCGGTCACCCAAAACAAAGAGTTGCAAGATCTGTATCTCCTGGAAATAAGGCACAACGTCCGGTGCACATTGATATGGGTAGCAGCAGACAATTCCGGTCACACACAACGAAGAGTTGCAAATTTACTACTTTCCTGGAAATGAGACACAACGTCCGATGCACGTTGATATGGGTCACACCAGACAATTCCGGTCACACACAGGCGCAAGTTCAGCATTGCCTCACGAGGTAGAATGAGGCAATACTACAGTTATGCCCTCACCTCAGAGGGTCACAACCTGTGAATCGGACACCGCACGCTATGAGCATGCAGTCGTCGTGTTGCACAAGAGAAATGTGGCACAATCGACAAAGCGGGCCACTTGAGGTCCTGCAACCGGAGAATCTGCTCAGCACCACCAAGATGCTTATGTGTACCGAGGTTCCCGCGATGCAGGGGCCACACACCTTAGATACGGGCAAGACATCTGGGGCACCATACAAGGCAATCTGGTCTCTAAGCACAATTCTTAGTTCCACGCTCACGCCGCGCTACCAGTTGGGATCTAGTAGTCGATGTGTGAGCAGATAAGAGGGCACCGCTTTCAAGGTGCCACAAGTAGATGGTGTGGGTCCCTCGTAGAAGATCCTTGATGTCCCTGAGACCTCCGAAAGAACAGGGGGAAAGCCAGCAAGCCCTTGGAGAGCACACTTCAGGGTGCCACACAGCAGAGGGTAGTCAGCCCAGGTCAGCCACTTTTCAGGAAGGGCGCAGGGTCCCTTTCAATGGCAGTAATCCTCCTTGTGCATAACAGGTTAATCTGGCAGTGTTCACCACATAGTTCCAGGTTCTCCAGACCCACAAGTGTATCTATACCCTGCTGAAGGGTGGCACCAGTAGTTATACTGTAGTGTGCCATTGAAGTTGGGGTTTGGTCTAAGGGTCTCCCATTTTTACCACAGATGTCTCCCTTAAATATCAGTCCTGACTGCCATGAGGCCGCAGAACACAGATCTTAATCTTTAGTGGCCATGATCTGGCTCCAGAGGTCAAGTGTCAAAACCTCTTCCTCCAATCTATCAAGCCAGGCCCGCAAATGGCGGAGGTCTGTCGTTCCGGGTGCAAACCCAATGTTTTGTAGCTGTCACTGTGGAATACTCAGATGTGCTCCCCCAGCCTCCAGTGTGGACTGGAGTGAAGGAAAAAGGCACACAAACAGTTTTAGCGCAGAGAAAGGCCCACTTTCTAGAAGTGGCATACGAGAGAATCAGCATAACCCGGGAGGAAAAAGCAAAAGGTTTAGGGAAACGCTACCTGAAGAGTATCAGGTCTAACATGGAGCTTAACTTTTCTGTCAACAGAGCTCCCATTGGGCCCGTCGATGGAAAACTTCCTCCAACAGCCCTACAGAGTAGAGGCCGTGATAGGAAGGACATTACGCCGCCCACATCAGAAGTTTGTTTCTAAGAAACAAAACAAAATGAAAACATTTGGTCTACTGCATTTACAACTGATGGTGGCCGTCCACAAAACGGTTTATACATCGAAAGGAACCACTGCCATGGTGATTTCTTTCAATGTACAGAGATGAATGTAGGCCAGGGGTCACATCTAAATTTGACAGACAGTAGTCAGTCAAGATGGCGGAAGTAATGTCTGTCCGTCAAATTCATGAAGAGGGGCGTCCTCTCGCCCCAAACTAATCGCACAGCTATTACGCCATTTTGGCATTCATTACTCCTTTATATTCATCAATATGTTCCTTGTATTCCATCATCTTTTTTCATTTTTGTTACATTTATGTTTTCATCCACACGTGGAATTTTATGCCATTTTCCAAATTTCTAATGTCCAAGATGTGTCCGTCCGGACCTCTTTACATGAACACGACTGAAGCAGAAGTTCGTAAAAGGCAGTGTTTGTTCAGAAAATACCCAATGCATTTCGAGCTACAAGCGCCCTTCGTCGGGGGTCACTATAAGTAACAATAAAACAATAAGACAATGATCAGTTTTTGTTTCGTGATTCTACATCTTACACTATTCATCCTTACAGGTTGATATACAATTTATCATAATTCCACTTTGCATTTCATATAGCTCGTATGTCCCCTCAATAAAACACCGTATAAATAATGGTATGAATGATCGCCCTCCTTCTATTAATCAGACCAATGTCTTCTTTTACCGTTACCTCTTATTCCCTCTATCTTTGCCACCCAGTCACCATTCCCTGCTTGCTGTCAACATTTCACACCCGCGTATACCCTTTTCCCTCTCCTAATCCCTTAACTCCGTCCTCCTCTCGCTTTTCTAACAACGTCCCAACCTGCCAACATATTACACAAGCCAGCTGTCACCCATACTCTCTCTCCCAACAATGATCCTTCCTTACTTGCTACCAACATTCCTTGCGCCTGATACCATAATCGCTTTTCAATCCCTTTCCCTCCGTCCTCCTCCCTCTTCTCTACCAACGTTCCAGGTTGCCCCATTGTATTCCAAACCAGCTGTCACCCACCCTCTCTTTCCACTAACTAACTACTGGTATGTGTTGATAACCTCCCATATATACATTCACACGCTTTCATTTAAGTCGCCAACTCTACTTCTAACCAACAGCTGTTATCAACCTCGCGTATATTTCCGTACCTGCCACGAGCGTTTAAAATCAACCGTCCACATCACTGTTCCAGCAAGAAATCATTCACAACAAACCCCCTCCCTTAGTTCACCAAATTGTCCCGCCCTGACTCTTCCCAATTGGCCCATTCATACATCACTTTCCCGCCGTTGATCCAGCTTCACTCTTCACATGCAAAATACTACATTTCCCAAAATGCAGTTCAATGTACTAAGAGGAACTCGAGCTCTTCATTCTTGATCCCATTGCATAACAACGCTCCAAAGATGGTAATTGTCAAAATAAGAACACCATTACCATTATTAAAATCATAAATGTTTTAAAGTTAATTTCCAACAGAAATTCAACACCGGCTTAATGGACGAACCCAGATCTTTCGCCAACCGTGTGGATGTATGGCACATTCAACTTTTTTCTTTTTAATCTGACGGGTGCTATCCTAAAAAGGGCAATATTCATAACATCAATTGTGGGAATAGGATGCACATCATTTTTTCAGTAATTTTCAACCTTCTCTATGTTCTCCTTAGATTGCGTGCAGACCGGTAGGGTGCCAGCCCATGTGACACCAATCAATGACAACTTCATGAAGAGGGGCGTCCTCTCGCCCCAAACTAATCGCACAGCTATTACGCCATTTTGGCATTCATTACTCCTTTATATTCATCAATATGTTCCTTGTATTCCATCATCTTTTTTCATTTTTGTTACATTTATGTTTTCATCCACACGTGGAATTTTATGCCATTTTCCAAATTTCTAATGTCCAAGATGTGTCCGTCCGGACCTCTTTACATGAACACGACTGAAGCAGAAGTTCGTAAAAGGCAGTGTTTATTCAGAAAATACCCAATGTATTTCGAGCTACAAGCGCCCTTCGTCGGGGGTCACTATAAGTATAAGTCCATCAAATTCAGCACCGTCTGTCAAATTCTAAATCAGGCACTTTCCTTCTTAACTAAAATTGCATCTAATATTTCCTCTAGATTGATAAAAAGCACTCTGATATTCTTTGATGCAAAAATCAAAGTGAGGCATATTCTCTTAATCAAATTTCACCTTGCACTTTAATAAAAGAAAAGATTTAAAAAATAATATAAACTATACATTGTTGTCTGTTAGGGAACACCTATGCTTCTCTAGGATCTAGTATCACATACTTCAGGAATACAATGGTATAACTGAATAGTTATATAAAAACAAATTAACCTTGGTCTACCTGCACACGACACCTCACACTAGCCTTTTCATATTTGTGGGTTCAATTTCCTCATGCAGTGTTCATTATCTTTCTTCCTTACTTAAGCCATCGGGTCTTACTAACAAATACATTGTGCATGTCAACACCCAGCTAAAGAGCAGTCCTGCCCGGAGAACACTCCGCAAGATGCATCAATACAGCCTCAGTAATAATAAAATGTACAGTGAGAAAAAAAGTTTCCAAGAGCACGACCACAGAATTAAAGATGCATCATCTGTGTAGTAACCACTATTTGAAGTATTAGCTAAATTTACAGTTTAATTGTGGGAAAGTTTTCATTCTAAGCTTGAAAGTGTGTACGTTGCGGTGCCCTTATGGTGGTCATCTGGTAATACAGCTGCTACCTCTGTGCCTTTCTTATGGCTCGCCCCCAGCAATGCAAACCCTTAGGGTTGCGATAGTTCTATGGCATCCATCAGGTGACTGCAGGAAGAGACAGCAACTGTCCAGTGGACATTTGCTTCAGAGGGGGCTCATTCGAAAGATGAGTAGGTCAGCTTTAGGTTCTTCATCTCCCAAATATCTTGTTTCTGCAGGAATGGATATCATGCCCACTTGTGTGGCACTACTGTTATAAGGGACCATTGAATGAACAGGCTTTGGTGTTATGAGCTTTATGGACATATTCTGTGGCCAGTAACTGATTAAACTTATTGTGTGAAGGAGGAACTACGGAGTAGGCCTCCTGTGGCACTTTTGCAGAAGAGCAAGCATTTTGTGGCACTGTAACTGTTATGAATGTTCAGTGGACACAGTAAGTCTTATGCTTGTATTCATATCACAAAACAGGACTGAGTCAGTTAAATATAGACGCAGATGTGAGCCTCCTCTAATGAGAAAGATTTTGCTCCGTTGGTAGGTCTATCAGACGTAAATTCCAGAGTACAGGCTTTGTTGCTGACATGGATTTAACGCTTCAGGTATCCTTCTAGAACTGTATGCCTGAGCCAGATTCTGATTGGTTGATCCTAGGGCTTGCTGTGAAACTTAATGTGGAATTCTACTTGTAAATAGCGTATACTAGCCACTGATGGGTCCTGGGCAAAGCTGGGCACAGAGCACCTAGGCCGCTTTACAGCTGGATGCACATTATGTAATATGCCACATGTATTTTCACACACAAAAGTTCTGATATTGTACAACCCATATTAAGGCATAAGATCTGAATATTACGGCAAACATTATTTACCTCGCAGTCTTAACCATGCAGTGCCTTTATAACGCAGGCACTACAATGAAGGCTTTGTTACCATGAGTTCCTTTAGCACGCAAGTTGTTACAACGACTTGCTTTAGGAAACGTAGTGTTGGACTGGTGTTGGATTTTAAGTCCAACACCCTCCCTACTGATACACAGAGTAGAGTTGGAATTGTAAATTATACTATTCCAAAGTCCAGTGCTTCCCTAAGGCAAGTCGTTGTAACGACCTGCGTGCTAAAAGAACGCATGGTAACGACGCGTTCACTGTATTGCCCACGTTGTTCAGACACATGTGGTAAAGGCATGCGTGGTTCTGTCATACAACTGTATATTATTCTTACATTTGCTGGTCAGCATGAAAAAGACTAATTATTTTTGTACCCATAGTGTCTTGTATTATAATAATTTGATGGGCTGTGTAGTGCTTGTATTCGTCTTTTCTTACAACTGCCTTTCCGGGGCCATATTACAATAAGTGCCCCGCTTTTCGCGCCCCTGGGGCACTTTGGTATCACAGAAGGCAGCGCAAACGTTTGTGTGTCCCCTTCAGTAATACCGATAGCGCTGGCGCACTTAAAGCGCCAGCACTACCATCCGGAGGCGTTCCCTCATTTGCACAGGGGCGTGCCCCATGTAAATTTGGGAATTCCTCTGGTTCTGCACCCGTGTCGTATTACAGACGTGGGCGCAGAGGCAATGAAGCTCTCAGGGGACGCACTCACATTGCGCCACCTTCTAGGTGGCACACTGAGTGCGCCCCCTGATAGCAGCCCTCTGGAGGGGGGAAAGTGGGTCCCATGCAAATGAGGGAATTCATTTGGTTCTGCACCTGTGTCATATTACAGACGTGGGCGCAGAGGCAAAGAAGCTCTCAGGGGCCGCACTCACAGAGCGCCACCTAGGTGGCGCACTGTGAGTGTGCCCCCTGAGAGAAGCCCTCTGGAGGGGGTAAAGGGGGTCCCATGGACTCCCCAGACATCCACTCGTAGACAGGTGCAGTCACTGACTGCACCCGCCTGCAAGGGGATCTCTAATCCTCTTTGAAAGTGCAGGTGGGTTGCCGCCTGCACTCTGAAAAGAAGGAGCAGTGCAACCAGCCGCTCCGTGTTTTCACATGAATGTGCTGCCCCCAGGGCAGCCCAAGTTCGCGGCTGCCCTGGGGGAAGCGCATTCACCATAATGGGATACATAGTCATTGTTTGCGCCCCGTGCACCTTTTAAAAGGTGCGCCGGGCGCAAACAATGAGAATGCGTAATACGGCCCAGGACAGCAGAAATTCGCAGGTGGGGGTCCTCCTGGTCTGTACAAGCTTCCAGACCAGTCATTTTGCCAATTCACGAGCAGTTTTTCCCAATGTATTTGTCTTTCCTGGGGTTTTTTCAAGAGTGTTAAAATGTAGTGAAACAATGCATGTTAGATGTTGCAACTTATTTTATTTCAGAGCACTTCAACCGTCACTCACAGTCACACATTGACGTGCCTATACATGTGGCTCTGAAGCCTGACCATTGCACATATTTTTTACAACTGAATACAGTCCAGACAGAACTCGCTAAAACGTATCAAAATGTGTAGCTCTTTTAAGCATTGCATAATACATGAAAAAAGTCATTTAAGATGTGTTGCTCAGACTGCAGCCCCCCCAACCCCGTCCGGCGCTGACATAACCGATACAACATGTCATGTGCTTCGTGCATCATAAAGAGGCTGTTAATATTAGAATTATGGTATTTTTCCATAAGCAGAGTGTGTTTCTGTACAGTTGCGGATATTATCAAAGCACATTTACTCATTCCTGATCCGGAACTGAATGCATCTTGGCTAATAGGCTTTGCAAATCATAGCGATAAGCCAGTTGCTTTAGAAAACACGGTAAGGGACACTCTTGCTTAAAGTATTAATTGATTGTGTCTTCTAATGTGCTTTCTTTGTCTGTGCTGCTTACAGAGCATATCAACAGAAACGGCTATAGCAAATTGTTTTTCTGTTGCTTGATGAATATTTATGAGGCGCTCTGGCATTCCAAGTGGAAAGTGGAGCAAGCAATACGCTGAGCTTTCATGTGATGACCAGGACTGTTTAGGGTCAGATGAACGCAAGTATACTCTTACCAAGCAGAAGCTGTACAAAATCATTTAACTTCTTCTGCATTAACCTTAATTAACCTCAAGATATTATATCAAGAACTAATAATTATAGATCACATAAATCATTAAATGATGCTGCCCAGTGAGATTTGGGTTGTTATGGAAATTCTTTGATTTCTTTTTAGCTATAGGCCCCTTGGAAGCCGCCACAGAAATATAATGAATCTGACGGGTGGCGTCATAGTCGGGGAGGAAGGAGTGGCGCCCATGTGGACAAGACCCAGCAGCTAGGAAGGTGGCAATACAAACACAGGTGCTGCCATGAGGGTAATCACGGTGGCATGACACATTGCCATGTACCACATGTACCCTTTGTGATCCTTTTCCTAAATACTAAAGAAAACCACTTTAGGTTGCGTATATTCTTAAAGGGTTTAGACGTGCACACAGGGCCGGCTTTAACACTGGTGGTGCCCTGTGCGACAATGTTTGTGCCCCCCCACCAATGACCACCCCTTCCCTGGATTCCCTCACTACCCCCCTTTAACAGCGCCCTTCAAGACTCCTCCATAACCACTGTTTCTCAGATTCATTTAGTTTTATAGCCCCACTCATACCAGTGTAAGGTGTCATACATGTGTAAATCAGTGTATAAGAAATGTTACAACAGAAAGGACTACAAGGTGTACGAGTCACTTGTCATCCATACCCGGTAGTATAGTTTAAGAGTCCTAAGTCTGGAAAAGCACAAATTCAGAATTTAAAACATAACACCATTGTTAGGGGTTCTCTTTAATAAGAATTGATTTCTACCCAAGTGAACCCTTTTTGCAAGATTAGGATAATGAAAGACTGGGCAAAAAAACATATTGCTCTAATATATACCTTGCAGTTTGCATGCAGCTCTTCGATGACAGTTAATGGCTCAGTGTTCTATACTAGGGGCCAGATGTACAACCGTTTTCGCAAGCGCAAACGGGTTTGCGAACCCGTTTGCGCATCCTAAAACAGCATGGGGAATGTACAAACCCTATTTTGCGAGTCACAATTTTTTGCAACTCGCAAAATAGGGTTTTGCGACTCGCTATTAGGAAGGGGCGTTCCCTTCCTAATAGCGAGCGCAACCCTATGTAAGAATGTTTTGCGTCTGCAACTGCGGGCGCAAAACACTCGCAAATTACCACCCTCTTCAAGAGGGTGGTAATGGGTTCGCAAAAGGGAAAGGGTCCCCAGGGGACCCCTTCTCCTTTGCAAATGCAGGGGAAAATAATTTTTAAGGGCAGGCAGTGGTCCCAGGGACCACTACCTGCACTTAAAAATGAAACAAAAACGTTTCATTTTTTTCTTTTTAAATGCATTCCATTTTCCTTTAAGGAAAACGGGCTGCATTTAAAAAAAAACTGCTTTATTTAAAAGCAGACCCAGACATGGTGGTTTGCTGAATCCAGCAGGCCACCATACCTGGGAGGGCCTGCCATTCCCAATGGGGTCACAAATTGCGAGAGGCTCATTAATATTCATGAGCCTCTCTATTTGCGAACCAATTGGGAATCGCTAACAGTGTGAAAAGCACTGTTGTACATTGGAAATAGCACCTCGCAAATTGCGAGTCGCAAACAACTCACAATTTGCGAGGCGCTATTTCCAACGTCGTACATCTGGCCCTAGAATTTTAACTTACAAGCTGCAAGTAACAAAAGGATCTCTCTGACAAAAGCAGTAACACACTGACCTATTTTACATTATATGCACTTTGTGATCTGCATGGTACACGTTCCTTACAGCAGGCATATTAACCCTCTGTACTACCTTACCATGAGTCAAAACTTCCCCTAGACAAAACTCCAATCTCTCACCAGGAAGACTATTAATCACCGGAGTCATCTTGACATTTTTATCCATCTGGTAGCTTCCCACAGAACAGTCAGGCTTAACTCATGGGCAATGTGTAAAGTATGTGTGCAACACTCCAAGCGGTACACAGTGAAAACACACTGCAAAAGGATCCCACACCAGTTTAGAAAACTAAAGTAAATTTTAATAAATAAAACAAGACCAAAATGACAAAAATCCCATCAGTAGAACCGCAGATATAGGTTTAAAGATTTTAGTGAAAATAGTGTCAAAAAGCACAAAGCCCCATCTGTGGATTTCTGGTCACGCTGGACCGGTACAAAGTCACAAGTTCAATCCGACCGCGATGGAGCACAAGCCAGCTACAGGAACCCAGGTAGGCCCGCTAAACAGAGTACATTAGATCCTGGTTGCGGAGCGTTGCAAAATCCCGCATAGAGGATGTGTGATGCAGCCAAGGTCTTGAGTCATCATCGAGGATCCCGTCGATGAGGTCTTGCGATGTGAAGTCTGGTGTCAATGATGTATCATGCAGTTGAGGCGATGCTTTGGTTCCGATGAGCTGTGAGGCTGTAATGCGAGAACCTGCGTTGTTGTCAAAGCTGCTGGCGATGAGTGACTTGCGATGCGAGGGGCTGCGTCAGGAAAGCTTCACACATGCAGCGGTTCTGATGCAGGCTGCAAGGTCCATGTGGAGTTCTTTGTGATGAGGGAACCCTTGCAGCAGAGGCGATGCGTCAATTCTGCTTGGTTTTGCACTGCACAGCACAGGAGATGTGTCAGTTCTGCTGGGTCCACACATGGGCTGGCAGAGCACCTTCATGCCCATCTCCAAGGGATGGCACCACATGACAGTGAAGGACTCACAGATGGCATAGTGCTGGGTTCAAGGTTGTTGGAGCCCACTGTCCATGAGGCTCTAGTCAGGAGGCCAAACAACTAGCCCTTGGAGTTACTTTGGGGTCCTGGGTTCAACAAATGTATTCTAGTCCTTCTCACCCAGGCAAGAGGGTAGCAGGCACAAGGTCAGCAGGGCAGCAGTCCTTTAGAGCAGCAGTCCATAAGATTGGCAGTCTTTTCAGCAGCACAGAAGTCCTTCCTGGCAGAATATCCATAGGTCCAGAAGAGTACTGAAGAGTTGGTGTCTGAAGCCCACTATTTATACCCAGTTCTGCCTTTGAAGCGGGAGAAGCTTCTAGGGGTTTTCCTTTGATGTCCCCAGGCATCCTGCCTTCCCTGCCCTGGCTCCACACTAACTATAGGGAGTATGCAGCCCTTTGTGTGGTGGCAGGCCACAGCCTAATCAAGTGTAAGTAGGGCAGTGCCCAGCTCTGCCCTCCCATCCTGGGAACAATGGCCCATCTAGGCACACCTAAGCTCCCTATTGTGTTTAGCTGTCTAGGAAGATCACACAAAGCAGAACTGTGAGCTACACCCAGTCATGTGACCCAGGGACAGGTTACAGGCACTAAATGGCTAAGACAGAAAAATGCCAACTTTCTAAAAGGGGCATTTTCAAAACTGTAATTTAAAATGCACCTTCACTATGAGAGAGGATTTTTCATTACAATCCCAAAGACACCAAACATGAACTGGTACCTGTTCCCATTTGGAAATTACAGCTTATTAAATCCAATAAGGTAACTACAATGTTAGGCCATGGGAGAGGTAGGCCTTTCAGTAGTGTTGAAAAACAAATTTATGAGTTTTCACAATCAGGGCATGTAAAAAATAAAATTACATGTCCTACTTTTTAAGTGCATTGCACCCTGCCCTGTGTGTTCTTTAGGGTCTACCCTAGGGGTGACTTATGTGTATTCAAAAGGAAGGTTAGGGCCTAGCAAAAGCCTTTTTTTAGCTAGAATAGCCAGAAACTACTAGCGTCCTGGTCTCAGTCAGCACTGCTAAAGGGTTTTATCATTCAGTTTAATGCAATCAACCCAATTATCAAATTCAGAACTTTCATTTAATTGTTCATGATTACATTTTTTAACCTTGTTTCTAAACATAATGCACTATTCCTACTCTAATACAGAGACCAAACCTGTTTCTTTTAATATGGCTTCCATTACAAAACTTGTTTTTTCACACATTCTATGCATAACACAACATTAAAAATGTTTTTGTTTCCAGTTTAATGGCAATCTGCCTTGATGGCAATCTGCCTTGCCCAATGCATTTCGGGAACTGATCCCTTCTTCATAAGCTTATGCTTCTGGTTGTTATTAAGATAACGTCTGCCAAACAAAACTGAAATACGCTGCAGACCAACTATAATCTCGATATGCCACAAAAATGATGGTTACCAAATCGTGTTTGCCTAGCTGCAACTGTCTCTTGATCCTGCTTCCTTCGACCGAAGGTTTAAGGCGGGAGTATATGCACTTTAGCACTGGTCAGCAGTGGTAAAGTGAGCAGAGACTTAAGGCCAGCAAAACCATGATCAGAAAAAATAGAGGAGGAAGGCAAAAGGTTTGGGGTAAGACCACCCTAAGGCTGACAAGTCTAGCAATACTGCCCTATTATAATGTAATATTACATTTGAATAAATCTCCCAGAAGCATGCAAAATGCGTTCTAGGGTTGAGGGGCCCTGGAAAGTTTGGGAACACCAACAGACTTATGAATGTGTGAGACTTCTCCATGACTCATTCCCAAACAGGAAAGAAATGTACTCTTGTCAAGGGCATAGGTAAATCTATTTCCATGGTGGGAATGGGAAAGAAACTCCCTCAAAACTGGTGGGGGTATAGGAAAAGGGGATCCTCTTTGGAGTCACGTATGAGCTAATGGGTGCATGTACAGCCCTTATCTCTGCATGTGTTGATAACCAATCCCTGTAACACAGAATTTAGGGGCAGTTCCAGAACAAAACAGTAGTGGTCTTTTCTGACCACCCTACAAATTAGCACTTGTTATGATGGCCCAAGCAGAGGTTATCTGTTGTCATTCAAGATTATGAGTTATCTGTTGCTTACGATATTGTGCAGCATGAGGCATGTCTGTAGCAATCCCCCAGCCTTCAATGGTTCACACTGGCTCCTGTGTACCTCCTGATATACATTCATGAATCTCCATGTGAATGTATGTGTTCTGCTATATCACATCTGTTTCCTGGTAGCTGGATTATGGTTGTATGTTAACAGCCATGCCTTCACAGGGTATCTGTCACCTGTGGGTGTGTCAGAGCCATGAGCGGTAACAGGATTGTTTAGAAGTGAATGCAGGATGTAAAAAATGGTCTAGTCTTCTATCAGGACACTGTTATACTATCATGCCCTTTTCACTGTTGAGAGACTATACTTCCATCCAGGATGTAAGCAGTATGTCAAGAACCTAGGAAGCATTTGCATGGTATGGTGAAGCATAGTTTAGCACACAGAGGTGTGTGTGTATGTTTATGGGCGTGAGTGTGTGTACACCATGGAGGGTGATAGGACAGTCACTTACCTTTTAGAAGTCTCTGTTTGTTTGTTTGTTTGTAGATATATATATAGCACGACTTATTACCCATGAGGGTATCCAGGCGCTGTCCTTGGGCAAAGGGAGATTAAGTGATTTGCCCAGAATCATAGGATGTTGCGCTGATGCAGAAACTCAAACCCGGACCCCCAGCACTCTCCGCTGCACCACACCCTCTCTGCTTTTTAGATCTTATATAAGATCTATGAAAACGTGACATTGTGTGCTAGATGTGGCTTGAGTGCATCAGTGTCCTCACATACAGCTTTGCAGAAAGATGTTTATGAGATGATGATTGTGTTGCTGATGATTCTCTGTTGGTACCCAGTAGAATTGTAGCATATTTTCCTTAGCAGCTTGGTCTTTAGAATCATGGCGTGAGGCATTTGTATCTTGGGTGTGAGATTCGACGCAAAAAGATTTAGAAGTTGCTAAATGGGCTGCGTTGTTGCTTTTCAAGTTCTAAATGGATTTCCATTTGAGGTAGCCCTGGGGTTTAGTCTTTTGCCAGAACGTCCTTTCCCTTTGTTCTGTCCTCCTCCCTATGGGGGTTTGCATCCCATTAGTATGTATGTCAGTGGAGGTTCCATTTAAAAGAGGTTTATGTCTTCTTGCAGGTTCTCCACGGTCACATAGGCTCTGGCATGCAGCTTCATCCATGAGTTTGAAGAATGTAGGGTTTAGGGTATAAGCAGCGCTTTCTTAGTAATTAAAAGCACATTCCATTCAGTAATCTGCCATGCATTGTTAGTTATATGGTAGGTGTTTCTAGATGAAGGTCTTGCAACCTTTCAATTCATCCTCAATCCTTTTTCTAATTTATTTTTGTACCATATTCTAGGGTTTGTAAGCTTGAATCGTAGTAAAGCAACATTTTGCACCATGTTCCTTTATTGTCCTGTGAGCGTTTTGTAAAGGGAATTGTGTTTTTTTGTGTTTGGTGACTTGATATGCAAGACATGCTTTATACATTTTAGATCTTACAAGTGTGCCTTTATGTGATTATGTGACCAGTGTTGGACATGATCAATCAAACCTTGAGGGTAAATGCAGGCTTAGAATGCTTCTATCAGTACTTTTTCATATGCACTGTTGGAATGTGGTTTATTGGAAGTGGTAGGGAGGCACATAACACCATAAACAAGGCCACCGACACGTTACTGGGTCCTAAATAGGGTCTCTATAAATTAGTCCCTTACTCAACCCTTGGTAGCGGACACTGAGCAATAAGGCTTAACTTAGGAGAGAGGCATGTAAAGCATTTAAAAAACACAAATAAAGTAAATAAGAAAGACAATACACAAAAATCTCACACCAATTTATATAAATAGGAAATATTTTTATCTTTAAAATGACACCAAAACGACCAAAATCCAATGTAGGGAACCAGAGATATGAATTTTTAAAGAATAAACACTTTCTAGTGCTTTGAAACCAATAGCGCCACTTCTGGACATCTGGTCACTCTTGACTGGGACAAAGTCAAAGTTTGAGGCTAACTGTGATGGAGCCCTGCCCGGATACACCACGCGGGAGGCCTCGGTCAAAATGTTACTTTTGCACTTATAAACGTTTTTGGAGCTGTTTCTGCCGAGGGCCCTTGCTGCCGTCCACCAGTCCAGATGCGGTGAGGGTTCTCCGGCTTGACTTTCAGGGAGCTCCGGGTCAAACTCTGGAAGTCAGAACTCCAGAGCTCTGCAGCAGGAAGAACCTGGAATTCGGGCCAGGTTGCGGTTGAAGGTGGCCGGCTTGGCTCTAGTGTTTGGATCGGTTACTTTATGGAGATTTTTTCAAAAAGTTTCCCAAACTTTCCCAAACTTCTGGAGGTCCTTCCAGAAAGTCTCCTGGTGGGTTCCAAGTGTCCATTGCACACATCCAGGGGTCTGGAATCTCATACATGGTCCTTGGCAGGCCTGGAGTTCACTTCTCAAAATGCACTGGGTCAACCCCTTAAAACTCCACTGGACGCACTCAAGGAAGGGGACTCTGGCTGGAGACGAGCCAGTTAAGTTCTGTTAACCTATAGCTGCAGGGAGTCCACTCCTTACTCCTTCTTGAAGCGAGGCAAAGTCCTCAGAGCCGTAGTCCCAGATAGTACAGCAGGCACATTGTTCACCAGGCAGACCCTTAGGTGCAGATCAGGATTCCAGCAGGACAATCCTCCTTTTTCTTGTAGTTTCAGGCAGCAGAACTGAGAGACTATGCACCTCTCACATACCTATCCATTGTTCTCGGGCAGACAAGCAACGGGCACCTCTGTCCAATGAGATGCTGGGTGCCACCCAAAAGCATGACAACTTCCTCCAAAGTGTGGCATCTTCTTGCCCACAAAACACTATTCTCTCAAAATCCATGATGGTTGAAATTTCAGCAGAGCAGTAAGAGCTAGCTTAACCAACTGACAGTGTGGCTCATTTCCATAGCTCTCCTCCCCCTAACATCTGCAAAGTCCTTCCTTAAGCCTTCTATCTGGCTGGGGCACAGGGGACTGGGGGTAGGTAGGCCTGGCATTCCCTTCCTGTCTGGTCTTCGTTTGAAGCCTCATGCTTTACGACCCTTCTCCCCTGCCCTGGCATTCCTGTATAGCTGCAAAGCTCTCTCCAGCAGATAGCCTCTCTCCTGGATATCCACTTATCACATAATCAAGGCAGCCTTGCTCACCCTGTTAGCAATGACAAATCAGGGAAGACTGCAGGAAGGCTGGATTTTGGCTTACAGACAAGAAAGTTGTATAACTTCTTTTCTGAACAAGTTATGATAAATTCAACCAGGGCAATCTGTAGCATTTATCGATACCATTCTTCCAAGTCCTTGAATGATATAGTGATTCCCATCCTGGCAATAATTATGCGTACATATATTGCAATGTTAAGACTATGAGGCCAACTATCTACAATGGGGAAAATGAAATGTGCAATTTCTTCCTCACCCAGGGTTTATAAAACCTCTTTTATAAAGCCCCTGCTCACAATTACAGGACTCCCCACCCCTCGGACACCTAGGGGCGACCTGGGGGTTTCCTAATATGCAAAAATGATTTTGATTATTACTTCACAGTGCCCACAGCACCAAAGTCGACTTTGTAGTGAATTTCCTACACTGGGGAAAAATAAAATGGGCAGCTTTCACTCACCAGGGCCTACAAAACATCTTTTATAGGGGCACTGCTTATAGTTACATGCCCCGCCCCCCCCCACCTGGAACACCTAGGGGAGACCTTGGGGGTACCCAATATGTACAATTAAGGTAAATTATCACTTTCAAAGTGACCATGTCATCAAAGTCGAGTTTGCAGTGAATTTACTTTTAAAAGCAGTGCTGTAACACAGGGCTGCTTTTAAAATGACCTCAGCCTCTCATCAGTAAACCCTGGCAAATGTGCCCACAGTTATGCTATTAATATCAAACAGTGGTGCATGCTCTCTTAAATGTGTGCACAGATAACATGGTTAGGTGCTTTTACAGAACATGTGTGACTCTACCATCATTTTACCAGTTGCGTCCTTGGCGGTACGGACCAAAATCTGTATAATTCAGCCACTGCCTTCTGTCATTTTAATTTATGTTTATACGCCTCATCATAATGTCCAATGATTCTTACTGTTTTTAGGTCGAGCATTCGAGACCTCTTGTATATACTTTAGTATATACTTATATGTGTATGTACTTTGTGGGCTCTGGAGATCAGCCCTAGGACTTGTCTGCTTCCGCTTAGGGACTTTTTATTTTCTGTTCAACTGCCTCTATTTAACTGTCTTGATAGAAAACGACCAGTAGAGGTCAGTAAAATACCAGGTTTGCTTTCTGCTTGTTCAACTGCCTCTATTTAACTGTCTTGATAGAAAACGACCAGTAGAGGTCAGTAAAATACCAGAATTGCTTTCTGCTGAGGGACGTTCTTTTTTTATTTTTCTGGCAACTGCCTCTAATTTAACTTTCTTGATAGAAAACGACCAGCAGAGGTCAGTAAAATACCAGAATGACTTTAGCATTCTCTAGATTCCAGTCCATAGAAATTGTCTTCCACGAGCACCCGTAGACAATAATATTTTTTTCAAATCTTATATTTTCAGTGATATGACCACCGAAGGCCCTGATTTTATATTAAAAATAGAGCTTTGGACTATACCATTTCCTGCTGAAAGGCAATATTTCTCTCCATGTGTTCCCATACTTGGCGTGTCACACAGTTTGGTGCTTATTTTCCCTCCATGTTAAAGAACAGTAGATGTTTCAGCACCCAGGCTAATGTGCTGCATAGCTAAATACATATATGGGACAAAGGCGAGACTGATTGCATTGCAAATGCTTGTTTCAATTGTATCCTACATTGATCAGCCTAATCTAAGTACTGATTCCTTAACCAATTAGATTTCCACTTTTCTTTGCTTTACCTTTTACCGCTATTGTACCCCGGCAGCCATTTCTTTATGTTGGGTGCCAAGGTGACACTAAATCTTATGTGGAGGCCTTGACAGCTCTGAGCATAAAGTACAGTGCATTTTTTCTACCTGCACAGTACACATATACCTTCAGGTCAAACTCATTCTCACATCTTGAACACTCCTCAATGGAGACACCATAAAAAATTAACTGAATTTTGAAACGATTGCAACTACCACTCATCAAAATAGATGCATTGAAGATGTAGTGATTTAACCGCAGAAAAGGAAACCTAGCTCTGCCTTCTCTAGCTGTTCCACAAGTCACACATGTACGTAATGTTCACTCGGTTTCATATGGCACCCGCCGACACATATGTATACACACTGAGGGTATCTTAACATATTACTCTGGCAACATAAACTCTAATCAGAGAAGAGTTATTGTGAAAAAAAACATGAAAGTTTTAAAGATTTTTCATACCTCCCTGTTGAACAACCACCACCAGCTTAGGGTTCTTTGTTCACGAAAACACTGTTTTAGGGAGAGCGGAGTCATCATCACCATGGCAGGAAGGCTCAACAGACTCATAGCAAATGCCTCCCTAAATTTTCCTTCTCTCACTCTCCCTTTAGTAGTGTGGGACGATCACAAAATGTACTCGAAGGTCTTGCAGAGTGTGAGGACAAAAAAAATCAAAACCATCACAATAAAAGAATAAGAAAGTAAAGTCCAAAACAAGTATTTAAATTGTAAAAATGTATTAACTAAATGCTAGTTATAACCCACAAAATAGAAAAAAGAGCAAAATAGAAAAAAATAAGCCTTTTCATTTGTCTTCTGTTTAAAACTGTTAAGATCGCCACTAAATATCTTGAAAAGTAAAAAAATCTTCATCACCTCACCAGAAAGGCAATGAACTCTACCAGCGAGCTGCAGTTCTACTAAAAGTTAGAACTCAAATGTGAAGAGGGTGAACATTTTATGTTCAGGATCTGCTGTTGTGGGATTTGCTGCCACCAACCTCAGACTTAGTCAAAATCTCAACACTCTCAAGAAAGCCCTAGACCTGCCTACTTTATGTGACCTCCAGGTGATCCGTGCCAAGAGACCTTCATGTAGTGCATGTATTTTAAATGTTTTGGCTTATGAGTCAGGTGTCTGTGGGGCCATAATGACATACTGGTTAATGGAGAAAAATTCACCACAGGGTAAAATGCAGAAAAAATATTTGCACTATGAAGGGTCTTTTACGTAGAATTTGAGTGAAATGTCACAATGATGTTTTAATGGATGAGACTAGAATAGCAATTGGGACCGATCCCCGTGGTAAACATTATCTTCATACAAAGTGGTTTTCCTAAAGCTCCATTTTCTCATAGTGATTCTCTCAAAGCTGCATCCACCAAAGTCGTCATGACATCATCTAGGCAGAGTCAGAAGAAGGATCTTAACCAGTAGGAAAAAGCTCAGAGCAGACAGGAGGCATGTTTAGAGGCTAATGCAGGATGCAAGGGCAGCTTCCACTGCCTGGTTTGCTTCCATGCTTTTATTTTTACAGAAGTTGGATCAATTCTGTGGAAAACTGTTGCAGACTGAAGCCAGACAGACCTCCATGACTTTGGGATAAAGCTTGCTGGAGATCACAGTAAAGAGGTGGTGCGTGGTTGAAAAAGTTATAGGGGGGCAGGATACCAGTGGAGGTCAATGATTATATACTATGTGCACAGTCATGCTCAATCTTCATCCCGTAAAGATGCAGGTGAGGTGTCATCCCACGCTTCGGCTTTGGTTGGATTTCTCAACTAATGTTAGACCTGACATCCTTGGTGTGGTTTTTCCCCAAACGTTTTGCCTTCGCTCCCTGATTTTTGCTGAGTTTGTTTTTCTTCGTATTAGGACTCTGTGCACTTAACCCCTGCTAATTAGTGCTAAAGAGCTATGGCTTTCTCCTTAGAACATGGTAATATTGGCTTTCACCTAATTGGCATATTTAGGTCCCTAGTACTCCATGTACTGAGGGCATGCAAATGAAATACTATTAGTAGGCAGATGCACTCAATGTGCCACCCACTAAAGTAGCACTTTAAAACATGTCTCAGGTCTGCAACTACAGCATGTAGTGCAGTTTAAACTACCATTTTGACCTTGCAAAATAAACCTTTTGCCAGGCCTAAATCTTCCTTTTCGAAACCTATACGTCAGCCCTTAGGTAGGCCCTAGCCATGCATACGGCATGTGAGCACGGTATTTGAAACACAGATAATGTGGGCTTAAGTTTTACATATCCTGAAGTGAACTACTCGTAAAGTCATTTTTAAGGCCGCAGCCTACCAGATAGCGCAGCTGAGTGGTGGGAAAGACATCTTGTGGAGTTTCAGAAAGTTTAACTGGGAATGCATTCTGCCCATCGCTTGCCATTGGCTTTTAACTCAAGTTTTCTTGCTTCCCATTTGATGGCTTTACTTGCTTTATGCTGTCCAGCTCGAGTTCGTAACTACCCATGCGAAAGCCGTGTTTACCACAAACTGGTTTTCTACAATAAACAGGCCTGTAAATCTTGTTCTTATCTTGTCACATTTGCTGGGCATTCAAAGACCGAGGTCAAATGTTAGTCACTGTTTTTCTTGCTACTGAAACCTACCCTCCTCCTCTTGTTGCTAAGGTTCCTCCGTGTCTGTCGGAAAGCCTTTGATTTTTTGATACATTGTACGCCTATTTATAGTTTCATTTTGCCACAGAAGCATGGAAAATTTGACAGTTTGTGTCCATGCTATCTACGCTTCATTGCATGATTTGAATTTTTTTTTGCCATTGTTTAATTTAAATTGTGCGTTCCTATTGGACTGTATGTCAAGATTGCGGTATTTTTTTAAATTAGATTTTTGCCAATTTGGTTGTTGGCGAGAGCAGAAAATAGAGATATAATTATATGCGGTACATTCAAAGAGATGATGGCATAATGGCAAACTATCCAGTCAGTTTACCAGGCTAGTGCCTCTGAAAGGCCAACAGGTGTCCTGTGTCAGACTTAATACATATGACTGACTCATTCCAGTCCGTTTGGCCTTTTCAAAAATCACAGATCAGTTTGTGCCAGTGTGGCCGTGAGCACATCTACGCAGACTGCTGCTGAGCTGCTGGGTTTACAGCATTATGACTGAGCATACCACAGAAAGCTGTATTAAAGTAGCACATCAGTGTCTCCACGAAAGGTGTTCCTTGCCATAAAGGAGTTTGTCAAGAGACAGTGATTTGTTTGAGGGGTTTCCACAAAAAATCCTTAATTCACCCATTCTCTTCTAGCCTCCTTGCAGTGGCAAAGCTACATCACTCTTGGCAACTGCCATAGCATATACCACAGACCTTTCATATTTTTCGGCAAAGGGCTGGAGGGTGGGGGACTCATGCAGATTAACGTATCATTATTTATATCCATGCAGATGTACCGGAACCCCAAAAGTTGTGCACAGTATGCTGTGATTAAAAGACATCTCCTGAAAAAATGTAAAATATATGCCTTTATTTATTTATCTGGAACAGGGCTTTGCATTCTGAATGTGTCACCCCGCAGATACGTACCATTTAAGGACGGCCCTTTCTATAATATTTATAAAGCCAACCAGTAACATTCGAAAGATTTATTAGAACAATTCAGAGATCAACCTCTAATGCTATTTTGAGCAAAGCACCCAGCAAAAACCTCACCAATGCCTGCATATCTAAGATTCTATTCATTTACATGCTGGTAGCCTGTTCAATGGCGAAGATGTGCTCGCTCATTGAAAGCAAGCATTGGCAAAGCCAACGGGTCTCACCTATGCGAGATCTATTGCGTTTGTCAATGTTTTTTTAGCCATATTGTACAGCAGCGCTGGCTTCAGTGCAGCATGGCTGAAAGTTTTTTTAAAAAGTGCTATGACGCGTTCAACGCTGCTGTGTGATACAGCTTTTTTTCTTTACTTTCAGCCATGTTGCAACATGGCTAAAAACATTGGCAAAGCCAATAGATGTCACATAGGCGTGACCTGTTGCCTTTGCCAATGCATGTTCACTGTGAATTTCTCTCCCATAGGCTAACACTGGGTTTCCTTATTACATTTAATGAGTGCTGACTTCAGATTGGGAGCAGATAGAGGTATGCTGCTTGTACTCAAAGGAATTAGAATTTTAAATCCTCTTGAAAGGTAAAGTGGGATTTTAGGTTACAATTTTTAAAATGCCACTTTAAGAAAGTTGCCATTTTCTTGCGCAAACCAACTATACCTTACCTTTCTCTCAGTGGCCTGAATCACATGACTGTGAAGGGCTCTCCTGTTGAAGTGTGTGTATTGCTTCCAGTCAGTCTAAGGTGGTTTAGGTATGGTTCAGTTGGGCCCTCCTGACAGGATGGCTGAGGAGGGGATGTACCCAGCCCCACTTATACTTCAAATGGCTTTGCCTACAGCACACACAAAGGAACCTGACACCAGGCTGCCCTGCCCTTTGTCACCCTAGACAGTTTAGAGCCAAACTCAGAGGAAGGGGAAGACAATAACCAGTTTTGGGAATAGTTCAGGGAATTCCCCCACACAAAGGCTGGCACTAAGTTTAAAAATAGGACCTTCAGAACCACTCTTCCCAATCACTCTTCAAAACACTCCTGACCTGTTGAAGGTTCAAAAGAAGTATTGCCCTGCCTGCTTGAAGAACTGCCTTGCTGTCTGAAAAAGGAAGGCTGGACTTGCTTGGCTTGATCCCAGGCTACCCTGAGCGACTCTAAGGGTCAGTTGGCTGACATCCTGGGTGAGCTACTCGGAAACAACTAGCTATAAGAGGCCTCTTTCGCTTCCCAGCTGATCAAAACCAAATGGACCTGACCAGGACCCCTTTGGTGACCTCTCTGGGAGTGAGTCCTGACCCACCATGCACTGTCCTCCAGATACTAGACCCTTGAATGGAGTCAGAATGTACTCCTCCCAGCGTAACTAACCGTTTCACTGGGGCCCATGCAGTGCAATGAAGCCCGACACAGGAGCTCGCATTACAGCACATTGTAGCTCCTGATTGATGGCTGCACTGGAACTGGTGCAGCATGACGCAGCCCCACGCATGGCCTCATACCACGACACAAGGAAAAAAAGGTACACTCCCAGCAGGCCACACTCAGTCCTGTACCCGGCATGTGCTCCATCATGCTCAGCCTGAACTTGTGATTTTGACCAGATAGCTGCAGTTGACACTTTGTCCTTTCTAGTGCTATTTTCACTAAAAACCCTTTAAAATTCAATATCTCTGGTTCTACTGATGGGATTTTCTGTCGTTCTGGTATCACTTTATTTGTTATAATTTACTCTATTTTTTAACACATGTTTAAAAACATCAGGTAAGCATCACTTCCTAACAGGTGTAGGAAGGTTGGGCACACTTTCACACTGCCTTTACAGTGGGAAAGTGCCAGAGTACTAGGCCACTACAGGCAAATCAGCAAAACCCAAGAGGAAAAAGCTAAACTTTTTAGGGAAACACTACCTGAAGAGTATCAGGTCTAACACTCACTCATAAGGATCTGATAGGAAAAGGTCTCAGCTATCTAACTTTGAAGCTTTCGCACTATCTCCCCTCCATCGATAAAGCCCTGTTAACTGTTCCGCGAGTCAGAAAGTCCCATTCTGGGGACAGGTCCTTTTTTTACCTAGCCTCTCACTATTGGAACAAATTGCCGATGTACATTCGAACATTTTCAGACTATTCTCTTTGCAGGAAAAGACTGAAAACAATACTGTTTTAATTACCTGTCTCCCCGTGCCTACAACCTACTCTTGCGCCAAGATACCCCTGATTTGTGCATATTATAAATTATTATAACATAACATAGTGCAAAGTTTCTGCAATGTGGGCCCTGAAAAGCTACATGCCAGTGAAGGTTGACCTTTCACTTGCAGACTCAGGCCCAGGTTCTCTAAAAGATCACGGAACGAAGCGCTGCAGCAAAAACTGCTGCGCTGCGTTGCCCGACAGGGAGGGAGCAGGAGAGCACCATATCTACAAAGATATGGCTCTCTCCTCCCCTCTCCCTAGCACCAGCACAGATTTTAGCTGCCTGCGCCAGGCACACACCTCAGCGCCATAGTGCTAGGGTGCGTGCCTGAGTCAACCATAGGTTTTGTATTGGAAGGTACCCTTCCAGTACAAATTAGTTTGCTTGAACACACCTTAAAACTTTTGCTACTTTGTACGTGTGCAGCACGCATGCAGTCAGAAAAGAAAGGAGAAATATATATTTTTTCTTTTTAACGCCTCCTTTCAAATTTCCCTGTCTACTATTGGTTGAAGATAAGGTTTCGCATCAAAAGGCATGGGTGCTTGCATGGTAATGCCCATGTACCACCCATGCAACTCCCCTTTGGTGTTAAGTAATGCAAAGCAGTGCTTTGGTCTGCTTTGCGTTACTTTTAGGGTACTTTCCAGCGCAAAACAAGTTTCAAATTGGAAAGTAAATTAAATGTGCATTTTTGTAACGCTTACCCAGCACAAAATGTTTGTGAATCTACCCCAATAACTCGAAGCCTTTCATTTTCTCACTGTTAGCAAGGATGAGCAGCAAGTGGTAGAAAGAATGTAACGTAATCAGCTTCTGTCACTGTTAAGTCATTTTGGGATTACCATTGTTCATAAAGCAAAAAGAATTACTTATCTGAACTTCCAACTTACGTTTTTTCTGTCTTCATTTTGGAAAATAAAATACTTCTTATCGTATAAAAGTATTAGTCTTAGTGATAATACCGTGCTAGAAGGGGATTCACAATTCATGTGAAGTGAGGTGTTTACTTAAGAGGAAATTTGTATTTAAATGAACATCATAATTTATCATCCTTTGGAGCTACACAGATACTTCCCAGAATCACCTCTTGGATTGTCTTTGATATAATACACGTATTTGTCTTTTGGGCTCAGTCACCATTGCATGGACTCAGGTCGACTCATTCCTCGTATACAGATGAGCTCATTCCCAAGAAACGAGTCAATGTGTCTCCGGTATGTGCCTATGATTTTCACAGTGATGCTATCTCTGGTATTCATTAAAAACCTCAGTAGCTCTCTTGGAAGTCTACAATTTTAGAGGTTTACAGAAGTTTGCCCCTGCACAATGTCTCCGGACAACTGAAAGAGTTTAGGGAAATGGGGATTTGAAAGTATTGTTGCTCTTTTTTCTCCACATGGAAAACATTTTTTGATGTAGAAAAATCCCTCCTTTAGACCCACTGACAATTATGGGGATACATGGAGCACTTTACACACTTACTTCAAAATGACTCCAATCGGTTCTGGAAGCAACTTCACATGAGCATCAAGGGACAGATTAACCAACATTTTGCGCTGTGTTTGCGTCACTTTAACCAGCACAAAATGTTTTTTGTTACTTTCCAGCGCAAAACTTATAATGCAAAGTAGCACAAAGTGCTGCTTTGTGTTACTTAGCGTCAAAGGGGCATTACATGGGCATTCCCATACAACCACCCATGCTTTTTGATGCGAAACCCAGTCTACCAAAAATCGGAGACATGGTTTTGCATCAAAAATCAACGCCATCTGAAGGCAGGCGTTAAAAGGAGCAATGTTTTCATTTCTCCTTTCTTTTCTGACTTTGCATGTGTGCTGCAATGTACATACAGCACACACATAAAGTAGGAAAAGTTTTAAAAGTTGTCTAGGCATAGTATTTTGTACTGGATGGGTTTCCTCCAGTACAAAACTTATAAATGCTAGGCTCTCCCACACACCCTTGCGCTATGGTGCAAAGGTGTGTGCGAAGCGTATGGCAGCATTATTCTGCGCCAGTGCTAGGGAAAGGGGAGGAGGGAGCCAAATCTTTGTGGCTATGGCACTGATGGAGCAAGGACTCGTACATGAGACTTGCTCGGAAGCAATCCTCTCGTTTAAACTTGCTAACGAATTACTAACAACGTGTTTGTGAATAATAATGCACCATTACATTACACGCGGTACAAAGGGAAGCTTGCAAATGCGTTTATTAACCCCTTCGGTGCTCGTGACGAGACCAGCTCGTCATGAGTCACGGTGGAGCTGTGCTCATGACGAGCTGGTCTCGTCATAACGGCTGCGCTCCTCCCACGCGCGATTGATTCCCCGCCTGTGCGGGCGAATTAATCAGTGGGCGGGGTCGTGACGAGACCAGCTCGTCATGAGCACAGCTCCACCGTGACTCATGATGAGCTGGTCTCGTCACGAGCACCGGGGTGCCGCGCTCACCCCCCGCCCCCCCGCACCGTGGGGGACTTACCCCCGCAGGGAAGGGGTTAACTGTATTAACATGAACGTAGGACTAAGAAGCATTTTAACACGGGATCTTTACTGCGCATGCGTCTACTGCATCTACGCAAGTATGATGTTCTAACGCTTGGAGGGAAATTCTGGCGCTTGCGCAAAGAACTCTAAAATGGCTGCTTGAAAGCTCACATGCATGGCACCTGCTTGCAGAAATGAGAAATTAAGTTTATACTAACGCAAATGCATTTAGAAAAATAATAAAGGGTACGGGTTAGAGTAGAGGTTGGTGGTATACAGTGAAATCATTTATTCTTGAAAATAACATTTTCCATTTTTGACTTTATTATTAGAGCATATTTGGGCCTGGTAAACTTGTCTGAGTCGAGCCATCTGACGTAGAGCTACGCATGCGCCCTGAGGCGAAAGACTACGAAATGACTAAGAATTTGACACGCGTCCAAGGTCGATGAAGATGTGCCCTGGGAACATGAGGGTGAAGAGTTCATATGAAAGGAACTGTATTCAGAAAGTGTTACATTTTATATTAATAAAGTTTAAAGATGTATGGGAAAGGAAGGGCGGAATAAAAGTTACCGGGGAGGAGTTTGGGACAATGGGTTTAAGAAATAAATGCAGTATAAGCATGGTGTGATGATCATCCCCCCCTCGCCTGACCAATCAGAGTTAGTCTTTTGCGAAATTGAAACATTAATGGGTGGTATTCGGAAATGAAAAGGTATAATTGAAGTAGTTAGTTAGTTAGTGAAAGAAGCGATGGTTGCAGGGTGGCGCTGCTGAGAGAGCGTTGCTGAGGAGATTCGGGAAGGAGAGTGCGTTATGCTGGGGTGGTGCTGATGCTGTAAAGATGCTGATGAAGAAACTGAATGCAGAATCATCTATTTAACTTAATTGGGTTAGAAAGAAGATCGCGGAAGAACCACGAGGAGGAAGAGAGTGTCAGAGAGGGGTGCGACGCAGTCGTCGGCATCCAGAGAGGTGAAGTATCTCTGTCCTGATCCCTGTCCTGAAGTCTTTGTCTCCTGATCTATCCTGGGGACCCTTACCAGCCCTTTGGCCAGGGGGTTGGTTTTCACACCATACTTGGTAATTCATACTTTTATCGTCTTGATGAATGCTCTTCTCTCTCTATCCTCTTCTTTATGGGTATAGTTGATAGTTGTTGTGTGGGTCTGAATTATTGCATTTAAATGAAAGCCTTTGATTGAATTGACACTCTTGTGAATGAAGGGTGTTTGTACTGAAACGCTGAGATGGTTCATTCAAAATCTTAATTAAATAAAGATTTTAAAACTTCCTGAGTTTGTGATTATTTCTTCATTTATTGAGGTATGTTTAACGAATTTTGTTAATTATCACTTCTAACTAGATCTACCTAAATGGTCCATTGACCAGAGGAAAGATTTATCATATTAGGAGTAAGGGTTAGTTAAAGTGTAATAACTAGACCTTGAGGTATGGAAGTTTAGTAAAAATTATAGAACTTTTTCCAGCGGTTTACTTAGTGAGAGAAGAAAGTTATATGGGCCCAGGTGAGTATATGGTAGTGAAGAATCTGTTGTTAGTACGCCGCTGGATCAGTTTTCTGGTAGCAGAGCTATGGTTTTTAGTAACTAGTTTGGCGATAAATGTAGAATATTGATTAATTTTTGATTATGTTTAACAACAAGAGTTAGTGTCCTTGTTTTATGTCGTCTGGAAAATTCCCGGGGAATGAATAGCGGGTGGCGATAGAAACCACACTGCAGTGAGGTTACTCGTCTGTTGGAACAACATTGAGGAGTTCAGTGTTGATGTAGGGATTATTCATTCTGTGTAAAAGTGAGAGTGATTGATAGCAAGGAGGTTCGCTGGTGAAACTTTAGGTGTTATATCACCTAGAAAGGGTAACCCTAAAGGAATAGTAGGTTCTTTCAAGCTAGATTGATAGCAAAAGGGGTTCGCTGGTGAAACTTTGGTCTCGAAATACCCCGAAACGGGTGACACCAGAGGAGTAGCAGGTTCTCTGGAGCTTATTTGAAGAGTAAGCGGAAGGGTTTTACTCGCAGTGAAAAGAAATAAACTATCCTTTGATTTAGTGGAACAGACAGAGTAGCGAATGTTTTTATGTCGTTAATAACAACGAATTTAGAAGAAAATATTGAGAAAATACGTTTTTCGTATTACCTTGTAAAGGGAGGGTCAGTCGCCGGAGTGATACTGACGTCATAGTGAGCCGCGCTGGGATTGGTAGAAGCAGCGGGCGTCTGACAGGAGGGGCCCGATTCACAGAACTAACTTACGACAAAATCCTATACTTACTACCATTTTGGTATTCACAGAATGAACTTACTCATTTTGGTATTCATAGAATGAACTTACTCATTTTGGTATTCACAGAATGAACTTACTCATTTTGGTATTCACAGAAGGCACTTACACATTTTGTGTGAACTTACACATTTTGTGTAACTTACTCATTTTGTGTAACTTACACATTTTGTGTAACTTACTCATTTTGTGTAACTTACTCATTTTGTGTAACTTACACATTTTGTGTAACTTACTCATTTTGTGTAACTTACACATTTTGGTATTCACAGAAGGCACTTACTCATTGATGAGTAAGTGCCTTCTGTGAATACCAAAATGAGTAAGTGCCTTCTGTGAATACCAAAATGGTAGTAAGTCCATTTTGTGAATACCAAAATGGTAGTAAGTTCATTCTGTGAATACCAAAATGGTAGTAAGTTCATTCTGTGAATACCAAAATGAAGTTCATTCTGTGAATACCAAAATGGTAGTAAGTTCATTCTGTGAATACCAAAATGAGTAAGTTCATTCTGTGAATGCCAAAATGAGTAAGTTCATTCTGTGAATACCAAAATGAGTAAGTTTTCATTCTGTGAATACCAAAATGGTAGTAAGTTTAGGATATTGTCGTAAGTTAGTTCTGTGAATCAGGCCCGAGGAGTTTGTAAAGGAGGGGTCAGTAGTCGCCGGAGTGGTACTGACATCACAGTGAGCCGTGCTGGGATTGGTAGACAGCGGGCGTGTGACAGGAGCAGCCTTGTAAAGGAGGGGTCAGTAGAAAGGAGCAGAACTGACAACAGGAAAAGGCCGCGCTGGCATTGGTCAGGTTGTGGGTGAGAGCTTGATTCAATTGGATACCTAGTTAGAATCCGCGCTAGGATTTGTGAGGAAGAAAATAGTATGCAGATTTTTGATTTGACTGTTAGTGCAAGGCGTACAGGTAGAAGATTTCGAGGGTTTGCGGAATACAATTTTCTGCATCGTTCTTCAAGAATGTACGGAGAGAAAAGAAAGATGTCAATTTTTAAGAGAATAAAGAATTTCTTTGTAAAAGATAAGCCTGTGTTGACTAGAGAGGGAATTCCTATTCCGCCACCGAAGACGTCAGCATCTTTTATGATGATGGAAAGAGGATATCATACCTGCGTGTGGTTGGAAAATTGGATAGAATATACAAAGGATGATGGTGTGTTAGCATTTCCTGAGGATGGTACTTTTAATGGGAGGATTCTTCAGAATTTGAGATTGAAGATGAATGATTTAGAGCCTAGACCTAGGTTAACTCAATATGAGGCTTTGGAAGATTGGGAAACTGAATCATATAAGAGAGAGAAATGCAGAGGTGGAAGATATAGAGGATTCTTTCCGAGACACCTGCAAGAGTCACGAGAAGGGCAGATGAAACAGTGGAGAAGAGCTATGGTATCAGAAGGGTTATATCCAGTGTTGATGGCTGAGGAACAAGCTGGAGGAAAGTGTAAGGAGAAAACAAAACATTTGAATACAGCAGGGTATAGTGAATCAGATGATGAGTTATTAGAGGATATTTTAATTAAAAATCCACCACCATACCAGGTAGCAGCTAGTAAAGTTGTCCCAAGTGCGCCAGTGATGGGGATACCATTAACTCCACAGATTTTACATGAGACATCATACAACAGAGTGTTACAAGATAATGAAAGAGAGGCTTTGAACAAAACTAGAAAAGAATTAGTTCAGAGGATAAATCAATTGAATTTAAATACTGAAGCTTTGACAGTACCAGTAACCATTGGCCCAGTAATCCCATTATATGGAGATAATAAGATCTGCCAGAAACCACAAGTTGTGACAGTTCCATTAAACAGTCCCAGAAAAGAGATAATAATCACAGATGATCAAATTAGTGAAAGCGAGTCAGTTATTTTATTAATGGATCTCCCTATTGTAGAACCTCATACGGAAACCCCAAAAAGAATCACACCTATGAATTTAAGAGAAAGAAGACCTTTAGTTCCTGTTGGAACCGGAAGCCCAACCGTAGTCACATCTGAAGAAATAGAAAGGTGGGCTCAGGAAAGGGATAATCAGAACCCAATACCAAAAATTTTAGATATTAGCAGATTGAAAGTGGAATTGGAAGAAATGATGACAGGATGTGTAGGTACAGAGAAATTAAATGTTTACAATGATGAAGAGTTGTTGTTTCTGTGTAAGAGTATAACCAGGAGAGCAAGAATATTTCATGATTGAAGTTGCTTCAGAGATTGGAATAGACATAGGGAAATCAAAATTGTTACAGAAACCCTATCGAGTGGATTTTACTGACAAAGATTTAGAAAGTGTAAATGCTTCTGGAAAAAGGCTACAGATAAAGGAATTGATGAATATTTTGCGAAAATGGGGAGACATTGATAAATGGAGAATTAGATGGATAAGAAAGAAAGAGGAAGTACAAGCGAGAGAAGCAGCATCGGCATTTCCAGTAAGAGAAATAAGCAAGGCGGAAAAATTGTGTCCAATGAGAGAGGTTCCAGGAGGAGGATATGTTCATGTTCCATGGAGTAGACAAGATATTTTGTCATTTACCAATGATTTACCAAAATTGAGAGAAAAACCAGCCTAATGAGGAGTATCCTAGAGATGCAAAAACAGGAGCACCTTCAGGAGAGGTGATGAAAAAGTATCACCAAGTGATTGCGTATTTGAAGGGGAAAATTCCTCCTAAAGAAACAGATTGGGTAAAAATAGACAGAACCACGCAGGAACCAAATGAATCTGTACATGCACATTATGAGAGATTACTACAGGTGTTTAAGCAGTATAGTGGTTTTGAAAATATTGGAGGCAAAGATATGGGACATTTTGTGTATCGGTTTGTGTATGGTTTGAAACCAGAAATCAGTCAGATGATACAGCAGCACATGTTGTGCTGGCAGAGTAAGACAGTGGATGAGATTCTAAAGTACGCAAAATATTGCGGAGATGACATTGAAGCCAGGCGTAGGAAACTAAAAGAGAAAATGATGTGGGCACAGGTTAAAATAGCAGAGCAGCAGGAAGAGAAAATAAATGACCAAATTAATAATCAAGTGAAAGAGCAGAGTCAGAATAATCAAGGAACGAATGGTAATAAATATAAGTGACAAATGGACAGAGAAGAGGCAAAAAAGAAGTTTCCTTGTCATGCGTGCGGTAAGCTTGGACATTGGAAGAACGAGTCCAAGGGTATTCAGAATAATAAGAATAATAATGGGCCAAATAAAAATGTAATTCCACAGAAGCAGAATGAAGTCCTTACGAACCAGCAGCAGCAGGTAGTTACCTCACAATATCAGGTGCCACCAGCTCCTACGCCAAATTTTGTGAACCATCAAGGTTTCAGTGCGAACACCGGATTTCCAGGAGAAAGTGGTAAGAATAATAGAATGATTGCACAATACTTTTTGCAGAATGATGAAAATTGTTTGGAACCTGCACAATGACGGTGCCTGTGGGGGGAAGAAGAGGAGTGCGTGCTTGGCGCATCCTTGCCGGTAGATCAGTCAGGTCCATTTCTTGATGGGAGAGTAGAAGGTAAAGACATTACTTTCCTATTGGATACTGGCGCTACCAGGTCTACTGTGAGAACAGCAGACATCCCAAACCTACCCCTCTCGGGAGAGACAATCCAAGTTGTAGGTGTATCTAACCAACAGATTAAAACCCCAATCACAAAATCAATGGAGGTACACATTGGGAATTTGAAGGAAATGCATCGATTTGTAGTTTGCGATTCCAGTCCAGTAAATCTATTGGGAAGAGATCTTTTGTGCAAGATGAATTGCACGATCTATTGTACACTGGACGGTGTTGCTTTCCAAACCCCTGATGAAGATAAAGTCTACAAGATGATGCTGGCAAAACAGGGAACAGAAGTAGATGAAATGTTTTCATTAATAACTGAAAGTGAATTGCCAGAAGAGTTAAGAACGACAGTCAATCCAGAAGTGTGGGATTTTACTGGAAAAGACATTGGGCTAATGACAAATATAGACCCAGTTAAAGTGACAGTGAAAGAAGGTGCAGTGTATCCAAATACCCGACAATACAAAATGAGTCCAGAAGTAAAAGCAGGAATTATTCCAGAAATTGAACGAATGGTTAAACAAGGTATTCTAAAAGAGGTGATGGGAAGTCCCTGTAATTCGCCAATAATGGGACTGAAAAAGCCTAGTGGAAAGTGCAAGACCTACGGAAAATAAATAAAATTGTAATTCCCTGTTGTCCAATTGTGCCAAATCCAGCAGTAATTGTTTACCAAATACCCTGGAATGCAGGATGGTTTACAGTAATTAATTTATGTCAAGCGTTCTTTTCTATTCCTTTACATCCAGACAGCCAGTATCTTTTTACGTTTAAATTTGAGGATCGTATTTACGCATGGTGTCGTGTTCCTCAAGGGTACACAGAGAGTCCTTCAATTTTCAATCAAATATTGAAAAAGTGGTTGGAATCATTGATCATGCCTGGAAATTCTGTGTTGGTTCAGTACATTGATGACCTATTGGTGTCATCAAAAACGCGAGAAGATTGTGTCACAGATACAATTGCACTACTGAACCATTTGGCTGAAGGAGGACACAAAGTGTCTCCAGAAAAATTACAGTTCTGTCAACAAGAAGTAAGATATTTAGGGCATAAAATAGAAAGAGGAGTTAGAAAAGTGACACCGGAAAGAATAAAAATAATCAGAGAAATGCAATTGCCGCAAACACAGAGAGAAATGAGAATGTTTCTAGGTGTGGTTGGATACTGTAGCCAATGGATTAATGGTTTCTCCATGTTGGCGAAGCCACTAATACAGAAGACCAGGAAACGAGCAAAAGATCCGATTGATTGGAATGATGATTGCCTAGAGGCATTTGTGAGATTAAGAAATTGTTTGTGTGAAACTCCTGCTTTGGGTTTGCCTGATTATACAAAAGATTTTGCTTTGTTCTGTTGTGAAAGAGAAAATTGTGCACTTTCAGTTTTGACACAGAAGTGAGAAACGAAAGTGATCATGATTGTTTAGATGTGACTGAGTTATGCACGAAGCCCCGCCCGGATATAAGAGAGTCACCTTTGAAAGAGGCAGATCATGAGTTATTTGTAGACGGCTCCTGCCTCAGGACACAAGAAGGGGGACTAAGTGCTGCATATGCTGTTTGCAAAATTTCAGGGGTAATTGAAGCATCCTGTTTACCTGGGGTCAAGTCTGCACAAGTAGCTGAATTGGTAGCCTTAACAATGGCATGTAAAAAGGGGAAAAATCGGAGAGTAACCATATTTATGGACAGCCAATATGGTTTTGGAATTGTGCATGACTTCGGCCAGCTTTGGATGCAAAGGGGATTTCTGACTTCTTCAGGATCTCCAATCAGAAACAGCAAAAATGTGAAAGATTTATTGGAAGCATTGCAATTGCCAAAAGAAATAGCAGTTGTAAAATGTGCTGCACATCAGTCAGGAAATGACTATGTGACTGCTGGCTGATCAAGTGGCAAAATACTGTGCTAAAAATGCAGTGGCCATAAATAGAAAAATTGAAACGGGTGAAACCAGATGCCAACTTATGTACCTCTCAGTACCAGAAACATGGGATGAGATTAGACAGTTGCAGGAAGAAGTTGAGGTAAAAGAAAAAGAAATCTGGATAAAGGCAGCCTGTACAAAGAGACCACATGATGAAGTATGGGTATACTTAGATAGAAGACCGGTCATGCCAGATTGTTTGCTTTCAAAAATGGCAAGAGTGTACCATGGAGCAACACACATACGGAGAGATTCAATGATCACGCTATTCAGACAAAGTTGGTACAATCCGAAGTTCAGGGTAGTCGCAGAGAGCCTTTGCCAAAGATGCTTAACCTGTCAACAGCAGAACCCAGGAAGAAAGACAGTGGTAAGCAGGGGAAAAATAGGAAAGGCAGAAGGACCCTTCACCAGATTACAGTTAGATTTTATTGAATTGCCCCAATGCAATGGACTGAAATATGTACTTGTCATGGTATGCCTTTTCTCAAGGTGGGAGGTGGCCTACCCTACTCGAAGAAATGACAGTCTTACAGTTGCAAAATTGCTGTTGAGGGAGTTAGTGCTGAGATTTGGTTTTCCAGTCACTTTGGAATCAGATAGAGGCCCTCATTTTAATAATGGGATAATTCGATTAATCTGTGCTGCGTTTAACATTGAACAAAAACTACACTGTGCTTACCGTCCAGAGGCTTCTGGAATTGTTGAGCAAATGAATGGCACAATCAAGTCAAGATTGGGAAAGGTGTGTGCATCTACAAAACTGAAATGGCCAGATGCCTTACCTCTTGTTTTAATGGGTCTCAGGAGCATTCCAGACAGAAAAACAGGAATGAGTCTGCATGAGATTCTCATGGGAAGGGCCATGAGACAGGCATTTATTCCTGGAAATAAACTAATGAGTATAACTGATGATCTGGTATTGGACTATTGCAAAGGATTGGCTGAAATGATGCGTTCTATCTCTCACCAGGTTGGAGAAGACGCAGTTGAAAGACAGACAGACCAAGCGCATGATTTGAATCCTGGAGATTGGGTGCTGGTAAAGAAACATGCAAGAAAGTCGTGCTTAGCACTAAGGTGGGATAAACCGCGACAAGTCATACTAGTCACTACCACAGCAGTGAAGTGTGCAGGTTTGCCCAATTGGATTCATGCTAGCCATACCAGAAGAGTTCCGAGCCCATCAGAAAAACAAGAGTAACCACTGACTGAACTAGCTGAAGCGTCAGGTGTTGTAAACTGTGAAGTTGAAGAATCTAGAGTGATAGATTCTGAAAGACAACCATATGACGAACAGCACGAGATAAGTCAGGAAGAATGGATCCCAATAAATGAAATAATCGATGATGCCATAAAGACCAGAAGAAGAACAGAATTGATAAGACAGGAAAGTAGACAGGAAGAGACAGGGGAAGAAGAACACACTCAGGTATAGACTAAAAAAGACACACACAAACCTGAGGAGGGAAAAATAGAAGAACACGTTCAGGTGGAAGAAGAAAGATTTGAATTAAGACCTGAACAGGACCAGTTAGAATTAGAAGAACAAGTTCAGGCAGAAGAAGAAAGGTTTGAAATAAGACCTGAACAGGATCAGATAGAATTAGAAGAACAAGCTCAGAAAGAAGTAGAACAAAATATAGTAGAATCTGAGCAGGAAGAAGCAAGAGAAGGTACAAGCATAGAAAACGAAGAAACAGAACAGATTGTGCCCAGAATAAATGAAATAAAAAGAACTTTACACAGAGACAAAGAAGGTGAAAACGCAGTACAAACAAAAAGAGTCAGAAAAGGAGACAATTGGCCAACTGGAGTAAAGAAACTAAGATATTATCTGAGAAGATCTGAAAAGAAACCAGATCAAGTGAATGAAATCACAAGTCAAACAAAACCCAAACAGACCTTAGCAAAAATAACTCGAAGAAGTCCCAGATTGAGAAACGCAAACAGAAAATACAAGGCTCCAGAGTGGACATACGTGATTCTTGAGGAATTTGAGTCTCTAGATCTATCTGATGAAACAGAAGAGGTCCATATTGCACAGATTTTAGAAAGCAAACTGAGACCTCCTTAAGAGCGATAAAGAAAGTCAAAGCTGACAAAGAAATAGATAAAGGAAAAGAAAATTTCCTTAGCGAGAATGACAGAAACTGAAGTAACGGGAAAACCAAAATGTGGATTAAAAAGAAAGGTTTTTAGATTTTGTTTTTGTAGTATTTTGTTAGTAACATTAGGATGGTTGTTCCTAACAGTAGGAGTACCCTTAATAATGAAAATAAGTGACAAAAATAATACAGAAACTAATGTTAAGATAGGTAGAATAGGCGAAAGTAAATTAGAAATAGGGATAGAAGATGAAGTAAACTATCATAATGAGTCAGATTATAATACAACCTCTAACGTGTTTATTAAATTATTATTTCAGTATGTTAGCACCATGGAGATTAACAACTGTTACGTGTGTATGAAGTTACCTTCATCAGTATCAGAAGGGATTACGTATCACCATATACCTTTAATTTATGGTGTGTCATGTAGTGTTTTATCAAGTTTGTTTTACGCTACAGGGAGACTTCAGTATTTTTATTCTAATTTAGATGTATTATTTCCTGAATTACCTATTAGAAGAAATATGAATCCAGTGGTTAGTAGTAAAAATGCACAGGTTCTGGGTGAATTTTTCTTAACAATGAATTCAATAGATTTAGTTGAGGCACGTAAAAATAATCTAACATGTATCTTAAGAAAAGAAGAAAAGGACTTTTTGAGTTTGGTAGAAGAAAGAAGACAGGATTTATTGAGGAAGGCGATTACACAGAAAACCCATGTACCTCCATGGGTTGGGAAGGAGGGAATCTACGCAAGTGGCAAGGCTCATGCTGCGATGTCCCTGGACTTTGTGAAGAGGGGAAAATTCTGCCTCATAGATTAAAGACAGATTATAACAATAATTACATTGGTTCCAGTGAATGTGAACATAACTTCCTAATATTAGGAGGATGGGGACTAAAAGGGGGAACTGATCCTGTATTTCCAGTAGTGTATTATATTTGTGGGAGCAATGCCTATTATAGATTACCTGCAAGATGGTACGGAAGCTGTTATTTTCGAATAGTTTTTTCAAAAATTTACCATGTAGACAAAATCAGTGGAACCATTGGAATTTCTAATGGACTAACACGGATAAGAAGAGCTAGTTTTTCTGAAATTGTAGGAGATATTGTTAGTGCACGGATACCCTCAGTTGGAGTCATTCTAAATTCACTGAAAATTTGTAAGTTATCAACCATAGTTGATGGTCTTTCTACAGATACTGCAGGAGGATTTTTAATGATTAACACAGAAATGGTTGCAATTAGGTCTATGGTTTTACAGAACCATCTTGCTCTTGATATATTGTTAGCAAAAGAAGGTGGAGTTTGTGGCATGTTGAAAATTCAACATTGCTGCACTTATATTCCGGACAAGAGCAGAGAAATTAAAGGATATATTGAAAATATTACAAGAGTGCATAAAGATTTGACCCAACTGGAGGTTGATAGTGTATGGGGAAGACTAACCAAGAGTTTAAAATCGATAGGGAAATGGTTTGTTGCTTTTGGGAAAGGTTTTCTAGGCCAAATAATGATACCATTAGTCATAGTTATAACCGTAGTAATGTTGATGATAATTACATATAAATGTTGTAGAAAAGGAAGGAAGGAAAAAGTACACTTTGAAAGAAAAGGAAAGGGACAGAAACAAAAGAGGAAATATGACGAAATACAGATGGAAGAAATGAAAGGCAGATTATATAAGAAAATAAAGGATTTAGAAGGAAATGAATTGATTGATGAAAAATCAAGAATAGAAATAGAGAAAAACTGAGAGGTGATAAAGTTGGTACCTGGGATGGATGGGTAATTTGTGATGGCTTAATATGCCATCAGAGAGGGGATTGATGGAGCAAGGACTCATACATGAGACTTGCTCGGAAGCAATCCTCTCGTTTAAACTTACTAACGAATTACTAACAACGTGTTTGTGAATAATAATGCACCATTACATTACACGCGGTACAAAAGGAAGCTTGCGAATGCGTTTATTAACTGTATTAACATGAACGTAGGACTAAGAAGCATTTTAACACGGGATCTTTACTGCGCATGCGTCAACTGCATCTACGCAAGTATGACGTTCTAACGCTTGGAGGGAAATTCTGGCGCTTGCGCAAAGAACTCTAAAATGGCTGCTTGAAAGCTCACATGCATGGCACCTGCTTGCAGAAATTAGAAATGAAGTTTATACTAATGCAAATGCATTTAGAAAAATAATAAAGGGTACAGGTTAGAGTAGAGGTTGGTAGTATACAGTGAAATCATTTATTCTTGAAAATAACATTTTCCATTTTTGACTTTATTATTAGTGCGTATTTGGGCCTGGTAAACTTGTCTGAGTCGAGCCATCTGACGTAGAGCTACGCATGCGCCCTGAGGCGAAAGTCTACGAAATGACTAAGAATTTTACACGGGTCCACAAGGTCGATGAAGATGTGCCCTGGGAACATGAGGGTGAAGAGTTCATATGAAAGGAACTGTATTCAGAAAGTGTTAAATTTTATATTAATAAAGTTTAAAGATGTATGGGAAAGGAAGGGCGGAATAAAAGTTACCGGGGAGGAGTTTGGGACAATGGGTTTAAGAAATAAATGCAGTATAAGCATGGTGTGATGATCACCCCCCCTCGCCTGACCAATCAGAGTTAGTCTTTTGCGAAATTGAAACATTAATGGGTGGTATTCAGAAATGAAAAGGTATCATTGAAGTAGTTAGTTAGTTAGTGAAAGAAGCGATGGTTGCAGGGTGGCGCTGCTGAGAGAGTGTTGCTGAGGAGATTCGGGAAGGAGAGTGCGTTATGCTGGGGTGGTGCTGATGCTGTAAAGATGCTGATGAAGAAACTGAATGCAGAATCATCTATTTAACTTAATTGGGTTAGAAAGAAGATCGCGGAAGAACCACGAGGAGGAAGAGAGTGTCAGAGAGGGGTGCGACGCAGTCGTCGGTATCCAGAGAGGTGAAGTATCTCTGTCCTGATCCCTGTCCTGAAGTCTTTGTCTCCTGATCTATCCTGGGGACCCTTACCAGCCCTTTGGCCAGGGGGTTGGTTTTCACACCATACTTGGTAATTCATACTTTTATCGTCTTGATGAATGCTCTTCTCTCTCTATCCTCTTCTTTATGGGTATAGTTGTTGTGTGGGTCTGAATTATTGCATTTAAATGAAAGCCTTTGATTGAATTGACACTCTTGTGAATGAAGGGTGTTTGTACAGAATCACTGAGATGGTTCATTCAAAATCTTAATTTAGATAAAGATTTTAAAACTTCCTGAGTTTGTGATTATTTCTTCATTTATTGAGGTATGTTTAACGAATTTTGTTAATTATCACTTCTAACTAGATCTACCTAAATGGTCCATTGACCAGAGGAAAGATTTATCATATTAGGAGTAAGGGTTAAAGTGTAATAACTAGACCTTGAGGTATGGAAGTATAGTAAAAATTATAGAACTTTTTCCAGCGGTTTACTTAGTGAGAGAAGAAAGTTATATGGGCCCAGGTGAGTATATGGTAGTGGAGAATCTGTTGTTAGTACGCCGCTGGATCAGCACTCTGCTGCTCCCTCCCTGTCACACAACGCAGCACAGCATTTTTGGCTGCTGCGTTAGATGACACTTTGATAAATCTGGCCCTTAGAGTGGGAAATTGCACTAGTGTAGTTGTCAACAATCACAAAGGTGGGTCTTTGTGTGTATCCATGACATTTCCAGTGTCTCTACCCTTCACTGCGGCCCTGCTCCTAGAAATGGCTAAATTACGACTGCTTCTATACTAATCAGGGGCGTAACACAAGTCCCCGCAGCCCCCGCGGTGTGGGGGGCCCCCGAGCTGCAGGGGGCCCCCTCAGCACAATACTCATGCCCACAAGCTCCGGATTAAATCCGGAGTGGGGGCCCCTCTGTGTACGTGGCAGGGGGGCTCCCTCAACTTTCGTTACGCCACTGATACTAATGACTGCAAAAAATCTGTCTAGCTGGTGGAATTTTTTGTAGTACTATCTGTGCCTGCAAATGCTTCCAGATTTTATTGTATTGTTTTGTAATTGCATTTACACAATGATTACTACCCCTGACGAGGCTTTGAAGTGCTTTATGCTCGACAGAATGCTGCTCCAGACTCAAGGTTAGTGATTAATCCAGTGGTTATTGGTTATTGTGGTGACTGGGATTTGTCATGTGCTCTCAGATAAACCATTTCATGTGTTCCCTCTAGTTTCTTTGTGGAAGATTAATTTATTATGGTTGGGTGTGATCATTAGTGGAGGAGATTAGATATTGTTATTGTGAACGAACGAAGGAACATGTATGAACAAAGTCTTAATTCAAAAAATACATTTGTAAACCGTACTTAAGAAAGAACCGTTTATTTTGCATAAAAGTTTTCTCTGAAAATATTTAATTTAGGGGAACACCAAAATATCTCATTTGGCAGAACACCTCCATCCCATCAACAAAAAATACATACTCAGCAAAAATGCAATTGAGCAATCAGAGTTGTTAATTTTTTTCCCCAGTTTCTTTGCAAGGTTGTTACCTTCACGGATACCACCGCCATCTCATTACCAAACACAAGCTGAGAGGGTTCAACTGACGTCATGCACATCTTGGTAGGGTCTTTGGAATCATTTGCTTGACTCGATCTTTGCCGCACCGCGGTATGGTGCTTGATCATAAGTGCTTGTGACTCCACATATGTATGCAGTCATGACTATGATTCAGGATCCTTGACTGAAGTAGCGAAATACCATTTGGACACATACTAGGAAGTAACACTTCTTTCACTAAGTGTAATCCATAGAATGCTGGTAGTAGTCCCCAAAGTGGGCACCCCTTTGTGAAAAGCCAGCCGAAATAAATATTTGTTCAGAAAAGAATTACATCTTCTTAAATAATCTAATCATTGACCATCAATTTGTTCTGTGTGACGTACGCCTGTCACAATTCTTCTTAAGAACTGTTTTGTTTTATAAAAAAAAAAATGTATTGAAATCCATATATAACTTACATTTACATCTTAAATACTTTTCATCACAATACATTGATAACATCAGATTTTCAAGACAACAAAAAAAAAAAACTGCTTTTTAAGCCCTGAAAAACAAGGAACGTAATTATCCAGAAGCTATATCCACTGCCAATTAAAACCTCTTTAATCCTTAGATAGATCTGAAATTCCTAAAGTATGTAGTAAGTAGCGAAAGTGCATGTGCATATGTAAGTGAAACCTCATACCTATTAAAACAATAAAGCAACATAAACTACCCTAAACATAATAAAGTGCTAGTTTGTGATTTCATAGAAGTCAGGGCATCTTCAAACTTAATACTCCAAGCATGTTTAGTAGTTTTAAAAGTCACCGTTAAAAAACTCTGCCCAGATCTTCACAAACTTCTTGTGCCCACCAATTCGTAATGCGTAGACCCGTTCACTTCTTTTAACCTGTGCCATTTTCCGGACCCACTCATTTTTAGAAGGTGTTAAGTTCGTTCGCCATCTTTGAAGTAGAAGTGATCTGGCGACGGCCATTCCAATATATAACAATGTAATCATTTTATCTGGTAAACCCAGATCTGGGTCATAACCAAACACTATCAGCCGGACATTAGGCCCACAAGATACCAAGCACACAGTTGCTAGGTAGTCAAAAATATCACTCCAAAATTTCTGGATCAAAGGGCAATGTAGTATAATATGGGTCCAATTGGCTGACGGATGATTGTGGCACCTAAAACACTGACCCGATTGATTAGGGTAAACCTTGGCTACAAAGGAAGGAGTTCTATAAAGTAGCCACTTACTAAAAATAGCATCCTACGCCAATTCGCCCCTCGGACCGTGCTGAAATTTAATTTATTAACTGTAGACCACATATTGGCTGATATTTCAATCTCCTCATATTTTTCCCATTTCAATATTGCTTTGGCCTCTAGGTCTATCCCCTTAATTGAGGCGAGTCGTTTTCTCCATTCCCCTGGTTTCTTCAAAACCACATCCTCCAGTAAGTCATGAACTAAACGTTTCTGGGCGATGATCTGAGACAGATCAAGACTACTAAAAAATTTGGAAAGGGCGTTGTATGACCCAAGAAGAAGGAAATCGTTGGGGATTAATTGAGACATCTCACTTATATTCAGCCATCTATCATTCCGCAGGAAGTCAGATAATTTCAAAAACCCAGCCTTAGTCCAGTTTTGAATAATTGAAAACAAATCCCTGATTCCTGCAGAAACAATAAGACCCGCTGTCGGAGTAGAAATATTTATTGCTGAGATGGAGTATCTTCTATAAAAAGCCTGACGTTTATGATAAAACCAATGTAGACACTTATATCGAACTAATTTGGGAGATCTAAAAATGGATAATGGGCAGTGGATCTGATTTTCTTTGCAGATTAAATTCATTAAAAAAATTATAAAAAACCCGAATGTGTTCCCTGCATAAATCTAGACATGTATTGTGCAAAATATGCGAAATAGTATTCCTTCAGATTCGGGAGGGCTAAACCTCCGTCTTCCAACCCTTCATATAAAGTGCTAAGTGCAATTCGAGGGACCGTGTTGCCCCATAGAAATGTTGTAAACATAGACTCTAACTTCATAAAAAAGGAGTTCACTAGAACACACAGGATTGCTGAAAAAAGGATGTTGAAAAGTGGAAGCACTGACATTTTAATGAGTGCCACCCTACCGAGAATGGATAATGGAAGAGAATGCCATCGCGAAAAAAGATCCTGAATTTTACGCAATAGTGGAACAAAATTTAAATCGTATAGTTCCCCGACTAATGGCGAGAAGTAAACGCCTAGATATCTCTTCGGATTTGTGTTAAAGCAAGAAAGGATATCAATCAGGGTGTAGAACCCCAGATGAACACCCGCACAATAATATCTCCGTTTTAAATTTTTTTATTTTATAGCCTCCAAATGACTCGTAGCGTTCAAAAATTTGAAAGACTCTTGCCTGCACTTCCTTCTCTGGCTTTATAATAAGCATGATGTCATCAGCATATAATTTCACTTTATCCATTGATGGAAGCGGAGGGCAAATGTCCCTATTATTCCTGATGGCTATAGCAAGCAGTTAGATAAAAAAGGCAAATAAGACCGGGGATAACGGGCATCCCTGTCTCGTTCCCCTTTTAACTTGGCCCACCTCGGCGGCATTAATAATAATATTAGCCTCGGCGTTCGAGTATAGCTTCTCCACCAGCCTTATAATTTTAGAGGGGATACCAAATTTAGCCAAAATACTAAATAAAGTCTCCTAAATCACCAAATCAAATGCCTTCTCGGCATCTAAAAACAGCACTAAAGCTGGAATCTTCCTGGTCTCAAAGTAATCAAGTGCCTCCACTAAGAAATGCGTATTCGTGCCAAGCTGCCTCCCGGCAATAAAGCCATTTTGATCCGGATGAATTAACTGCGAGGCAATTCCATTGAATCTATTAGCTAAAAGTTTGTTATTATTTTGTAGTCAGAATTTAATAACGTAATGGGACGATATGAATTGGGATCTTCACTATTTTTCCCTTTTTTTTACAAAACTGACTACACTCCCTTTTCTAAATGATAGAGGTATAAGGCCCCCTTCGAGAATTGAATTTGCAATTAATAGCAAGTAGTCCACAATTACACATGTGAATGTTTTGAAGAATTCGGCCGGAAGGCCATCAGGGCCACAAGCTTTACCATTCGAGAGATTTTTGATGACTTCCTCGACCTCTTCCTTAGAGAAAGGACTAGCCATATGCTCCCTATCCTCATCTAATAAGACAGGAATTTCATATTCCTGGAGGAAATCTCCCAGAGATGACGTATCGATGGGTTGTTGTTGGCCATAAATATTGCTATAATGTTGGACCATTATATCTGCTATTATACTAGAGTCCTCAGTCCGGGAGCTGGAGATAGGGCATCTTAATGCAGATATTTGATTGCTCGCAGCCCGTTCCCTAGCCTGCCATGCCAGAAATCTCCCTGTGTAATTGCTTTCTTCATAGATCTTTTGCCTACCCTGCTGAAAATGGGACTCACTTTTAACATAATATATTTCAGTCAGATTCCGCTTAGCCTGATCCAGCTGTTGTTTGTTTTGAGCCGAGGGACAAGAGAGAAATCTATCATGAGCTTTTTGCACCGTTTGCTCTGATATTCACTTTTCCTCCTCCCTTTTCCTGGAATTCTCTGCATCTTTACCTATGGCTAATCCTCGGAAAAAAGCTTTGAACGAATCCCAGACCATATATGGTGGTGCAGAGCCATTATTTCGCTCATAGAACTCACTAATTTCATTTTTGATTGAAGACACTCAATTCTCCACTAGTAGATATTGTCGATTTAAAGACCATCTTTTAGAGGCTGAACCTCCTTTCCCCAATGCTAATTCTAAAACAGTCAGTGCATGGTCCGAGAAGCCATTCTGAAGGAATCTCTGCTGTTTAAAAATCAAACATCTAGAAATAAGAAAGAAATCGATACGCGAAAAAGTATGGAATCTACCTGAGAAGCAGGTGTAAGCAATTTCTGTGGGAAATGCAGTCCGCCAAGGGTCCGCAATATCAAGCGTCAAACTATAATTTTTTACAGTTTCACAAGATTTTCGTTTTAACTGCTTTTTTGACTTGGATGAGGAGTCAATATTCTTAAGAACTGTTGATCATATTTTATGTTGAATCTCGTTTTGCTCTCTATCTTAATACAAGTTAGCATAGTTTCCCAAACTCAAAGCATATTTCTCAGCCAAGTACTGCCTTTTGTGCACATGGAAATGGCAAACTGAATTAAAGTTGCGGTTTCCCCTGTGACAAACCTATCTGGACAAATGCATCCACTGCACAGATATGTGTTTCTCCAAGAGGTCATGGGGTTGTATCCCAGGGGGTAATTGAAGCCTTTAATATTTCTAAGGTTAAAAAATGAATACCAGCGTTTATTCACTAGTGACAACTAATACTTCCATGTTCAGCTTACTATAAAAAAATCATAAATTGCTGATGATATAATCCAGTAACATGCACCATGACTGTCAAACATATTTTCAATGAAGCAATAGTAAATGACTTTAAACATCATGCAACAGAATGTTAAATAACGGCATAGAATGATTACAGGTGTGGAAAAGCGGCTATTTTTTTTTACAAATACTGAGTCACGTAAACTGTAAAAAAGAAATAGAGCAGGAATTTATCAGAGGCCTGTTTTCTTAACTGGTAAATAACTGGAGAGGATCTGTTAGAAATGGGGTTTTTGGTTGGCTAGGGTATGCACCTTAGCCAGGCAGAACCCTCCACTCTAGACAGGGTAAGTAAATTACACACCAAAGATAACCTGTGCTCATCCTCTGGTAGCTTGGTGCAGAGCAATCAGGCTTATCATCACAGGCAATGTGTAAAGCATGTGCACAACACACTCACACAGAAACACAATGAATACAGCACAAACAGAGACTCCACACACTATTATTTCTATTTCTATTTAATCGATTTATAGAGCGCATGGCTGCCCAAGGGCTTCCCAGCGCTAAAAAGAGCTCTGACAGTGAACAAGCTGAGCCAATGCCTAATTATTGTGGGAAAAGCCAGGTTTTCAAATTCTTCCTGAAAGCTAGTTCGTTTGGGGCAGCACGAATTTCCAGTGGGAGGGCATTACACAACTTAGATACCAGATGGGTGAAAGATCTACCTCCCCATCTGGCTCTTTTAACTCTGGTAGTTTTGAGGAGCTGTTGCTGGCCGGATCTGAGATGTCTAGAAGGAATGTACCTGGATATCAGGTTCCTCAGTTTTTCCGGCCCAGAATTGTTAATAGCTTTACGAGCAATGCAAAGAGTTTTAAACTTAACTCTAGCTTCAATGGGTAGCCAGTGGAGCTGTTTAAGTGCTTCCCTAGCAGAGATGCGGTTGGGGATCTTTAACAAGAGTCTAGCGGCCGCATTCTGTACCACTTGCAGCCTCCTAATTACATATTTAGGTGAACCCAGATAGAGGGAGTTTCCATAGTCTAAACGTGAGATGAGGAGGGATTGTATCACCATTTTCCTCAGCTGCTCAGGGATTACATTAATGATTTTCCTTACCATTTTGAGCCGGGAAAAACATATCCCTGAAAGTTTCTTGGATTGACAGTCCAGTGTTAGGGAGTCCTCCAGCCAAATACCAAGGTTTTTTATTGCGGATTTGGCGACAGGAGGATCTCCCATACATTTGGGCCAATGTATCAGAGGTGAGTGGATACCTGGATCTCCGAGCAACATGAGCTCCGTTTTCCCCCCGTTCAGCTTAAGACAGCTGTTGGACATCCAACTCACCACTCTCTCCAGACAGATGGGTAGTTGATTGTTACTAGATTCAGAGCCATTAGAAAAGGACACCACTAATTGGGTGTCATCGGCGTATGACACCACCGATATTCCAAATTCCTGTACCAGCTCAGCCAACTGACGGACATAAACATTGAACAAAGTCGGACTGAGGGACGAGCCCTGCGGGACACCACATGTGGTAGGGAGGTGCTCTGAAGCGCAGTCCCCTTCCATCACCTGGAAAGATCTATTATCCAGGAAGGAGGCAAGCCACTCCAAGGCTTTTCCCTGAATTCCCACTTCCCCCAATCTCACTTTTAAAATAGCATGATCCACAGTGTCAAAAGCGGCACGGAGATCTAGCAAGAGGATGGCGGCAGACCGACCCTCATCAAGTGTGGATTTTAGCTCTTCAGCAACTGTCAGTAAAGCTGACTCAGTACTGTATGTGGCTCGGAAGCCCATCTGGGTAGGATGGAAGATATCATTGGACTCCAGGAAGTTAGACAAAGACTGGTTAACATGCTTCTCCAGGCGTTTACCCAGGTATGGTAAGAGGGAGATTGGACGGAGATTATTCAAAATTGTTGGATCGAGATTGGCTTTCTTTTGGAGTGGCTTGATGATAGCATGTTTCCAGGCTTTTGGAACTAACGCCGAATCTAGGGAGAGATTGAGAAGTTCAGTCACCGAGGGTGAAAGAATATCCAGTGCGTCCAGTAGCACCCGAGGGGGCACTGGGTCCAATGGAGAACCCGATTTAATTGTCCTAATCAGCTGTCGGACCTTCTCTTCCTCTAATCTGGGAAAACAGGCCAGGGCAGATGTCGTGGCGATTTAGCCGTTATAACAGTGATAGATTCCCTGTTTCTTGGGAATTGATCGTATAGTTTAGTCACCTTATTAGAAAAATAGGCTGCGATGTCATTGCATCTTTTAATAGAAGTAAGAGGGGCATTTGTGTTTTCGTGTGGGTTAGACAAGGTTTTTACTACCTTAAACAATTCCTTAGGAGAGTTTGCTGCCCGGGCTATTTTTTCTCCATAGAATTTGGATTGGGCTAACTTCGTTTCATTGTGGTATGATCTGATTAGCAGCTTGTAGTCAGATTTGAGGGAGGGGTCATCATTTTTCCTCCAACCTCTCTCTAATTTTTTGCATTGTTTTTTTAGTGCGAGAAGCTGCTCATTATACCATGGGGTGATTCTAGAGGAAGGTTTGCTGTTAAAGGTTCTTTTCGGTGCACAGGTATTGGCGGATTGAGTAATCCAGTGTTCCCACTGCTGGTATTTTTCGTCTAAGTTCCCCGAGAGGATAGGGGAATTTTCCTTGAGGGTGGTTTGCCATGTTTTAGAGTCCACTTTAGACCAACTATATCATATTATACATAACAAAAAAATCATAAATACTGAGCATACTATGCAAATCTTGAAATATTATTTGTTATCCTGACAATGCCAGAATCAAAACGATGTACATTACACATCAAGGCATGAAATGCAGCAGTTAGATTATGAAGAAAGCACATGAATCACCAAATATCACCACAAACACATAGGGTGCAGTGCACCTGCACTCCTATTAAGCTATATGTGGTAATTAGGTTCCAAAGGTAGGATATAGCAGTTAATGTGTGCCTATTACAGATAATAAGGTAATCACTGTTTTCCATAGATGATTCCAGTTCCTAGTGGTGATTCCTTTTGTGCTCAAGGGCCTCCTTTGAGGTCTCACCCTGTAAGGCCTACCAGATGCAGTGGCACAAGCACCCCTACGTCCTACACAAAGTAAAGGGGGGAAGGCACAAACACTGCAGAATTCAGTGTGGAGACCTCGCTGGGTCCCCCATGTGCCGAATGATCACAGACAGCTTCCCGTGAATGTGCTGTGTAGCTGTGGACAACCCCGGGCTGTCCACTGTAACTTGGTCCAGGTGCCACAGAGGTTTCGTTAGGTCAAGGCCTCGTGGCGTCCTTTCCGAGCGCACCCCAGAAACGGAACCACCATGAGAAGCAGAGCCGCCCGCAAAGGGAGAGCAGGATGACTGCACAGCTCCCCCAGACCCTCACTCACTCACACAGTACCTTTTGGGGACTTCTGGGCGAAACACAGCCTCTGGTGGGCCTTGAGAGCAGCTGCCCAGGACTTTCCAGACAACAGGCGACCTCCTGCTAAGGGGAACAAGCATCAGCAGGCCTCTGGAGCAGGGCCCTCGATATCCCAAAACACCACTTTCCCTCGGTACGGCGGCTGGAGAGAAGGAGCCAACAAGTGGTGCTGACAGGAGTTTTCTTCAACAATGGCGATTTTGAATCAGAATGATGCTCTCACAATGAATGCGCTGATGTCTAAAACTCGGAACAAAAAGAAAGTTCCCTTCTCCTTCTACTCTGAGAACAAGAGGATTAAATCCTCTAACTATATTGATTAGTTTGATTAAACAAGATCATACACTAAAAATATAGTAAGACAAATTACCAGGTTGCTAAATTTACAGAAAAATTTACAAAATCATACACAGAATCATAAAATTCCAAATAAACATATAAATTCAAAGGAATGTATTATCAATTAGAATTTTATTCGAAAACATGTTTTATATAATTAATACTTACAAAGTTAAAAAACATATTAAAATCATATACTCATCATATTTTTAAAAAGAAAACAATGTGTACAATGAACACATGAGGAACAACTGTCGACGCGGCGTTTCGGTGCTAAGGTGGATCGTCACCTTCTTCAGGACAATAGTTCAATACTTTAAAAATCTGAATAAAAAGTTAAAAACTTTATTAGATAAAAGATTTCTAAAGACATTCCTTTGTTACATTATTCATAAATTATATTTAGCAACCTAGGAATAAGTCCACATAAGCAAAAAGTATAGGCCTTTACTCCAGTAGAATTAGACTACTCAATTTAAAACAAGAATTATAAATTTAACAAATGGGCATTATCGTTTAATTCACCAGGTTTCTCTCATGTCATTAGTAAACCTGTTACATACCTGTTGGTTTATGTAGAAACTCTTTTATTTTTCTCAAAAAAGTTTTGGGACGATGTCTTGCCTGATTTTCTCAATCTCAGAAGAGCCGGATTATACTATGAGGGAAGAGTATTTCATTAAGATCAAACTGCGAGAACGCTAGTCCTGATCTTAAAATCAGTTTAGACAGAATTAGGGCAGATTTAAATTAATTTCTACCTATAAAATCATTTAATGTTTTATAAATAGAATGGAGTGGTTAATTTTGATCATAACAGAAGCATTGAAGCATTGCTAGTTATAGGTTAAGTTAAAATCTGGAAAGGTTAATCCATATTTGAATAGACATTCTCATGTTGTTTTTATAGATAAATTCTGGACCAGAATTATAATTAACTGGAACCAGCACCCCATAAGAAAGAAAAAAGTGGGTGGATTTAATAAACAAGATTTTACTCTGAGGTGAGATAAGTAGAACTTGACTTGTATATATTGACTAGAACAAAAACAGGAGAAATGTTTCCATTTATTACACTCTATAATAGGTGATATTCAAAACTTTTTACAGATTAATACCTTGATCCAAGATGGACCCGACAGCATAAAAGTTATTTGCGACTGGTCCTATCAAAGTGTGATTGGTCAAGGTGAGCCACACCATAAATATGTGGTTTAATTTCTCAGTGATCCAAAGTGAAGGTAGTTTTGTATGTAAAACGCTAGGTTTTGCAAATAACAGGTATTTTTAAATAATAAATCATTTTAAATAGAATACATTTGTGTATCCTCCTTAGGCACCGCATTAATCCTTGAAGGAATTCATAGAAATAGGAGGGAGAGAGATAAAATAAAATCAAGGCCTTCCAAAGAAAATTATAGTGGTAAGTCTATTTAGGCAATCCTATATTTGAAATAGGGCAATATACTTACAGAGGGTTTGATCTTAATGAAATACTCTTCCCTCATAGTATAATCCGGCTCTTCTGAGATTGAGAAAATCAGACGAGACATCCGTCCAAAAACTTTTTTGAGAAAAAGAAAAGAGTTTCTACATAAACCAACAGGTATGTAATGGGTTTACTAATGACATGAGAGAAAGCTGGTGAATTAAAAGATAATGCCCATTTGTTAAATTTATAATTCTTGTTTTAAATTGAGTAGTCTAATTCTACTGGAGTAAAGGCCTATACTTTTTGCTTATGTGGACTTATTCCTAGGTTGCTAAATATAATTTATGAATAATGTAACAAAGGAATGTCTTTAGAAATCTTTTATCTAATAAAGTTTTTTACATTTTATTCAGATTTTTAAAGTATTGAACTATTGTCCTGAAGAAGGTGACGATCCACCTTAGCACCGAAACGCTGCGTCGACAGTTGTTCCTCATGTGTTCATTGTACACATTGTTTTCTTTTTAAAAATATGATGAGTATATGATTTTAATGTTTTTTAACTTTGTAAGTATTAATTATATAAAACATGTTTTCGAATAAAATTCTAATTGATAATACATTCCTTTGAATTTATATGTTTATTTGGAAATTTATGATTCTGTGTATGATTTTGTAAATTTGTCTGTAAATTTAGCAACCTGGTAATTTGTCTTACTATATTTTTAGCGTATGATCTTGTTTAATCAAACTAATCAATATAGTTAGAGGATTTAATCCTCTTGTTCTCAGAGTAGAAGGAGAAGGGAACTTTGTTTTTGTTTTAGTATCTATACCCATCCCTTTTCCAAGTATTAGGGTACCTCCCAAACCCTTTTGAGTTTAAAACTCGGAACACACAATGGTGCAGATACAGGGGCCCCATACATGCTGGAAGCCTTTGGGGAAATGAAGCCCTCAACACACGCTGTCTGAGGTTTCTCCCAGAAAGTGCCCACCCTCCAGGCTTTGAAAATAGACAGAGCGCTGTCCTGAAATCCACGGAGTTTGTTGTGAGCTTTGTATTGAGGGACTCCACAGAGCTTGCACCTCAGCAGGGAGGGGGCGAGCCCACACATCCATGGAGAGCACTGGGGGCACAAAGAGCAGGCAGGTAGACAGAAGGCCAGCACACTAGTTTCCTTCAGCAGAGTGGCAGTTTCTGTAGCAGCCAAGCAGGTCAGCACAACAAAGCAAGTAGTCCCACTGGTGGTTCCTCCTCACAGCACAACAGTCCCCTGGCAATGTGCAGCATGTAGAGCTAGCAGCATATGGTTACAAGTGTATGCCTAAAATCATGGGGTCAGAGCCCCTGTACTTATACTCAAAAATGTCTTTGTTCAAGGGGAAACTTCAACAGATCCTTTAGAAGTGTGCAACAATCCCTTTCAACCCAGTCCTGGCTCCAGACATCAGTGGGGGGTAAATCACCCCTTTGTGTGAGGGTAGGACAAAGCCTATACAATTGTAAAGCATGAACGCCATCTCCCTCTCCCAGCTGAGAAAAACCATCAGTAGACAGATGAATGCAGATGGAACCCTGTCACACCCAACCCTTCATGTGTGTGATGGCTGTCTAGAAAGTATGCACAATGTGTATCTGTCACCCAGGCTCAGACGTGGATTAAAGTCAGTCTGCAGAGCACCAAGAGTCATAAGCACAGGGAAATGCCCACTTTCTAAAATTACATTTCTAAAATAGTAATGTAAACTCCAACTACACCAGTAAACAGGATTTATCACTACCATTCTAAACATACCAAACATGGCAACGCTACTCCTTTCAGATCAGTATTTACCAAATAAATACCAACTCAAAGTGGCAGTAAACTGCACAAGCAGGCCCTGCAGTGGCAGGCCTGAGTCAGGTTTGAAAGTCTACGTGTGTGGGTAGCACAAGCAGTGCTGCAGGCCTACTAGTAGCATTTAATTTACAGGCCCTGTGTATATGGTATACCACTTTACAAGGGACTTACAAGTAAATCAAATATGCCAAACAGGTATGAACCAATCATACCACATTTTAGGGAGAGAGCACATACATGTTAGCACTGATTAACAGTGGTACAAGGGCCCAGAGACCTAATGTCAACAAAAAAAAGGTCAGAAAAACAGAGGGGAAAGCAAAGCGTTTGGGGATAACCCTGCAAAAAGAGTCAGGTCCAACAGGATCACAGTACGGTCAGCCACAGATACTGTGAAAGCTGACAAATAGTCCACCATTTTAACATATAATTATGATAATTAATATTTGAGGTTATTTAACAGTTTTGCATAGCCCTAAAGCTTTATAGAACCTGACAGGAGAGGACGGACCCCACAGGAAGACACATAGCTCAGTTAGTTATTGCTCAGCGTGTTACCTACTGTGATCTACACATAACAAGCTTGAATCCCAACCAGGACAATTCATTATTGCATCATTCAGGGGTTAGTAAACCAAAAATCGATATATTGAGCAATGATAACACTATTCTAGAAATTGCTTGGAAACGGCTGAAATGTGCTCTGGATTCCTATTTATAAAAATGCTATTAATTGTATTGCAACCCAAAGGCCTTAGTGAAAGGATTCGTTTTCAAGGCTTTTCTAATTCTTAAACAATAACATTTTAAGGTCTCCAGAAAATATATTTTGTATGATACATTTAACTTTAGCAGGAGAAAGCTAGTGGAGAAATGCTCCATCAAGATTTCTTCATTTTCTTCCGATGGATTGCAGGAAAACTATTGTACATGCATTGATAACCTCAAAATTGGACTATGCCAATAGTCTATATCTGGGTATACCTATGAATCTGCTAATGAGACTGCAGATAATTCAGAACGCAGCCGCAAGGCTTATTAGAAATGTTCCTTTAAGACATCATATCTCTCCCCATTTGCTAAGTCTTCATTGGCTGCCCGTAAAAAACGCATAGAATTTAAGGCGCTTACTCTTGCCTATCGGGCAATAAATGGAAGTGGCCCCCTCTATCTTCAGAAAAGAATTCATAAATCCTATCAAGCAAGAAACTTGAGATCTAATCATCGTGAACTTCTTACCATCCCTCATTTTGCTAAGGCTAGAATAGGAGGAAGATCCTTTACCGTTAGAACCACAACTCTGTGGAACTCTCTGCCCATGTACATCAGAAAGGCTAACACAGAGCTATGCTTCCGGAAACTTTTGAAGACATGGCTCTTTAGTCTTCCTTAGCACCTGTGAAATCACTACTTCTATCCCCCCCACCTCTCTTTCTGTCTCAAGCGCCGGGACACTCCCGTTGGGAGTAGCCGTGCGCTCTAGAAGCTACATAACATAACATCAAATACAGTCAAAAACTGAGCAAGCCGTCAGCAATTTCCAAAGCATGTCATGCGGATCTTAAAACGTCTCCCCCTTCTCTGTAATCTCCCACTTTCTTGGAACACTCACATGCGGGACACTATCAGGAAAGACAGGTTCCACAGCTGAGAGCGCTCCGAAAGAACAAATGTAAAAAATATAATTTTCACATAGTATGTGAGTTATGAGGGCGCTGGATTCTGAATGCTCGCATTAAGTGCGGGCATACCTGAGGTGTAGTTATTCGGCCCGTTAAGAAATGCTAAATGGCTTCATACATCTGGCCCTATGTGATGTACATGCAGTGATTGAACAATAGTGCCTGGATGCTCTACATAAGGCGTCTCGAAGAGCACACCCTGAACACAGAAAATCTGTGTGGAGCATACAAAACATCCATCCATTTACATTGAAACCATATTTTTTCCTAAACGCCTTTCTACTCCCATAAATAGAATGCAACAGGAGTCAAACCAAAACACTATTCACCATAGTGAAGATGCGCTTGTACGCGGATGGTGCTGCTTTTATCTACTAAACTCTAGGTACAGATTTTGATTGTCACTAAAGAGCAAAACAATGATAACAATGCGGATACCAGCATGAATGCCCATCTGATGGCTGCTTCATTCTTTCCAACTCAGCGTTACTCTGTACTAGCATCATGTGAATGCAATCACATCAAGATATGTATTCAACATTGAGAAAAATTCCCTACAACGTATTGTCCGTACTTCTCTGTTTTAAGTACACTTATCCACACATCACCTGGAGCTCAGTAAATTGCACGTGACCAACTTCAGTTTAGACCTCTCTGTCATAATCAAAACACAATACCAGGAAAAAATGCCCCAATTAAGATTTGAGAAATTATTGGATAACTCACAGTTGTATCATAAACATATATGACCGGGCTGCGACCACTCCTTGAAAGTGAGCACTTCCTCGAAGTGCATTCGTCAGGCTTCAATCCCTGTCATGGGATGGGTGAAGTCTGAGATGGGATACTGGCTGCTGTACAATAAGAAGAGACATCCAGGCCCTGTTTACTCGACGCATCAGCTGCCAAGTATTGTGGTGTATCACAGTGTTCTTTAGATACTTAGCCTTGCAAACACATGCTTCCTCTGGCAGCATATCATGGTTTTCATATTTTAGAGTGATAGGAATTATGCCATGCAAATATGAGCTGACCCATCCAGCCTCCTTTGCCAGGACCAGTGGGTTACTACCAGGGCTTCCACTTTCCCCACATTATTCAACATGAATCTAGATTCTCTTATTACTTTCATCTCAAGGCTTTATTATCATTTTTTATAAAGTCTCACTTGATTATTCCCTTCTCTAAAAGTGTTTTCAAACAACCATTTGTACTGACGTAGATGAAGCTTTGTGAAAGGGCATAACACGTAAAAATATTATAGTAATGGACACTGATTTACTTTATAGTCCAGACAGTTCTCCGTACACACCTAGTGAAAGAAATACAAACAAACAAGCATTGACGTAGCAGGTACACTTGCTTTTGTATATACATGCATACATTGACCTAGCACAGAGGCTTACTCTGACACCCACATACATCGCTAATACATGCACGTATGCAGAGACATACAAATAATCTGTAGATGGTCATGCACACAGAGACCAACACAGGCAGCCATGCACAGAAACCACATACATAAAGGAAACCATGCACACAAAGGGTCACTAATAGGGGCCTGGAGTGGTCTCTAGATATGCCTACGTGTACAGTAGAAGCATCAGGTTAATTGCTAAACAATACAACTGAAGCCTCCCCTTACCGCACCTGCAGTTCTATGTGTGACCAACTGTATCTCCATGTCATCTTCGAGGTGTCCAGCTGGTGAAGGGATCTATACTCCAACTCTCCCCTCAGAGCTGAACAGTATATGTCCAGATGACAATCAGAATTAGGGAAAGCTTTTCTTGCATAAATGGCATTTGTGATTGCTGCCTCATCTTAAGATACAGGTAAGCTATTTCCATTGTATGTATATATGAATATATGAATATGAATTATGAAATATGAATATATTTCCATATATTCCATCAGTGCAGCTAAATGCAGTGTTTATTCATTGGTGTCACCAGTGACCTACCTTGCAAAATGAGTGAAGCTGTACTGTCAATAAATCAGAGATTACCAGATGAGTCCTGGCTAGGGATGAAGTATTTGTTTTTTATTTTAGGGGAGCAAATCAACTTTTATATTGTGTTTAATGTTGAGTGACATCCTAGTATGAAAATGAAATTGCACCCCTAAATAAAAAATAAAAATTACCCTAAGTAAAATTCAAACTAACTTTCGCTAAGTTACTGGGTCACCTGCTTTTCCCATCAATCCCTTTGGGTCTGTACATACTGAAGGTATGTAGCAAAAAATATTTAATTCCAGTGACGAAAGGACAGCAAGGAGCAGGCACATGCATCACTACACACGACCACTTTTACTAATTTCTGGCCCAATAGTTTCACCCATTCTAACTGCACCTAAATATTTTCGACTCTTTCCACACCTCAATCATCAGGTCACACATTCCCAGACTTGCTCATCTGGTCCCTCCCAAACAGAACTCCGAACAACTTCATTCAGTCTAAGACTGCAGTATCAGACCTTCCTCTTGATGTAGTCTTTCCTAATACCCGCCTCCTGCTAAACACTCTCTGAACGTATAGCACATTGCCAAAACATTTCATCATTTATAAACACACTCCTGAAATTACAGTTCCTTTACAGTCCCTCATAACACTGTCCCACTACAAAATACCACCTCTTACAATGATAGACCACATGACAGATTCAGTAAATTAGGTGACACACTCAACAGCCCATCAAGAACCTCACTGAGCTCCGTTACTACCTCACCCTCTTGCTAGAGCTCCTTTTTCACCACTACCATATCGACCTCGAACCTCAGATAAGACAAGCATATGATCCCAAGCCTGCTAAGTTTGGCCTTTCCACTATTCCCTCCTACTGAGGTTTACCTCTACAGTTCTAAGATGCACCCTTCTCATTTAGTGCTCTGCAGCTTCCAAATGTGCCAACAGCTCAGATTTACTATTATGCAGGGATCTAGACATTCTCTGCATTACCTACAACTGGTAAAATCATTTATCGCAAACACACAGACATCCTTCTTCACTCTAATTATTTTCCATTTGACAAGATTTTCTTGGTAACTCTGGAAGAGGTCATTGCTGCCCATTAAAAGCAGACAATAATACTTCTTCATTAGATCAGTATTTCTCATCCGTTGCAGTTTTCCAAACCAAGCTAATCTTTTACAGCCAAAATGAGACTCATCATCATCTACCAGCCATCCAGGTAGAAAAGTCCAGCCCGAACTGCCAGGCCAGCAAGGGCGGCTCCTACACGTGGGCGTCGGAGCGTCGCCCCCCTGCTTTCTCGCAGTGCGAGAAGCAGAAATGTAAAATGGTATAAATACCATTTTACGTTTCTGCTTCTCGCACTTCGAGAAAGCAGAAGAAGGGTATGCCTGGTTGGGGGCGGGCGGGTGGGAGAGGAGTGGTTAGCCCAATGTTATGGGCGCTGACTGTTTGGTCGGCCCTAGGGCCGACCAAACCAGTGATAGCACTCTCAGTTTTCTTCATGTAGGCTGCTGCACAGCCTGCATGAAGAAAACGGCCTCCCCATAGACACCTGTAAGGACGGCGTCCTAGCCAATCACAACGCTGCAAGCGTTGTTATTGGCTTTGGGGAAGAGAGGGAGGTTGCCTGCTTCTGCTTCCTGTGAGCAGAGAGAGCAGGAGACGCGACGCGGGAGTCCGGGACCGGAGGTGAAGGTATGTTTTTTTATTTTTTATTTTATTAAATTAACCCCCCTCCCCGCGCGAACCCCCCCGCCCCGCCGCCCACCCACCCGCGATTCATGCCGGCCGCGACTGAAGGCCAGGTCCTCCCTGAACTGGAACACAACCAAACCAAGTCCGGTTTCGCCCCCTGAACTGTTCCTATGACAAGAAGGGTCAAGACTGATTTGCATATGGCTGGGTCCAAACTGAGGTGGCAAGGTGGGCAAAAGAATGATGGCTTATGATGCTACTTCGAACGATTAGCAATGGTTAGACAAATTGCAAGCATACCTCTCATCACCTTTTGTGTGTTTGATGTAACTCTCTAATTGGCAAGGGTATGCCTACATGTGTGTCTCTCTGCTCACTGTGCCATTGGAGCCAAGCTATACACTGCTGATGAGCCCTAATCAGGCCGAAACTGGTCTTGGGTTGCTCGTGTTCCAGTTCAGGGAGGACCTGGCCTGGCATTTCGAGCTGGACTATTCCCATGAGGAGCAAGGTCAAGACTGATTTGCACATGGCTGGTTACAAACTACAGTGGCATGGTAGGCAAAAGAACTATGGGTTGGGATACTTTCCCAAGCGATTGCCAGTGGTTAGACAAATTGCAAGCATTCCTCCCATCACCTTTTGTGTGTTTGATAACATAAAAACCTGTTACCACTGCCAAATCCTTTGGATTCTTCCAGGATGAAAACCTTCAAACCACGCAGCATATTCAAGCGATGGCTAAGATGGCAACATTTCAATTGCAGAACCTCAAACACTAAAAGCATATACTCTGTACAAGACCTGAAATTATCGGAAGTAGTTCTAGTAATTTTGCACTTCAGTTACGACTCATATCTCCTGACTGATTTCCACAAAAAAACACTGGCTCCACTTAGAGCTGTCCTTCATGGTCCTGCAACATTTCTCACCAAGACAAAAAACGTGAATGTTTCACAAAAAAGTCTTGCTTCCCTTAACTGGCTATGTATTAACACTAGATGCATTATGACAGTTGCTCACTGCACCTTTCCTTGCAGCTTAGCATTCACAGAGACCTCACCTAAAAGGTAGCCGTGCCTGGAAGTTCACAGAACCTGCATACAAAAACGAGGGATTTGTCTGCACCCCGCGGTTCATGAGGTGACCCTTGAGCAGATTTTTCTAAAGTAGTGCTCATACAATATGGGACACTTTTCTGTCACATATCCCCTCTCTCTCTGCCTGCAAATACCTTCTAATAACATACTCATTGAAAAAAAGTTTCAAGTGACTGCCCAACCCCTTCTATTGCTCCTCTCTGTTATAGCCTCCGATACTTTGTTCACCGTGTATTACTTGACTTAACTGTTCACCTGTTCACCGGTGATGCTCAATTTCATGATAGAAATATGTTACTGCCACAATTCTACACCAATTTCCTCCTATCAGGCCCCCATTTAGAGTACCCCTCCTGTGCGCCCAGCTCTACCTTGCTGACAACATATTAGATTAAATTGTTCATACACTGGACAGCAACTCCACTCCGGATGCCTTCACTAATTGACAAATCTCATGATTTACTAGAAATCTACATGCAATAGAAATCAGCCAATTTATTTTTCCTGCTTTCAGATTCCTGACTTCCTCTGCATCTCTGTCTGCATCCTATGTCTGACAAAAGAAATGTTTTCTCCTTGTATGCTAATGATATCATTTTTATTGTTTCAATTCAATGCTGTTTCTACTTCTGTTAGTGCAGGACTTTGCATACCCTACTGAAATGGTTCACCTCAAAGATTCTCTTGCTCTTATCATGGCAAATACAGCGTGGAGCACTCTGAAATTGTTTCACCCTATGCTACTCGTGATATTAAAACGCCTTCTACAGTGTTCAGAAATCCAAACAGTCGGGGTTAGCGTTATATAAAAAATATACAAACAAAACACACAAACAAACAAATCAATAAATGGTAGTGCTACTTATATGTTTAAACACCAACATTACATTTGCTATAAATGCATTGTGAGAAGCTGTGAAAGCTCCACAGTCCATAGGTTCCCTTTAGAGTTCCTTGGCTCACATTTGATAGATCATCCACAAGACAACAGACAGAGAACCCTTGTCGTCTACAGTGCCCCTAGACCCCCCCCCCGCCAACTTACGTTGTTTTCTGGCACCCTGTCAATGGTTCAGCTGTTTGTGGCAGCCTCCTGATCTTCAGTCTGGCCACCAGCCTCGAGGATAGGGGATTGCAGCAATGAATGCAAAGACTGGCTCCAGCTGGCGTTGCGGCCGGTGGAGCACGGAAGTGTGTCATTGGATACTGGTCAGCACTAATAGCCGTGGCTGGTGGTTCTGCCTTGTATTTTGACTGTAAAGGAAGCATGGAGCCAGGGTCTTCCACCCCTTGTGGAAATTGGCTGCTGCTGGCCTCATAAACACATTCCTACTCGATTTGCTGTGTGGAGGAGGGCGCCCACCAGTAATTGATGCTTCTTTGTTACTGGGCTTTTACTCCAGTCATCGTCGTGTCAATTCAGCTTCAAGGCAGCCGCCCTGTTGGATACATTGGTGCGGGCTGGAAGGCAAGCTTATAGCCTGCAGTTGGCAAAAGCAGAGTCTGTACTGAGGAGGAGGAAGGCTCTGCGTCCACTGTGCTGTGCTTCTAGAGCTGCAAGAAGGATTCAAGTCAGGATGCCTGCGAGGGGTGGGCCAAAGAGGGGGAGGCGACCAGGAGTAAACACCTCTCATACCTCCACGAAAGGTGGAAAAAAAGTGTTTGCTGCTCTTCAAGGTGGGTGATGGCAGCCTGAGTACCCGTAGCGGGCTAAAGAGGGAGAAAGTCGTCATATGCCCTCCTGTCCCTCCCCCAAATATCCAGGAGAGGACAGAGGACTCCCCAATTTTGACCACCTTGGAAACAATCCCAAATTAGAAGGCACCTTGGGACACCACCTCAACAGGTCCGGCTGGTCTGGGGAGGGACAGTCTGTTGCCCTGTACTCAGCGCACAATGGACGTTTTTGACTTTGTGCACACCTTTGCCTATGTCTGCTGCAACCATTGAGCTGGGTAAGGATGTGGGGCAGATGGATCCACTGGCAGCTGCCTCTCCTCCCCTTTGCTCATTAGAAGTTATATCTGGCAGTGAGGTGCCACCTCCCTCTATCTCCATCTCACCACCCAAATTGGATCCATCTGAGGTAGCTGTGGCCCACCGGCACCCTTCTCATTCCCAAGCAGGGCCTTCAGTGGCTCACCGGATCTCGCTGCCGGAGACCTTGCCACTATTCCTACCGGCTTCCCAATTCTTGTGTCCAGGCAGCTCGGAGCCGGCCACAACAGGAGGCACAGCCAAGAAGCTTTTCTCTCCTTTTTGGATCTCTATGACAGTGATTGGGACGAGGGCCTGGAAGAGGCAGCTCATTCAATATTGGCATATATTGCCTGCAGCAACCGCTCTGACCTTTCAAGTAAGACATCTGGGTGCTCTGATCACTCTGCTGTCTCATCTCAACGGAGGAGTAGGTGCAGCGGTCGGCCAGTGGATCAGGCAGAGGGCCTCGTGTCTGCAGTGTTTGATCGAGGTGTAATTGACCCCGTTACCTCACTGGAGGCTGAAGATGAGCTTTTATGGGAAACCTGATGGAACTGAGCTGACATCAACGAACCGCTCTTTCTTGGGGATGCCACCCCTAGCTACACCATCTTTTACTCATGATCAGGTTGTAGAGAGGGACCCCCCTTCCCCCTCTGGATCTCTACCTGCAGTTCCAGCACAGGATTCCGCCATGCTGGGGGCTATTTGTCATCTTCTTTTGCAGCATAGAGAGGACTACCGTAAAAACTCATTGGCACTGAAAGCCACTCACCTTAAGACCCAAGTGGTCCTCCACAAGCTGGCAAAAAGAAAGGCTATTGTTCAGTCATGACTGGGGTAGTGGAAGCTTCCCAGGAGGCTCTCCAAAAGGCAGTGGAACCAAATAGCTCGGGGATTGCTCAGCATGAAAGACAGATCACCGCCCTGTCGTTGAGGATGGAAGAACTGGAGAAAAGGTCACGTCGGAATAATCTGTGGGTCCTGGAAGGGGCGGAAGGTGATGATCCTCGTGGCTTTATTGTACGCCTGTTCCAAGAGGCCTTCCCAGCTTTGAGTGACTGGGACATGGACTATATGATACAGCATGCACATCATTTTCCATTTCGACCTTCCAGCAAACCTTCCTGGTACCCTTGGGCTATACTAATTTATATTGGGAATTTCATTCTCCGACAAGAGATCTTCCGGGCTGCAACTCCTCAGCTGCTAGTTAAAGCATGTGGTATTGACTTTTTTGTTCACTCAGATTTTTGCCATCAAACAGTTGTGAGACAATGGCAGCTGCAGGGGCATATTCCAGCACTCCAGAAGCTTGGTGCCTTTGTTTCCCTCATGGAGCCTGCAACCCTGCGGATTCATAAGGATGACAAGAGTCTCTATTGCTGTGATGGTCAAAAAGTTCAGGAACTGCTAACTAAGTGGCAACCGGGGAGCTGATGATGTTTTATTGCTCATTCATGTGTGTGCCTGCTCAAAGAGTTTTCTTATCTGTTAATTCATTTTGGTCGTTAATCTGGGTTGGTATTTTGTGGAGAATGGATTGATTCTGCTTGCTGCTTGGATGGTTAAGGGCATCTTTGGTGGGGTTGGGGGTCTGATGGGTTGGTTTCTCTTCTCTTTGAAGGCTTCATTTCATCTTTTTCTTAGTTTATCTTCTTTCCTCTTCTTCTTTTGTGGACTGTATTATTTGGAGTTGGCTGTGTCTTTTTTCCCCTTTTCTTTGACTTTCTGGGTGGTTTGGGGGGATTGGGCGGTGCGCCGATTCAGCAATGGTCCTCCTTGAAAAACAACCCAGGAGAAGGGGTACGGGCCCTAGGTGGTGGGGCACATGATGGAGGGGGGTCGGCTCGCCCGCATGGGAGCCAGGGGTTGGTATCTAGGTAGCTCGGTGGTGGAGGGGGATTATTTGCTCGTCTTACAGAGCATTGGAGGCATCACTTCTGGCAATGTGACTTGAAGCAAGTTCGCTTATGGTGAAAAACACATGTATATCTTGGTTTGGCAGAACATTTATGGATATGGTGTATTTCAATCTGTAAGGTGGAGGAGTAGCTCAAAGACTTCGTGGGGCAACGGTAATAGCTAATTATGATGGCTGTCCTGGTCTGCAGCTGCATATTCTATCATGGAACATCAATGGGGTTAAGTCCCCGCATAAGCGTAAACTTGTACGGGAAGAACTGAACACACTTAGGCCACAAATCGTAAGTCTCCAGGAGACTCTGTCTCAGACCGATGGTTCATTGTTAGATGAACTCGCCTATCAGACTTTATCCCTTCCTTTTTATACTTCTGCCCGGGGTGTTGCACTCCTGGCACGGGATAATAGGTGGGGGGTTCTGCGAAAAATAACAGATCCTGGGGGGGCGCTGGCTGGTGGCGACTGTTCAGAAGGGCAGGGACCGCTTCACTATCTGTGCCCTATACGGGCCGAATACGGATGACCTGAAGGTCCTGGATTTTCTTCTATCTGAGTTGCATGTTTGGGTTCCACGCTACATTGTTTGCGGTGACTTCAATGTGACGCTGTGTCCTAAAAACGATTCGGCATCCCAGCTTGTGTCCTCGGACCAGCTTTCTAATGATCTGGCTCGCTGGGACAAGCATCGGCTCCAGGGGGCTGTGCATCAGTTAATTTCCTCATATGCTCTGGTTGATCTTTGGTGTTTTAAGCATCCTAAGAAATTGGGATTTATGTTTTATTCTGCTTCCCATAAGGCTATGTGAAGGTAAGACATGTTCCTGGTTAGTAATACTCTGACCTCCTCTTCTAGGATTACATGTGAACCGAGGGTCCTGTCGGACCATAAAACCTTGTCACTGTTTATCCAACTTGGCGAGTCTACTCAGGCATCAAGCCCTCAGAGTTGGATATTCAAACATAGTTATTGTTGGAAGACAGCTATGTCAGCTCTATGAATGTCCACCTAAGGAAGTTTCTCGAATTGAACATCCAATCAGCATCACTCCAGGTGATCTGAGATACCCTTAAAGCCTTGTGTCGTGGACAGACCCTCCAATTCGCCTCTCGTCAATGGAGGATGGCATCGGTGGAGGAAATCGCGATCCGAAGGACTCTCAGCTCCTTAGAATCTGATCTGGAATATTGCTCTATGGTGAAGGATGGGCCTTGGCTCGAACAGCTTTTGGAGCAGTCCACCGTTGTTACAGCCTCCCTCAGAAAACAAATCGGGGATAGGGCGGTCAAAAATGGAAGGGGCCAGCAGATGACTTACTATGAGAATAGTGAGGCAATGGGGAGCATTTTATCATTCAGGGTAAGAGACAGATCTAGGTCGAATAGTACCCAGCGCACCAAGAATAATAACGAGTCTCTAGTTGCCGATCTAGGTTCATTCTGTGAGGTCTTTCGCCGGTTCTACCAGGACCTCTATAGTGAGGACTGTTTTTCTTCCACTGAAGACATTTCTCGATTTATTCAGCAACACATAGATCATAAGGCGACCTTCACCCAGCAGTGTAAGTTTGAGGCACCTATTATTCTTCTCGAGGTTAAAGATGCCATTAGTTCCCTGGCCACTGGGAAAGCCTCGGGTCCCCACCAGATACCATTAGATTTTTATGTCACTTTCTCGCAGACTCTGGCGCCAGTGTTAAGGGATCTGTTTAATTCTTTTGATCTCCTGGATAGTGTTCCAGAGTCTTTGAGGGAGGCAAATATTGTCATCTTTCCAAAAAAGGGGAAAGATCCTACACTCTGCAGGCCATACAGCCCAATCTCCTTAATTAATGCTGACTCTAAGATCTATACGCGCGTTGTCGCTAATCGGCTGTCTGCAATTTTTCGAAATTGGGTGACTCAAACCAGCATGGTTTCATCCCTGGCCGGGACACAACATTGCATGTCATTAAGGCAATCACGGCCTTTGAGGTGGCCTTTGCTGGAGGGAGTCCAGTTGGTATGATTTGTTTGGACGCTGGGAAGGCATTTGATAGGGTCTCCTGGCCCTTCCTTTGGGGGTCATGGAGTCTGCTGGCTTAGGCTTCGTCTTTGTCTCTGGAGTCAGGCGCCTCTACTCAGGCCTTAAAGCAAGGATACGCACCGCAGGTCTATTATCTAATCCAATTTCTATTCTCTGCGGTCCCCGACAGGGGTGCCCTCTTTCCCCTCAGTTATTTGCTTTCTATATTGTACCGTTTATCCAATCTCTTAAACGGATGGATGAGATACAATCTCTGAGACTGCACCACTATGAAGTCAAAATCCTTGCGTACGCGGATGACATCGCTGTGCTGACCTCTGCTCCGATTAGGAGTCTACATCTTGTTGTGGCAGCAGCCCAATCGTTTGGAGAAGTTCCCAGTTACAAGTTAAACTCGGATAAGACCCAGATCTTATCTAATGTGGCTCCTCCTGGCGAGGATCAGAGGTGGGTACAGTCCTTGGTTTATTTCGGCATCATCTTAACGATCAATATTCCTGAGATTCTGGAGAATAACTATGAGAAGTTGTATCAACACTCAGCTGACGTTTTCTTAAATGGAACCATTTGCATTTGGGGCTTATTGATCACTGCACTCCTTTACTAAAGTTGAGGAACTATGGCAGAAGTTCATCTGGTCCTATCGTAAGCCTCGGTGTAAGATCCAGTTTTTACAGCAGTTTAAGGAAGATGGTGGGGTCTTGCTTCCGGGTTTCAGGTTTTATTATCTGGCGTCATTCTTTTCACGACTCCAGCTGGTACTAGGGTGGGGGGTCGTGGCCACTGGGTTGCATGTTTACAGAGTTTCTTCCACTGGGTGAATCAATAGTCCCTGGTTCGAGCATTGTGGACATAATTTATTTTAAGTGAACTTGCTTCAAGATGCTAAATGTATTCCATCATATCTGGGGTTCCTTCAAGAGAATATTTCCTGGCATCACCCCATTTAATCAGCTCACGTATTTAAGTTAAAATCCAAACATTTCTAATGGTATCCATGAAGGTTTCCGGGAGATCTGGGGAAAGGTTAATCTCTTGACTTTAGTCCAACTTTTTGAGGGTGATGTCTTTTTCTCATTCTGCAATTTAGAGCAACAAGTTCCTCTTCCGACTACAGTTTTCTTTAGCTATTTGCAGATGCAGTATTTTGTCTAAAGTCTTAAGGAAGAGGACTTGAGCTGTACTGATAACCCCTGTTGCGACCTTATTTGGAAAACTCCACTTTAAAGGAAATATCGGGCTGGTCTATAAGTCACCCTTCTGGTCATCTCATAATCATGTAGATGACCTGTTCCGGCTAAGGGCTAGTAAGTGGAGTGCTTGGCTCAGTACGGAAGTAACGGTTGCTGACTTCGGGTGTAGCAATGTGCTGTTTTATTCAGCTCTGAACGTTTCTCATATTAAGGTACATCATCTCAAATGTATTAATGATTGATATTATACCCCGCATCATCTCTTCATTATGAAGCTAAGGCTGGATGATCATTGTTTTCGGATGATCATTATTTTCGTTGTGAGCTTGCGGGACCAAATAAGGTTCATATTTTTGCATCTAGCTCTGCGTTACACTTGTATTGGCAATTTGTCTTCGGCAAATGATCTGGCATTTCTAACCTGGCAGTTGTGGCTGATCAGAAGCTGATTATGTTGGGTCAGTCATCAGCTATTCCTTCCAACTTATCTGGTCTATATTTATTTTCTATTGCGTTAGCTAGACTGGTTCTGGCACGATTCTGCCTCTCTATTGAGTCACCCGATCCATGGATTTGGTGGCGGGAATTTCTGTATATAAGTAGGCTGGAGATCGTGCTAATCGAGAACGATCCTTGGAGGAAAAAGCTTGGTTGGATCTAGGACCCCGTTCGGATCTGGCTGGCTGAGGTGGCTGCTTCTCAGGACTGGTCTGCCTAGTTTAGTTAGTTTATCAGTTTTATTTGTTTTCCACGGTGCTCTCCTCCGCCTATGTTCTGTTAGGTATTATATGGTTTCTGTCGTGATTGCTCTTTTTTTATTCTCAACTCTGTGAATACTTTTATCATTACTGCAACCGTTAGGTTTGTCATACTCTAATTTGGTCGTTGGTTTAGTTTTGCCGTTAAGTTTGCTCTTTTCCTCATTTGCTGGATAAGTTATGTATTTTTTCCCCTTGCTCTTGGTATTTATTGGTTTCTCATTATCTAAAACCCAATAAAAATGTATTCATTTTATGCTTTTTCAGCAAAACACTTTTCTCCGGGACCAGGGACTTTGTTTCTTCCCAGCACACAGCTCTCTGAGGCAGGCTCATTCCAGCAGGCAGTGTTTTCAGTGAAAATACTACTCACGTACAAGGAGTCAGTTATTTATATTATAACAGATGTTAGTGTCAACCTAGACCCACACTAGTGGAACCTATAATGATGGGCCAAAAGTATACTGTTTTTACAGAGCACTTACGCCAAGAGTCCGTTTATCAGACACTGGACCACAGTAAAAATCAAACATGCAGAGCATCCACAATATTTTGATAACCATTGTGGGTCACTACTCTCACACTACAGTAACTCATTTGCCTCCATCTTGTGCAGCATGACTAAGGCCCATCACCAGTCTCTTGGCCTGGGTTTTGCCAGATGTGCATTCAAACCTATCTAGATGTTCTCTTGACCCTGCCTGTCTTTGCAGAGGTCCATAACCTAACAGGCTTGTTTTCTAGCCACATCCAGAACTCATAGAAAGTCTTATGTGGTTCTTTGATAATCCCTTTGCCCATGCCACTCCTCATTTCTCTCTTTAGTTCAGAGCCCAGCCTGGCTCCATTTAGTGGTGATATCTGTCCCCCGGGAACTCAGTTACTCACTAGGGTCTGATTCACAATTTGGTGGATGGGTTACTCTGTCACTTTTTATGAATGCAATAAAGCCTATGGCACTTGTAAAATGACGGACAGGATATCCTTCACCTTTGTGATGGAGTGCCCCATCCATCTTATTTGTCTCTAACCCTAAATTGGGAGAAATAACGTTATCTTCCTATCAAAGGGACGGAAGTGACCTGACTAGGGCCACCCGGGTCACTCGCAACCACCTCTCAGCCTTCCACACAAATGAAGAGTCGGTCAGACAGTAGAGAATACAAACCAAGTTTATTTATTCAGGTACACTCGAGCGGAGTCCTGTCTGACCAGCCTCCTGGGATTGCTGCAGAGGGACTGACTTCAGCAAACATGGTGATACATTATGTACAATTAAGAACCAATAAAGACACGCCCTGACTGGAAATTTCCAGTTGTAGGCCGCTAGACAAAGAAGGTACAGAAGGATGAGTTCCAATCCTGAGACCGGGCACACGGTATCTTAACGCCAAGGTCGTTCTGCCTGTGCCTGCCGCTCTAGAGGTGGGAGTAGGCCTATCTAGTGGGAAAGGTTGCGCTAATAAGAACAATGTATTCATTAGTACAGCAGGGCTCAACCTTGGAGAAACGAAAACTATCGCAGCTGCTTTCAGCAGGGGCAAAGAGGGGAATTAGTTTCGATCATGGCTCAAAATGGCGGCTAAACATAAAATGGTGCTGCGAATGCTAACTTAAGACGTACAATGCATAAACAACACAGCTAAAACATTTTTATTCCAACAGACCCTCCTTTTAGCATTCGCTAAGGTTTTATGTGACTATCTAGAAACAGATATCATATTGAAGAAATAAGAGCTATCACTATAAGCTGATGTGTACATAGTCAGTATTCAAAGATACCTTCATTGATGTCATCAATGTGTTTCTGCAACATTATCGCAGCATTAGTGTCAGGAACTGATATCTTTGGTTTAGGTGTCAGAGCACTTACACAATAGGTGCAACAAGCCGGGAGACAGTGCATGCAGAGACAACATGTAAAGATGATACCGGCAACTACAACCAAAAAGATAAGGATCTTCCAACCCCATGTTGCTAGCATATTCCAGAACCACCCCGATAGTTTCCAAGTACCTGTCTCTTGGTGTATGTCTGACAAAATTCTATGTAATTTTTGTATGGCTGTATACACACTAGGGGCGTGGTCAGGTATGTAAACACAACAGCTGCTGCCAATGATACGACAGGCCCTTCCCCTATCAGCAAGGATGACGTCTAACACCATCTGGTTCTGTAAGGTAAATAACCTCGTAGCCTGGAGCTCGGCTGTGATGTTTGTCAATATCCCAGCTGTCGTATTAATAACCCCTTCCACAATCCTTGTTAGCCGACAAAGCTGAAGACTATTAGCCATGGGGCCCCAGAAAGGTAAGAGACCCTATGCAGCATCGTCAAACTGTTGCCAGGTGGTATCTGTCTGATCTATATCCGCAGTGTCAACAATCCTTCTGACTCGGGGTAAGTAAATACTCCTACATTGCAGCCGATGGTAATTGGACGGGGCAACATACACAGGGGGAAGAAAGAAAGAGAGGTAACATCTGCCAGACCACCCCCTCGGAAGCCAGACGTGAGCTTGGGATCCACAGACAAAAAAGACATTCCGGGGTAGTATTAAGGGTGGACTATTAATCGTGCTCAGTCTGTAGGTGAAGTTGCATGTACTTTCCCCCACCTTTACCTCCCCTGTCCCCTGAACACAGAAACTAGCCGTTGTCTTAACCACAGACACTGGCATCGGTTTGTCCTTAGTAACATTGCAATCTTGGAAAGATTGGAAATTTTCAAAGGTGTTGAACCTTTGGAAATCAGCCATTTCCATCCTAAGCCATGTTTCGTTCTTCATTTTATCATAAATTCTCATACAGGATTTTGAGGATAATATACCGGAGGTCCCGTTCCCTGCCTGTCCTATCGGAGCAAATCCGTGATGAAAACGTACATAGTCTACCACTGTACGAGAGTCAGCAGATGTCATAACCTGAGTAGAGAGTTGGAAATGGTAGTGCACCATAACAAGCAATTCAAACCAACCTTCGCAGCTACCAATATATGACAATGGCATGGACAACAAATTATCTCTCGTGAGTAACTGAGGGAAGCAATCCACAAACCCAACAATTAGTTGTATTGGACACATCATGGGCTTGATGCAACATCTGTATAAATACATTGTCTGCGTAAGTGTTTCTATGCTCCCCTTTGTGAGGGGCCAAAGTAACAAACATATGCTATGGGGAAGTGGGTGTTGTACCAACCAAGGAATGTATAGGATACTTTTCCTCCAGAAACCAAGCTATTCCAAGTACAATTATTAATGCAATCACAATAATTAATATGAAAACTATTTTACTCTTTGTGGACAAACCCCGCGCTGGACGCGGTGGTGCAAATGGCTGTTCCTCCTCATTAATAGGCCGACCAAATGGATACATTATGAAGCAAGAAAGAGGATGCAATAAAAGTGATAACAGAGGCAATTGTTCCCAGTGTCCATCTGAGCCTCACTCTGAATTTCCTTCACATTCTCTAGTGTGTCCTCAAACATGGTGACCTCGGGCACCCACCTAGCGGGACCTGCTACAATCATTCTTTTCATCTTAGTTCGAGCTGTTTCCTTAGCTGTCTGATCTGCAAAAGCGTTCCCCTTACCCACATCGTCAGTAACTTTCCTATGGGCGCTGCACTTCACTATTGCCAATTTCTTAGGAAGTGTCAAAGTGGACAGAAGCCTATATATAAGAGGGCTGTGTTGAATTCTCGTCCCATGGGAAGTAAGGAACCCTCTCTCTGCCCAGAGCCACCCAAAATTATGGGTGACTCCAAAGGCGTACTGACTGTCAGTATAGATATTAACAGCTAGTCCCTCACTCAATTCACAGGCTCGAATAAGGGCAACGAGCTCTGCAGCTTGGGCTGATTGATAGGGAACTTGTGATGTCTCAACTACTGTACGCAGTGTAGTAATGGCGTACGCAGCAGTTGTAGTGCCATCTGGTAACTTAAAGCAAGAGCCATCAACATATAATTCCCCTTGAGGGTCAGATAGGGGAACATCAGTGAGGTCTACCCGTCCTTTTGTCTCTTCTTCCGTCCGGAAGATACAATCATGTATGTCAATCTATTTATTCTCAGAAGGGAGGGGTAGTAACGTGGCTGGATTCAGAGTTGCACAGCGTTTAATTGTAATGTGCTTCGCAAAGAGCGTTAGCTCGTAGCCTGCCAGACGTGCACTGGTGAGGTGCTGTGTCCTTATCTTATTCAAAAGTGTATCCACAGCATGGGGTACCATAACTGTGAGGTCAGTATCAAGTACGAGTCCAGCCGATTGTCTTATTGAGACAGCCACAGCCGCGACCGCTCTTAGGCAGCTCGGGAGGGCTCGTGCAAGTGTCAAGCACAGCAGAGAACTAAGCACACGGTTGTTGCTTATCCCCAAATTTTTGTGTTAAAACAGAAAGCGCACAACCACCCATCTCATGGACGTAGAACACAAAGCATTTAGCGTAGTTAGGGGTGCCAAGCACTGGAGCCGAGCAAAGCGCAGTTTTTAATTGTTCAAAAGACTGCTGACACTCTGGCGTCCAAGGCAGGGGTTCATGCACATCTTTTAGTGTTAACGTAAGCGGCTAAATAAGCATAGAATAGTCAGGTATCCACTGCGTGCAATAGGAAGTGATACCTATGAAAGCGCGCACATCTTTCTGAGTTTGCGGAACGGGCATTTTAACAATGGTACTGATGCGCTCAGGGATCAATCTCCTACCCTCCTTCGACAGTAGATGACCTAAATAGGTGACCTCCTGTCGACAATACAGAAATTTGGAAAGGGATACTTTATGGCCATGTTGAGCTAAATGCAACATTAATCTAACTGTACTGTCTCTGCAACCTTGTTCTGTATCTGAAGCGACAAGCAAGTCATGGACATATTGAAGCAATACATTACCTGTAGGGAGCGACAAGGAATCCAGCTGACTTTTCAATGCCTGACTATAGATACTCGGACTCACTGTATAGCCTTGTGGAGCGCGACAGAATCTAAAGCTCCTACCAGCTAGGGTAAACCCATACAGATATCTGCTATCAGGATGAATGGGAATACTAAAGAATGCATTTTTCAAATCAATGACAGAAAAGAATTTAGCAGAAGAAGGAATCACTGTCAAGAGAGTCGTAATGTCAGGGACCACCGGAAACTGGGGAATCACTATTTTGTTAACTTCACGCAAGTCAATCACAAAGCGATAAACATCTTCCTGATACTCAGAGGGACCCGAAGGTGTCCGTTTGAGAATGGGAAGAATAGGGCTATTACAAACATTAGCAGTCGTCTCCTCAACCACTCCTTTCTCAATCAAATCCTGCAAAATTTGTATCAAAGCTCGCTCACCTGCCTGCGGTATTTTATACTGAGGGATACGGGGTAAAATGGCACCTTCCTTGACACGTATCGAAACAGGCGATATCTGTAACAAACCCACATCTGTGTCGCCCGTTGCCCACAGTGTGGGTGGCACATCCTTAAATTCAGCGGGGAAGGCGCATCTTTGGGTAGACACTGCTTAGCGCACATCACATCAGGACCCATCGTTATATAGACACCTGCTGGGGAGCAATAGATTGTAGCATGCAATTTCTTCAACAAATCCAAACCCATCAAATTCTCTCCACAATTGTATGTCAACAAGAATGGCGAATCCACAGTGAAAGGACCAATAGTCAACGCAAGGGGTTTTGAAATGGGGCTCACAACCGGTACACCAGAAAAACCTACCGAAACAATATTATGGCCAGACAGAGCCGCCCCAAGGACCAAGGAACGAGAAATAGAGCTGGTCATTGCACCTGTATCCACCAAGAACTCCTTAGTCGAACTAGGCACATCCACACTGACGTACGGACCACGTTGATCTACAGGTATCGAAACTGGTGCCTCACTCTGTCCCTGGCTGTCCTAGCTGTAAGACATTCCTGTCACCTCATCTGTGTCATAATCATCATGATAATACTGTCCTCCCCGAGGTTCATCAAAATAATTCTGGTCTGAGCGACCCTGCGGGGTCACAGCATTCGGAGCCCTGTCTTGGCCACCAGCTCCACGACCCCGTCCACGAGAACCTCGTCCTCTCGGAACTGCTACCTTCTGCAAAAGCACAGGACACTCGCTACGCCAGTGTCCCTCCTCTTTACAATACATGCACTGATTTGGCCCTACAGGCGTACTATTCCTGCTAGTATGCGGAAGCTGCCGGGCCAAACCACCCCGTCCTCTACCGTTTCCTCTAGAAGCCTGCTGCAACAACACCTTCGTCTTCAAATCTTTGTGCTTCTTTTCCGTCTTCTCCTGCTCCTCATTTTCCCTGTGCTCTTAATACTGTGCCATATTCAAAATAACGGAAGGGGAAGAGGTGGACCAAGTGCTCTCAGAAGCCTGCAATCGAGTCGAAATCTCAGGAAGCAAATTGGAAATGAATCTATTAACAAACAGCCACACACCACCTTCAATCGACAAATCCTGTCCACTATAGTCTAAGAACACAACTTCAAACCAAGTGAAAAAGTCCGACACACTCTCATCTTTTTTCTGGCTGCAAGCCGATAGCTTGTCCCAATCAACTTTCCTCGGAGGGATAATAGAATGCATATACGTGATTATGCAGCCCGGCAACGCAAGCATCTCTGCTCTAGGCTTATCACATGGCTTTCGTTCCTGATCCTATGATTTAATCTGGTTCAATGTACCACCCAATTCCGCAACATGATCCCGTCTCCAAATATCCACAGGGACTAACAAACCAAAGAACATTTCAATATCAGCAAGCGTCATCACTGTAGAAGAGGCAGCCTCAGTCAATTCTTCATAATAAGCAGTAGTATTTTTCCTGGGGTCAGGTAACTGAGTCTTGAGGGACAAAACCTCACTCCTTTTCCATGCAGTATAAACCCACTGTTCTTGGAAACGGGCCTCTACCCTTGGCCTGGTCACATGATCATGCTGATCCCTTAGCTCTGGTATTCCGGGATGGTAGATAGGATGAACCTCCCACATCGGAAACTGGGATACAGTGGTGGGGCTCTTCTCAAGCAAAACACACAAGATGATGGACGGAATGCTGCACATTGGCAAACATTCACCCCCAGTCACAGATCTGGGTTTAATCCATCGTTATTTTGCTTCACCACGCCACCCCAGTTCAGACATAGCCATATGCAAATCAGTCTTGACCCTGTGCCTCATGGGAACAGTCCAGACCGAACTGCCAAGCCATGTCTTCCCTGGACCGGAATCAAGCATCCTAGGACCGGTTTCAGGCTATCAGCCTTCATCAGCCAGGATAGCTTGACTCCAGTGGCGTAGTGAGCCCGGGACCCACGTCTGGGCATACCCTTCCCACTTAGGGCGAAATGCAAAACACACAAGATGATGGACGGAATGCTGCACATTGGCAAACATTCACCCCCAGTCACAGATCTGGGTTTAATCCATCGTTATTTTGCTTCACCACGCCACCCCAGTTCAGACATAGCTATATGCAAATCAGTCTTGACCCTGTGCCTCATGGGAACAGTCCAGACCGAACTGCCAAGCCATGTCTTCCCTGGACCGGAATCAAGCATCCTAGGACCGGTTTCAGGCTATCAGCCTTCATCAGCCAGGATAGCTTGACTCCAGTGGCGTAGTGAGCACGGGACCCACGTCTGGGCCTACCCTTCCCACTTAGGGCGAAATGCAAAACACACAAGATGATGGACGGAACGCTGCACATTGGCAAACATTCACCCCCAGTCACAGATCTGGGTTTAATCCATTGTTATTTTGCTTCACCTCGCCACCCCAGTTCAGACATAGCCATATGCAAATCAGTCTTGACCCTGTGCCTCATGGGAACAGTCCAGACCGAACTGCCAAGCCATGTCTTCCCTGGACCGGAATCAAGCATCCTCGGACCGGTTTCAGGCTATCAGCCTTCATCAGCCAGGATAGCTTGACTCCAGTGGCGTAGTGAGCACGGGACCCACGTCTGGGCATACCCTTCCCACTTAGGGTGAAATGCAAAACACACAAGATGATGGACGGAATGCTGCACATTGGCAAACATTCCCCCCAGTCACAGATCTGGGTTTAATCCATCGTTATTTTGCTTCACCACGCCACCCCAGTTCAGACATAGCCATATGCAAATCAGTCTTGACCCTGTGCCTCATGGGAACAGTCCAGACCGAACTGCCAAGCCATGTCTTCCCTGGACCGGAATCAAGCATCCTAGGACCGGTTTCAGGCTATCAGCCTTCATCAGCCAGGATAGCTTGACTCCAGTGGCGTAGTGAGCACGGGACCCACGTCTGGGCATACCCTTCCCACTTAGGGCGAAATGCAAAACACACAAGATGATGGACGGAATGCTGCTACTTTTGTTTTCTTGTCTTTCTCTGAACAGCATTGTTTTCCCGGGTGGGGAAGTGCACCATTCCGGTATGTACTGCAATACCTACTTGATGGGCGGATTGGAAAACAAAATGCATACCGCGGCTCTGTATTCATGAATGTGGTCTTTTTAAGCCATATTGCTTACGTTTTGTAAGGATTTAAGCAATGGACATTGAAACTGGTCCCTTCCGGCCCTGTAGTCATGGCCTTAACTTTTCATGCAAAAGCACTCATTGATTTCTGAATAGTAAGTGCAAAAGCGTTAAGGTAACCATGTTGTTCCTGCTTACATTTCACATGCTTTTACTTAATCTTACATTCCTTATGAGTGTTTGCTTTTTCCAGGATGTCACTTTTTTTTTTTAGGCAGCATATTGCTCTTGTCTAGTGCCTAATTTGAATTGAGGCGCCTCCAGGTGTTTATAGCAGGGCGCAATTGGGTTGTAGTTGAAGGCAGTGCGAGTTTCTCTCAGTGGGGCAGTATGGTGTTCAGTGGGGGAGAGGATGTGGCACGATGGTCAGAGCTGCCGAATTTGGAACTGGGGAACCAGGTTCAGCCTTCATGACCAGTCCACCAGACCACTCTCCTGAGAGAGCACATTTCCATGCTAGACCTTAGAAGGCCCGAAAGACCTTAGAAGAATGGTGTCTGAGCACCAGCAGGTGGACCATAGCGGTGGCAAGTGTGGGTTAACCTTGAAGGCCTGTCCACTACAACCCCTATTGAAGCTCACCTCAAGTCTTTTGGGCAGGCCTACGAAGCAGCACACCCTAGAGCAACAGTGACTCTGTCATTGAGGTAACAGGACCCTTGAGCAGGAAGGCTCTAGGGCAGTGCGACCGATGAGATCGCACTGAGCTCTGACTTCAGGTGGGGGCGTCATGTTTGCGAGTATATTATGTTTCTAAAAGCACTTGCTGCCTCCTTCCTGGCCTCCAGCAATTTTCGGCAACAATAAAAATGTCATGATAACTCCGGTGATTAATGTTCTTCCTAGAGAGAGATGGAGTTTTGTCAAGTGGAAGTTTTGACTTGTGGAAAGGTAGCGCAGAGGGTTAATGTGCCTGCTGCAAAGAACATGTACCATGCAGATCACTAAGTCCACATAATGTAAATAGGCCAGTGGGTTACTGCTTTTGTCAGAGAGATCCTATTGTTACTTATAGTTTATAAGTCAAAATCCGAACATAGAACAATGAGCTATTAACTGTCATCTAAGAGCTGCATGCAAACTGCAAGGTATAAATTACAGTGTTGTGGTTTTTTCCCCAGTCTTTGATTATCCTAATGTTGCATAAAGGGTTCATTTGGACAGAAATCAATTCTGGTTATTAAAGAGAAACCCCAACCATGGTATTACGTTCTAAATTCAGAGTTTGTGTTTCTCCAGATCAATCACTATTAAACTATACTGCCTACTAGTATGATTGTCATGTGACTCCTAGTCCTTTGTCTTATGTAACATTACCTATTGTGATTTACACACGTATGATTGATTGTCTCTGTGTAATGTGTGATATAAAGTTCTCTGACACCCTACACTGGTATCAGTGGCTCTGTAAATCAAATTAAATGCATCTGAGCGAGAATGTGGTTATGGAGACTTGAGGGGCACTGTTAAAGGGTGGTAGTGAGGGAATCCGTGGCAGAGCGAGTCATTGGGGGGCACCAACATTGTCGCAGAGGGCTCCACCAGCGCTAAAGGCGGCCACTTCTACTTCCTACAGTTCTAACACCAAATCAAACTAGTTGATTTGAAAACCCCTTGAATCTGAAGCATATCTTCAAGTCAATGTATGATTTAGCAGTGGTCTCGGTTGTTCTAAGTCTTTTTTTATTTATGTACAATCTTTATTTGTTTACAATGGTGTCTTGTAATTTTGTACTATATGTGTTGTGTTTTTGCACTTAACATAATTCTGGCGAGTAAAGAGCCCACACATAAAAAAGATTGTCCTACGTCTCTTAGCATGTGCGTGTGGGATACTGGTGAGAGGATTTACGTTAAAACAAATTACGAAGTATTAATGTCATCCTAAGGTAGCACAATAATGGCACAGAAAGATAAGGGAGCCTTTTGAAATTTGCAATTATATCCATGGTGTGAGAGGTTTTCTCTTGTGTCATTTTATATTTTGAATGATCCCGCCGCTCATTACCTCAATAGGATCTCCCCCCTTTATGAGGCAGAACTGGAAATTGTATCATGCACTCATCTGGAAACAATCAGTTAACGAGGAGTAAATAATATACATCTTTGTGAGACCTGTACCTAGCTTTTCCATCCAATGTGACAAATGAAATCCATTTAATCCAGTTTTAAAATATATGGACTTATTTCATTTGTATATTTATCTTTTTGTCCATGTTACTGATATCCACGTTCGGTCTCTTCAGGGATGCCAAATAAGATCAATAGTCCTGCGATGTCACTTTCTGTGATGTCACTTCTTGTGATGTTACCAAGGGCGGCTCCTCCACTAGGGCGGAGTGCCTTGCCCACTGCTAAGGGCGCGGACTGTTTGGTCGGCCCTCCGGGGCCAACCAAACCAGTCATGCGCACTCTGGCCTTTCTCCATGTAGGCTGCAATGCACCCTACATGGAAAAAATGGCCTCTCCATAGACGCCTGGCTGGTCGGCATCCCGACCAATCACAATGCTGCCATTGCAGCATTGTGATTGGCTTAGGGGAGGGAGGCTGCCTGCTTCCTGTTCCTGCCAGAGGCAGGAAAGCAGGAGAGCAGGTCAGGAGCAGAGACGACGTGAGACCCGGGAAGGTAAGTTTATTTTATTTTTAAATTACCCCCCCCCCCCGCGTGCACGCGATCCCTGGCGAGACCTGTTTGAGGGTAAACGGATGGCCACACCCTTCTGCTTACCGGCTCACGAGAGCCTGACCTGCGCTCTGCTCGTTCTCTTGAGAAATAAAGGAACAACGGTGTGAAATACAGTGACACTTTATTAAGCAATTCAGAAACACAGAAAACAGTTCAATTTAAAAGTTGCCCATCAACACATGGGCAGGATGAAAAATAAAGCATCAACATGTTATAAATCAGTGGTTTAAAATGGAGCAAAAATACCTGTGCAGATATCATTTAATGCACAGCTGCCTAAGGGACAACCCTGAATTTAAAGATGATGAATAGGCCAGTGCCTAGAAGGCAGATCTTAAATAAGAGAGCAAGAATCATCCAAGGCTACACACTTTAAGCTAGAATAAATGCAATGTGGATGAGCTAAATTAGAGGGGCTGACAAAGCCAAAAGGCTGGTAATCAAAGAAGAGCATTACCACCTCAGAATAGGCTTCTAGGCCCTAGATAGATCGGTCGACCGGGAACTCAAGTGCTGAGCACTATAGGAGGAGTTCGGGGCGTTGGCCTAGGTGTAAAACTTTTATATGGGTCAATGCAGAAATCCTACCCACGTCTGACGTGGGTTCTTGACTGCACGCTTACTGTAACTTCGGAAAGTTGTGAGAGAACAGATAAGTGGTATCATGGTGAAACTAGGGGCTTTTTGCAGGTGGTCAGTGCTTTTGACCGTAAATACCTAAAAAAAAAGATAACTTTTAACGTGCGATGCTCGGAAATTAATATTTCTTACATTATTTCTATGCAGCCAGACAGCCGTCGGTTGGTGTCGCTTGAGCAAGCTTGGAAAGTTACTTAACTAAAAATATTGCAAACATTGCTTGTGAAAGACCAAGATGTACCAGCCGAACCTTGCCTACGTGTTATCTGAGCTATTCTTGCAGCTGTGGAAAATTTCCGTGGTTGGCCGGGCTGCCTCGCACTGCTGTACATGACAGAAATAAGTTTTTAAGATCAATCGGGCCTGGTAGATTTTATTTATTGAAAATGACAAAAGGGGTAATGAGCTTGGGCCTATGTGTGTATGTATCTAAAGAGGTGGGAACTGTTATGGGACCTACTAAATGTTTGAGATAAAATGGTCAAGTTAACACACTTCTTAAGTTCTGACTGGTGGGGCCTATATGTGGGTTTCTTGCTGCCTGAGCAGAGCAGGATTCTGCATGGGGGATATTTATATGGTAAAACGGGACCCTGCTTCATCTCCCTCCTCTTGTTCAATTTCTTGAACAAAATTCTTGCACTTAGTGTAGTCCCATTGTTGTCACTTCTACAACTTCTATAAGTGCTAAGTTACTCACATTCCCTGTTCTATCCTTGCTCTCCCTTTGCTAATTCTGCTATTCTTGGGAGGTGCAACTGCGGACATGGTGTGCTGACTGAAGAGCATATTGTACATTAGGACACAGCCCACGTATTTGGAGACAGGTATGACATTGTAACACATGCTGTTTTCTGTGTCTGTAGGCCGGTGTGTAACATCCTGCCCTGTCAACTGTCCCCCTGTCCCTTCTTTATCAATGGCTATTTCTTCACTTTGGTACAATATCTCTGTGTCATTTAAGCAGTATCTCAGGTATAATACTGTGATCACAACACACTTTAAGGAGCGTAGTCATTATAATGGCAGCAATGGTGGTCAATGCTGCTAGTAGCACCCATGATCATTTTCTCTAATTGTTCTGAAAGTCTTGAGCAAGTCTCGAGGCATTGTTCCAATCGTTGGTACGCGTGGCTAGTGTGACTAGTTGGAAGAATGTCTTATCTCCTGCTGTACCTTTACTCTTTTCAAAAAGTCTGCTGAGGAACAAGGTAGAGCCTCAGAGATGATACCTGCAAACAGAAAAAGTAACCGTTGGTACCTGTCTTCAAGTAATTTGAGAGGTTACTAGCACTTCTATTACTTAGGCACATTTGATATGAGGAAAACAAAGTGATGAAAAAAGGTAAAGATGTCTCGTTGTCACAACTTGTAGACTGAGGGGTTGGGGAATTCATTTTTCCAGACGTCTTTAGTTGATGTATCGTTGGTGTCCGCTTACACACTCTTCCTTTCTCTGCTGTGTAGCACGTGCAACCCTTCAGGATGGGCTTGGGATACCATTCCCACTTGGTAGTTTCCGTGGTACACATGTATTTTCTGTGTGGCTCCTTGCCCCTTGCACAATACCTCAATCACATGTGAGATGAACGCCGGTCGATTGTCAGTACCCAAAAGCATAGGTACTTTAAAGCGCGGTATGAACTCTTTCAGGAGGCATTTGGCAATAGTTTGTGTATTGCTGTTCTTGGATTGGCATGCCTCAGTCCATTTGCTGATCGCGCACACAATAACCAACACGTACTTGTAGTTTGAGTAGGGGGCATGCTGATGAAGTCCATTTAATGTGGGGAAATGAAGTGGCCTGGGGCAGTGGAAATACAGCATTAGGAAAACAGTCTGATCTTCCCATCACGTCCTACAAGTGATGAACCATGAAAAAGACGGGCCATGGGAGCAAGCATTATCGTTGGTAAACATATCTTTCCATTTGGGCCTATCCGTATTCCATTTCTTTTTGCATACATCCTCCCCTGTTCCCTTCTGCCTTTTCTTCCACCCAACCCTTTCAATAATATACTTAGGGTCATAGTACATATCATCATTCTTTATCTTTATATCATGATCACCTGTGTAGTAGAAGCAATCTGAACCATTGTATACTCACAACCAGTTAATGCTATTCCTTTTTTTTTTTTTTTGTACATCTGCATCAATAAATTATTTACCAATTGATACATAGTCCTTGGAGGAGGTGTGTGCAGCACATTCTACAATTGAAACTTTGGTAGCAACATGTCTTGCAATAGATGAGCTATCAATGGTGCACGCTGCATTTGTTGGCCAGCTGAGGTAAGGAGGGGACTCCAAATGAAGGAAAGAACCTAAAAATTATATTGCAATCCCTGTACAAGACCTTAAAAAGAAATTCATTATCTCCAGAAGCAAAAGAAGACTTAAAACATTGTACTATAGCTTGTCCCAACAGCAAACACAGATGAAAATCTCTGTTACAGTAACACCTTTAGGAATCAAAACACTCATAGTTGTCAAACTGTGCCCAGGGATGTGGAATCCCTATAGCCCCACGCCCAGGACATATTTTTTGACGTCAAGAGTAACAAATTTTCACGCGTATTTTGTCCTTGGGACAAGTAGGCCCAACCCCGTACAGCACAAACCCTTTGGCTGCCAGTTTACAGTACCACATTATGGATCAAGGAAAGGCATAGTCTGCAATAAAGGTAATATTTGTGTCCATGTGTTAATGCTGTTCAAACGTGTAGTTATTGTCCATTAATGCAAAGGCTTTATTATTAGGGTGAGCGCTCTAAGTAAATGTTGTAAACTCAGACTGCACTACTGACAGTTGTTAGAAAAAAATGTGTACATACGTTTTCAATATTTAGCAATGTGAGGCTATGGATACTGCTCTCAGAATGCTCGGTAAACTACTGGAATAAGGTAGGTACCATTTCTTTGCAACATAAAAATAAACAAGCATTGGTAAAGCCAGTAGGTCTGAAATTGTTGGTCAGCCTTTTGGCTTTGTCAATGCACAACTTGTTTTGGCAATATTTCGGTGAAACCTCATTGGTGCGGGAGCTGCTGGGCCCTCACCATTATAACAAACATTAGCAAAAAGCAAAAATTGTTTTTGTCTCAAACATCACACATTGCTCAGTGGTTCCTGGCACTGAATATCATATTATCCTTCTACATTGAAATACACTTTATATATGAACTTTTATTTATTCCTCACATTTCCTAGCACTGGGGCGTGTGTGGAGGAAGTCGTTTTGGCTGCTATCTGTGGTAATCTATTCCTACGGATCTCTGGTCATTGTCTCATATTTTGTATGCTGCACAGAGCTGCACATATCCCACAACTTAATCCTTCCCTCCTGCTACACAGCTATACTCATAGTGCCCCTGTGTTAGGATGGCCTCTAAGTGCCACAATTTTAGAACACCAGTGAATTAAAATTTGATATAAAAGTTACAGTGTCTGTATCACACATACATCACGTGCCAATATAATGAAGGTGATACAGCAAGCTATCTTTTGGCATTTTGTTTTAATTAATATGAGACATCAAGTAGACCTATCTGTGCTATACGGGCACTAGAAGGCCATTTAGTGACCACACAGGTAGATATAAACAAATCGTTCTCAGCTCCCTATCAGAATTTGTACTGGGCAACTTGTTTTCTCCCTTACAAACAAAGTATGCATTACAGAATGTCTAACCCAATATAGACCACCACTGCTGAACAAGCAGCTTTACTTAATTGAAATCTAGAGGTGCAGGCGGTGCACCTCACTATAGACCAGCCAGTAGGCGGAAATGCTCTGGAGTTATACTTATTACCTTCTGAATTTAACACCATAAAAAACGTTCAACACATTGGTGTGGCCCTATCTTTTTGTGGTACTGACACGGACAGGGCTTCCTGGCCTCTTATTGCTCTAGATCTAGTTGTTATATATACTATGGATGGCCAGTGTTCGTACCTGGTAGGGTGTATTCAACTGGAGGACATATTTTCAGGGGCCCCAGTGGGACCTCCAGACAGAGGTGTCTGCTGTCACCCATACTAAGTACATGCATGATAAGGTACAGATGATGCCTTGCCTATTCTTAGGGACCCAATAACACGCGTATCCCCACTAATCTTGTTATTGCTGGAATTTTGGTAGTAGGGCCTGGCCTCAAAGGCAATTGTGATAAATCCTGATACTGAACACCACCCATCATATGTCTGGAAACTTTTAAATATCGAGGAATCCAAATTTATTTCATAGAGGAAAAGTTGAAGGGTGGCAATCTAGATAGACGTTTGTCTGGAATTCGATGGTGGACCATATTCTGGACAATGCTACTGCTGTCCCCCTTTGGGCAGAGCGTCAATCATTAAAACAATTGTGTTACTTATACTCTTTTATTTTTTACAGCACGCCAGTTTGTCCACCCCGTGCTATTACTTCCAAAATCTAAGGCCTATCTTGTCAGAGCTGATCTGCCCTCAGCATAAGTGATGTCTCACTCTCTCCATAGAAAAGGTAATGCGCCCGAACCCATCACTTTTTCTCATCACCACTCTAACCCATTTAATTGATGCCAGGCAAAGATGTTGCCAGTCAGTAGGTTGTCTTCAGTACAGTGGTCATAGAGGAACGAAATATATATATATATATATATATATATATATATATATACACACACACACACACACACACATACATACCCAGTTACTAAACTTCATAATGTGAGACCTGAAACCCTGTATTTAATCTCGGCTCCCCCCTTTACCAAATTGTGTGATCTTAGACGTTTTATTTCTCGTGTTCCTCTTTTCTAGCTTTGTTCAATATGGGCATGTCTGCCATGGTGGGGAAGAGAATCAGTCTCTCCTAATTCATTCTTTAAAACTTAAAAAGTGTTCACAACGCACTTGACATAATCTGTTGTACTAAACTGGAAACTTATACACTAAAACTATTATTTTCTTTTTTCAAAACTGTTATTCCATTCACACAGCTCTCCATGTTCTGCTAACTGTATACAGATATATATATATATATTTTAATTTCCTGTTCGTTCGTACCCACAGGAAGCTATTGCATTGTGTCTTTCTGGCCTGGCTCAACACCCAGACTCTGCGGACAGCGTTAATATAACGGCAGCCCAAGAGAAATCCTTTAACCCTTCAATACCTCGTAATATCCAGACACGTGTTGTCTTTAATTGTATGTAAAATATAGCTTATTTTAAAATAATATGGCGTTTTTGTAAAGTGCACGTTCACTCAGAATGGTGTTTTGACGCTAAACAGCAGATCCGTATTGTTCCCTCAACTCAATGGTACTCATTTCATCCACCTCAGAATGATGAAGGGTTGATCAGACCCCGCATCTATTCACTTCAGAATGATAAAATGCTAAGTAGACCTGGTAGCATCTGAACTTGTGACCATGAAGTCACACACATGCTCCCACAGACCCAACTCACGTTCCTTTATGTATCATGCAAGTTGTGTAATATGCCATACTCTCTAGTCTTTGCTCCTAAAGGCCTATAATAATTGTATTGGACCTATATTTTTAATCATATTATTGTTGCATATAGCTGAATTAATCTGTGTATTTGTATCAAAGGTAAGATAGCTCTACTTTCCTATGGAAGTTGGTGGTGTGGCCTTCATTAATTTGTTTCTACACTTTCTAATGTCCAGGCAATAACTGACCTTTAACCTTCTTTGAGTAGCAGTACATTTTCTTTGAGAAGGACAGGGCTGTTAACATACCATTAGATGAAATGCAATTTCCATCAGACAAGTACAAGTGGTGTCTCATTTGGTGCTTGCAAATTATTCTCCTAATTTGTCCAGTTTCAGAGATGGACCCCAATGTGCACTACCTCTCCCTCCTTTCTCATGGTACCGCTCTCCCGTTTCTTGGCACTTCATCTTCTCTACTCCCCCCATTAGTCCCGCACTTGTTAGCCAATGGAAGCATCTTATGTATTTTAAGGGTGAATTTGTTAAAATGTGAATTTTGGGGACTTTACATCTCTTTCATAAACTTCTTTTTACTTTATCATTTATTAAAAAATGGGTGTAGTTAGTGTGCATTCCATTCCATCAATTTGTCTCCTTGTCTCCTCTTTTCTCTCTAATAATTACCATCTGCTCCGATATGTATGTTGCTCTTAGTCCAATGTCACTAACTTCCTTGGCCACGAGACACAATTTCAAAATCTTTGCTACTAGCTAACTCCAACTGTGTGTGTTCTGTAGCTGTACTTCCTGGATCTGTTCTTGTATTCGGGCTACCTGCTCGTGCCTGAAGAGGTGGCACTTTTCACTGCCTGGGCTGTTGAATTGGACGCAGGTAGGAGTAAATTATTTGGGTCTTACTTGCCTTGTGTTGCGGCTGCATGTGGGGTGCAACACCTTGCATGTTGCCTGCTAATGCATATCACAGTATTTTGCAGTGTAAATGCATCTATATGTCTGTTTTTCCTGGTAGTTATCAATCATTACGTGTGTGAGCCTTCCCAGTGCTCATCAACAACGTAAACCGAGTGGTAGCCCTTTGGCTCCGATCCAATGTTCTCCTCTTAAGTACTTCCTTCGACTCGTGAGCCTATTTTTGTAATTCCTAATATTTTTATTAACAGGAATTGTAGGCCTGTGTTTCCAGTTAAACGTAACAATGTATTTCAAAGCATTTATAACCTACCGTCATGACATGGAGCAGGGGGTGTCTTTGTGTGCTTTAGCTAATCTGGGAGTTTAGCTACTTATGGGACCGTAAATGTAAATGTAATATTAACTGTGATACTGCGCCACTTTAATTATTTATTTATTTTCTTTTTTTTGGTATTCTAACTAGCAGGGTCTCATCGCCATCGAATGATGATGAGACTTCAGCAACACGTAATGCTGTAAAAACAGGATGTACTAATATAACAATAATATGCACGGTGAACCCAAGGACTCTGAACTTGCATGTTTAAAAATACATTTGCAGTCCTAGTTATTCTTGTCTCGCTAAAACAGATCAAATACAGTTATTAAATCGGTGTACAAGCCACCGGTCTTGATACTGAAAACTACACAAAATAGAACACGTGAACACGAAATAATCACAATCTGAATATTAAAGTGGAAGTGTTGGAAGAATCAGATAGATGGAGGGGGTAAGGGAGCTGACAAGAGGACTGGAGATACGACTCCACCCCCCTTTGGCTACCAATTGGCTCGGACAAATGGTAGGCAAAAAGTGTGAGAGATAGAAAAAGAGGCGCAATGAAGGTGCAGTGTGCAACGAGGGTAAGTGAACAAAAACCTAGCGGGATTGCTGCTAAGGAGGAAAGACAAGGCCAGTGACCGTGGAGTTGGCAGGGCAGCAACAGACGGGGCGGGGCTGGGAGGCAACCGCAGTGGGGGCCGCAGGGCAAACAGAGGCTTAAAAAGGAACAGAAGCACAAAAAACAGAAACAATGGACAATAAATAAACAAACATTCCATCAAGGATATGCAGACGCCAAATTATTTGCGATCACAATACTAAACGCGGACCTATTGATGGAGAGGCGAAGTGCAGCTGCCGAGGACAGAGCAGGGAGGGGCGAGGTGAAGCTGCGAAGGGCACAGTGTTCCAGAGAGAGGCACTTCCTCAAATTGGAATGGCGCAGAGAAAATCCGAGAGGTGCGCCTGGCAGAGACAGACATGAACCGAAAAAATAACAATAAGAAGACACCCAAGCCATGCAGAATTGAATCGTAAGAAAAGGAGAAGGAGACGGCAGAAAGGGAGAAAAAAAGAAGGTGTGAAAGCACCGAAAAGAAACCTAAAAAATCAAAGGCGCATTTAAAAGAGCACCCTATCAAGAAATACACATGAGAGACCAAATGGGGAGGGGCAGGGGAGGGTGTAAAGAGCCACGGACAAACAGGAAACACAAGAAATCAACAAATTATGTAGAGGACAACCGACAAACCGAAATATAATGATATCAAAACCACTGTAAAATGTAACCACCGTCAGTATGACGCAGAGAAGACAGTGCACCTGCGCAGGAGCGAAAACTAGTGAGAAGACGGAGAGCACACCTTAAATAGCACAATGCAGGAGGACCCCACCCTGGAGACAACAATAATAATTCAGACACGGGTGCCACCTGTGCACCGCGCCAAGGACGCAAAGCCCTGTATCAGAATTCGGACAATATGGACGGTATCAAGGAATCCCAACCTGTAACAGAATTCGGCCAGCCACGTGCTGGCGCAGGACTCAAACCTCCAAGAGGGTGTAGACACCGTTAAGCAGTGCCAAGGATCCCCGGCCACTATAGGAGTTCAGATACCCATATGCCCAGGACTCAAACCTCAAAACGTAAACCTCAAAACTTCAAACCCATGTATACACAACCATGATTGACAATAAAGAGCGTCCACCTTAAAACGCGGACAGAACCTAAGCATAATATACGTGAAAGGCAAGTGCACTACAAAGCAATACTGAGAAACGCCAAGAGAAGCCAAGCAGAAGGAAGCCAAGACGGAGTCGATGACAGCAGAACGGTAAGAGCCGGAAAACCCCCTCGAGGTGTGACCAACCACACAGAGGGAAGAGGGCGGTGGCCGTGGCACGACAGAAACTACAGGGGACCAGGGAGGGGCACGGTGACACCCCGGAGGGCTCAATCCACCGGACCACACACACCAGAGACCGGAGGAAAGGCAGGGGAAAAAAGTGTCCCTGACTTACCCGGCTGGTGGTGGGGAGAGGCGGGGAGAGGCCAAGGGCAGCCGCAGGTGTGTCCCAGGTCCACGCTGCAGAGGAACCGTCCGCACGAGACCTTCATGGTCGTCAGCTGTTTAAGGGTAAAGGGATGGCCACACCCTTCTGCTTACCGGCTCACGAGAGCCTGACCTGCCCTCTGCTCGTTCTCTTGAGAAATAAAGGAACAACGGTGTGAAATACAGTGACACTTTATTAAGCAATTCAGAAACACAGAAAACAGTTCAATTTAAATGTTGCCCATCAACACATGGGCAGGATGAAAAATAAAGCATCAACGTGTTATAAATCAGTGGTTTAAAATGGAGCAAAAATACCTGTGCAGATATCATTTAATGCACAGCTGCCTAAGGGACAACCCTGAATTTAAAGATGATGAATAGGCCAGTGCCTAGAAGGCAGATCTTAAATAAGAGAGCAAGAATCATCCAAGGCTACACACTTTAAGCTAGAATAAATGCAATGACTTGGGTGTGGATGAGCTAAATTAGAGGGGCTGACAAAGCCAAAAGGCTGGTAATCAAAGAAGAGCATTACCACCTCAGAATAGGCTTCTAGGCCCTAGATAGATCGGTCGACCGGGAACTCAAGTGCTGAGCACTATAGTAGGAGTTCAGGGCCTGAACCTGGGTGTAAACCTTTTATATGGGTCAATGCAGAAATCCTACCCACGTCTGACGTGGGTTCTTGACTGCACGCTTACTGTAACTTCGGAAAGTTGTGAGAGAACAGAGAAGTGGTATCATGGTGAAACTAGGGGCTTTTTGCAGGTAGTCAGTCCTCTTGACCGTAAATACCTAAAAAAAAGATAACTTAACGTGCGATGCTCGGAAATTAATATTTCTTACATTATTTCTATGCCAGGCAGCCAGACAGCCGTCGGTTGGTGTCGCTTGAGCAAGCTTGGAAAGTTACTTAACTAAAAATATTGCAAACATTGCTTGTGAAAGACGAAGATGTACCAGCCGAACCTTGCCTACGTGTTATCTGAGCTATTTTTGCAGCTGTGGAAAATTTCCGTGGTTGGCCGGGCTGCCTCGCACTGCTGTACATGACAGAAATAAGTTTTTAAGATCAATGGGGCCTGGTAGATTTTATTTATTGAAAATGACAAAAGGGGTAATGAGCTTGGGCCTATGTGTGTATGTATCTAAAGAGGTGGGAACTGTTATGGGACCTACTAAATGTTTGAGATAAAATGGTCAAGTTAACACACTTCTTAAGTTCTGACTGGTGGGGCCTATATGTGGGTTTCATGCTGCCTGAGCAGAACAGGATTCTGCATGGGGGATATTTATATGGTAAAACGGGACCCTGCTTCAGACCCCTCACCTGCGAGTCATGCCGGCCGCGACTGGATGTTACATGCAAATTAGAGGGGCCTCACATCTTCCCTTTCGCCCGGGGCCCCAGAAGTTCTAGGACCGGCCCTGCTTACTGCGGCGTGCATTTGTGCTCGATTTATTGAAAGTGTGAGGTAAGAGTAGACTTTTAAAACATTCCTCAATCATGCCCATAAAACAGCAAAAAACGCTTTGCTCACACTGACCTGTGTGACCCACCCTTCAGCATAACCGCTGGTGCCCGAAGCTCTGCTGAGAAACCTGCGGCCGGTGAACGTAAAAGTCCTGGGCGGCGAGATGAGAGCAATAGAAGGGATGGCTGTTAGCCACACGAATAAAACACAGGCATGGCTCTGGGATGGGTTTAACCCCTGGTGCTCGGTTTTCTGTAGGGTCCTCTGGTACAAGCGCTAGGTTATGTAGGAAGAGCGCCAGGGCCTTCTGTGCCAAGACAGATGGCAGTAACTGGGAAGGGGCCAAGTTAAACAAGGCTGTCTTCTTCACTTGATAACTTTGCCATAAATGACCTCGAACACAGTGATCTCCGTCTTTTAAAAAAGACAAACCAGCCATGAGGCACAGGAGTTACTCTCACGCTGAATACATTATCTCACACACACACACATACCCACCACAGTTGTTGCCATGTTTTTTCCGCCACTCTGGTCACCACTTGCAACGATAGGAAATGCTCATATATCAACTGCTGGCCAGAACACCTAGCCTCCTGTCACAGAACCAGACGAAGGACACAAACAGTAAAGGGTAAAGCGACGGCCATTTCTGAAAGGTAATCTTTTAGTTGTATATGCTGGAATCTGTTTAGAAAACCGTCTTCCCTGCTTATAACAGATGGATTGTTGTTGCTTAAGTAGACCACGAATATTTAATAATATTTGCGCACCCTGGAGGCACTTTTACAGATGCAGCAGTTTCGCCGCTTGAGCGCCTTCTGAAAGCATAGGGAAAGACAGGTTTCCACACAGAAATTAAGAAGTTAGGCATGGAGAGGAGAGCTGTGGTATCAAGGCATTCTACCCGCCCAGCAGCCCCACTGTGCGCGCAGCTGCTCGCTCTCATCGCAATACTCCATGGGAGTAAACTTCTCAAACAAGAGACTCACAAGGCCAACCTCCCCAAAATGGAAGCCCAAATCCAACCAAACATTCTACCAAAAAAAGCCCAAATGCCGATTTTCCCTGGTCGACAAAGAAATTTGCAAAAAGGATAAAAAATATACAACAAATGGAGTGGGAGGTACAGCAGAGGCAGAACTAACACAAACTGTGGCATTAAGAGGAGGTGGGAGGAAGAAATGCAATAGTTAAATGTAGGAGCTATGGCACCAAAGCTGAATGCAGGCCAACAGTAACCGAGAAGGAAACCAAGAAAAAAAATAGTCCCCCAAAGAACATATCAAGAACAATAGCGGAATGAGACAGTACTAAATCCCTGCTCTGTGGGAGGAACAGAAGAGAGAAAGGAGGGACAAAGAGGCAGGACTGTCCACTAGCAAGCAGAGATTTTTAAAGGACAGTGACATAGACAAATCAAAAGCAATGGTAAAAAAAGGGGATGGACTTGATTCACACAGACTGATTACAGCAGGTCTCGAAGAGACAGCTGCGCTGTCTTGCTCGACCTAAAAAGGAGACTGCCCAGTAATAGTTAACGCTCACCTGGAAACGAATCCGGTGAAACGTCGGGAGGCTGCACCTTACCGATCCTCACATCTACAGTGCATGGTTTGCACCATGCTCGTAGAATGAGGAAAGCTGCTGTGGCCACTAGGCTGTTGTAGTTGACGTTTAAAGCAGCAGCACCCAGTGGCATAGACAGTGTGAACGGCAGATGACAGAAAAGCCACCCTGCCACCCAGCACGATAAAAAAATAGCCTGCAGTGCCTCCACCTACTTCCACAGAATGCCCCAGCAGCAAGTGTAGCCTCCCCTCTCTGCATGTGAGAGTTGCACAGCCCGCAGTTTCAAGAAGGACTGCCAGGGCCTGTGACCAGAAATGCTGCACTACCACCTAGTGGCCATTAGTGGTTACCGCACCTGCTAAAGTGAACATTCTCCAAGGAAATGGGCCGCAGCTAAGAAGTGGAGGCTGTTTTACCTCCCCAAAGGCCCTGATAATAAGCCAGCTGAGCTGAGAATAACTGCACAGTCATCTTGAGCACCACTGTCTAGCCAGTGAGCTGCAAGACTGATAGCCAGCACCACACCAAGAAACAACAGGGACTGGAAAGGTGAGCCCAGCGCGGCAACAACAGGGCACGACCCTTTAGTGGCTGGCTGCTGACTCCCAGAAAACCGAACTGACTTTTCCTTGAAGGAGAAAGTAAACACTGGCCAAGAGAGCTGGTAAGAGTCGAGTGAAAGCCAAGGTAATGGAACCAAAGACAGACAAGCCCCAAGGCAGCAAGCCCATGAAAGGCATGAAAAGAATGTGCGCTGCATGCACGCCCCCAGTGGCTGTCAGACACCACAGCAAATGAGGAACTTGCGTCACAGCCCCCAGTGGTGAACAGACACCACCGGAAGCGAAGAAAATGGGCACACTAAGCGCCAGATGAGGACACCCATGAAGAAGGACCGAGAGCACGAAGTCAGCGGTGCGTCAAAGTCTGCACCTCGGACCTTGACAGCACGGGCAGGAGCACGGGAGAGAGTGAACTCTTGGAAAAGAAGAAGTAATGTTGGACGGAAGAGGCCAGACCACTGTTGGCTTATATCAAGGAGAATGTCATACGGAGAGACCAACCCTGCCAGGTGCACATGAACCGAGGCAGGACCCAGCTCCGCAACGGCGCAGTCTCGAGGCGCAAGCACAATGCAATCGAGCGAAGAGAAGGTGGAAGAAAGGTTGCCTGCCATCTGTTGGACTAGAAAATACTTCCGGTCGACTCCCCCTATTAGCATTATGTTTAAGTTAGCATTTGCTGCACCATTTTGCCCTTAGCCGCAATTTTGTGTAATGATCGAAACTAACTTCTGTCTCATTTTGTCTGCTGCAGCGGAAAGCAGCTTCGATATTTTTTTTGTATTTCTCCAAGGTTGAGCTTCGCTGTCTTAATGAATACATGAATGTGCCTTTACATACCTTCCTTGTTAGATAGGCCCATTCTCATGCTTACCGTGGCGGGCACAGACAGAGTAACCTTGAGGTAGAGATAACATGTACCCGATCCCAGAAGTGTAGCTCATCTTCTGTGTCTCCTTTGTTAACTTGCTCCAACTGGAATTTTCCAGTTTTGGGCAGGTCTTGCTGGGCATTGGAAATGTATAACAACTGATGTAATGTTGGTGAGGGTCAGTCCCTCGGTAGCATCTTAGGAGGCTAGTCGTACTGGACTCCGCTCGAGCGAATACTAATAAATAACTTGGTTTGTATTCTCTACTGTCTGACCGACTCTTCATTTGTGTGGTAGGCTGAGAGGTGGTCACGAGTGACCCGGGTGACCCTAATCGGGTCACTTCCTTCAGTTGGCGCCCGGACAGGGATTCCATCGGGCTGACCCATCCTCGCCCGCGGACGGGTGAGGAGGACGGGGCCACGTCGGGTCGGATGGGCCGATCGGGGATCCCTGCACGATAGAGCCTAGTACTCGCAGCTGCCCCGCCTGTCTGATCGGGCGGTGCCTCGCCCAGTGGTCATCCCGGCTGGGGTCCTGAAAGGCGCAACCCTTGGATCTGACCGTTTGGTCCGAAGAGTCGGCAGTGGAGAATAAATTTGTTCGACCTGTGTGCACCAGATCCAGGACACCTTGCCACCGCAAACAGAGGGGCCCGGGCATGATATCCGACCTGGTGATTTCATCCTGGTGCGGCATTTCCAGAGGAAAGGAAGTTTGGAGCCCCGCTGGAAAGGGCCGCTGAAGGTGCTCCTCGCCACCAGAAGTGCTGTGAAGGTGACCGGTTGGAAGAACTGGATTCACACCAATCACTGCCGCAAGGTACCGTTGCCTCTCCCCTATGATCGGTGGGTGATCGATGGCATAGGTGACCACGAGACGGAGCAAGTGCCACGCTTCATCCCTTTTTCGGATGCCCGACTGACGTGGGTGCAAACGGAGGAGAACGACGCAGTATTGAATGAGGCGGTGCCCCCTGAAAAAAGGGCCATCCAGGATTTTCCTTCACCTTGCCCACAAGTGCTTGAGCCCCAGTCCCTTGGCCACTCTGAATTTGAGCCCCTGTTTACTGATCACTCTGTGCCTGGAGTGGCTAGGTACAATTTGCGTCCCCGACGGAGGGATGGTGCACCAAAGGAAAAGTCAGATTAGTGGGGATGGACTGCGAGGATGAAGAATAGGGTGCATGTACCCTGTCTGTGGTACCAACGATAGCTTAGGGAAAGGGAGATTGGTGCATTGTCCAAGACACTGAATAGGATAAGCTGATGGTGTCTACCCGAAAGGGGCGTGCCCTATCCTGGACGACGTGGGATTTCTTTAACGGGCCGCGATCGCGCTGCCCCACCGTAGTGCTCAGTAGCACTGTCATGGATGAACAATAGGAGTCTGCCAGCGAGGCTCTGAAGGACACTGGGAACTCTTTGCCCATCATCTTGTTTCCTTGTCACCAACCCCATTGCATTGCATTTTTCCCCTCTGATCACCATGTATCCTTTTGGCTGCCCAATTGTTGAGGAGGAACAGCCTTTCGCAGCACCACGTTCGGAGAGGGATGGGGTTGGTTGGCCTAGTTGGTCAAAAAGGGGTAAAATGATTTTATAGCGATTGTCCTGATTTCTCTAATAGCAATACTTGGGATAATGTGGTTTCTAGAAGAGAAATATCCTGTGCACTCTTTGATTGGTACAACACCTGTTCCCCCTGAACATATGTTTGTCACCCTGGCTCCTCACAAAGGTGAACACAGAAAGACCTATGTGGATAACGTGTTACTCCAAATGTTGCATCAGGCCCACGGTATGTCCAATGTCACAAATTGCTGGATTTGTGGGTTGCTCCCTTCTGTAACACACAATAATGATGTATTACTGTCCATGCCTTTTTCTTACCTTGCAAGCTGCGAAGGTTGGTTCCAGCTCTTTACTATGGTATACACTCATTATCATTCTGATACTATGAATATGACATTAGCCGATTATGAAACTGTCTTAGAGTATATATACGTGTACATCAGAGGTTTACCCCAGGGGAGCAAGGGGACGCCAGATACATTGTCCCCGACAGCCTGCATGAATGTGTACGAAAGAGAACAAAATGTAGCATGGCTTCAAAATGAAATGTCGGATTTCTGGGGTTTTAATGTCACTGAATATTTCAAGTCCTTTCAAATACGTAATATTACTCATGTTGTGGCAATGCCAGTGCCGGTGGTTAACATGAAAGCAAGTTTCTGTGTAAAAGGGGAAGGAAATGTCAGGGTGGGGGAAAGTAATTGCAATTACACCTATGTACTGAGCACTGCAAATAGCCCACCTCTGCTGCCCCCCCCACACTGTTTACTTTATTTGTGGGTCCCAGGCCTGTGTTTGGCTTCCTCGGGATGGTCTGGAATATGTTATCTCTCTTTTCTCCTTCCCCCAGTGTATATAGCGCCATCCAATTATCATAAGGATCACCGACTACAGCGCAGGAGTGCTCATCTGTTACGTGTTAGACGAGTTATTGACACAGCAGACATAGATCAGACGGACACCACTTTGCAGCAGTTCACTGATGCTATGAAGGCTATCGTTCCCTTTTGGGGCCCCATGTCCAATAGTCTCAATATGCGTAGACTCACTAGGGTGGTGGAAGGAGTAATAAATGCAGCGGCTGGAAATCTGACTAATATTACAGCTGAGCTTCAGGTTACGAGACTCGTTGCTCTTCAAAACCGGATGGTGTTAGACATCATCCTTGCTGATCGGTGTGGGGCCTGTCGTGTCATCGGTAGTAGCTGCTGTGTATACATACCGGACCATACGCCGAATGTATATGCTGCTATACAGAAGCTCCATAGGCTTGCCTCTGACATACACCAAGAGAATGGTACTTGGTCTCTCACTGGGTGGTTTTGGGGCTTATTCACGTCCTGGGGTTGGAAGATTATCATCTTCCTGGTCGCCATAGCTGGTATCATTTTAACATGTTGCCTGTGCATACACTGCCTTCCTGCCTGTTGTGCCTGCTGTGTACAAATATTGACACCTCACCCCAAACCCCTAGAACATGACTCAAAGAATAAGGCCATGATGATGCAGGATATCCAGGACATGATGTGCAGTGACGAGGGCATTTTTGAGTATTAATGGTGTATGTCTAGATTTATAATATGTTCATTACGTACTGCAGAGAGTTTTAGCTTTCACTAGTAGCAAAATTAGTTAGTAAATGCTAAAAGGGTGGTCTGTTGGACTTGAAAATACTTCCGGTCGACTCCCCCTATTAGCATTATGTTTAAGTTAGCATTTGCGGCACCATTTTGCCCTTAGCCGCCATTTTGTGTAATGATCGAAACTAACTTCTGTCTCATTTTGTCTGCCTCAGCGGAAAGCAGCTTCAATATTTTTTTTGTATTTCTCCAAGGTTGAGCTTCGCTGTCTTAATGAATACATGAATGTGCCTTTGCATACCTTCCTTGTTAGATAGGCCCGTTCTCATGCTTAGAGTGGCGGGCACGGATAGAGTAACCTTGAGGTAGAGATAACATGTACCCGATCCCAGAAGTGTAGCTCATCTTCTGTGTCTCCTTTGTTAACCTGCTCCAACTGGAATTTTCCAGTTTTGGGCGGGTCTTGCTGGGCATTGGAAATGTATAACAACTGATGTAATGTTGGTGAGGGTCAGTCTCCTCGGTAGCATCTTAGGAGGCTAGTCAGACTGGACTGCGCTCGAGCGAATACTAATAAACAACTTGGTTTGTATTCTCTACTGTCTGACCGACTCTTCATTTGTGTGGAAGGCTGAGAGGTGGTCGTGAGTGACCCGGGTGACCCTAATAGGGTCACTTCCTTCACATCTACGGAGTGAGGCCCAGAGGAAATCCCAGAGGAGGGGCCCGTGTGGCCCAAATGCAGAAAGGACAGCATCTACACCCTAACTGCACTAATACCGCCCCACAGGGGGCCTAAGACTATTCAGGGAGGGCCCCCAACTCTGCATTAAGACTGTGCCGCACATCGACCCATTACAGGCATGAGGAGAGTCGCATGTCCCCGCTTGGCAAGCTGCCACCAACGGAAATGGAAGGAGACTCATCTCCCACAGTGACCCTGAATTGCACTCAGAATACCAGGTTGAGGAGAAGAAAGTTATGAAAGAGGCTGCAAACCTGATCCATCAAAGCACACCTACTTCCCGAAATGGCTGACACACCTGAGAAGACGCCCAGTCCTACAAACAGGAACGAACCTGCAAGTGGTCCGTGACGGGAGAAGATGCGCAGTCCAATGGACATGACGGGGCTGGCAGGAGGTCCCAGGGAGAACAGCTGACAACACGTGCTTGTCGCCGTTTCGCAGCATGTGCAAAGAAGACATGTGGCCGGATGACACATTACACTGCAAGCAAGAACTGAGAAAGAAGAGAGCATGGTACGTTGCCTCATTGCGAAGAAGAAAAGGAGCGAAGAGAAAGGAGTGTGACAATTCTGTCACACTGAAGAACGGACGACCAAGGGTGCACAGGAGAAACTTACAAGGGGACAAGAACGAGGACTCATACCACTACATGAGTGCACCTACTAACACAAGCGTGGTGACGTCACGGGAGACAGCTCAGCGGGAGTTCCGAATGTCAGCTGCCTGCATGCGCAAACAGTGTATCTGCCCCACGCACACAGTGTGACTGTCTAGCCATCTGTCACCGGCTGCTTAAAGTAAATGGCATCCCTGTTTGCAAACACACACGCCAAAGAAGAGCTGCACCATCTATGCAATGAGCTACGTTCCTGCAAAGTTCCTCCAGTCACCCTTCCTCCACACAAGTCATCGCCACCTGTCGAACAAGTCATCTAATAGCAACCATTCCATCATTTGTCAGGTGCATCACCACCACCCTTGGAACATTAAGTAACAAGCCTGGAGTCCTGCACCATTGTCATACAAAGTGACAAGAAGCACTAGTGACGATCTAAAGAATCAGTGACCACCTGCTCAACTGGCTTGCATTCTGATCCTGGAAGCAAGAGCATGTTTTGATCAGGACACATTCACCCCTGATGTTGCACGAGTGACTAGGTAGTGGCTCCACGGTGCTTTTGCTGCTGTCTAGATGCAGACACATATGCAGCCCGAGTGCAGCCCACAGGCAGTCCTGTGGCAACTCAGCCATGGGGCCTCTCCCAAGCGTGAGAAATGGACTTGACTTTGCCCCACGGATGGATTCCAGGAGGTAACCAGGCCATGTAAAAGATACTTTCAACAGGTCACAGCACACCAAGACTGTCTTCAGTGGATCAAGCAACACCATCATCAAGTATTCACAATGGACTTCATCGATGCTCCTGATGCACTAAATTTGAACTGTAAACCACAAACTACATCACAGCGAGAGCACGCTGGACTGATCAACATTACTTATGTGGACTGTCACCCAGCTGGCGTGATGCAGAGGGATCCGGACTTCATCAGCACCGTGTTCATGTCCAGAGGTACTTGGTTAAATTATGGATGCACGCCGAGATGCCTGGGTGCTACAAGCTGCACCTGTCCACCGCTGTCCTGCGGACTGCCTCTCGAAGCTGTGAGACTTCAGTTGTTTTTAGTTGTTTTTCATTCCTTCCCAAGGAAGGAATGGACTTTGTTTTAGTTTTTAATACAATTTGGGAGGAATGTTGTGTCCTGCTGGACACAGTCTAGTGTTTTACCAGCCACTCCCACGAGTGCTGGCCCATACACCCGTCCCACACCCATCCAACACAGGCGTCACCGGTCAGGTGACCCTGCCAGTAAAAGAACCCTGGTGCACGCGCTCCTGGCCAGTTCCATAACCATATACCAATGTGTGTGTACATCATTACTAAGTATGTGGGCCTAGCGCCCACTACTTTACACGCAGAAGCTCTGACTTATATGATGAAACTATATTCAAAACCGACCCCTTGATTTGTAATGATGAATGTCAGAGGGACATATCCAGAAAAAAAAAAGATTCACAACTTCCTGCATATGCCGGGCAATGTTACGGACTTCTAAATGTTTCCGAGCTTTCCATGTCAGTCCTCTGTGTCCTCTGGGCCAGATGGTATCAGTTGATGCATTCGGCCTGACAAGGATGGGTACTGTACTTGGCTCTGGTGTATGCCTTATAGATAAGTCATATCTGCACTGCACATGATGAGTGTCGACGCAGGCTTTCACACCAATTATTTTTTATCAGATTTAAGAAGATTGTACACCACTAGCAAGGACATAAAGAAGAAAGTACTTACCTTTGGTAATGCTTTTCTAGTGAATGCTGTATATAACAACAGATTCCTCATCTTAAGAATATTCCAGGTGCAAGCCTGAGATATAGAAGATTTTTTAAGCATACCCCTGCACTCAGGTAGGAGCGGTATATAAGCGCCACCCAGGAACGCTAACGTCGCTTTTATTCTCAACACTGTCCTCGGCCTAAGACATGAAACTCAAAGAACAAACTGTTTGGGCCAGTGTATTTTGGACCTTTTTAGCTGGAACAGAGTTTATTCCACAGAACAAGAAGACAGGAGGAGAGTCAGGAATCTGCAGTTAGAGAGAGTATCTATCAGAAAGAGCGTTAGTAAAGGCGAGTTACTTGTTTTTCTGATAGATACTTTTAACAGCAGATTACTCAACTTTAGAATAGATACCATAGCAGTCCCTCCCAATGGTGGGTCTATGGAATACCTCAGACCCGAAAATCCTCCAGGAGCGATGGAGCAATATGCCCTTCTCATCGGACTTGCTGTCAAGGCAATAATGCTTTGTGAACGTATGCGCTGACAACAATGACACAGCCTAACAAATATTAAGGACAGGCACTCCGCATTGCAGCGCATGGCAGCGCATTCTAGCAGCAAAGGCCCTTGCGAAATGTGCCCTCAAAACTTCTGTAGGCTGCTTTCTGGCCTACACATAGCAGATCTTAAATGCAGCAGACTATCCACCTGGACAAAGTAATTTTCTGTACTGCCATGCCATTCTTTGCCCTAGAGAACCCCACAAAGAGTCGATCACCCACCCAACGGTCTTCGATACCATGAATGTGAAAATTCAGCGCTCTTTGGGATCCAAATGATGGAGTTTGTCCTCTATTTTTGAGGGATGAGTTGGGGCAAAAATATTCAGAAGAGTGAGGGACTGTTTGATGAGAAAGTAAGTCACAGCCTTTGGTAGAAAGGCCACTCTAGTAGTCCTCAGCACTAGTTTATCTGGAAAGAAGGTGGTGTATGGTGGCTGGCTGATAATGCTTAAAGCTCACTCATGTGTCAAGATGCAGTTATCGCGATGAGAATGACCATGCACAGGGAAGAGGTAACTGGTCAAAAGGGGTGTACATAAGAAACATAAGGGCCAAATTAAGGTCCCACTTTGACATCATGTATGGTTTAGGAGGAAACGTGGATTAAACCTTTGAGAAATCGCATCACAACAGGTGATTTGAAGGACATTTGGCCCGATAAATACAAACAGGCCTACAGATAACCTTTAACCATGACCACTGTAAGTCCTTAAAGGGCCAAAGACAAAACAAACAACAAGACATACAAAAACTTTGTAGAGGGATACCTGGCCATAAAGATGACATCCACTACTTCTGGAAGGAGGTCGAATATAGTCACCTGTCACTGCTCAATCTCCAAGCATGGAGACGTGGATTGGACAGGCTCAAGTGTAATATCCTGCCCTGCTTCTATGACAGAAGATCCTCTCAAAGCAGCAGCCTGACTGGAGGGCAGATGCTCATGCTCAGAAGTACGGCGTACTAAATTTTCAAAGCCCAAGTGAGAGCCACTAGGAGAATGGGCCAAATGTTCTTGATCCTCTTCAGAACGCATGGCAGGAGAGGTAGTGGCAGGAAGGCATGCAAAAGTTCTGTGTCCCATTCTGGGCAGAATGCATCTCCGAGAGAGAGCCTGCTTGGGAACTCCAGTGCACAAAAGTGTGGACATTGCATGGCAAAGGCATCAGGCCTGGGTTGTCCTATTTGCTGGAAGATACCCTGCACCATCTCTGGATGGTAAATGCCATTCATGATCGCTAGGCGTCACCAGCTGAGTTGGTCTGCCTGGCGTTTAAAGAACCTGCCAGGTTGTGCACAAACAGGAAAATGCCCTGATGATTCAGCCTGTCCGGGCGACGCTGGGCCCCCCGGAAAGGGCCCAGGACTCATGCCACACTGGTTGTTGCAATATAGCATAGCAGTGGTGTTGTCTGTGAGGACCTGAACTAGCCTCCTCTTGACGAAAAGCAGAATGGTTTTCAATCCCAAGGGAATGACCTGCAACTCCAACATGTTGTTGCGGAGGTGGGTCTCCGCTGGAGACGAGAGTCCTCTGATATCCACCTCGCCCAGATGACCACCCCAACTCAGTAGCAATGCTCTGTCACCAATGTCAGCTCTGGGTGGGGTAAAGTGAGGAGTGTGCGCTGGTCGAATTGTGTTCGAGCAGCTACTTCTGCAGGTCTTTTGCACTCTCCTCTGAAATGTGAATGAAATCTGACAGATTCTCTTGCTGCTGTGACCACTGAGACTTCAGATCCCACTGCAGAGCCTGCATATGCCATGGTCAACAAATAGGATGTAATCAACCAATAGAGTCAGAGCCACCCTGACTGAGACCTCATAACTGAGGCTGGAACATCAGGATTATAGCCTGAATGTCTCAGACTAGTTGATATAGAGGGAAGGCCAGAACATGCATCATAGAAAGGCTCAAATGAAAGAGAGTCTTTGAGAAGGTGTCAGGAGTGACCTTGGTACATTGATTGTGAACCCTAATGATGCAAGGAGTTTCATTGTCATCTGGAGGCTGTCCTCAAATGACTGTGACGAGCCCGCTTTCAACAGCCAGTTATGGAGGTAGGAGAAGACTGGTACTCCTGAACTCTGAAAGTATGCCATCATCTTCCTTAACAGCTGAGCATCACTAGTGAGGCCAAAAGGGAGCACGACAAACTGAAAATGCTTGTATCCACTACTTTGAACCGCAGGTAGTGACTGTGTCCTGGATTCTGGGGCCAGCATGAGCATCTTGAAATTGTACTTCAACAGGAAGAAATTGAGAGAACGGTGATCTAAAATAGGACGAAGGCCTCTGCACTTTTTAGGCACTGGGAAATGATGGGAGTAACACTAAGTTCTGATCTATGAGGCCAAACTCTCTCTATGGCTCTTTTGACAAAGGAGCCTGAAATTCCGGCAACAATATGGACAAATGAGGCTCTGAAAGCCACTCTGATGTAGACAGGAGAGGGGTTGGATGGAAAGAAACAGCCAGGCGTAGCCCTATTGTACTATCTTCAGGACCCACCTGTGGGATGTTTTGACTTCCACCCATGGAGAGAATGACTGATTCGGCTTTCCACAGGGTGGTCGTGTGCCACTAAGGGCAAGTTAAAATGGCTTAGAGGCTGCTGATGAAGGCTCTGGAGACTGAGGTTTTCTGTCTCTGTCGGCTGGATGCTGTCTACTGGATCCCCTACCCTGACTCGAAAGGACTGAGGTGCCTGCTGTTGGGGTGGTGGGCCTGGATGACGTACATAAGTGAAACCCCTATTGATGCCTGAAAAAGGGGTCAAATTGTTGGGGAAACTGGCTTGCAGATGTGAAGAGATAGAGGGCATGCCCGGAGGCTCTACTTTCTTTTAAAACACTCAAGGGCAGAATCAACCTTCTCATCATAGAGACAAAACACATTGAAAGGCATATGCATTATGGTCGCTTAGATGTCGCCCAAAAACTCTCTGGATATCATTCCTGCATGGCCCGGTAACACCACATTAGTTCTGATCTCCATGCCTAAACAGTCGGTCATACCCAGGTCCGATGGTATAACATATGTTTCCATGTCCTAGCCATCCAAAATAGTTTGCACCGAATTTGCATGGAATTCCTCTGGGACTGCTGCAAGATCTCTGCTACCATATCCCACAGATTATGGGAGAATCTATTCAGCAAACTGCTGCCGTTCAATTTCCTAAGGGCAAAGTCTCAATTCTTTTTGACTCTGTCTGGGGGGGGGTCTTAGGGAAAGAATTGGGACTAACCCTGCTAGTAGATGCCTGAACTACCAGGCTCTCAGGAGTAGGGTGTTGCATCAGGAAGGCAGGTCACCCAGAGGTGGCCTGTGGCAATGTGCCACCTGTCTGTTCATAGGTGGGGAGGAGCAGGATTTAGCCCAAGTACCTATGAGGGTGTCAGTCAGGGCTTTGTTAAACTACAGCAAAGCCTCGGACAAGGTCTGTCCAGTTGTATGAGTTCCGTAAGGACGTTGGTCTTCCTCTTGACAGATATAATTGTAAGTCCAGAACTTCAGCCGCTTGTATGATGACTATGGTGAATGAGGCTGACTCTTCCAAGGAAGTTCCAGGGGGAGAAGCCAGCCCCATATTAGTGGAAGTGGCCCATCCACTGGCCTCTTCTAGTGCAAAATAAAAATACACATCATCATATTGTTGGGGAAATTCATACCCATCATCACTATCATCACTAAAGGCTGGCTTACTCTGGTCAGAGTCCGATCTGAAAAGTTGTTGGAGCTCAGGAGGATGGCTTCTGGACAAAGCCACAGTTGTATCTGAGTCATAATGTACTGATGCCGTGCGCATGAGAATTGTTCCGGGGCACGGCTCTGTTGGAGGTTGAGTTGGACAAGACAATTGGTTCAGCCTCCTCCTCCAGCATCACAGTAAATATAGAAAACATTTCGGAATTCTCATCTCGCTAATAGCTGTCCTAAAATGTGCATCCATGTAGAAACAAGCAAATCCTAAAAACTGTTTTTGAGAAATGCATTGTTTGAAAAGGCATAGTGGGCTTGCACCAATTGAGCTAGATTTTGCCTCTCACATCTATGCTTGTGGCATATTAAAATGCCCTTGCACAGTATGAGCTTGATCGCTTCTAGTTTAGTTTTCCCTCATCTCCCTAACAAGACTGCACCAACACACTGAACTCCCAAGCCATGATATAAAACTTAAAATTTTTAAATGAAAAACAAACCTGTTTCTCTGTCATAAATCTCACAATCACAATTTTTGATACAGCACCTGAAGCCTATGAGACATACAAGAAGCAGCTTAGCTAAGGACAAACAATAGCTCCCCCTTTCAGACAGCGCAAAACAGAGTTGCTTAAACCATCCTGGTATTTAATACAAAACCAAGTTTTAACATTCTTAATTCCTGCATTTTTATTACATATGCAAACCATCCCTCCAGTTTCCAAAAACAAATATATAAAACATTGCATCTATTTAAAGGAGCAAATTGTAGTCAAGACCAAAAGGAAATGGAGATATCTGGTAAACAGCATTTTCACATGCAATCGTGGTATAAGATGGCAGAGAAGAAAATATAAGAACAGAAACTTTTTTTTTTATCTTTGCAGTTTTTATAGCATAAACATGACCCAACTGCATTACAGCACTTTACAACAGAGCCCAGCTACATTACACATTTTTCCTTTTGTGCACAGGGAGACAAAGTGATTCGTTTAGAATGACAGAATGTTGAGTCAAAAAAGTGGGTTATTAGTTATGGAGGATGTGTGTCTTTCAAAACTAATAAGTCTGCAACCTTCCATCTACACACACAGTAATACAGTGAAAACACTACAAAATGAGTCCACACCACTTTAGAAGAATAGCCAATATGTATCTGTATAAAAAAGCCCAAACAGACAGAAATCCAACATACACAAGTAAAGATATCACTTTTCAAAGGTTAAATAAGTTCAGTCCATAGAAATCTATGGATGCGTTTCTTTTAGCACAAAATACATTATATGTGTCAAAGTCAAAAGACGGTGCGAGGCGCAGGGGAGTTGAAGCACCAGAAAAGCAAAGCGATGCATCGGTTCCTTACTGCCAGGGGAGGTGATGTGTCGATTCCTTACTGTCAGGGGAGGTGATGCGTTGGTTCCTTACTAGAAGGGGAAGTGATGCGTCAATCTCCGGACACGCGGCCTCTGTTCCCTACTGCTGGGCAATGTCGATGAAAAAATCGGCACCCAGGGGCGGTACGTCGAAAATCCTGACGCGCTGTGTCAATTCCACAGCGATGAAGCAGGCGCTGCCTCGGAGTTGAAGCGGTGCATCACGGACTTCGGTGATGTAGTGCTCGAAACTCATACTGAGGCGGTTCTTTTGACGAACTGTGATGGAAAGCTGGGGCCTGAGGAGAAAGCCATAGTTGATGCGCCGATCGGGAACCACGAACCAGTGTTGGCAGAAGCAATGCGTTGAAATTTTGTAGCGATGTGCTGATAAAAACAGATGCTGGGAGTCGATGCATGGAATTTCTCCTTCAGCTCACCAGATTCCACTTCCAAGGGCCTGGGGACTGGATTTGGCACCACTTTGCAAGCAGAAGAGTCCAGGCACTGGTGGGTGAAGTCTTTGATCGCCCTGAAACTTCTTAAAAGGAGGCAAGCACACACAAGTCCTTTGAGAACATTGGAAAGCAGGGTACGGAAAGCAATGTCCAGTCCTTTCACTCCCAGGACAGAAGCAGCAGGCAGCAGGTCAGCACAACAAAGCACCAAGCAGAGTGCCAGTCCCTCCTACAGCATCCAGCTCTTCTTCCTGGCAGAATGTCCTTTAGTCCAGAAGAGTTCTGATGTGAGAGTATTTGAGTACTTAAACTGAGTATTTGAGTACTTAAACCCATTTCTGCCTTTGAAGTGGAGAAACTTCAAAGGAAAGACTTTGCAGTGCACAAGACTCTGTCTTTCACTAACCTGGCTCCAGACACACTACAGGGGGGTTGGAGAGAGCTTTGTGTGAGGACAGGCACAGCCCTATTCAGGTGTCAGTGACAACTCCTCCCACCACTCTAGCTCAGGAAGGCCCATCAGCCTGGTGATGGCCCATCAGGATATGTAAGGTACACCACAGCTCCTTTTGTGTGACTATCTAGAGTGAATGCACAAGAGCCCAACTCTCATGCTAACCAACGCGTAGATTCTACAAACAGACAAAGGCACAGAATGGTTAAGCAAGGCACCTGTGCCCAATCCTAGGGTGACATATCATCACTCCACCGATCCCACAATCTTCATGCACAGCATTTTGGGACTTTCAAAGAGGGTGCAGTCAAATGGTCTTATGAGAGACTCTCAGAGGGCCTAAGCAATGCTCCTAACTGACACAGCTGCTTTACCCCTCCCTCCACAACTTCAAAGCGCAACATGTCCTGTTACTGGTTCTATAAGTCTGTCTACACTCCTTTGTTTCTGTGGGGTTGGGCCATCCCAGGCCAGGTGCCATGTAAAAAGTAATCAGAACACGCAGATTCAGTACCTACTCTCTCGTCTCCTAAGAGCAGGCATAATTCCTGGCTTATGGCCCTACTGTGTGGGGCAGCCTCTGATCCTCCAGCAGGCCATAAGAGTTATTACTTGGGCCAGCTGGGTGATTCAAAGGCCTGAATCCCATTAGGAGCTAAGTAAGGGAAATGTATAATCCTTGAAGTGCCACAAGGAGTGCAGATATGGGAAAATGAAAGTCAGATCTACATTCTGTATCCTGATTTACCATAATATTGATGTATCAACCAGGTTTCTAGGCCTAACTATGGTGAAACTCTAGCTTGGTGCAGTTTCTGCCCACAGTGTATAATAAAGTGAAACTCTCACTTTTCAGTAATCGCTAAAGGTGTGTATACACCCACTATTAATACCCACTCATATTATAAGGACTGTCCACGTCATCATCAATCTCCGTAATGTCCCTTCTGTGACAGTCTACCTGTGCACAGAAACCAGGCAGAGTTATACAGTAGTCTCACACACTCAGCATGTACACAGGTGCAGACGCTTGTGTGTACTTGTTCACGTGCAACCAGCATAGAGCCTCTTAATTTAGCTGTGGAGCAGCTGACCTTTTCTTAAAACACAGACTTTATCAGTTAGTCCTCTCAATTCGTTAGAACAGAGTTTACAATCAATGAGACTCAGGTAGTGAGAGTCACTCACAGCAAAAGTCCATAAACCAGGTAATCCAAAAAGCGAACAATTCAGGGTGATTAAATTGGTGGGATACACATTTCTGACCTCTCCCAATAAGTGAAAAGATTTTTTTTTTAAACTAATCCCATGCTCCTGTTAGAAGAGGCAAGATATATGAAGATCGATTTGTGAACTCTCTTCAGCTGTTTCGTCAAGGTGCATGGTACCCCTGGTGTAGTGGAATGCTGTATTCATGTGGCAGGTAGGGTACCTGACTTTCCCTATGGCTTGGTGGATTCTGTTAATATTACGACATCCTCTGAAGACTGGCTAGTGAAGGTATAATATCCACGTAGCAGGATCTCCTTGCTCATTCTCAATTTCTGCCACCTTAAAATAGTTTTTTATCATGTGATGTAGGCTGAGCTAGAGTAAGTATATTTATTAAGTGGGGGCCTTCCAGTTTTGTTCTTGTAAGGCTGTCAGCTTGGATTTCCTACAGGCACCTGCACCGGTATCCACTGGTATAAAATGTCCAGTAATACAAGTGTGCTTGTTACTAATTTTCAGGCTTTGGAAGGATCTTGCATGGCAGTTCTTCCTCTTACAATATGCTTTCTTAAGTTATGATCTTAGCAAAGCCTTTGGCTTCCTTGAATTGACAGTTATCCAGAGAGGATATACTACGGTAATTAGTCTATTTGCTAAATCCTTTTGCTTAATATGATTTAGTTGACTCAAAAAGGGTGCACCTTTTGTGGGTGGAGGTCAGTTGTACGGCCGGGGGGGGGGGCATCCAGTAGGCGAATGAAGAAAGGAGTGGGTGCATATGGGAAGGTATAACAAGGCATCTATTTATGCATTGTCTTATATATCACAAACCTAAATCAAATGGCTTTGAGAGAGCTGTACAATAAGGGTAGAGATTTACAATGCCATCAAACACATGTAGCAGCAGACAAGGGTAATGATGAAAGCAACTCTGTGGGCAGTTTACAGTGTGTAAGTGAAACAAAGGCCTGCAATCATTGTAACAAGTCAACTGCAGGATATGAGAGAACTATACAATAAACTAAAATCAAATGCACGGGCATCGATTGAAATGTAAGCATCATGTAATCATTTAGCTGAGAAAGAGCAAAGGTTACAAGGCAATGAAGGGCATGTTTATGAAAAGTGTAGGCACTTTAAAATATAACATAAATATCAGTGTCATTATAAAGAATTAGCAGTAGAGCTAAAAGGGAAAGGAAAGTCTGGCAGAGTTGAAAGTAAAGTAGATAAGGAAAGACTGGTAGCACAAGTGTGAGAAAAGTAGGAAAGACAGACAATGTTTAGCACAATAGGGAGGGACACTCAATCTACAGAAGGTAGACATTACAACTGAACAGAAAGAGTGGTGAATAATAGAAAGCTAGTCAATAGTTTTTAGAGGGCGAGAGAAGCATCAGAAGGCAAAGTCGTGTCAGGTGCGGAAGAACAGAAATCAAGGAGCTGCATTGACAAGGTATGTAGAAGTCTTGTGATTTAACCTCCAAGAAGCAAATGTATGCAGAAGAGCACCTTCTTTGAGAGTGATTTCAAAATCTGAAAAAAACATTCTGGATAGTAATAAGGAGGAAGTTTCATATTTTGGGAGCATTTTTACAGAAGCACTACAGAGCCTGGACATCTTATTATTGCTAGGGGAGAGAGATTTACCTTTGCAATGTAGGCTGTGAGAGCACCCATGTATTACCCACATCTGGCAGTGAAAGCTGGTTAAATATTAATCCTCTTCACTTAGCATTTTATGCGTCATCGCTGTGTGATCTCTTACTTATCACACTCACCTCGTGTGGCCTTTTGACTGTCCCTGCATGTACCTCACTGGTCCAGAACTTCTACAGCCCTTGTTGATCAACCACCTTCTATGTAGAATCATACTGTATGCTCCCTCTTCTTGCACAAATTCTGACACCCTCGCACACTCACTGCCATCCCATGTTTTCCTCTACCCTGCCTTATTTGTGCACTGCTGTCCTTCCTTATAGCATTTTTCAGTGTACAACCTCCCTTCACTTAACTTTATCTGGGAGGTTCCCCCAACTGAAGTATAGTACACCATTGTTTTGTAGCTTGTAGCTGGATTGATTTACATTAGGGGTGGGCGGGAAGCACAGAGTTTCATTCCGCTGAATTCCGTGGAGTTCCATAAAAACTCCGTTAGATGGTGCTGAATTCCTCCAATGTGTAGGAAATATGCCCATCATGCTGCTCTTACTGCAATTTAGCGCCAGTAGAACGAGCAGTGCTGAAAAATCAGCGTGAACGGCACCATGTGGTGCACAAAAGCGTGCAGCCATTCAGGTTGATTTTGCCGCAGCTTGAGTAGAAAATCTACTCGAGCAACAGCAAATGTACTCGAGAAGCAGCCCTCTTACTGCGACCGTTCACAACGTCCTACGACCGCCCGCTTTAGAAAATCATGCTAGGGGATGCAAAATCTAATTCGCGGTCGCATTTCTGGAGCTTTGTGGGAGTCGCCAAATTCTTCAAATTCCACAATTAAACCTCTAATTTAAATCCACACATATGTATGCGTAAGATTACACAGTGAGGAGGAGACAAGATGGTGGATTGACGCCATCCATGAGCACCAGCACACAGAGGAGCTCCCGAGGCTTTGGTGCCAGAGCCCGATGATTGTTATAGAAAGGCGAGGAGAGATATGAAGATGGTGGCTATGAACAGACTATCCCTCATATAATCCAAAATCTTAACGCTGGTACAGGATTGCAGACAACAGACTGCAGATCGGGGGCTGAAAAGACTCACCTGGCCGGAATCGCGGGAAAACGTCAAACCGCCAAACCTCCGTATTGATGCAGGAGATAGCACGAACTGGTTCCAAACGTCTGCTGTCTACGCGGGTTGCCGTGTTTGTAGCGGCTCGGCGATTCTCACTGAGCCTGTGTTCTTGGCTCACACAGTGTCCACAATCGCACGTAACCTTCGGCGCATTTCGGAGTATGGCCCCGCCGAAGAGCACTGTGAGGAGCACCCATGCAGCTGGCCGCCTGCCGGTAAGTGCCGCAGGGGCTGTGGTGGGAGATCCAGGTACGGAGGCTCAGAAGGCTCAGAAGGCGGATTTGTCCGGCCATGCTGGAGGGGCTGGGAAGCTTGGAAAGCCGGTATTGCGATTTCTTCAATCAAAACAGTCAGTGGAATTACTTACAGCAGAAGGTACAATGGAAACAAGCACTGGCAACAGACTTGCAGAAATTGTTACTCATGCGATAGATACGCAACAAAGTAACACAGTGTTTATATCCCCAGGTTCCAGTAAGATAAATAGTCTGGCGGAGATTTACTCGGTTCAGCACCAATCTTTGGTTGTTGAAACAGAATGCCATGACGGTAGTGGGAATTCTGCCAGGATACCCGAGGATATGGAGATTCAAGCCCCTATTCAAGCCTCTAATGCCCCTAAAAAGCCTGAGAACTGCGGAGTAAATCCGGATGCCTCTTTCAAGGGTGTGGATCAATTTGCCGAAAGCATGGAAATAGAAGTAGAATCAGAATCTGAATCTGATTCAGAATTGGAATTTGAAGATATTAACAAAGGGAAACAACAGGTGGTGCCCTCAGATGCTATTCTAGCTGGACTGGGACAGAAGGGAAAGTTACCGTCCACTATCAGTACCATATTAATAAAATCAGCAGCTGTGTCTACTCTTATGGAAGATGCTTCAGTAGAGTTGAGGTCAACAGAGGGCAGCGATCACGGCATGGAGGGGGGTACTTTGGTGCGGAATAATGGGCTACTTGAAAATAACCCATTTACTTCAGTAGAAAATGTTACTGTCTCTGCCACCCCCGTTAATGATTCTGTATTGGATAATTAGAAAGTGCATCTTAAACCTGGGAGGCCTGAGATGGATCAAGGGTGTAAACAGGGGCAAAGCACTAATGTATTGCAAAATTTAACTGGGGCAAGGCAAAAGCAAACTCCACGTTCAGCAGGTGGCAGAAAGAAAAATTCCAAATCAAAAACACCGAAGGATACGGGAAAAAAGAAAGCCTTAACTGCTCTAACTGGCCAGTCGTCAGACAGCCAGAGGTCAACGCAATTGAAAGGTGCAGAGGTGGTTAGCCCCATACGACGATGGGTACAAGCCAAAAGTGGGGATAAAACCCTGATATCCAGATTGTCGGATGTTGGTCTGGCGGATGAGGTTTGTGGGGCGCTCAGACTGTCAGTGGGCGGGATGCCAGAGGGGACATCTGAGGAAACATGTTTCCATCAAGCTGCCCGTGTCTCCGGTGAGGAGGAAGATCTCCAAGGCAAAGATGCTCAAGCTGGCGAAGCATCGTTACTTACATTAATCCTGCAAACTCTTAAAGACCAAAGGGAGGAAACACGGGAGTTGTTTGCTCAAGTCAGGGCAGATAATCATGACATACAGCAATCATTAAAGGAAGTAACTTCAAAAGTTGGGACTATTACAAACGATATAATGAAATTACAGCTAAGAGTAGTAAGCACGGAAGAAATAACTTCTAAAATATCTAACACGGTTCAACAGCATGATGACTTGCTTGTGACAATGCAGTTAAAAATTGAGGATTTGGAAAATCGTCAGAGGAGACATAATCTGTAATTGTTTGGCATTCCGGAAGGGCAAGAAGGGTCAGACCCTAGGGCCTTTGTGGTACAGGTATTGCAGAAGGCTTTCCGGACCTGGGTGACTGGGATTGCCAGATACAAAGAGCCCATAGACTGCCAATGGTACAACGCAGGCAGGACGCTCGTTATCCACGCCCTTTTCTTATTTATTTTGGAAACTTTCTGCTCCGACAAGCGGTCTCTCTGAAGGCTAGACCTAGAGCACCTGTTTCTGTTGATTCATTTTCTATTTTTTTTTGCTCAGATTTTTGTAAAGCTACAATGGACAGGCGTTGGCAGCTTAGACAAATGATTGACCCATTAAAAACTACTGCGGTACAAGTGTATCTGCAGGAACCGGCACGACTGAAGGCAGTACAGGAGGGGCAATCATATTTCTTTGTGTTTGAATTGGGAGCGAAGGAAGCACTCCGCAGATGGCAGAAAGGGGGGGCGGTATAAGGACAAGGGGCAGGGTCTGATTCAGGCTTATGTTGAGTGATGGGTATGGTAAAAAAAAAAAAAAAAAAAAAAAAAATTCCTCTATATTGGTCTGGTTTATATTGGTCTTTTCTTGCTTTTCTGTTTGTTTATTTTTTCGTTATTTTACATTTAAAATTGATGCAGGGAAGCTTAGCCTCGGGAGCCACTGTGGAGACTGGAGTCTCAGTTTGCTGCCAAATCCAACGGCAGTATTGGAAGAGGATGATTCCTCCTTCTAGATGTAGGGGGGTGGGCCAGCCTCCATTGGAGCTAAGGGTTGTGGGTGGTTGTGGGAGGGGGCAAAAAAAGGGAAAAGTCAAAGGGAGGGTAACAAGGAATAAAAAGGCTTATAAGGCAGGCGAAAACAGCATTAAACTAATCAAACTAGAAGATATAACTAGTAGAGTATTATTGTTGATATGGATTGGCTGAAGTGTTTAGCATGGAACGTGGCCGGATTGAATAGTAAGATTAAGAGACAATTAGTAGCAGAAGAATTAAAAATGTACAACCCCCAAATAGTTATGCTAATGGAAACGCATCTTTCTTATAAGGATCGTGGATTGTTAAAGCAATTAGGATTTGAAGTGATAGTGTCTACAGCACAAAGTGCCTCTATACGGGGGGTCGCCATATTAAAGCACAAACGGTTCATGGGGGTAATCTGCAAGACAATGTCAGATAAAAGTGGGAGGTGGGCTATAGCACAAATGCTGATAAAAGGAAAGAAATATGTATTTTGTGCAGTGTATGGTCCTAACATAGATGACCCTACTATCTTTGATGTGATAAATGTCGAAATGCTGAACTGGGAGGGGGAACGGGTTTTTGATGGGTGATTTTAACTGTGTTATGGATTATGGAATTGACACAACACGACGGGGTGCATTTCAAAGAATGCGGAAGACACGGGCTGCAATAGGGGAATTAGGGCGGCTACAGGCTATTAGGGACGTGTGGAGAACGTTATACCCTAGTATACCAGGTTATACTTACTATTCTGCCCCACACAAATTATATTCTCGGATAGACATGGCTTGGGCTACAGATTCTATTGTATGGTCGACGGATATGGAAATTTGTCCGAAAGTTACCTCTGACCACAACCCTATTCTTCTTACATTTAAGACTCTTGATGAGAATAAGGCACCTAGAGCCTTCTCATTTCCTAGGTATTTACTATCTGATGAGGAGTATGTGGGTGCGATCAGAAGTCAGCTCGAGGTTTATTTCAAAGAAAATACAGGATCAGCTTCCCCTATTGTGGTATGGGATACATGTAAGGCTGTTATTAGAGGGTACACACAACAGTATATTTGGCGGCAAAATAAAGACCGAAGAAATGTAACTAAAGAGATAACATTAGCGATTCGTGTGGCAGAGGAACGACATGCAGAAGGAGTTTTGAGGGGCACTGATGATATGGAACAGTTGGGGTTAGTTTTAATTGATCTTCGTTCAACTTTAAAAAATACATTCAGGGAGAAAAGCATGGCAAGATACAATAAATATCGCTTGTCACAATACGAATTTGGGGAGAAAATAGGTAAGATTCTCGCTTTTAAAGTGGCAGACGATAGGGCCAAGGCTCATATCAAAGTAATTAAGGGGCCAAATGGTATTTTGTACAAGCATCCACAACAGATACTTGAACAGTTCGCTCTCTACTATTGAACGCTGTATACTCCAACAATCCAGCCAAAACAGGAGGACATCTTTAGTTATATTCAGAATAGCTCTTTGATAAATATGGGGAATGAGATATCTGATTCTCTTGATGAGGGCATCTCAATAGAAGAGATAGAACTAGCTATTAGTGCTTTGCCATCTGGCAAGGCAATGGGGGAAGATTCCATTCCCTTGGAATTTTATAGAATTTTTAAAGATGTTCTGTTGATTCCATTTAGTCAGGTAATAGAGTTTGTCGGAATTAATGTTAAAACCCCTGAATCATGGCACATGACGCAAATTGTTTTCTTTTTGAAAAAGGACAAACCAGCGGAGGGGGGTGTGGGTCGTATCAGCCAATTTTACTCATAAACGCCGATGTAAAAATGTATGCAAAAATTCTTGCGAATCGCCTATCCCCAATAATGTCTAGCTTCGTTTCCCCCCACCAGCATGGGTTCATTCAAGGGAGAGACACTACTGCTCACGTGAACATGGCAGTGACAGCCTTCGATATGGCAAATATAAGATCCACCTCACTCGGTATGATACTGTTAGACGCAGAAAAAGCGTTTGACCGAGTGGGGTGGAAATTTATTTGGGATACACTCTTAGCCTTTGGAATCAAGGGTCAATTTATGAAGCAGATACAAGCTTTATATGATAAGCCATGTGCCAAACTAATATACTCAGGCTTGCAGTCATCAATCTTCCCGGTACTCTGTGGTACTCGCCAGGGGTGTCCCCTTTCACCTTTATTATTTGCTCTTTATATAGAGCCATTTATTTCGGTTTTGCAAAACAATCCTCAAATAAGTGCTTATATGGCAGGGACAAGCTCTCTCAAGGTCATCGCATATGCAGATGATATAGCGGTCTTCTCAACAGAACCAGGAGAAGCACTAAAAATGATAACAGAAACAGCCGGTGAGTTTGGATCACTTTCAGGTTATAAACTAAATGTCAATAAGACCCAAGTTCTTCTTAATTATAAACCGAATGCTCCTGTGCAGGGAGTTTGCTCAGTTGCCACTTATTTGGGGGTTAGGATAGCAGCACAGGTAGACAGAATAGTTTTTTAAAATTACGACGTTTTATTAAAAAAGACAATTAAGTCTCTTAAGAAATGGCATAAGTTGCCTATTGGCATTATTGGCAGAATCAATATCATAAAAATGAAGATTCTGCCTAAGTTTCTCTATCTTTTTCGCTCTATTCCGTTACGCTGTTCCAAACTTATTCTTTAAACGATTAGATGGAATACTAGGTAGTTTTATATGGGGATATAAGAAGGCAAGGCGAGCAATAGATCGGTTGAAACTCCCTTTTAGCCAAGGAGGTCTACAGTTTCCTGATTTTAAAACATACTTTTGGTCAGCCTGTTTTATACGTCTCCGTAGTTTTATCAATCCTGCTAACACCATTTTTTGTCATGAGTTTATATTGGGGGGGGAGGGAGAGTAATATCCCTTTGTATAGAATCAACGACCCAAATTTTTTTAAGAGGGTAAAATTCAAGACTATACGGGACAGTATACTTATTTGGCGTGCTATCCTGTTTAGTGGTAGCATTTCTCCTTATCATAATAAGTTTCCGCTTTGGCACAATCCAGGCTTGCCAGAGATATTCCATGATGCCGTGGGTAAAAAATGGGCTAGATGTGGAGTTATATGTTTAGGGGATCTGTATGACTATAGTGGCTTTGTCTCGTTTGAGAGACTGCAGATTAAGCATAAACTACCAGACCATATGCTGTTTAAATACTACCAGATTCGGGACTATTTTTTGAGAGATCTTAATTTGATAAACATAACCGATTCTGAGATATGGGATTTTCTGTATGCATTAGATTCTGAAATCTCTGATCAGCAGGGTGTATAAATGGCTAAGTAGCCATAGATCACACGATTGTGAGAGATTAGCTGATCGTTGGAGTAGGGTGATGGAGATGCCGGTAGCAGTCAGCACTATATCACAAGCTCTCAGTATTATAGACAAGGCTGTGCACTCTACTAATTTACGGTTGCAGCAACATCGTACGATATGTCTATTATACTATACTCCAGAAAGAATAGCTAAATGGTCACCGGATAATAGTATAATTAGCGAACGGACAAAATGCCCGAGATGTAATTTATATGCAGCTGATATCAAACATATGTTTGTAACATCCCCAGAACTGATAATATTTTGGCAAAAGGTTGGGAATGTTTTGCGTCAGAAGTTGGAGATAGAAGTACCTTTGTCGATCATTGAAATCATGATGGGATATAGTTCTGTGAGTTCTAAATGTAATAGCTTGCTCGCTATTTTATTAGTTTCGGCAAGATTAACTATAGCTAGGGTGTGGATATCATCAAAACCCCCATCTGTTATGGATTGGTGGCTGCTAGTTAGGCAAATATATGATATGGAATATGCGCTGGCTAAGACGAGAGGTATTCGCTCTATAGCTAAGTGTACTGCAATCTGGGGATCTTTGTTTTAAGATGTATAAGGAGCATAATATAGGGGTAGTTTAGACTGGCTTGACTATCCTCCCAGTCGATGTATATGAGTTCATTTATTAATCTTTCTCTTTATTTCCGGGGTATTTCCCTTTTTTTGTTTTTTTTGTTCCGGTCTTTCTTTCTCTATTATGTGTATAATTATTGTGTCATTTTTTCAGATGTCTGTATATAGTCAATTGCGTGTATTTTGTCTGCCTTGCGTTTATTACCCTCTCGTTGATAAATAAAAATACTTTACATTTTTTTTTAAAAAGATTACACAGTGACAACTGGACCTAAGACACTGGATGCAAGTATGATGAAACTGAACAGTAAGCTAACTGATTGAAGAAAATAAGTTGTCTTGAAGTTTAGTTTCGATGGGGCAAGTGCCACACAAGAATGGGTGCCCAAGTAATAGCTCAGAACCTTTATGGGTTACCATTTTAAATAGTTATTCGAGGAAGGCCCTTATTATGGACTGCTAGTTGCATGGAACCTAAGGACAACCTTCTTCTGTGTTAAAGGTAGAAAGAGATCTCAAATCACAATCGTTGAACAAGACTTCTTGCCCTAACATTATTTCAATAGGATTTCTATAAACGTGATCTATTGTTCTTGACTCACTATTTATGCAATTAACTGAAGCCGCGGCTCGTGCAGGTAAGAGCGGTGGGGCCGGGTTGGGGGGGGATTTCGACGGACGATGACGAGGGAATATTAAATAAATAATTAATGTTCCCTCGTTGTCATCCGTCGAAATGTAGAAAAGTCCGGATTAGCAATATCCAGAAGACATTAAGACAGTGTCTGGAGTGGCTCTGTTTTATTCAGTCATGCTAGAGATTCCAACTCCCATCTGCTGAATATGGGTACACATGTGCTGTGCATGGCTACCAAGCATGTCAGTGCCCTTCCTTTTGTGTATGAAGCTGTTTTTATCGGCCAATAAAGAGCATTCACGGCACACACTTCTGCAGGCCTCCATAGAGTATTGCTGTTTCATAAAATGTGTGCTTAATGTCCACAAACTAACCATATCATTTTCAGGAAAACAGAAACACCCACCTATGAGAAATCGTTTACTAATCTACAGCCTGAAACTAGATGTGTGAAACAATTTGATTATCTAGGCATTCACTCTCTGGAAAAGCTCGAGTGGTCAGCCTAGGTTGAAAAAAGTTGACACAAAGTTTGGGGGTCTTATGTAGAAGGTACAGTGAGGGCATACATACTGAAAGCACCTGCAGCAGCAACCTATGGGGCTCAAATATGGGACTCACCTAATATGAATAGACCAGTAGTTGAGTAAAATATATAGCATGGGAGTTAATAGCTCTGCTCCCTCGGTCCCACTTACCACACCAAGTAGATGCAATTTAAGCATATTCTAATATAGCACCACTTCTACTTTGGATGAGCATTTTTGTAGTTTTATAAAATACAGGGGATTCTGAAATCCCTGTAAAAAAAAACATCTCTAATTTCTTTATATTCAGCAACTTGTGACGCACCCAGTCATTGATTATAAAGAAATTATATCAAAACTCAATTGTAATAACTTATTACAGTTGAGTTCTGCCTTCACAATGCCTGCTGACAGAGCCATCGACTTAGGGAAAAGCAGGTCAGGCCGAGGAGCATAATTAAAGCAGCTGTTTAAATAAGGGAAAAGGAAATCTTGCTTTTATTTCATCTGCTCTGTTTTTGTAGCTGAACATTGATAAGAAGTAAGGAGATAATTATGGCAACATGTTTATTTTTTTGCAATCGTTGCCTGATTATAGAAATGTTAAAATCTTTCTGCAAGTTTCTACAGTGCCTCTTTGTAAAATAACTTTGTTTTAAACTGCTTCTAATATCTTTTTGCAACAAATATCTAACAACTTTTTTGATGTTTAATTTTGCACTAGAGATATCATTTTTAGTCTTCATGTTTGCAAACATGCTCTCTCTTTCATATAAAAGAGGTATGTACCAAGAATGTAAGTGGTTTGTGGGAAAGGCAATGGTGTGACAATGTATTATAAAGAATAAAGCACCCCTTGCTGTACATGAAAAGGCAGGCTGTACCTTTCCTTCGGCTTCGTTACTCAGTCAGTCAAAACCACTTTATTCCGTTAATAAAAACCATAAAAGTACACAACATACAACATATATTACATCATTAATAGAAAAAAAGATAAAATTCATAGGTAAGCTTGGGCGACATAAAACATTTCATTACCAGAGTTCATAGATATACAAAATAAAACAAGTAACCAATAAGTCATATAAAACAGCGGACAATCCAGGATACATCTTAATCCGCATAGAATTCTCAAATTGAAGGGCAAGCGTTAAAACAAAATTCATTTGATCATATGAGAATGGCCGGATTACATGTCATAGGATGACGTTTTTTTCCTAAGCCTCACAGCAGCCACTAGGAAGCTCGCAATATTAAAGGTCTCCCAGGGATTGTTCCGCATCTGTAGATATAATAGAGCAGGTCTAACCTGCATAAAACCTTTTCCCTTTAAAATGGGGATTAAAAACTTTCTACGCATGTCACTAAAATGTTCACAAAACATTATAAAATGCATGGTGCCCTGGGTCGAGAAATTATCACAAGTACATGGGGCTAAGTCATTCACCCTACACCAGCCCTGCGAATCTGCTAATAAACAATGAATAAGCTTAAAACTAAATCTAATTAAAAGGAGACGATGGAAAGGCTTAGTAACAAATCTCAAATAAGGTTCTATCAGTGGGGAAGTTTTTAACCTAAGATATGCTTTCACTGTAGGTTTCATTATCTCAGTCGCCTCTCTCTAAAAACACCAAGTTTAAAAAATGTGTTTTAACCCACACCAGGTCCTCTTTCCTTATTTTACCGGGGGGAATCAAAGAGTTCGGGGCGCCCTAGTTTATTTAAAATTGACTTAACATATTGTAACCACAGGATACTGCTTGTTCTCTCCAAGGAGACACAATTCCTGACAATCTCTTGGTTCAGTGCCAATTCTGGATTAGTCCAGATCGTTAGCCAACATACCACTGGGGCCAACCCTAAAAAATCAGAAACATAGCCAATGCCTAATTCTTGATGTATAACATAGGTGCGGGTAGATTGGGGGACCGACAACAGAAGCCTTAAGAACTTATTTTCGACTATCTGAAGCCCCTCTACCGATTTGTATCCCCATATTGCAGACCCATACCTTGCAATAGCAATGCATTTGGACCTGTATATGTTGAGCATGGCTTCGATTGGCTTGGCCCCAAGTCGTTGAGCAAAACCCTGGACGGCTGCTGTAGATCTTGCCATGGCATATTTCTTTGCTTTCCGTTGAGGAACCCACGAACCCCTCTCGTCAGACAAAACCCCCAAGTATGTAAAAGAGGTCCCCCTAGTCAGCTCTTTGCCTTCACAGTAAAAAGTGTTATGCTTCTTTGGTTTCTAGCCCATATTCATCATGTGTGATTTGGCTATGTTGACAATTAGATTCAAAGATTGCATACAGGCCCCAAAGGAGTCCAAAAGACTCTGGAGCCCTACAGTTGTGCGAGCCAACAGTACCGCGTCGTCTGCGTATAGGAGGGCAGGGATAGCCCTGTCCGCTACCCGTGGGATGTCTGCTAGCAGAACATAGGGAGGTGCCTAAATTGTTTATATATAAAGTAAAAAGCAGGGGTGCTAAAATACAGCCCTGTCGGACGCCTCTACCAATGCGAAAGTGCTTTGTGCATTTGCCATCTTGGTTGACTCTCACCCTCGCATATAGATCCCTATGTAGGTCGGCCAGGAAATAGACTAAGCAGTGATCCATTCCCATATCGATCAATATGGCCCATAGCTTCGCTCTATTTACTAGATCGAATGCCGAGCATAGATCCATAAAAGCCAACTGTAATGTCCCGGCCTTGGCCACTGTGTATTTTCCAGCTAGTAGGTGCAAATTTAAACACTGGTCCAATGAACTCCTACCTTTTCTAAAACCATATTGGAGATTTGTTAATACTCCACTGTCATTTAACCAATCCGAAAGTTTACTTAAAATGACTCTCCCTAGCACTTTTACCGCTGAGTCAATCATGGATATAGGCCTATAGCAGCTAGGGTCACCTCTCAGGCCTTTTTTAAAAACCGGTATAATGGTAGAGTAAGACCAAGACATCGGGAATCCCTGCTGACTAGCCACATTAAAAACTTTAGTTAACATTTTTGCCCAAAAGGTTGGATTCTGTTTATACAAGGCGGCCGGGACACCATCCGGGCCAGGGGCCTTATTGCTGGTCATTTGTTTAATTGCTAGCTCAACTTCTCCTTCATTAAAAACCACTACAGAGGAACTAAGTTCATGATTTGAGGGGGCAGGGAATCCCAGCACAGCCGATCCCTCGTATATGGATTGAAAATGAGAGTACCATTGAGCCTCAGTGATGTCGCATTCTAGGGGAGAGTTGTCGGTTCCTGAGAAGAAGGGTTTATTTACTATTGCCCAAAATCTGGAACTGTCCTTAAGGACCTCTACTGCTAATAAGTCATTCCATGCTTCTTCCTTAATTTCATGTTTACGCGTATTCAAGGCACACTTATATGACTTTCTTAGCGTGGCTATGTGAATATTATCTCGAGGGACCTGTTTCAGGGCAGTAAGAAGCTTCGGATGTGCTTCGGAGCAGTTCCTATCAAACCATCTCTCGCCTGTTTCTGTGTGTCTTCTGCTAGGCAGGGTGAGGCCTAACGCTACCTGGCTGCAAATTCTTTTGAACGCTGGGAGTACTTCAGCCCCCAGTTTCGTTGGATCGAGACAGATGCCGAAGTTCTCCTCAGCACTCTGCCAAAGGTCCTGAAGGAAGAGGTCCGGAATTACTTTAGTCAATTTTAACCTACATCCCTGGTCTGAAGAATTTAAACAGGTGCCTATAGATGGTTTTCCTTGTTTGCCCTTCAAACCGGCACCCCCGCCTAGCACCAGATGGACGGGATTGTGGTCACTATAATGGGACCACTGTGCATTGTAAGAAACCACCTGAGATAACAATACAGGGGAGATAAATATATAATCAATTATAGAGTCCCTTCCCCTTGCCTTAAAAGTGGGGATCCTCGCCTCACTATCAATTGTGCTGGGTTGAATGAGGTCTACTGCAGCCAGAAGGTCCTCCAAACATTCCCCTTGCTGGGTATGCTCAAAATGGGAATAAAAAAAATTATCCGGCCCAAAGAAATATGCAACATGACAGTTCATAATGCATGAATGAATACTAAAATCGCCCAAGATTATAATGGAATAAAAAATGGTTTGCTTCATTCTATAATCCTCTAAAAAAACATTTCAGATTACATAAATGTTAATCTATAAAATTACTCTCAAATGAATTATAAAAATTGACAATCAACAATTTGTAGTATTAGTGGGGGTAATTTCTATTGCTAGGCAGATACCAGATCCAGTGTCCACAATACAATGATTTCCTAACAATTTGAGTGAAATTAATGTTAAGAGACCCCCCTTTGCTCTGCCTGCTGGGGAGGGCCGTGCAGGCTCACCATAGGACTTATACCCATCCAACCAAAAATTGTTTTCCCTGTCCCATGTCTCTTGTAAGCCCACTATATCATATTGTCTTAAAAGATCAAGCCACCTAGGATCATCCCATTTACTCCTTAGCCCTGCTATGTTCCAACTAAGAAGCTTACAATTTACTTTGTTACCCTCACTTGTCCTGACACCCCTAGTTCTACCAGTGCTGTGATGCCGCTGAGGGAGGGAAGGCTCCAGTCAATCATTTTCATCCAGGTGGCTTAAAGGGAGGAATCTATTTGCACATGGTAAAATGTTCTCCCTTCCTACCTCCCCTGAGGGCTTGGTTGGCAGTATCAGTGGGGTCGGGCCCTATGCGGAATCGTATTACAACACTGGTCACCCCTAGTACTTGAACTGGACATTCAGCACGCCTCCCTATTTGCTGGTACAAAATTCCCCCGCTCACTCCTACAGCATAACTGTAGCCCCTCTGTTGGTGGATAAAAGAACCCCAGAGGTAGGGCCCTGATCCCCCCGGGCCCTCATTTGAGCCCTCCTGAAACAGCTTCCCCGCTATTCCTGCCTGGTCAAAGTTGATAACAATGCAATCTCCCTCTGTCTGTTTTGGCCTATAGCCAACCCAGCCAACTCATCTGACCATTATGATGTGAGAGGAAGCCTGCGCCCCATTGCTAGAGTGCTGTTTACACCAGAACTTGGTTTTACGTAAAAGATCCTGAGTAGATTCTAAACAGTTCTCTATAAGCGGCGGCACACCTATAAGACTTGCAACTAAGGGGGTAGCATCTGGTGGCAGGTTAAGTCTGCAACTATTAGTGACCCTCTTATCCGACTTTTTTACGGGGGTCTTACCCTGTCCTACGTGTTGCTGATTGGCCACAGGGATTGACTTTACATCTTTGCGATGCTTGCCAGTTTCACAACGACCCAGAGCTGATACTCGCTCAGTGCCAACTAGGGAGCCCAGGCTAGTCTGAGACGGGGTCCAATTTACATGCCTTGAGGCCCCTCTTCCTTATTGGCAACAGTCTGAGTTTGGGAAGGTGATAAAACACATCTAACCTTCGGCATACATTTATTATTCAAGTCCCTTAATTGAGTCTCAAGGTGCTCTAGTTTCCCCATTACCCCATTTACCAGTGATTTAAAAAGATTGGAAATGTCTTTAATAGCAGCAGAAAAATGTGACTCCAGGCGCGAATTAAATAGGTCTCCATGGCTTGTCTAATGGCTGTGTGTACGAGGGAATCAAGGCTTCGATCAGGTCCACCATCGTAATTCGTGTTCAGATCAGATGGAACCAAACCAGATTTAATGAGTCTCCTTTTCCCCTTTTTTTTTTACTGAGGGTGAAAGCGGTTCCTTATGCTGGGGTGCACCCTTTCCCATGACTCTCCCTCTACAGACTGAGGCCCTCTACCGGTGGTCACTGAGCCCACCCCCAGGGCTTCCTGCGCACTAGATGTAGCTAGAGTCTCAATAGGGTTTACAATCCGGGGGGGGAGTAACTAGGGGGACACCCGACCCAGGTTGATCAGTCCTCAAGCCCAGCTGGTCATCAGCATTCTGGATTTCTTGAGTTAGGGCCCCCACTGCAGAAGTTAGATATGAGATTATAGAGGCAGAGTTCCTAGGCACTTTTGCGTTTAGTTTCCCCGGGTCAAGACTACAGGGGTGTTTGCGCTTACCAATAGTAGTGGCAGAAAAGTAGATGAAAGAGGGGTGGCCCAGCCCAGCCTCTTCCAGGCGCAGACGGGCCTGCCCTTGGCCCGGGCTTTGCCCGGGCACAGCCCGGGCACGCCCGCGCGCCTCCCGCGCTGCGGGTGCCTTTTGCAGATTTTAAAGCGCCTCCAGGCGCGGGAAGCTGACGTTGGCGGCAACAAGCCGCTCGGGAGGCTGGGACTTGAGGTCCTGGTTGTCCCATGTGCTCCCGGGCAGAATCAGGCAGCAGGCAGCAAAGAAACGGGAGTCCTGCACTGTGGGAGCCCTTCGCAGATTTTAAAGCGCCTCCAGGTGTGGGAAGCTGACGTTGGCGGCAGCAAGCCACTCGGGAGGCTGGGACTTGTAGTCCTAGTTGTCCCCTGTGCTCCCGGGCAGAATCAGGCAGCAGGCAGCAAAGAAACGGGCGTCGTTACTCTATTTGGTCATGGAACTCATCAGTGACTTGCAATATCCTTATAATGTACAGCAAGGGGTACTGTAGCTCACATATATCGCAAACTTGGCCCGAGGGCACTGGAGCGCTTCACATGAGCACCAGATTACATTATACAAGGTTAGATTTGTTTTAATTTAGGCATGGGGAGATCATGCGATTTGCCCAGAATCACATGATGTTGAGCTGACGCAGGACTCAAACCTGATTCCCCAGTTCCAAAGTCGGCAGCTCTGGCTGTTGGGTCACATCTCCTCCCCATGTTGAGTAGAGAAGAAATGCATATGGAAATAGAGCAACTCTTCCCCATTCATATGGTCGACACCATGACTGAAGCATATTATAAAAATAAGCACTGTCTAGGAACATCAAGCACACATTCAAGTTTTATATTAAAGAAGCTATTATAGTAAAATGAACTCTCTCTGGGGTTTGGAAAAGTTTATATCTTTTAGGGTTTGTCTAATAAAGGAAACATGGTACATGCTTTTGAGACGGGGAACTCCTCCACTGAGAGCTTGTGGGGGGCTCCTCTGGTATGGATGATAAGAGACAAAATGTCACTGTAGTATGAATGCTTGAGGCATGTTGGTGCATTCTCTATTATGCCAGCTTACGAATAGCCAAGACAAAACCGTAAAGAGTGCGTGCTCGCAAAACAGGATGTGAGATGTGTGAAGAGGGCTCTTCATTTATGCATGGGAAGTGGCAAAACCAACCCCCAACTGTGAATTTTATTGCAAAGTTTTTAGGAAACATTGCAGGGAAAGAACATAGAGAGCAATATAAGGCCTGAGCCTTACCCTCTAACCTCCGTAAGGGCCAATGTGAATATTGACTGTATAATGATGGATAGCAAAGGGGGAATAGTTATGTGTAATGGGTCAGGCACGGAATCAGAAATCTTTCTACCATGCTCCATCTGTATGTTTTAGACAAGCTTGCAGATTACATTGGTAAGTGGACATTTCTTTAAATAGTTTTTCTATTTTTCTAACTTTCTTAACAATAAAGGCTTAAAATGTATTTCTGACCATTAGTATTGTGCTTTGTTTATTTTGTGATCGCATATTTACCGTAGAAATGAATTTGAATGACATTAAGAAAATATATTACATTCCTCCACATCCAAGTTGCCATTTTGATATGTACAAATGAGACACACATTTTTGGGAGACAGCTGATAATTATGGCAGATAAGCTGCAGTGAACATTTTACAAAAGCAATTCCTGGCAAAATACATTCACTAAAGTTGATTAATTCTCGGTAGATAGTGCTTCTCTGTTCAGATTAGCCTTGTTTCGACCTCTGTGCATAGTTTATGAAAAGGTAAATGAGACTGCCAGTGTGGACATGAATATATATATCACAGGCTGACAGCCAAAATGCTTTTGAATAAACCAATGTAGGGCAACTACTGCATGATAACTTTACTGTTCTGAGAGGGCTGGTGCATGATAGGAGATTTATCCTAGAAATATTACATTTCCTTTTTATTCCAGTGTCACAGTCAGTGCCCCTGATTCCTGTTGTTAGTGACTAGAACATACATTTACAGTAATGCTGCCAGTAATTTCAGTATGAGTTCATAAGAATCTATTTTTTCATGTATATGTTACCTTGAAATGTTAAAATAGATAGCAGTTTAAAGGTCAGTTGTAGAATAAATATAGAATGTGCTGCACTCTTGAAACTATTGCATACATAACACACAATCATGGTGTAGCTTCGTTGATCAAGTTGGGAAGAAAAAGAGGCATTTTTTTCAATATGCTGTAATTCAGTGTGCTCTACATCAAAGGTGATAAAGTGACATTCAATACTATTTACTGAAGGTAATTTTAAAAGTCAACTCCAAACTGAATGAATATCATTTACAAACCACCAGTATCGAGCAATGCTCAGACACACTGAAAACCAATGATCTCACAAATAATCACATCTTTGTGAATGATGTTCACGTACAGAAAGAAGAACCGAATGACTTTACGGCTTCACAACTCACCTTCTTACTACTCAACAGTGATTTTCTCAAACATTGGAACATAAAGACTCATGAAAAAAGCTGCACTCTCGGCCTTATCTCAAAATAAAGGGGCAGATTTACAAGCCCCTTGCGGCACTTTTGCGTAATTTTTACCATGGGAAAAATGACGCAAAAGTGGCGCAAGGGGCTTGTAAATCTGCCCCACAGTATTCTCCAGTCTGATAGCAGTATACAGGTGGATTGGTTAGATCACTTTAAGTTTCGTTTATCCTACTCTCTCATCAAAACCATGATTAGCAGCTAGTGCCAAAACTCAGAAAATTGTAAATGAGACCCCAAAAAATTGACTTCAACAACCTAGGGTTCAATATCTCTACAGACGAACTCCGTTTACTCCCAATCACTAAGTAAATACCATCACAACTAAGAATAAAGAGTCTATAATCAAAATATTAAGTGACCTAGATCCTCTCATAAAGAAAGAAGTGACATTTAAAACATATTTTATGGCGAAATCACATATACGGGAGAGCTAATGGACCAAAAAAAAAAAACTCTCTGAGATCAAACAGGCTTCAAATCCACCCATCAAAATTCCTTTATTCGGTTAAAATACATATTAACCATAACAGACAACCTTAAATACACAAAATAACAAGCATTGGCATAGCCAATAGGTCTCGCCTTTAGGACCTTGTAAGTGTTTAGCCATGCAGCACATTATCCTAGGTGCTACAACATCTACTGTTACTTCGCGTGTCACTGGTGAATGGCCACACACACCCAAGGTCAGGCTTTTGTGCTATTTAATGAACACTGGAAATGCAATTCATGCCCAGATAGGGCAAGTCTGCAACCTAAAGGAATTTAAACGATGAATTAAAATAATGTTATTCAAATAATTTCTTCACTAACTGCACCAGTCGGTGATGCAATGAAAACAAACCGTTATTGATTAATGGCAGGAGTGACGTGATGCATGTTATTTTATTATTTTTACATCTTCTTTCTGAAATGTGCAAGTATATGCGGGATGGTTTTGTCTTATTCTTTGCAGTTTCAACATGCTTACTGTAATTTTGCACTGTGTTTAATAGTTGTTATTCACCAGTTTTTACCATGTGCAGTGCCTAGACGGAGTCTAACAGTGCTCTTTTCAATGCATAGTGTTCCATGGAAGAGAACTTATTGAATTAATCATCCTACTCAATGCATCACAAAACCTAAAATAAGTACATGAAAATGGTCTGATAATCATTAACTACCTTCCGTAGAAAGCCTAGACCACATAATATGTTCGTGGGGCACTCGAAAACAGCGCCTGACATTTGATCTCGGTCTTTGAAAAGCAACCCGGATAGGTTTAGACTCACTTTTGTGACACTGCTGGCAGCCCGTTTCACGAGTGGATTACGTGTTAAAAAATGTAGTGCAACGTAAAATCACATTAAATGCGTGTGACAATCTATGCAAATAATGGGCGTGCGGGCGATGTCTTGGGGCTTAAATATAGCAATCAAGTAAATTAAGTGGATACATGAACTTGTTTTCTACCGAACTATGGGGAAAGTAGAAAGAAATCTAGTTAACTTAGAAGGTACTGAATATAAAATTGCATTTAAGACTCCTTTGTGAATCGTTGTCTGTGCTTTATTTGTTGATCCACACTGTCAGTTAACGAGTCAGGATGTGTGTTCCGCAGATAAGGGTTTCCAAGTGCAGCCCGTACCAAATACTGTATATAGCTGTCACCTCCGGCATACTGAAGCTACGCGGATAACGTATTCCCTAATTATGATCCGTGGTATACTTAATCCACTACAATCTTGTCCAAACAATTGAATCAGCAAATACATATTAGGAATAAAAGAACTACAACAATACTCTTTCCAACCACAGATACAATGATATAAGATGCATGCATTGCATGTATTGCTTGCACTCAACTGTTCCTATTTAAAGCAGTGTCCTGTTAAGTGCTGTTAGAAAAAGAAAAAAGTAGTCCGTAGACCAGATTCTATAATTGGACAAGTGTAAGGCAACAAGTAATTGGGCATTGCGCTGTGGGAGGAAACAAAACATGAAAAGGAGGGACAAATAGGAAAGATTAACCCCTAACAAGCAAACCTTTTTAAAGGGCAATCGAAGTAACAAATAAAAAAGGTAATGGGCAGGCTTTAAGCCCACAAAGTGTATACAACATGTCTCAAAGAGACAGCGCAAGTGCTGCCCAGGCTCGACCTAAAAAGGATTGCTTTCTGTATGGAATGTTCATGAGAGATCAAAAACTGAATGTCACCAACAGCATAATGATTGAGTGTACTTTTCAGATGTAAAATAGTGCCTCGTAAATTCCTGTGAAAGCACTTCCGAGAAGGTGAGATGATACACCCAACAGGCAATAGCATGCAGAGAGGGAGTTATACTCTCCTGGGTGGAGTCAAAGCCCACTATTTATTTATTTTAAAGAATTAGCAAAAATATGTCATGAAGACAGCTGCACTGTCAAGTCAAACCTAAAACAGGGTAGGATAAAAACAGAATGGGTGTATTTGTTACTGTGTAGATTACATAAATGTGCTATGTGTTCCATTTAAACACAGAGTCTATAATATGTCATGAATATTATTTAGAAAATCATCACTTTTGGAGGTGGGTGCAGGATTGACTGCCAAGAAGTGGTGTGGGTGATGGCACTAGCAAGAGATGATAAATGCAATGCTGGAGCTTACAGAGCCATCAAACGCAGGATGCAGGGCCTCAAGCTAATGCATTGTTATGTAGCGCCTGAGCATACCCACGACATGGCAGAAAAAGCAGATGCTGCAGACTTAATGAGAAGCAGCCTCCAATCAAACAAGCCATGCCAGCATGTCATCATGCTTCGTGTCCATGACTGCAAACTGTAACTCTCTGGCAGTCCTCACTCACTCAGGAAAACTCAAAGCTTATGGTGAGACCAGGGCTGACCATAGTGGAAGAAAAAATACCAAGAGCCCCAAGTAAGTGATGGATGAGGAAATCATAAAGGGGATGCCACAAAGGGAATGCTACAAGAGTGATGGACTAGAGGAATGGAGCACCCATTGACAGTTTTCCCATCAATGCCTCCCTCAGAGGCCTCTCACTCCAGTTATGCTCCTCCTCCAAAATTCATTCTGAGGTACAAATCTCCCAGTTAAAGGTGTGGCTTATTAATTCATGTATCCATTTGGATTGCTAGGTTAGCTTTTCTAAGACCATAAAACACAGAAAGGAAGGGAGGTCAGAGGGCACCTCATGCATAATGAGCTGTCAGAGCTAAAGAGCTTGTGGATTAATGGACTAACTAGATAGAGGCCTGGTTTCATGCTCTGGGTTTTCAACAGTGGGATCTCCCTTCTCCTTTAACTCTTTCTTTATCCAACTTTGTTCAGTGTATGACACCCAAACCCTAAAACCATACGTTGAGCAAAACTTTCTTCAGCCCTTATAGTTTAAGCTTATCACACGCTTTGAAGACACAATGAGATATTCCGGAAGTCACAAAACATCTTCAGATGGCCTCTGAAAGATCAGCAATTGAACAAAAAGATGTGGAAGAGTTTTTAGCCTCAGAGCAAGAGGAGGGGTACATCAATGAAGCAGGGGGAACAAATGTGAGTGATAGCTCTTAAGACTGTATCAGTAATTCATCCTGTTCTGACAATACCATGTCTACGTCCAGTCCAGAAACGTTCAGCCAAGAAAAGCCTTCACATTCTGGTGACAAAGAGGCTACATATTCAGCATTGCACCCTGCTCTCCATTATCAACACCATAAAATGGGGCCAAGAAAGAATACTCATTGGAAAACTTTGAAAGCAGCCACAATAAACGTTTTGTGAGAGAAGCACAATGACTTCCATTACAGGCCTTGGGTTTTTGTTTTCATGAATCGCCTAAGATATTCTTGTTACTGGCAAGTACTATCTTTCATGACACACAAACCTAATGATGTGTATAAGAAGGTTCAGGGGCCCGGTGCCCCCGTGCAATCTTCATGCCCCCTCCTGTATGTCTTCCCCTAACTTCAGAGTGTTACTATGGTACCAGCCGTTTTGCAGGTTTGTTTCCATAGTCATGGCCTCTGTCCTGCTTCCTGCACAGGAGCACTGTGGGACACTCTGGGGCATATTTACAAGCCCCTATCGCCACCACAACGTCACTTTTAGGATGTCCAACTTGCACTCTTAGTCTTTTAGGCCTTTATGAACTGTAGAAAGATACCTGTCAGTGACTGGGAATTAGATGCTACAACACAGGAGTGGCCCTGCACAATGCAACTTCAGGACCCCGTTCAGCTAAAGCGATGCAAATACAGCCAGCCACCTGCTGTTAAACCACATGCAATATATGAGTGAAAGCTGTGCTATAGTCACATACTGGCAATGTGCCTTGGTGTTTTTCTTCATTAAGCCTGTTTGAAAGTGCTCATATTTGGTCAGATGAGTGAGCGGAGGATCAGGAAGAATATGATTTGCCTGGAATCAAACAGCTTGTTAGAGTAGGAGACCCAAGACTACAGCACACTGCTACCTGCACCAAATGGTAAAGATTTATCACCATATTGCATTTTGGTGAATAAACAGTAGGACTGGGTACTGTTCTCCCTCTCCCAGGTAATATCCAGTCCATTTTCACCCATGCACTTACTAATGGCTGTTAGAATGATTCTAAATGCTCCAGATCTTGCACAAAAAAACCAGAGCAGAGCAGACAAAAAAGTAATTCCTCAAGAATACACAATTTGGACGAATGTGAATGCTGGGATTAAAAACCAAGGTGAAAGTTTACATAGTTGTCAACTCATCCACTAGACTACAACGGGGGTGGCACTGATTCTGATTCCCTTAGGAGCTGGACTTAATATTCCCTGGGGTGGGGCAGTGCCCAGTCTTACTGTCCACTCACCAAAATGTAATAAGGAGGTAAAGCCAGGGCTTTAAGTGGAATGAAAAAACTGGGGGGGTCTCCCAAAGGGGTGTGGCTGATGTAATTAAGGGCATGGCTTAAAAACACATAAGCTAAAGATCTGTGCTTAGCATAGTGTGCCTCCCAACTGGTATTGTGCTGCTTCTGTCATTGCATCCAGACATATAATACAAGTAGCATTACACCAACAACAAGCCAGAACTATTGGCTTTGTCAATGGTTATTAGTTGTGTAAGATAAATAAGCAACAACTATGGCTTCGTTGTATAGAATATTGAAAATGCTTCAGTTTTGAAATGATGAGACTGTGAAAGAACTATAAGGAGCGTCTTTGAAGTTACCTCAAAGGCAGTGAAGGGTGGTACTGCTGCAGAGTTAAGATTTGTTTTTCACCCTGAGAGTGAGGGCAAAAACAGCGAGCCCGATAGGGACCCATCTCAGAACCTGCTTTTTGAACTGCCGGTGCTGAGCACTGGCAGGACCCGGCCCACTTAAAGCCCTGGGTAAAGCTATATTCTTTGGAGTAGTTTGTACTGTGTCTCCAACTTTAGCAAACTGTTTGATCTTGGGCAAATAATACTCTCCCTGTGCCTCGGTCCACTAATGTGACCATATGCAAGCTGTAAACACATGTGACAATGAAGTGATGCAGGGTCTGTAGAAAGGTTGAACAGTGAAGAGATGCCACGAATGGCTAGACGGGACAGCGAATAAATGCTGGAAATGTGGAGGGATGGGCAGAATGAAGAGATGTAGATGCTATAGAGCGATTTGACAGTGATAAGATGCAGGAGCAATGGAGAAATGAGGGGTATTTTAAGTGATGCTGGGACTGCAGAGGTACAGGGCAGTGAAGGGATGCAGAGACTGTGAAGACAATGGGCAGTGAAGAGTTGCAGAGGATGTTATAAGATATTACAATTAAGGCATATAGGGGCTGTGAAGAGATTGGGCACTGAAAAGTTAATGAGACTGTACAGAGATGAGTTAGTGAAGAGATACAGTGTGTTTGCAAAGAGAAATTAGTGAAGAGATGCTGTGTTTGTAGAGCAGTGTTAAAGTGTAGAGAAGTAGGGGTGAGAGAATGAAAATAACGGCATTACTGTCCTTTAAAGTTGCTCTGGAGTTTTGTGTACTGAAGATGTGATGCTTTGTAATGTTCCCATGTTTGATTTCAGATACTGAACTTCTCCCTAACATGTCACTTCTCCCCAATCAAAAATTGCAGAAGCACAAACAGTCATGCCCTGTCCTGAACACCCATCCACTAAATGAACTTACCTAGACATGTTGAGGTGACCCAGACCACAGTGAGCACTATTCAAGGGTCAACTATTGCATGAATATACTCTTAGGGAATGCAAGAGGGAACAAAACAAGAAATGTGAACAGGAACTGCATGGATGACAAGGGTTACATTAATGCCTTTTATTGTCGCTGCTGAGAAAACGCTCATTTGTTTTTGATTGTAGAGTTAAGCGTTTGAATAGAGAGGCTGATATGAAGCTGTTTTAAAATGACTGACAGCACTGAGACCCGGTGGGACCCGAGCGACTGAAAGCACTGCTCTCCTGAAATCTGGCTGCAAGATCAGTTAATAAAGCGCCTTCTTTCTTCTCACGGCTCACCACAGACTGAGATCCTGCGCATGCTCTGTGCAAGCTGCTGCCTCGTCTTCCACTTCGTCTCTGTTGATCAATACCAGTCCAATTTCATCAAAGAGCTCCCTAGTGTACGTATGCACGGTGTGAATGAGGCGCAGTGATAACAAATAAATATCATGTAAGTAAGCCCCCTGAAGAGATTTCTTAAAGGAAACCCTGTACCTTTGGCTTTGAATACTAAAAGAAGAGGCAGTTGGTTCCATCGGTAGGGAGGCAATGCGGTCTAATCGGTAAATGACCCCGAAAACATGAATTCTAATTCAATCGCTGAAAATGATCTAAACCGTGTGATCTTGGGTAGCACTTTGTGCCCTAGTTCCATACTCCCAGTTTCTTTTGAATAAGGCGTGCGTAAAGCCAGCATGGATTCATAAATCCAAGCTTCACTCTCCCTGTTTGGGAATATGACCTCATGCTTTCAGGAGAAAGGCAAGAAACAGAGGGTATTTGAATACATACTGTGTGTATTGTAAAGCGTCCGTTCACCCTGGCGAGGTTTCTTAGCGCTAACGGACGCTGTTTGTAACCCATGTCAATAGAAATCTTGTTATTGTTGACGGGAGATCTTAACAAGCATTGGCATAGCCAATAGGTCTTGCCTTTGTGACCTTTTAAGTGTTTAGCCAAGTCTTATTATACGCAACCACAAGCATTGTGTTGTTTAAAATAATGATTTTGTGTTTGCACTCTTAACATATGTCAACTAGTATGGATAGTATGTGACTCTCACACCTTGTATCCCTCATTGTCTTATAACATTTCCTGCGCATTCGAAAGTAAATGGTCTTTCAAAGACCTGTGAAGTACTCGGGTGCAGCTGTGTGTGTGCCCGGGAAACTTTACTGCTTTCCTCCCATTCAGAACGACAGGCACTCCTCAAGCGGAAGGGTGCGGTGCGTTTCTTGCGTGGACAGCAGGAATCTCTGGGAGAGGAAAGGTGTGGACAGGAGGAATCTCTTCAGATGAAAGGTGTGCGGATAGGATCGCTGTACGACGAAAGGTGTAGACAGCGTGAATATCCACAGTGGGAAGTAGGAATCTCCGCAAAGGAAAGGCGGGCGGAGAGCGACATTCCACAAGAGTGGCAAAATGGGAACAGAGAATGATTCTACGAAAGTGGAAATGAGTGCAGACAGTACAATTTGAGGCAAGCAGCGAGGTGGGCAGAAATTAACATTTGCACAAGTGGAGCGGTGTGCAGACATTAACCTTTGTTGCAAGTGTAGAGACGCCAAGACATCAACATTTGCTGCGATAAGAAAGTTGTGTTGGCTGTAAGATTTCCGACAAGTGAAAGGTGTGCAGCCATCAGCGTTCTCCACAAGGGCAGAAGTGTGCGGAGGGCAGGACTGGATGCGGGGGCACTCTGCTCGAAGGGAAATGTGCACGCGAGTGTGACAGAGCAAAATGGTACGGAGCAGGAAGATACGCGGCCTGAAGGATTCATGTCAAGAAAAACAAGCATTTGAATGCAATCGCGGCACGCGTGCTTTGGCTGTAAACATCTCAAGCTAAAGCACGGTGCCACGATTGCTTCAAAAGTAAAGAAATAGAAAAAAAGTTTTGTTCTATTTCTTTACTTTTGAAGCAATCGTGGCACTGCGCTTTAGCTTGAGATGTTTACAGCCAAAGCACGAGTGCCGCGATTGAAAGCAAAGTAAACAAGCAGTTGAGAAGGGATAGCGAGGGCAACCAGGCAAATGCAAACAGCTGTTTTCAAGCACTCGTGCTTGTGCTGGCATCCACCTTGCGGGAGCGAGCAGCGGCGCGCGGGCCATCTGTTTTCAATTAGCGCGCGCGCCGCTGCTCGCTCCCGCAAGGTGGATGCCAGCACAAGCCCGAGTGCTTGAAAAGAGCTGACCAATTTCTAAAGGTCATCTCCTAGAGCAACGCATGCGCGCTGCCTAGGCGAGACCTAAAAACCAAGCATTTGCTATGCAATAGGTCTCACATTTACGCGAGTTTAAGCTATTGGCATTGTAAATGACAATGCGTTTTATTTAGGTTTTAAAACCAAAACCGTAGGTGCCCCCCAAACCCAAATTCAAGGGCCAGGGGGGAAGGGGGGCCCACTACGTGCCCCCAATGTCCCTTTCCGCCAGCCTTTCCATGGCGGGTGAACCGCCATGAAACGTCTGACGGGGGGGGAGGAGGAGGGGACATCGTAATCCCTACGGCGGTGTTTGGTAGGCACCGCCAACATTGCAGGGATTGTAAGGCCCTCCGGAGCACCGGTGGGCTCCAGGAGCCCGTCGGATGTGTGACAGTCAGTGTTTCCGATCGCCATTAGACCGCCCGCCATCAGAATGTAGCGGGTGGTTAAAATTGTTCAGATGGCAGTAAGATGGTGGCGGTCTCGCCGCCATCGTAATCGGCCCCTAGGTCTTGTGGTTTAAGTCAGTCACAGAGTTCCTGGGTACTCAGAGCCTCAAATCTGTTGGAAATTTTTATTGAAAAGCTCAAAGGGGCCCACCCTTGAATGAGATCCAAGGTAACTTGTTGACTGCAAGTTTACAGTACACACCACCTCGAATTGGTAAAAGAACCCCAAAGGTAGGGCCAAAATAGATGAGGATTTGCTGGTTATAGACAAACCCATAACACAATACACTAGCCGCCAAACTGACTTTGTTAACCTTCATCACAACACAATCTCCAGCAAATAGTTTAGTATCTTTCCCAATCCAGCCCACCCTTCTAACCATGTTGATCCAATCATGAGTGTCAGACCCCATGGTGGAATGATTCCCTATCCAATGAGTAACCTTGCTTTTGAGTTGCACATAACTTTCTGCTGTATTAGGCTTCAGCTGTGGGATATTTCCCAATACAGCTGCATAAGGAGTGGCCTCATGAGGAAGATTGGTGGTAACTTCCAACCTGGAGGTAGGCGGATTGTCTAGGTCAGAAGTGGAGGGCTCTCTCAAAGACACTAATTGACACATCTGGGAACAGGGCTCACATTTGTTGATTCTCTCGAGTAGCCTGAGAATGGACCCGCTCCTCCCAGATACTTTTATCAATTGACAAATTAGACAAAGCCCCCCCACCAGATCGACAAACATCTCCACGGTCCCATACAGACGCCTGGTTGATTTACCTGGTGATTAATTCAACTTGATCCGCCTCGCTGTTGCTAACAACAGCCAGTCGGCCACCATTACCAGACAGGTTTTAAGTGAGCAATTTTACCCCCGTCTTTAATTCTAAAATTGATCACTCAATATTGTCTAGAAGGTGACATAAGACTCAAATAGCCGCTTGATAAGCGACTCAACCTTGGAAAAAAACGTTTCAGATAAAATATGAACTATATTATTGTCCAAGTCCTCCAATAAACCATCCATACATTTCATGTAGTTTCGTGAGCTTTTTGATGGTTTAGCCTAATGGACCGCCCATTCTCTTTTTTCCTCTTCTGGGAATCTGAAACAGTAACCTCCACTGGGATGCTACCTCTGTGCAAGCCTGATGAACTTCTGCATAGACCCTACCCGGGTTTCCTCCACAAAAGGACCCATCCTCTCCAGGAAGCTCAGACACGATTGCTGGTACAGAGTGATTCTTGGAGACCAGCCTGGAACTGTTTGGACTTTGGAGAACAGGCCTAAAGACGTTATGTCCAACAAAAGCATGATGAGCCAGCTCCTCCTCAGCGTTGGTAATCTCTTCATTAAGAGCCGCTACTGCCGAAGACAAATATGATAAAATACTGGACTTGCCCCGATTGGTTTTAATCGTCTCTGAAATGTTCAGTTTCAAGGGTCGAGTAGGAGCTGTTAGCGCACGTTTCCCCATTATTCTAAAACCTGTATAACAAATGTCAGAGGGGGGCCTGGTCCGGTCTCACCCGGTCTCGAACAGGTGCAGACAGGCCCGCTCTTGGCCTGCTCTCCACTCAAGCATGCGCCCTGGCACATCCCGCGAAGCGGAGATCCGTTGCCTGGGACCTGGAGTTCGGTCCCAGGCAAGGTCAGGGCAGTGCAGGACAGTCATTCCCCATCTTGTTTTGGAAATCATCTGGTGGCAAAATGTCATTTACTCAGTTATCCGTTTAGAAAGTAAAAAACACTGAAACTACCATAACCAACTCACAACTGACCAACTTTCACTGCTACTTAAGAAACCATTGGCAAATACAGAAGGCCTAAATAATTTATATCCCATCTGTGGCCTTTCCCACCTAGTGAAGGTGCTGGACTGTTGGGTGGCCTCTCAACATAAAAATTACATTAAGGAACACTATCTCTTGGATGATTTGCAGTCAGGTAGTAGACCAGGCCACAGCATTAAGATAGCCACCGTACATGTAATAGTCCATACCCTATGTACTTTTGATATTGTGGCACCTGTTTGGCAAACTGGGATCTGTCCCTCACTTGTGAAACAAACAAACAAAAGTACTTGAAATGCTAAAAGAGCATATGAGCATCGGAAGGAACATCCTAAACTGGTATTCCTCCTGTCTACTCAATCATTCCTCATAGATGAAAATACAAAACACTCTCTATCGCTCTGTGCCTCTTTTACAAGGTATCTCTAAATGTTCTATTTCTGTCCCTGTTGATTACCCGCTTCATCCCCAGATGAAATCATGCATGTACCAATGACTCTTGAGAACATCAAGGCCTTAATGACCTACCACCAACTTAAACTGAATCGACTTATAACTGAATTTCTCCTTATCTCCCCATCAGGCTAACACCATGTTTAGTTCAAACTCAGCTCTCTCGATTTAGTAAATTGCAAAACTGAACTTTCCATAACATTCCTCTGCTGCATTGTTGATAACAGATTGAATGTCTATTCACATATAAACAGCATTCCCAGATGTGCACAATTCTGACTAAGACTCAAGAGTGGAATGAAGTCCTTACTGGGAATTCCAAAGGTCCAGTGTAGCAAAATGCCTCTTTTGCATGATCACCCCCATTTTTTCGACTGATGCTGCTAGTTTTTTGATTATGTGCACTGGGACTTTGCTAACTAGGACCCAAGCGCATGTGCTCTGACCCCCAACTTGAATTAAGTGTACACTGGAACTCTGCTTACCAGGCCCCAGTGCATGCGCTGTGACCCCCAGCTTAAGTTAAGTCTGTCTGCTCTGTGCCATAGCTACCAGGGTTTGTCCTCAGGTTTAAATTACTGTAACCTTTACTGAACATAACAAGAATAGTGATGTTATTACTTGTGGTGGACTACCATTCACCCCAACTAATAATCCACTTTCTGACATCCAACTAGCCCCACTAAAGGCAGTCTCACAAGCAGTACAGTGCTAACCTTCAGAAGTAAACACTTTAATTGAACTACCCTTGTATCATTACGTATCAAAGCAAGATACATAATACAAAATGGCCGGGCTGACTAGCACTATTTTAGACAATGGCTCATTACACTATCTGGTTGTAGGAAAGTGCCTCTTTTTGCATGATCGCCACTGTTTTGTGTGGACTGATGCTGCTGTTTTTTTTACTGTGTGGACTGGGACTAACCAGACCCCAGTGCATGTGCTCTGACTCCTAAAACATGTTGAAATTGGTTAAACTGCTAATTGCCACATTTACTTTACCTATAAGTCCCAAGTATATGCCACACAATGTAATTAGGGACTGTAAGTTAAATTTCACTACTGGAATGCAGCACCTATTGTGCCATCCACTATAGGGACAGTGTAACCACAGCCTACCACTGTAGCTCGACTGTGGCAGTATGAAAACTGCAATTGGACCTGTCAAAATATACCCTTTTGATAGGTATATACCTTCCTTTTAAATATTAATATCACCCCTAAGTAGGCCTTATATTCCATAAGGCAGGATGCATGGTATCTAAATGTGGACATGTAGAAATGTAATATTAACCATGTCCTTAGAGGGACTAGCACCTGCAAGCTATTTTCACTGGAGCAAGGCTGGCTGTTCCATAGAGAAACAATGGGATGCACTATTACATTTTATAATGCTATCTTCAGCTAGTATTCACCTACATATTTAATTATTGGACTGTTTGTAATGTTTATTAAAAGCCCAATTCACTGGTGAAGTCAATTTTTGATAAATATTAAGGAAAAGCTAATTTTGGAACGTTACTTTTTCCTACCTAAAGCCTCTAGAGCCTAATTTGCATTAGCCTCCAGCTGTAGTAGAGAGGGGCACTGTGCGATTGTTTGTAGTAGGGTGCCTAGAAACTACTGCAAAAGTGAGCAGAATTACCCTTGGAACCTTTTACCTATTGGTTAAGTAGAGATCAGGCGTCATCCCCACCTACAAGCTAGTGCCAGGCATTAATGTGGCAACTCTAGGCACCTTCTTCAGCACACTCTGGACCTGTTGAAGAACAGAAGGGGGTCTTCACCTACTGTTTGAAACCTGTGAGAAGACCTGAAGGGCTGAACCTGCCACCATTTCTACCCAGGGCAAAGAAGTTGACTCCAAGGATCTGTTGGCTAACCTCCTGTTAGGTTAGAAGGCCACAACAAGCTGCAAGAAGCCTTTTCCTAGAAAGTCCAGCTGACCAGTTCCAACTGGACCTGCCCTGGACCCTGCTGGTGATTCCTGTTGGAGTGAGTCATTACACTCAAGAGCTGTGCCTGAGGTCCTGGAACCTTTGGCTGTGTCTAAGTTTACTCCTCCGAACATCCTGAAAAACGGGGACTTAGAAACGTTTTGACTCCAAACACCTCCAAAAGACCAGGACAAACCCACCAAGTTGATCCGACCAAGGTAAGTTGCCACAGAGCTGAAGATTCAGGTTTCTCCCACTTGGAGCTTTTAAGCAGCCGCAAATCCATTGAAGCAAGACCTCCAGGAGAAGGTATCCAGCCTTGTATATCTCTCCTCGGCTACAGCCTGCAGTCTTGCTCTGCTGGAAGAATTCAAGCTTTAAAAAAGTGACTAAGTCCGAACACAGAAAACTTGACTTGGTGAAAGTGTCAAAAGTATCTGGCTGGTGAGAGGACTTCCCTAGGTGAGTATTTTAAATTTTCCTGTTCTTAGCTTTTCTCACCTAAACCAATAGCTTTGCCGGGAACTCATTAAACTTCTATTTGTTGTCCTGGAGCCCTTCTCAGATACAGTCTGCTTCCTTGCCCTGCTTAAAGATTTTCACTTTCAGAAAAAAGACTAAGGGCCTGATTTAGAGTTCGGCAGATTGGTCACTCTGTCACAAATGTGACAGATATCCCATCCAACTTATTCCAAATGCATTATATCCAACGGCACTTGTAATACGGCGGATGGGATATCCGTCACATTTGTGACGGAGTAACCCATCCACCAAACTCTAAATCAGGCCCTAAGTCCCAAGGCAAAACCTCCAACTGGGTCGAACCAGATTGGTGTGTCTGACATGCTGTCCATCATGGTCACCTCAAAGTACACCTTGGTACTGGCCTACCATGACCAGTTGACCTGCATTAGCGCTAAATGCTTTTTCGCACAATTTTTTTTTTTTATCCAAATCTTTGGTTCCTTTAATTGGAGTTTTGGTGTCATTTGATTAATTAAATTATACTCTCTTTTTATATATTGGAGTGGAATTTTTTTGTGTTGTGTTTTCAACTTTTTTGGCATTGCTAAATGCTTTGCGCGCATTGTTAAGTTAAACCTTTCTGTCTGTGCCATAGTTACCTGGGGTTGATCTCAGTTTTAAGTTACCGAAGCCTTTACTGGACTAGAGAGCATGATGAGCCATTAGAAAGAAATCCTTCACATAGAAATCATGAGTACATTCTCGTTGAGGCTCGGGTGTTGAATAAAACATTGTGCCATAGTCCGCCTTTTATTTGCTCACAAAATCTGGAGCTAACTCTCTGGGCCATTCCCCCTCGTTTTATCTTCAAGAAAGACTTTAAACACCTTATTCTGGAATGACGCTTTCAAACTGCATCTTCGTTTCCCCCCCACCTCTTCTTAGCATTCCCACCCCTAGCCCACTGTTATCTCACATATCGATATAAACATCCTCTCGTGACAAAACACAGTAATACAGTTGCATTATAAATTACAAAACAGACCAACACCTTTTCTTGTGGGAAAACTGTCGCAAGTTTATTCACATTCTGTTATGCATATATATACACAGGTAGGGTTAGCTTACGGGTGATCATCCGAGTGCAGCGCCATTAAGGAATAACCGCTGACACCCTTCCTGAAACAATCTCCAGCCACCGGGCATTATGTTGCCATCTCATTCTTTATCCGGTGCTGTATATTACGTATTGGGGCTGCGGCCCAATGCTTTTTTATGTGTTTGCTGCACCCGTGCCACCACGGAGCGAGGTAAGGCCAACCCCCAGCTCTCAGGATACCAACTGTACCTTGCGGGATGAAGGGGTCGCCGTCACGTTTTTCTCATGGCCCCCTATGGCCTGAAGATCTCATTTTTATTAGCGCCCCATCACCCTCTGCTGCTGGCCGGAAAAGAGGAATTGCCCAGGTGAGATGCCCACCTAAATAGCCTTCCGCCTCCCGGAAGTGCGTTGTCCCTGGGAAGGCGAGATCTCGACCGTGCGGTTGTCCCCTTCCGGCCAGGTGGCTAAAGAAAAAATACTAGCCCCTCCAGAGGCAGTGGGGAAACGCTAAGGGGCTGTCACCTCTAGTGTCCCCCTGCGGGGCACGTGCCCATCCGCCTTCCCTAGCAGCTAAAAAACGAATTCTCTACTTCATTCTCTCCTGTATTTTAAGGACTTTACCATCTCTTTTTTTCTCTCAGAGCTCTAAACATCAAGTATTGCTTGGTAGATATTATCAATGTGTTTTAAATTAGCATTCCTTTAAATTGACCTACACTTAATCCCATGATTATAAGGTGCTTTGTAAGTAATTTGCATTTTCTAATTTACACCCATGTAACACTAGTACAACATGCTGTGCGGCCACATTTTTTTCTATCTTTGTTATTTAGACTCTGTTTGGTTTTGTGCTTTATAAAATCTAAAATAAATTAACAAACACACAGTACATACATATCAAATGAACCCATCTAGTTAATAGAGCAAAAGAAAAAAGTAGGAGAAAATTGTAAACATCAGCAGGCATATTACAAAATAATTCCTAGCAGTACAATAGACAACGAGATTGTAAAGACCTGCCGGACTGGGAACCGAAACCGGCCCTGGCAAACTGCTCGGCCGGCCCCCTTGTGGCCGAGCTGTTTGCTAGGGCCGGTTTCGGCTGATTTTGTTACAGGGGGCCGATATTGCCGGCCCCCACCCTGGGAAACGCCCAGTGCCTGATATGATATGTGAAGAAATTGCCACCTTCTTCACTAATAAAGTCGCAAAAATTGATCAATCCTTCATCCAATCAGACCAATCAGAAAGAGTTCTTACCAGGGACAATCAGGTCTGCCTCCAGCTAAAAAACAATGCACATTGGTCCGACTTTCAGCTAATGTCGGAAAACGAGGTCTTCAGTATAATTTCTAACCTAAAACCCTCCTCCCACACTCTGGACCCCCTCCCTTCCACAACTATAAAAGAACTCAACCACACCATTTCCCCTTTCTGGACAAAAATCATCAACGCCTCTCTCACTTCAGGCTGCGTCCCAGAATCCCTGCAACTAGGACAAATCACACCCATCCTCAAGAAACCAGGGGCCGACCCTAATGATCTTAACAACCTTAGACCTATCTCCAACCTCCCGTTCCTTGCAAAAACATTGGAGAAATGCGTTCTCCACCAACTCAACAAACGGATGAATACAAACTCCTTGACACCTTTCAATCAGGATTCAGGAAAGGCTGTAGCACTGAAACAGCTATGCTCAACGTCTCTGACGATATTCACAAGGCTTTGGATGAAGGTGATGCCTGCCTTCTCATCCTTATTGACCTCTCTGCTGCATTCGACACAGTAAATCATCCAGCTCTTCTGGAGACCTTGTCGAAGCGCTCCGGCATTAATGGCACAGTACTAAAATGGTTCTCCTCCTTCCTTCAACACCGCTTGCAACAAATTAAAATCAACTCCTGTCTCTCGAAGCCAACACAAGTCACACTAGGGGTCCCGCAAGGCTCGATCCTCTCCCCGTCCCTCTTCAATCTCTTCATGGAGCCCCTCACAATCATCTTGAAAAAAGCTGGAGTGAACTACCACCTATACGCGGATGACACCCAAATCTATTTCAAAATCAAGTCTCCCAGCGACATCCAACACCTTAATGTCACTCTAACCGAGATCCAAACTTGGTTCAACGCTAACCACTTAAAGCTCAACCCAGATAAAACGGAACTAATCCTATTCTCTCCAAAAAGCAACCATCGACCAATCCAAGAGTGGCTCAAGAATCTGGTTGCCCTAAACTGCCCCCTCGTCCTATCAGACTCAGTTAAGTCTCTAGGCATCACCCTTGACAAGAACTTATCAATGGAGGCCCACATCAAAAACTCTGCAAAAAACGCCCTTTTCTCACTAAAACACCTCAAGAAATTGAAACCTTTTCTTCCCCATGATGACCTCAAGACAGTAGTTCAATCCCTAGTTCTCTCTAAAATAGACTACGGGAACGCCATCCTAACAGGGACTCCAAAAGCTCACCTAGCCCCACTAAAGGTAGTGCTGAACATGGCCGCTCGTCTCATATCTGGAGTAAAAAGATTTGAACACATCACTCCAGCTCTCAACTCCCTCAACTGGCTTCCCATGGAAGGGAGGTGTATCTACAAGCTGGCCTGCATCACACACAAAACCCTGCACTCACCGGCCCCCAACTACCTGAATAACAAACTGGTTAGAGCAGGTCAATCTAGAACGCTGAGAAGCTCCAACTCTCTCCTTCTTATCCATCCGAAACTGAAAAAGAAAACCACCCAATACCGATCGTTTTCTGGCAACGCTCCCAGGAGGTGGAACGCTCTCCCTAGAGTCCTCAGATGCAACCCCTCCCTCTCCTGTTTCAAAAGGGACCTGAAACTCCATCTCCTTAACAAATACTTTCCTGACCAACGTCAACTAACCTAGACTGCAACATCCGAGTTGACTCCTCTCTCTTGACATTCAAGGATAATTGGTGACCGGACTGCGTTAACCACCCTTGTTTGTTCTCTCTCCCTCCGATGCACTGTTTACCTATTTTTCATGTTGTATTTTTCCTTATCTCTGTTTGCTTCCTTACTGCCTTCCTACTATGTAATGCAATTTCCTTCAGTTTACAGTGTGTATGTAAAGCGCTCTAATACCTACGGGTCAAGCTAGCGCTCTATAAAACTTTTAAAATAAAAATAAATAAAATGGCCAGTTCTGTAAGTTACAGAACTTTTACAGGCTTAATGAGGCTCGTAAAAGGCAGGGTCCAAGATAAACATGATTAAAAAGATGAAGCAAAAAATGGGGGTGGGCAGTGAAACTAAAGGACAGAGATGATTTTGTTGAAGTGATCAGACAAGTTTCGTTCATGTACGTAATTACAAGTGCTTAATTTGAGACAGTGGTTTCCGGTGCTTGTCATTGGCACTTAATTGGTTTCCGGTGCTCGGCACAGGCACTTAATTGTCAACACCACAGATATGACAGTATGCCACATGTTGGTGCTGCTCATCTAATTTAGAGATGAGCAGAACAATGGTTGCTTTTAAATACAATATACATTAAACATTACTATTACCTTTCTGTGTGCAGCAGTTATCAGGCACTGATCTGTCAAAATATGTAAGCTTAGCTATGATTCTCATGAGTCAACAGCTTTGGGGAAAAAAACGTATTATAACCTCGCTATTTACCCAAAGCGGATTCATAGCCCCCCTCCGACAGTATCTAGGAGGAAGGGACAGAAACGAAGAGCTCACGATTCTTGGGGCTCCATCCTCACATCTAATCTAAACACCCTCTAAACAGTATCTGGATAAACTTCATCCACCAGAACAATGCTTGCAGTCGTGCTGCCATATGACATATCTCAGACTCCTTTGAAACCACAGTCTTTATGGTGGCTTTTAGGAACCCACAACTGCAGCAAACACATCACCAACATTAGCAGCCAAGTCAACAGAGATTACTGGCTGCCTTGAGTTACATGTTTGGAATGAGCCAAACAAATTAGCTGGTTCAGGCAATAAACATACCTACGGCTGGTTCGCACAATTTAGAATTAAATCGTTCCATTTGCTGATTTGCTTAGAATTACAACAGATATATTATCTGATGTCTATATTTATATATTGATCAACAAGAGCATTTTGAGTCCTGGAAAGCGCTCCAAATTTTAGGATCTATGGGAAGTGAAATAAAGGGACACGACATGATTTGACCAGTATCACAGACTATTATTAATTCTGTGTCAATTGGAGATACTTGAAATAAAATCCAGGTTTCCTGGGTCCATAGTTGACAGTTTAGCAGGGGCGGTTCCTCCGTAACGGCGGAGGAGCGTCGCCCCACTGGCAGCAGATGATAAATAAAACGATAATAAAATATTCTTATTATTGTTTTATTTATATCTGCGCTGCTTACGTGGGAGTGGGAGGGGCGGGCCAAGCCATGGCAGGGAGGAGTAGTGCGCACTTATAAGTGCGCATGTCAGTTTGGCCAGCCATCTTGAATGGAACAACTGGGGTGTCCAGAGTCTATTTTTGCCCCTCTGCGGTGATCATAGCACGGAGGAGGAAGTGGTCTCACTCCGCAAAAATGTACAGGAATTACAGGCGACTGTGGCAGACTTACAGTCCAGCACATCACAGATGGAGAGCAGGCTGGAGGACACTGAAGGGCGATCCCAAAGGAATAATTTATGCCTTCTCTGCTTTCCTGAGCATGCGGAGGGGCCCTCTGCGCAGTTGTTCCTTAAGGAGTGAGACGCAAAAGTCTAAATGTCTCTCTGAATTCTTTACGATCGAACTTGCCCATCGGGCGCTAGGGCCTGCACCCAGTCCTGATTCTCCTCCTAGAGCACTTATAGACCGACTGTTTAGATCTAGGGACAGAGATGCTATCCTTCAACATGTACATGCTCACAGCCCTCCATGCTACGAGGACCAAACTATTCAAATGTATCCTGATTATATGAGAAAGGTTCAGAACATCCACAAAAACATTTTGGGGGTAAAATATTGGATGCGGGAACAAAACATTAGGTATAGTCTAATGTTTCCGGCTAGACTCCAGGTTCAATATGATGGCACAGTGCACTTCTATGGCAACCCCCAAGAGGCAAATACTAGATGGACTCCCTGGGTCTACGGCCGGCAGTACAGCATCCTGAGTGGCGACAGCAAAAGCGTCATGGACTGCGGCAGTCATTGAGGAATCATGGGGCGTCGCAGGACCCTCATGTCCCATAGAGGGGAGACCGTATCCTAGTTTTCCCGGATGGTATATTGCAGGCAGCTGTGGAGCCCATTGAGACGCAGAACTCCTTCACACTGCTGTGCCTTGTCCAGGAGACCCAGAGTGATGAAACTGAGATGAGCTGAACAATCTACAGGTAATCTCGCAGAGTAGCCTTGCGTTGGTAGATATCTAATGCCAGCATAATTATTTCACGCCCCCTTATTCCAGCTATATCCCAGTCATGGCTACTTATAGTCGACTGGACTATTTCCTTATCCACACGGCAGGAGCCCAAAGAATAGTGGATGTACATTACCTGGCACTGTATCTCTCAGACCATTCCCCACTCTTACTTACATATTCTCTACACAGACACGCACCAAGGGTACCACTGTCTAGGATTAATACTGAGGTATTGATGGACCCGGCCTTTCAGGGACAGTCTTGAAGGCCATAGCAGATTATTTTGACCACAACTGGGAGACAGCGGGTAGTAGGGCCATGGAATGGGATGCCCTGAAGTAAGTGGTGTGTGGGGTGTGTCTGGCGTCCACGGTTGGGATACAGCATATTTTAGAGAATGACTTGTCTCGTCAGGATGCTAAACTAGTAAAATTGGAGACGTCGCTTACTATGGACGTGACACTCTTGAAAGACTGGTATAGTCAGCGGCGTAAAGTGGGCGAACTGTGGAACCAAGTGGACAAGCACTGTACGGGGGTGGCTCGAAGGCAGTGGTATTTGGAGGACGATAGGACGGGGCAATTACTGGCACGCCTGATAAGATCCGAGACTGGGATCCAGCCCATTTCGGCGATGAGACGCCGGAGGTAAAACGGTTTACATGCAACAGGCTATTAATGCTGTGTTTGCAGATCATCTGCAACAGGTGTATGCGGCGGTGAAGAGTGTTGAGGGAGCTCAAGAGGTGTCTGAGTTGTCTGGGAGGGATGCCATTACCGTGCCTCATCGCGGAAGATTGTGAGACCCTAGGGGCCCCATTGAGTAAACAGGAATTGCTAGGGGTTGTGAGGGCCTTGAAAACTGCACAATCGCTGGGAGCTGACAGCCTCCCTGCAGAATTTTATAGACTGCTCCCAGACACACTGATGGATAAACTATTGGTGGTATTCAATGAAGCGCTGATGAAGCATGCACTGCCACAGTCCATGAGGGAGGCGTTGATAGTGGTGGTGTTCAAGCCGGTAAAAGACCCTCTTTGATTATTTAACAGCTTCCAAAGTGGGTACTCATAATCTGATCTGTAAAGGTCTTCAGCTTATTTGTCATTCAAAATCTCAAACAAATCTGTAAACGTTTGCATCACCCTGGTTCGGCAACATTGCTAATTTAAATGGCAGTCGTGAATTTGATTTCCCAAGTGTGCTGATTCATGAAGAGGAAATGCTAGACTTTGCATTATTTCGCGGGTTCCAGAATTGCATGTGGTTTTTTTTTTTATTTCAGAAAAAAATGCATTAGGTTTTGAGATTGAGAACATAAAATAAAAAAGAAAGATAAAACAATTATTGTAAACACATATGATGTACAGCACATATGATGTAAAAATATGAATCTTAAGTACATACTATTTAGTGAGGCAAAGTATCTTTGGTCACTTACAAAGTATGTTTTTCACAGAGCTGTTGAAAGAGTATTCAATTTGGATTAACAATACCTAGGCCAGATATGTATGCATTTTAAGGATTAGAGCAGAGGAAAGATGAAAAAAGGGAGGACATGGAGAAGAGAGAAGGACGAGTACTGGATGAGGGAGGGCGGGAAAGGGGAAAGGAATATGAGGGGGAGAATGGGGATAGTGGGGTTTCAGTTATAAACTGGATTAACAACTCAGTTAATGGAGGAAGTAAGGCAGTTGTGCCATTTGGATTCATTATTGTCTGTTAGTTCATATATCTCAAGGGAAGATTGAACCCTGGGCTTCACGAGCCTGCCTCTGAGACGGTGGAGAGTGTTTTATCCAAGTCTGCATTATGGGACCATCACTGTCACAGGTTCATCTGCTCTTACACTTACTAACATTTCACATTTTTAAATGCGTATGCTTTATCCCTATTTTATTGTATGGTCATTTTGGGGATCTCACTAGCCTCCTGAGTTACAGGCAACACCCAAGGAGATGGATACTGTGAGAAAGTGGATTATTAGTGCGTGTGCATGGTAGTCCACCACAAGTAATAATGGGGCATATGTATCACAAATCAGTTCTGCGAGTCCTTAATAGCGATTTTTTGCGAATCGCTATTAAGGACTCGCAAAATGAAATGTATGTAGGAATCGCAATATTAATTGCGATTCCTACGTATTCCTTAATTGCGAAACGCAAATTGCGATTCGCAATTAAGGAATACCTTCCCATTCATTCCTATGGGCCTAGAGGCCCACAGGAATGAATGGGAAGACATTCGCAATTTGAGAGTACCCATTAGGTACTCGCAAATTGCGAATGCAATTTCAAGGGTGCAAGGGTGTCAAAAGGACACCCTGTTGCACCCCTGAAATATGTATGTGTGCACATGTGGCGCACATACATGCCCTAAGGGCATGTATGTGAGCCACAGGCCACTTTGAAAAATGCAAAAAAGTGCATTTTTTAAAGAAATCGCAAATTACCACCAACTTGAAGTTGGTGGTAATTTGCGATTTCTTAGGGCAAAATCGCACAACTTGGGTGCTTCCTGCATTGCATTTAAGGAATTGCAATTTGCGATTCCTTAAATGCAGTCGCAAAATAGGGAATCGCAAATTTTGCGATTCCCTATATTGCGAGGGCCTTTTGGGATGATACATCCCAAAAGGCTTTTTCCCGTTCGGAAACGGGCCGATTCTGAGATTCGGCCCATTTGCGAACGGGAAAATGGCTTCATACATATGCCCCAATGTCACTAATCTTGTTAGGTCCAGTAAAGGTTTCTGAAATTTAAACCTGAGCTCAACCGCTCAATCCCTGGTAGCCGTGGCACTGAGCAGAGAGGCTTAACTTAAGAAAATGTGTAAAACAGTTAGAAGTACCATAACAGTTAAAATGTTGAAAACACAACACAATAAAAAACCCATTCTAATTTATAAAAATAGAGAATATTTTAATGAACAAAATGAAAGCAAAATGCCAACAATTCAATAAAGGGGATGGAGCACATACAGAAAGAAAGTTCGACCAGGTCAGAGATTTTACCTTCTTTTAAATTTATTTTTATTTTTTATTAATCTCTTTATTGCATTGAAACAAGAACAAAGGAGCATCAGATGCGAACGATACACCAGTATATCAACACTTCACAATATGAAGGCAATTCAATGACAATTGATTAGAAAAGAGTGACTGTAGGTATAAGACGCAACAGGGCTACATACCAAGCTGTTAACAGCAACTTAAATGACACTTAGAGAATATTCACAGAGGCTGAGATCAATCAAGGAAGTCTTGGGCAAAGACCCTGCTGGTGACAGAGCAGCCGGACCCACTCCCCTATTTGCACTTACAGCGCTGAACCAGGGGCGACCCACACTCTCCAGTTTGTAACACAGCAGAAGCTGAAACAAGGTAAAAGATTTACAGTTATACACCGTTCGACGCGTCCTCAGCCCCAATAGTTTTAGTGACCCTATACGTGTGGTACAGTGTCCAGAAATTCTTGGGTCTATTGCGGGGGGAAGGAGATCACTGAAATGTTCCGTTTGAGTGGAGCAATATACCATGTCAGTAGCCCAGTGGGACAGCGTACGCAGAGGGCCCCTTAACCAGCAGATGGCCACTATGCGCTTTGCCATGAGTAATCCCATGTCAACCAACCTGCGCAGCCCCTTAGGTAAGGGTTTCGAGAAGCCCAGAAGCGCTAGAGCCGGATCCGGTTGGAGCACCTGCCCAGTTATAGCTGTCAATTCCACAAACACCCGTCTCCAAAATTCCGCCACCCCCGGGCAGAGCCACGCTAGATGTGCAAAATCAGCTACTGGCTCACTACATCGCTCGCAGCGTGAGTTCTCACGGAGCCCGTACCTACATAGTCGTTCGGGAGTATAATAGACCCTGTTTAAAAACTTGAAGTGAATCAAACGGTGTCTGCCATTAAGGGAAACTCGTTTTATGTTGTGGCAACAGTATAACCACATGTCATCGTCTATTTCCGTGGCTAGATCTAGTTGCCAGGCAAGGCGAGCTTTGGTGTAGTGGTTTGCTCTGTATGACATAGCTTGCTTATAAATCTTAGAGACCATTCCCGTCGTGGCTTGCGTCTTTATGATCAGGAGAGAGCAGTCACCTCCGGCGGCTCAGTGAGGTCTGTGCCTAGCAGCTGCAACAACGCATGTCGTGTCCTATGATATTGAAATTTAGTTAGGAGTGGGGGCGCATCCACTCCCTCAACAACTGAATCCCAGTCTTTCATTGTGCCATCTACAAACAAGTCGCCTATAGTATTGACCCCAATGGAATTGAGCGCGCGGACGACACCACCATCTCTGCATGGCAACAACCAGTGGCACCAGTCAAGTGGCGCCAAAGGTGAATACAGTAGGGCCCCCGCCTGTAACTTCAGAAGATGGTGCCAGGCATGATTAGTCGCGTTAATCGAGTCGAGAATGCTAGTCCTGCGGTCCGTAGGCAAGAAAAGCAGCATGGGAAGCGGTTTCGGGGCTGCCACCTCCCGCTCAATTCGCAGATGAGGAATATCAGGTGAGCCGTGTATCCAGAGCTGAGCATGGGCGCATTGTGCGGCTCTGTAATAAAGGTCTAAATCCGGCGCCCCCAATCCACCCATGTGGTAAGGTAGGGTAAGAATTTGCCATTTGACTCTCGGCTGTTTGCCCGCCCAAGCTAACTTGACCATCAACTTCGTGAGGGTCTTGAAGAATATACCAGGGAGGACCATCGGAATGTTCGTAAAAAGAAACAGGAGTCGGGGGAGAACAACCATTTTCATTATAGAAATCCTACCTAGCAGCATCAAGGGTAACCGAATCCAACGATCTATATCGTCTTCCAGCTTGCTCACCATTACTCCGTAGTTATCCCTGAAGACCACCTCCGAATCGGAGTGCACATGTATCCCAAGATACCTCACTGAGTCCGACGTCCATTGGAGTGGGTAATCCAGGTCAAATTGTGATGTGGACGGCGTGAGGGGCAATAGGAGGGACTTAGTCCAATTGACCTGGAGGCCCGAGACACCCCCAAAAAGCACCACCTCACGCAATACAGAGGAGAGATTACTTTCGGGCTCGCGCACGTAGAGAAGCGTATTATCGGCATAGGCCGAAACTATGAGATTATATCCTGGTATGTGAATACCCTTATGTCCATGGTACTCCCGCAACGCACAAGCCAGGGGCTCCGCAACAAGGGCATAAAGAATTGGTGAGAGCGGACAGCCCTGCCTCGTGCTCCGTGAAATAGATATCGGTTCTGTTACCAAGTCTCCAATTTTAATACGTGCCGAAGGCGAGCTATAGAGCACTCCTAGCAGCTGCAGAAAAACCGGTCCTAAGCCCATACGTGTGAGCACCTGTCGCATGAAGGGCCATTCAACAGAGTCGAACGCCTTCTCCATGTCTAGAAATACCGCTACCGCGCGCGACTCCGGGATAGTGTGCTGCAGCGCCCCAAATACCGTACGCAGATTGTAGGTGATATTGCGGCCCGGGACAAACCCCACCTGCTCCGGCGCAACTAGGATAGGGACCAGGGGTACCAGTCGGTTGGCCAAGATCTTTGCAAAGATCTTGGTGTCGACGTTGAGGAGGGAAAGGGGACGATATGACGAACATTTTTCAGGGGGCTTACCCGGTTTCAAAATGGCGACAATTATCGCCTCTCTCATAGAGGGCGGCATTGAGCCAGATACGCACACATCCTCGAATAGTGCCGCCAGATGTGGTAGTAAGAGATCCAGGAACGCCCTGTAGAAAGCCACCGTTAGGCCATCAATTCCGGGAGCACTACCAGCTCTCATAGAAGATAACGCAAGGAGTATTTCCTCCCTATCTATTGGCCGCATCAAAAACTCACGATGTGTGTCAGTCAGCCACGGTAGCTTAATGTGAGACAAGTAGTCTAATATTTCAGCTTCGGAGCCCGAGCCACGCGAGGAGTACAATGTCGAATAAAATTGTCTAAACCTCTCTGCTATGGCCTGCTCGTCTGTCAGTGGTACTCCCTCCACAGAATTCAGAACGGCCACCTCAGAGCGATCTCGACGGGTCCTCAATAACTGCGCAAGTACCCTGCCCGGTCTTTCGCCCTCACCATAAACGCGTGCCGTAGCGTATTTGCCAAGGTGCTTAATTTCAGCATCAGCTGTTTCCTGAAACTCTTCCAGTTGAGTTTTGAATTCAGTCAACACCCCATCATCAGCACCGTGCTGCAGCCGTGTCTCAAGCTCGGACAGCGCGGCCTCCAAGTCAGTTAACCTTTTACGCAGTGCCTTGAGAACTCCCGAATGTTTAGATATCGTGACCCCTCGAACGTAGACTTTAAACGCCTCCCACACTACCTGGAAGCTCTCTACCGAGCCAACATTTTTGTCGAAATATGTCTCAATTGCTTCAGCTAGCTCAGCCCTGAATACCTCGTCGAGGAGTGAGTAGGGAGGAAACCGCCACGTGTATGGAGGGATGCTCCTAGTGGGGGTATCCAAGACTACCAGAATCGGGGAGTGGTCCGAAAACGTGCGTGCAAGCACCTCACAGTTTCGCATCTGATTGTACAGCTGTCTAGAGGCTAGCCAGTAGTCTATACGTGTGTGTAAGTCATGGAAAGTCGAGTAGTGTGTGAATCCCCCTTATCAGGAAACCGCTGTCTCCAAACATCTTGTAAGTCTGCTCGTACCATAGAAGCGGCAAGAGCACGAGATGAGGCAGTGACTCATCTAGTCGGTCCCCCTGAGCGGTCACATTCCGGGTTCATAACTAAATTGAAGTTCCCACCCCAAAGCTGTTGCCTATCCCCAAGATCCTGTACTCGACTGAACAAGTTTGTATAGAAGCTGGGGTTATCATAGTTGGGCCCATACACATTAATTACCACTAGATCCAACCCCCTACCCTTACAGCTAGATACCACAAATCTGCCGTCCACGTCTGTATGTAGGGACCGCAGTGTGAGGGATGACTTGGGGCGCACCCATGTAATGACTCCCCTGGAGTGTGTAGTGAAGCCAGCAGCATGTATATTCCCCTGTAAACCTCTGCTACGGAGTAGCGAGCTGGAAAGAGGTAGGTGGGTTTCCTGCAAGAGAGCAAGATCAATATCATGTCTGTTCAGGTATGCCAAAACTTTCCGTAGTTTCCTGTGGTCGTTAAGACCGCGAACATTCCACGTAAGTGCACGTAGTGTGCCCTGTGTATCAATCCTGCGGGGCGTGCGATCGGCAGCGGTAGACCCTGCCGCGTCAACCCCACCAGTTCCAGCCATAAGTTACCAACATGTGCATCGTTCCTATGTAATGTGTATAGTGTCTGCTAGCAGTGTTGCGCATCTTCAGCCACCCTTCAACCCAACCCCCCACCCACGCCAGGCCAACCCCAACCCAGCCTAGACGATGAACTGACCAACTGACCTCCTGCGTAACTACATAGGATAACAACCAATATAGAAGTACCATTAGAACACAAGAAGAACCCAACCCCCCCAACCTCCCGGAACAATACCTCCATAGTGTAAGACACACGTGGGCAGAGGTGGCACGCTTCCTAAACATAGACTGTGAGAAACCACAACTGGTTCCCGCCCCTCATACCGCCCACAAATTGAAAACTCCAGAGGCTAAATGTATACAATAAAGCCCCCCCCCCCACGCCCAGGAACATATTAGAAGACTCATCATGACCCTATAGAAGCACAATCAGGCAAAATAACTCACCCGCCTTACATCACCGCACACGTCGTCCTGAACAACTATAGCACCATATATAGGAAGCATGCACAAACAGCACTTCAGTAGATCCATCCCAAATACCTTATCATCCCCCGCCCCCAACCCCAACAGCAATCATCTTATCTGTCTGGATCAGAGACGCCACATCAGTCCTGCTCGTCCAGAGCACCTCCCGCCGCCTCATCCAGCAGAGGCCGGGGCGAACCGCACCGGTGATCCCTCGCCCAGTCTTTCATGGCCCTCTGTAGGGCCTTCGGGTCTGTAAAAATATGTGACTGTCCCTGGCGATTAATCCGGAGTCTGGCGGGGTAGAGCATTGCGTAGTCAATATTGTGGTCTCTTAGCTGCTTCTTCAAGGGGGCAAATTGTCGACGTGCTTCTTGGACCTTAAAAGTAAAGTCTGGGTATAACGATATAGTGGAGCCCTCGTATTGCAGTAGCTGTTTGTCCCTAGCCGCTCGAAGAGCAGAGTCTCTGTCGCGGTAGTTGAGGAGCTTCGCGATGATGGGTCTCGGGGGTGCCCCAGGCACCGGGCGCGGGCCCAACGAGCGGTGTGTCCGCTCGACAACGAACATGGATGAAAAGATCTCCTGCCCAAGGAGAGAGACTAGTAGCTTTTCGATGAACTGTTCCATGTTTCCAGTTGGGGTAGACTCCGGAAGGCCCGTGATCCGAATATTGCTCCGCCTCGAGCGCGCCTCTAAGTCCTCCGTCTTATCTTGTAGGACCTGGAGAACTTTCCCCAGCTGCTTGTGGCCTACATCAAGAGTGACCTGCGCTTCCTCGACTTCTGTGGTGCGGCGCTCTACCATGTCTAAACGCTGAGCATGTTTGTCGAGTCATTCGGACATTCTGTCCATGCGGTAGGAGAGAGAGTCAATCTTAGAGCCTAGCACTGAGAGGCTACCCTGCAGGCCCTTCTCCATCGCCGCCAGCATAGTGCGGATGTCTCCCGCTAGCTCCTCCCGGGGCAGATCCTGCGCAGATTCGTCTTCCTCTGCAACCGCCTCACGACCTTTGGTTCTCTTCTGGTCGAAGGTGATCTTCGGCTGTGTTCTGTCAACTTTACCCATGTTTGGTGTCCCGCTGCACTCCGGTGCAAGGCAAGGATACCGCTACGCAATACAGGGTCGTTGTGACAGAGCCGCACATCTCCCGCAGTGTCCCACTAGAGGAGGAGAGGGCACTCCACACCAGTTCTGAGCCAATCGGACACCAGGAGGGGAAGGAGTCAAGCATGGCAGTAGCCGTGGACAGCAGGCCACCAACGAGGCAGCCTCAACTCGGACTCGCCCCCAGCACGTCGCAGGAGGGAGATATCAGGCGACCCACCCAGTCACGGCAGCAGGGGGGACCGGGGCCTCCACCTCACCCCTCAGTCATGTCCAAGTATCCAGCAAATGTAGCCTCACTCAGTTAGCTCCAGTAGCAGGAAGCAGCAAGGGGCGAAGCGAGGTGCCTGCTGGCGAAATGGCGGGGCTCGCACCTCCCCCAGCACGACGCAGGGACCACACCCAGTCGGCAAACCGCGGATCAGAAGTGCAATCTCATGCACCATCCCCTCGGGGCTCACTGCAACCTAAGGCATAAACAGATCTCGCCAGCCAGTCTCCTCACTTGCCCAGCAGGAATGGCGGCGTGAAGAAAGTAAGGGCAGGCAGTCACCTCTAATGTAGCGCGCTCTAACCACCTCACCGGCGATCAGCAGAAGGATCCAACTGCGGGCAGGACTTCAGAGGCGATTATGCGGACCTCGCCCAGCGGGGGGAGGGCTCCGACTTCGCGCCAGCCGCCGGGCGCCGCAGCGTGTCGCAACAGCGCAAACAATAGAGCGGACTCGGCGGGCACCCCAGCCCGGGGATCCAGGCCCAGTCTCCGGCCTCGCTGCAGGCCAGATCGCGCTCCGCCGTCCGGCGTCACACAGGGACGGGAGTGGCAGCAATCAACTCTCCACCAGCTCCGGTCACCAAATCCGGCAGAGCTGGGTCTACTTGTCGCCTCGGGAAGCCAATAGTTGCAGGATAGTGTGGCAGTATGTGGGAGCTGCGCGCTCAAGCGGCCATCTTGGTCGCGAGCTAGCTCCGCCCCCGGAAATTTTACCTTCTGACTCCCAAACTGTATGCCTTCTCCCCTCCTGTTTTGTGGAATTTGTTTTGTTGGCCTTAGTGATCGGTGCACATTACCACTGCTAACCAGTGCTAAAGTGCTTGTTCTCACTCCCTTAAACGTGGTAAAATTGACTTACACCTGACTGGCATATTTAATTTAATTAAAAGTCCCTGGTTAAGTGGTACACCATATACCCAGTGCCATTAAATTAACTACTACTAGTGCGTCTGCAGCACTTATTGTGTCATCCACTTAAGTAACCCTTTAAAACTTGTCTCAGGCCTGCTATTGCAGCCTGTGTGCAGTTTTAAACTGCCAATTTAACTTGGCAAAATAAGCCATGGCAAAATAAGCCATGGCAAAATAAACGACAGCATGGTTTCTCTCCTTCCGCATTGTATGTATTGCAAGAAAGTTGCAAACAAATCAGTAAATTATGCCAGGTGAAAATGATCCCCCACTAAAAGTAAACTTTGTGCTGAAAATAGCAGAGGCAGAAATCTGTGTCAGCACCACCCTCTGGCTTTAGAACTGACTGAAAAAATATGCAGTACATTTTTCGCCATTATGAAAATACGGGTATTGAGTAGAGTTTATGTTAATATTTTCATTATGCATTCAAGGAAACAGTAACTAATATGTCCTAGTTGGCCTAAATGATGTTCCCTTATGGTTTATTTCACACAAATTACAGCAGCTTTAAAAACTCAATGGGTGCTTTAATGAGGCATCCATTTGTGAAAGCCATCAGAGAGGATGAGGAATGCTGAGGGTCTTTGTGTCTGTGGGTCGGTGGGAGCACGGAAGGGCAACTGACCCCACATCTGGTGCTGTATCATGCACAACCAAACAGATTATTGTAAGCTTTCCTAGAATGCAATGCACACAAGAACACCACAAACTGAGACTGACCTATCAAAAAGGGAGATAGTTACTTCTGATTTAGCATTGCAAATACCCCAAAAAGTAGGTATCGAGGCATGGGACATCACAATAATCTGCAACCGGAGGTACACATGATTTGCGCTTCCATAACGGAATGAGACTTTCCTACTCTATGACAACACTGGTGAGCATAAATCACGACAAAGATCTGCTCAAATAAGATACAATCTGAGTCCAGTCACTTAACTACAGATAGTCCACTGAAAACACCCGAATTTACAATGTATGTGAAGCATCTGGATTTGTTTACATTGATGCCTTCTTTTATGACAATGTTATTAGGTATCTTAAAACACCAACACGTCTGAAAGCATGTACCTTAGGTATGGTACCAGAATATCATAATCAAAATAGCATAAAACAGAAATATTGTGTCCTAAATATCGCTTACAATAATATTGCCTCTTTAGAGTTAATAATACAAAACCTGCACGTAATGGGACAATATATTTTAAACGCTGTTTAGGTACCAGCATTTATGTAAGAGGATAGTTTTGCTAAATATTCAAGCACATAACAGTACATTATTTACAGTGATATTTTTACCCTCACTTCATATAAGGTAGCAAATAGGTAATTTCAATCACCACGAATATTGTTGCAATAACCCAGAAATAAATGGGAAACATCCTTTACAACGCAGCTGTTACCACGCAATACCATTACCAAGTATCTAATAGCAATATATATATGAAAAAACATAAATGTATATATATATATATCACTGCTTCTGGTTGCCCAACAAGTAAGAAGCACTCGTGCAGCGGCGCTAAGGTGCAAGCCCTTTAATAGGTATGGACAGCAACCTGCATACAGATTCCTGACACAGCCGTCCCGCTTCTGTCGCCTGACGCGTTTCAAAGTCTTATGACTCCTTCCTCAGAGGACAGACCTGCAAACAGAGGCCCATCCGAGGGCTTTGAATTTATCCAGCAGTTATATTTGTGCATCCATCAGTGGATTGAATGTCTCTGGCACTACAACTCCCATAAAACTTTGCACAGCACTCAACAGAGCAGCCCATTTAGGGGCGTGAAATTATGGCATTTAAGGAGAGGGCGGGACCAGAACGAGCACTTTTTCCTAACCGCTAAGCCTCTGAGGCAGGAGTCATAAGACTTTGAAATGCGACAGGCGACAGAAGCGGGACGGCTGTGTAAGGAATCTGTATGCAGGTTGCTGTCCATACCTATTAAAGGGCTTGCACCTTAGCGCCGCTGCACGAGTGCTTCTTACTTGTTGGGCAACCAGAAGCAGTGATATATATATATATATATATATATATATGAAAAAACATAAATGTCCACCATATTGCATCACAGAAATTGTAACATTTGGGTTAATTGATATTGAATCATACCAATATGGCTGCCGAAAAGATGAGGTATTGGACACAAGGAAGGCAGTCCCCTCTATATTTTTTTTTTTTTATATCTTTATTAACATTTAAAACATTTATGACAGGACATTTGTACATTCTCGGAATTATACACTTCATATTGTCATAGAGTCGTAGACACATGAATAACTGAATATATATATATATATTATCTACTGGCGGTCGCCAGTAGATAGTTATAGTTAGGACCTATTTTCCATAGGAAATCCGCGACATTCTATTTGAAATAACTCTCTTGCCGGTTGACGAATCTTCGCGAACTTTTCAAACTTTATGGCCCGCTCCGGTCCGCTCCTACCCTGAAAGTCTCGGGGTGATTCATCAAGCGGGGGCCGAGAAAAAAGGGGGTCCCAAAACGTGTTTTTCCCATTCATTTTCCCATAGGAAACTTTAGACACGGCTACAGCCCGAACTGCTGAACGGAATTACACCAAATTTGGCAAAGAGGTAGTTCTTGGTTCAGAAAGAACCCTTTTGTTAAATGGTGTAAATCCGTTCAGTAGTTGCGGAGAAATTAAAAAATAAGAGTCAAAAAATCAATTTCCCATAGGAAACTTTATGCAAGGCTACAGCCCGAACTGCTGAACGGAATTACACCAAATTTGGCAAAGAGGTAGTTCTTGGTTCAGAAAGAACCCTTTTGTTAAATGGTGTAAATCCGTTCAGTAGTTGCTGAGAAAATCAAAAGTAAAAACACATATATCTGGGCGGAGCCTAACCACACATGTCATCGTGAGATCTGATTGGCTGTCAGCACTTCATCCTGGAATTGCTGGCAGCCATCTTGAGACCAATATACATGATAGTACCCCATTGAAATGCCTTGTAGTGAATCAAAGATTTTGAGGGTTACCAAAAGGAGAACTATTAAGGGTGATAACAGACTTTAGTTACATTAGAATTCATTTGTTGATGGTACCATACTAATTTCAGGAATTGTGGTGTGTTCTAAGGTGATTTTACCCTGTGAAAAACCTTCTGCTGGGATATCATGAATCATGTTTGAGAGAAAACTATTTTCACATGCTTGTCCCATACAGTTTTGGAAGGTGCTCCAGAAGCTAAAATGAGAGCATATTTTCTGTAAATTCACATTATCTTTCTCAGTCATGTGAGAATGAAGTCTGACATTCTCAGTAAAACATGTACATCCAACAAGGGCAGAGACTGTCAGTTGATTCCTTTGTGTTCTACTGCAGCTTCCCAGAGTGTTCTAAAGAAAAACTAGAGTGCTAACAGCCTTACTTATGACAAAAGTATGGCACACCTGAAGCCATCTTGATTGGAATAAACTGGTAACACTTAAAACATTTAATTTAAAAAGGAACAAAATGATGGGGTTCATTTTGTCATTGAAATTATGGTTAGTGCTATAGAAAGAAAAATTAGGACATGTTTCAAGTGAGATCTCAAATATCTTCCTGTTATATTTCAACAGGAGCAGCCTGCCAGTTGATGCCTTTGTGTTCTAACTGCAGCTTCCCAGAGTGTTCTAAAGAACAACTAGAGCGCTAACAGCCTTACTTATGACAAAAGTATGGCACACCGGAAGCCATCTTGATTGGAATAAACCGTTAATACTTAAAACATTTAATTTAAAAAGGAACAAAATGAGGGGTTCTTTTTTAAATAGAAATTATGGTTAGTGCTGCAGAAAGAAAAATGAGGGCATGTTTTAAGTGAGATCTCAAATCCTCTTCTATTTCATTAGAAAATTCTGACATGCAGACTGAAACAATCACTTTCAATACCAGCAGCAGACTTCCAGTTAACTCCCTGGTGAGCAGTAGCTTTAGTACAGCGATCTAATGAGCAACTAGAGTGCTAACATTCTGAATTTATGGCAAATGTGAGACACATCTGAATGCCTTCTTGATGGAATCAAAGTAAAAACTGAAAGCATTTCCTACTGAGGAGACTGCAGTAAATGAGGAAATTAGGAAACTTCATAACAAAGAAGTCTTCCAAGATGGCCACCAGAGAAAAAAGAGCCCAAATGTAGCACACATATTACCCAGATGTAGCCCACATATAGCCCAATGACAAAAGTGTGCAAAACACTTTTTATTTTTAGTTTTTTTGCAGTTTTATGTAGTGCAGACTGGTCAGGTATTGGAGTGTTGCATCTTAAAACATGACCCCCTACACTACAAAAACACTACTGCACTACTCTAAACCCTAAAACACTACCCCAGCACGACTCCCTACACTACACAAGCACCACTGCACTATCCTAAACCCTAAAACACTACCCCCAGCATGACCCCCTACACTACACAAACACCACTGCACTAACCTAAATCCTAAAACAATACCCCAAGCACGACTCCCTACACTACCCAAACACCACTGCACTACCCTAAAACATGACCCCCTACACTACACAAACACCACTGCACTACCCTAAACACTAAAACACTACCCCCAGCACAACCCCCTACACTACACAAGCACCACTGCACTACCCTAAACCCTAAAACACTACCCCCAGAACGACCCCCTACACTGCCCGAACACCACTGCACTGCCCTAAACCTTGAAACACCAGCCCCTGCACGACCCCCTACACTGTTCGAACACCACTGCACTGCCCTAAACCCTGAAACACCACCCCCAGCACGACCCCCTACACTGCCCGAACACCACTGCACTGCCCTAAACCCTGAAACACCACCCCTTCACGACCCCCTACACTGCCCGAACACCACTGCACTGCCCTAAACCCTGAAACACCATTCCCCTGCACGACCCCTAATCTGCCCGAACACTACTACACTGGCCTAAAGCCTGAAACACCATCCCCAGCACGACCCCTACACTGCACGAACACCCCTGCACTGCCCTAAACCCTGAAACACTACCTCCAGCAAGACCCCCTACACTGCCCGAACACCACTGCACTGCCCTAAACCCTGAAACATCACCCCCAGCAAGACCCCCAACACTGCCCGAACACCACTGCCCTAAACCCTGAAACACCACCCCCAGCAAGACCCCCTACACTGCCCGAACACCACTGCACTGCCCTGAACCCTGAAACACCAGCCCCAGCACGACCCCCTACATTGCCCGAACACCACTGCACTGCCCTAAACCCTGAAACACCACCCCCTGCATGACCCACTACACTGCCCGAACACCACTGCACTGCCCTAAACCCTGAAACACCACCCCCAGCACGACCCCCTACACTGCCCGAACACCATTGCACTGCCCTAAACCCTGAAACACCACCCCTGCACGACCCCTACACTGCCCGAACACTACTGCACTGCCCTAAACCCTGAAACACCGCCCCCAGCATGACCCCCTACACTGCACGAACACTACTGCACTGCCCTAAACGCTGAAACACTACCCCCAGCAAGACCCCTACACTGCCCGAACACCACTGCACTGCCCTAAACCCTGAAACATCACCCCCAGCAAGACCCCCTACACTGCCCGAACACCACTGCCCTAAACCCTGAAACACCACCCCCAGCAAGACCCCCTACACTGCCCGAACACCACAGCTCTGCCCTAAACCCTAAAACACCACCCCCAGCACGACCCCCTACACTGCCCGAACACCACTGCTCTGCCCAAAACCCTGAAACACCAGCCCCAGCACGACCCCCTACACTGCCCGAACACCACTGCACTGCCCTAAACCCTGAAACACCACCCCCAGCATGACCCCCTACACTGCCCGAACACCACTGCACTGCCCTAAACCCTGAAACACCACCCCCAGCAAGACCCCTACACTGCCCGAACACCACTGCGCTGCCCTAAACGCTGAAACATCAGCCCCAGCAAAACCCCCTACACTGCGCAAACACCATTGCACTGCCCAAAACACTGAAACACCACCCCCAGCAAGACCCCCTACACTGCCCGAACACCACTGCACTAAACCCGGAAACACCAGCCCCAGCAAGACCACCTACACTGCCCGAACACCACTGCACTGCCCAAAACCCTGAAACACCACCCCCAGTACGACACCCTACACTGCCCGAACACCACTGCACTGCCCTAAACCCTGAAACACCACCCCCAGCACGACCCCTACACTGCCCGAGCACCACTGCACTGCCCTAAACCCTGAAACACCACCCCCTGCACGACCCCCTATACTGCCCGAACACCACTGCACTGCCCTAAACCCTAAAACCTCGACCCCCTACACTGCCCGAACACCACTGCACTGCCCTAAACCCTGACTCACCACCCCCTGCACGACCCCTACACTGCCCGAACACCACTACACTGCCCTAAACCCAGAAACACCACCCCCAGCACGACCCCCTACACTGCCCAAACACCACTGCACTGCCCTAAACCCTGAAACACCACCCCCAGCACGACCCCCTACACTGCCCGAACACCACTGCACTGCCCTAAACCCTGAAACACCAGCCCCTGCACGACCCCCTACACTGCCCGAACACCATTGCACTGCCCTAAACCCTGAAACACCACCTCCAGCACGACCCCTACACTGCCTGAACACCACTGCCCTAAACCCTGAAACACCACCCCCAGCAAGACCCCCTACACTGCCTGAATACCACTGCACTGCCCTAAAGCCTGAAACACCACCTCCCACACAACCCCTACACTGCCTGAACACCATTGCTCTGCCCTAAACCCTGAAACACTGCCCCCAGCAAGACCCCCTACACTGCCCGAACACCACTGCACTGCCCTAAACCCTGAAACATCACCCCCAGCAAGACCCCCTACACTGCCCGAACACCACTGCCCTAAACCCTGAAACACCACCCCCAGCACGACCCCCTACACTACTCGAACACCACTGCACTGCCCTAAACCGTGAAACACCACCCCCAGCACGACTCCCTACACTGCCCGAACACCACTGCACTACCCTAAACCCTAAATCTACCCCCAGCATGACCCCCTACACTACACAAACACCACTGCACTACCCTAAACCCTAAAACACTCCCCCAGCACGACTCCCTACACTATCCAAACACCACTGCACTACCCTAAACCCTAAATCTACCCCCAGCATGACCCCCTACACTACACAAACACCACTGCACTACCCTAAACACTACCCCCAGCACGACCCCCTTCACTACCTAAACACAACTACACAATTTGTTACAGGCGTTGCAACGCAGGCCTGTGGTGCTTACTGGAAGTACTTGGTGGGCTAGTTGGGCCCCAGGGACCCTCAGGATTCAAGGTGACCTAATCCCCCAACTTAAAACGCGCCACGGGGCGCGTTTGCACAGTGGTGAAGGGAGGGGGCGGGGCCTCAGGTGACATGTGCGCAAACACGCCCCCTTGAATCCTGAGGGACCCTGGGGGCCAACTAGCCCACCAGGTACCTTCAGTAAGCACAACAGAGTTGCGTTGCAGAGAGGTGAAAAAAGGTGCTTGGCCTCGGAACGCCTCTCTGCAACTCAGCTCTGTGGTCCTAACTGTAGGTACCTGGGGGGCTAGTTGGGCCCCAGTAACCCTCAGGATTCAAGGGGACTTAATCCCGCAACTTAAAACGCGCCACGGGGCGCGTTTGCACACGCGTTTTAAGAGGTAGTTTTAATACCCCTGCCCTATTATGTACTAGGGACTTACAGAGGAGGTCATGCTAAAAACAGGGGTACCCCAACGCATAGTGTTCCCTAGTGTATGTAGGTGTTTTCACTGTATTCTAAGTGTCTTTTAGCATAGCACTGACTCTGGTTAGTCAGAGTCAGTTACCACCAGTACCTGTCTGAAAAAGTTGTGGGCACAGGATGATTTTGCAACATGGCCTCTTTCTGCTCCTCTGTTGGTTCTTTCTGCACATCTTTTTCTTCTTCCTGCACTTTTCTTCGTCTTTGTGGACTTCTGTTGCTTCTTTCTGCATTTCTTTTGCTTCTTTCTGCGCGTTTTTTCTTCTTTCTTCACATGTCCTACCTCTGTAGGCATAGTTAGAAACTAGCATTTAAAAAACCTTTGAAATTCACTTAAAAATCATAGGTTTCAGGCACGTTATAGTTAGAAATTAGCATTTAAAAAACCTTTGAAATTCACTGAAAAAACCATAGGTTTCAGACACGTTATAGTTAGAAATTAGCATTTAAAAAACCTTTGAAATTCACTGAAAAAACATAGGTTTTAGGGACAGTTATAGTTAGTTGGACATTTCACTCGTACAAAACCATAGAAATTCCCCCGTTATAGTTAGTTCAGCTAACTATAACTCGCGCCCCGCAATGCACTGCTGATGACGTCACATATTACATCACTCATGACATGGTCAGTGACATCACTGATGACATCACTGATGACATCTCAAATGACATCACTGATGACATCATCCATGTGATAATTTCATGCATCTTCTCACACCCTAATATAGCTTTTGATACACCCACTCTAAATTACAGACTGCCATTCTCAAAACCATACACACTCCAATACCAATAACTACATACCCACTCACTGATTCTTAGGTCTACACACACACATCTACTCACTCACCCGTACAGTCACTCATACTTACAGTCACTCAGTACAGGACTATCATATGCACTCATACACCTATATAAACACTCACACACCGCCACTCATCCATAGAGGTACTCACACACCTAGTCAGTCATGCAAAAAATTAATCACACACCCATTTACTCACCTATACAGTTATACACTGTAGGAAGGTGGAATCTGACTATATGGTTGCCCCACTTTTTTTATGGTGTTTTGCTGGTTTATGACTTAGTTGGACTGGGATCCTGCTATTCAGGGCCCCAGTCTATCTGCTTTCTCTGTAAAAGGTTTCCATGTGCCTTAGGCACATCTCTGATTGGAATCTGGAGTGCCCTTATAAGTCCCTAGTATATGGTATACTATGTACCAAGGGCATAGGTACCTCAGAGGCCTACCAGGGGCTGCAGCATGTATTATGCCACCCTGGAAGGCCATCCAAACTGACACCACAGGTCTGCTACTGCAGCCTGGGTAAGGTGGTGCATGCACCCCTTACTGTGATATAGGTTACCTATATCACTAAATACATACACACATATAAACCTATAAGTCACTCCTAAGGCAGGCCTTATCAATCCTGAAGGCAGAGTGCATGGTTCCTATGTGAGAGGGTGCCCCTGCATGAGCAGGGCCCCTCTGCAGCGTTCGGAGACCACCTCTGATGCTGTTTGTAGTGCAGCCTGACCATATACTCTTAAGCGCATTATAACCTCGCGGTAAAATGCTAACTTTGGAATGGCTGCACCTAAACATGTCGTGTTTGGTGTCAAACATCTTGGAATACTACCCCCCGCCAATTCTGGCGGCGGGGGTAGCATTCCACTCTTCTAGAGGGAAAGACATGTTAACTCTGGCTAGCCCGGTAACTTCTTTCCAAAGCCCTGGCATCACAAAATGGATGCTGCTGCCACAGACACGAGTCTGGCCTCCTGCTGCTGGACGAAACTCCGGCAGGGGAGGCCTGGACAATAGGTTTCCTGTCCCAGGGAGGTGTGACCACCTCCCCAGACAGGATAATGTGTATTGGGGCTGGGCGAGAGCACTTTCGGGTGCTTTGAAGTCCTGCACTGGGGGCACATTTGGTGTCCCTGTGCATACCCCAGTTCAAACTGGATCAAGGGCTTGCAGCCCCTGCTTTGGCGCGAACTGGACAAAGGGAAAGGGTGTAGCCACCCCTCTGCCCTGACCCACCCATAGGTGGGGCCACAGAGTAGTCCAACCCCTATCCTTAGTATAAGTATAGGAACCCAGTCCTTAGGACTTTAGATTATCCCTGGACGAAACTCTGAAACTGAATCCTGGACCTTCGACGCTCTACTCACGATTAGAGGACAGAAGAATCTCCCTTGGGGTCAAGGAGTGACTCCCCTGCTTGGCAGGCACCAAAGAAGCATCTGTCCGGTTCGCATTTCTGAAGCTCCCGTCGGACGCCGAAGTCATCGCATCACCAGAGGTGGATTCTCAGACTTCCCCGAGGCTACCCTGAGTCCCCAGCAAAGCTGAGGCCCGTGGCTATCGTGGGAGACTTGAGACCGTGACCCCTGGACACCGAGCACATTTGCAAGTGCATCCTCTTCTGGGTCTCCCAAGAAGTCGTGCTTTGGGCTCCGAGTAGCCCTAGCCTCCAGCACCACCTGCAGCGAAGATCACTGGCCCCTACTCCACGAGTGTCCTGTAAGCCAGATCCACGTGCGGCGTCACGAGGCTCCTTTGCGGTCGCTAGCCCGTTGGCTAGTAGCCCTTAACGAAGGCCAATCTTTTCCTAACTTGGCATCCTGGTTGCTCCAGGCCTGCCCTCACTTACCCTCGCTGGATGAGTTCCCCAGACCTTGCTGGTCTGCACCATCGACGATCTTCCTCTGCATCGAGACTTGCCGTTGCCAAGGCTTGTTGGGTCCAATCCGGTCGCCGACACCTCAGCACTCGACAGACATCGTGTACCAGCCCGAATCCTGCTCCTGGTCGCCGACAACGCCTCCTGGACCTCGTGGCTGAAGAGTCAAGATGACCGTCAACGCACCTGAAGCACTCGACATCGGTGGGCATCTGTCCATCGCCTTCCTGGTCACTGGCTAGTGACCCAGACTCTGTCCCCTCTGCTTTCAGGTTCTTCAGAACTCCGATCCACTCTTGGATCCACCCGGACACTTTTCACTTGGTCGCCAGCAGCACTTTACAGCAGATCGCCATTCAAATCGACGACGAAACCCGACCCCGAAAGGCACCTATGCACCCGGCTTCCCTGGGTGAGGTAACACGAGTACTCCGGTGCTCCCGTGGGTAGAGACTCTTCAAAGTCCTAGATCTCAAAGGGTTTGGTCCAAGTCCTCTTTTAAGTGTCCCTTTTCTCTAATTTCCCGATCACGACTTTCTCCATAGAAGTCAACGGCGTATCGCGGTTGTGTATTTACACTGCACGCGTCTCCCGTGGGTCCCCTGTGTCACTACCTTGGGTGGTTCCTTGTGGTCCAAGCACTTCTAGATTCTCTAGGCCTAGTGTCTAGCTCAGTCGTGGTTCTTATACCACTTTATTGGTATATGGTTTGAGTACGCCCTAGGGCCCAAACGTGTATTTGTGCTATTACTGTGTTTCATTTATATAATTTGGTTTACTAAGTTTAAGAGTTTGTTGGTTTTCGGGTAGTGGGGAGGGAAGTGTATTTTAAATATGTTTAATTTTAATAGATGTGTGTGTGTGTGTGTGTGGGTATATATATATATATTCACTGAAAAAACCATAGGTTTCAGACACGTTATAGTTAGAAATTAGCATTTAAAAAACCTTTGAAATTCACTGAAAAAACCATAGGTTTTAGGGACAGTTATAGTTAGTTGGACATTTCACTCGTACAAAACCATAGAAATTCCCCCGTTATAGTTAGTTCAGCTAACTATAACTCGCGCCCCATAATGCACTGCTGATGACTTCACATATTACATCACTCATGACATGGTCAGTGACATCACTGATGACATCACTGATGACATCTCAAATGAAATCACTGATGACATCATCCAGTGACTGTGTGTTTCTGTAAAGTTTAAATATGTTTAATATATATAGGGAAAGGCGTATTGAAGAATGAGTGGGTGTTTAAGTGTCTGAATGGATGATTTAGTACGTGCGTGACTGACTCTACAAGTGAGTGATTAAACGTATCTTACTGAATGCATGGGTTAGTGACTAAACTGTGTGAATGTCTGTATCCGTCTGTTTGTTGGTGTGTAAGTGGATGCATGGATTTGCGAATAGCTACATGAGTGTCTATATGGGTTATTGATTGGTTCTCTGAGTATCTGTATGGCTGCCTGAGTGTTTGTGTGGGTGGGGTGTGTGTGACTCTGTACATAGATGTGTGAGTGGGTGATTCACTGGGTGCATGATTTCAAGAGTGCATCTGTGATGGACTGCTTGGGTGGGTGAGTGTGTGTATGGGTGTGTTAGTGAGTGAATGTATATCTCAGTGGTACATGTGCGAGTAACTACATATGTAAAAGGCAGTATATATGTGTGTTAGAGTATTTAAATGGCTATAAGTGAGAGTGTGTGATTGTGAGAGTGGCTGTATGGATGCGTGTGTGCTTGTATCAGTTATTGTATAAGAGCGTAAGAATGTGCTAGTATTTGTATGAGTAAGTGAGCTGGTGTGTGTATAACTGTATAGGTGAGTAAATGGGTGTGTGATTAATTTTTGCATGACTGACTAGGTGTGTGAGTACCTCTATGGATGAGTGGCGGTGTGTGAGTGTTTATATAGGTGTATGAGTGCATATGATAGTCCTGTACTGAGTGACTGTAAGTATGAGTGACTGTACGGGTGAGTGAGTAGATGTGTGTGTGTAGACCTAAGAATCAGTGAGTGGGTATGTAGTTATTGGTATTGGAGTGTGTATGGTTTTGAGAATGGCAGTCTGTAATTTAGAGTGGGTGTATCAAAAGCTATATTAGGGTGTGAGAAGATGCATGAAATTATCACATGGATGATGTCATCAGTGATGTCATTTGAGATGTCATCAGTGATGTCATCAGTGATGTCACTGACCATGTCATGAGTGATGTAATATGTGACGTCATCAGCAGTGCATTGCGAGGGCGCGAGTTATAGTTAGCTGAACTAACTATAACGGGGAATTTCTATGGTTTTGTACGAGTGAAATGTCCAACTAACTATAACTGTCCCTAAAACCTATAGTTTTTCAGTGAATATATATATATATATATATATATATATATATATATAGAGAGAGAGAGAGAGATAGATAGATAGATAGATAGATAGATATGCCACCCAACTACCTTATCCACCTCAAACCCTAAACACACCCTTGCCCTAATATATGGGCTATTTTTAGGGTTTACGGTGGGTAAGGGTATTTGGGTGGCAAGGGTGTTTGGTTTTAGGGTTTAGGGATCGGTGAGGGTTTTTGGGTGTCAAGAGTATTTTAGGGTTTAGGGTGGATAGGGGTATTTGGATGGCAAGGGTATTTTTAGGGTTTAGGGTGGGTAGGGGTATTTGGATGGCAAGGGTATTTTTAGGGTTTAGGGTGGGTAAAGGTATTTGGGTGGCAAGGGTATTTTTAGAGTTTAGGGTGGGTAGGGTTTAGGGGTTGGGGCTGATAAGGTAATGTGTGTGTGTGTGTGTATATACATATATATATATATATATATACATATATACACTCATGCATATATATGTTATCATGTGTATATAAATATATGTATATATATATGCACATATATATATATTTATATGTATGTATATATAAAGGCTTTATACTTACCTACAAAATACTTACATTTTCCTTGCAAAGGCATGCATGGTAAAGGCATATGCGTGGTAACATTTTGCGTGGTAGAAACATGCGTTGTAAAGGCATAGGCGTTGTTAAGGACACGTTATAAAGGCATGCGTGGAAACACTTTGCGTTGTAGAGGCATGTGTGGTAAAGGCATAGGTGTTGTTAAGGACGTGTTGTAAAGGCATGCGTGGTAATGGCACATGTGGTTCCATCATACATCCCAAAAACATGGGTTTTGACAACTTGCAAAAAAAAATGGAAAGTGCCCTATGGTTGTATTTAGCAAGGGTTTCATGAAGGTGTTATTGCTAAACATGATTCTGGGGCACACACCTAACAGTCTGCATGTGCCATAAACCGCAGAATGGCGCTAACAGAGGTGCCAATGTAGTTTACTCGGCGGCCTTGGGGTTAAAATGCATCTTTCAAGCTCTTGTACAGCAACTATCATAAATGAAAGAAACGGCGAACGGCTTAATTAGCCACCGGTGGCCATTTTAATTACAGCATCAGGTCTACGTGGCAGATGCTAGCAAAATACTTATTACGAGGTTAGCGACGGAATATGTGTTTAGATTGCTATGCACAGCGCTCATCTCAAAGCTTTTGTGTAACTGATTGCATCTTTCTTACCTTAAATGAATAAATAACAAAACTAATTAGTTGCAGACTATTACGTTAACGCACATTTATCTACAACAATTCAGTACTGATTGTGAAATAATCTTCCTGTTCCATAATTACACTGCAGCACAATTAGCATAAATCTACCGCATATACTTTACTAAAGAAGTAAAGAGTTATAATCGGTCTTAAATGTTGAGAACACTAAGGGCAATTGTCACAATCAGAGATGCATCTGACTGTGTCAAGGGAACCTTATTTGTGCGCACCTGTAAGTGCACATGAAACAGCACACAAAATAAAAATGAACGCAGTTCAAACATCATCCACCGAGAGAGGGGGTAGAACGGCAGGAAAAAAAAGACATCTAATTGATGCACAGCATGAAATACTTTCTTATGTTTGGGAGCCAAATATTTGGCAGAGATTGGACTAATTCATATCGATTTCTAAAGGGAAAACATTGTTTTGGCAACAAGGAATGCACGATCTCTCCTACTTTTTTTTTCTCTCTGTTTCACTGTCACAACACAATAAAGCGGTGATACAGTGATAGTTGCAAGAGCGTGCCCTGGTTGGCTGGCCTGCTGCCTAACAGTGCCCGTGGGACACGACCCTCCTTACTGAGCCCATCTTACGTGTTGGACAACCTTGTACCACATGGCAGTGACGTCACATGCTCGATGTAAATGCATCCCCACGTGCCCTTCCCACTGTATACCATGTTGATATTACAGATAGATCTCACCAAAATTAGATCTGCTTTTCACTATTTTATTTAGTTCTAGGAGATACCACTGGCTTTCCCCAAGCCCATTCAGGGTGAAAGTGTCCTGGGGCCTGTCCCAGAACTGGAATGAGGGTTCCTTAGAGAGTGGTAGATGAACAGTTGTCTTCCTGTCGGCTCTCCAGGCAAGTTCGGGTTGAAATGACACAGAGAAAGTGTGATTTTCTTATGGAATCCCACTCCGTCCACCTTTACTGCCCAGTAATAGCACTGCACAGCTGCCCAGACAGATGACAAACTATCCATATTGCCAACCTGTTCATTGCGGGTAAAAGTAGCTTGATTGGTGGCATGGAGGATTAAAATGAATAAGTGATGTACAGTTCATCTGTTTGTCAAGGGGAGTGAAGGAATATTTTGGGATGCCCCAGAGCAAGCTTTTATAGTAATCCAATGTTCACATGGCAAGGACATCAATCTCCTTAATATGGACAGCTTGAAAGTCACATTCTCCAACTAGGGTGCAGAGGCGCCAGCAGTGCTCACACTGGAGGCTTCCCTTCTTTGCCGACACTGGGGGATGACACAGTGCTAGCACATCAGCTACCAGCCCTACCTACATCAGATTGGTGATGTCAGTGTGGTAAGAGTGTGCCAGTGTCATCATCCAAGAGGAAAACTTGGTTGCAGGAGACGGGAAGGGCCCCAAACTGCATCTGGGAGAATATCTCCCAACCCCAGGACTTCTCCGCATGGGAGAAGCGGTGTCAGAAAGGGGAGATTTTCCTTTTTCCAAGTTTCTGCTTTCCAACAGTGCCCCTCCTCAAAGGTTTCCTGGTCAGGGATAATGGCCAGGCTGTGATCCCTTTGAGAAGGAATCCTCCTCGAGGCACCAGCGTATTTTTGGATGTGGGGGGGCGGCACCCCTGCCCTAGGGACAGATGAAGCCTTTCCCCTTCCCTAGGGAGCTGATCATGCCCACAGCAACCACCCCCACATATTCAAAAAAAGCCAACTCGATGCTTGGAGGAATGGCAGCTGCTATTTTTTTTTGGTCCATGGCCTGGGGAATAGCGCTGTCCCTTGGCAACATTTTTACACAGAAAGGCACCATTAGAAAAGGGCGAGGTGATGATATCATCTTGGCCGACAAGAGGAAAAATGTATTATGAACCTTTTGCCAAATGAACCTTGCTTGGATTCTGTTAGAATTTTCTGTGAGGTGCCCTTGATTTTATTTTTGTGCTGTAATGAGGATTGTCTTAGCTGCACAAGGGGACATAAATGTTAAAAATGTGTGTGGTTTACAAAGTCCAGGTGAGTCACCAATTACGTTCTTGAGAATAAGGTGCTTAGAGTGGAAGGGTCCTGGAATGGAGGGAGCCTCCTGCCAAATTGGAAGAATCTCGATTAACCAGGAGGATCGTGTGTACCCTTTAAGGGAACCCCCTACAACGTTTTTGATGTGAACTGGGCTCACTTGTACCATTCCTGGAGAACCCAGAAGAAGAACCAAATTATACAGCACTGTTTCTCTTTGTTTTCTGGGGAACGTAAATGCTTACAGGGAAAATTTCACTTTTTGTGGATTCCAAAGACTGAGTTGTATCAATGAACATGGACCTAGGAAAGATGTATCCTCTTCTGCCAGAACAGCAACCATGACCCATTTGAAAGATGTGTATGTATAAATCCAAAGTATCTGGCTTATATATGTATCTCACATCATACAGTTTCCTGAACTACCTTCCATAAATGTTACTAAGCTGAAGATCAAATCTTTTATTGACCACGTTCATTCATATGTTGGCCTTGCTTGGTACCTTGGCCCCTGATGGGGTGATTATTCCCAGATAAGGGACCAGTGGCACACTGTATTGTAGGGCGGAAGCCTCGCCTAACTGGTAAGTAGGATGAGAAGACTATCTTTTTTTTAAGATATCTGCCGCTCCCTCAGACCTACATGGATATGTTGCTTCCCATTTTTTTCTAATGAACTAGTTCAATTTTCTTTAATAACTTTTAAAGCTCTTATCAAATTTTCTCCACTTGTGCTGCATTTAACAATGTTCAGTTTTAACTTTATCATTTTTTTTGTTTGGGCCTTTAATGTCTTCACTTTGCAAATAATGTATTGTTTGTTTGAATTTGCTACCACCAAATACCTCTCTGACCTTTCTGTCATTACTTGCCTTGATTGTGGGGAAAAGCAGATGAAGGTCATCCAATGACACTATTGGTGTACCTTCGCAAAGCCTTCTGTTTAGGCAGTAAAAGAGCTCAGTTACAACTTGCATCAAGATAGTGACCCATCCCTTACTCAACCCGTTAGTTGGATTCGCTAAAGTTTCTCTTGGATAGGATAGTTTTATTAAACCTAAGGCCCATTCTTCTTTGCCTTCAGGGTAGGACTTTTTACTTTTTTTGTTCAATTGGCATTCAATTATATTCAACATCACATAAATACCTGTGTATAATATTTACTTATAACTACCATGAAATGCCTGTAAACAGCACTGATTTATTAAAAAAGACATTGTGAACTGGCAAACATCTGATCATAGTTATTGCTGACATGGTGGCCTACTGTGGGATGGGTTGAAGGATGATGCCTCTCAAAATATAATTCTCCGTTTTTGCCATGCTCTGTATTTAAAGGCTATGAATGCCTGCCAATCATATACTATTTAAGCTCTGTGGCCATCAGTGACAACAGAAGGACTGAAGATTCCAAAGCAATGATGTTGTATAGAATCCTATCTTTTTACATTGTTAATACATTTCTCTTTAAGACAAGGAGCCAAGGGGCACATGCATCAACATAGACAATAGCGATTATTTAATTGCGATTATTAAGGAATCGCAATTAAACAATCGCTGTTGCCTATGCATGTAGGAATCGCAAAAAAATGTGCTATTCCTACAAATTCCTTAATTGCAACTCGCAAATTGCGAGTCGCAATTAAGGAATTGATTCCTATTCATTTCTATGGGCCCAGAGGCCCATAGGAATTAAAGGGAATCGCATGCGCAATTTGCGAGTACCCAATAGGTACTCGCAAATTGCGCATGCAATTTCAAGGTGCAAGGGTGTCAAAGGATACCCTGTTGCACCCTGAAATTGTTAAGTGAACACATGTTGAGCACACACATGCCCCAAGGGCATGTGTGTGTGTAACCTGGAACTTTGAAAAATGCACTTTAGTGCATTTTTCAAAGTTTTGCAAAATACCATCAAATTTCATTTGACGGTAATTTGCGTCCCCGAAGAGCGAAATCGCTATTGTTAATGGCATCATGCATTGCATTTGAGGCATCGCAATTTGCGATTCCTTAAATGCAATCACAATTTAAGTAATCGCAAATTTTGCGATTCCTTAAATTGCGGTTTTTGCATTTAGGATGATGCCTCCCAAATGCAAAAAATACCGGTCGCAAAGGGGCAGATTCTAAGAATCTGCCCGTTTGCGACCGGTTTTTCCTTTGATGCATGTGGCCCTAAATGATTTTCTGTTCTAGAGATTCCCTATGCCCTAATGTGTCCCTAATTTTAAAGATTCGTTTCAGACACTTCATATGTTGAAAAGCTTGCTGATTATGACAAGACCAGTTACATCATGCAGTGCTAGAAGCATGCAAACTGGCTACAGACGACCTCAATATCCTGGTGAATTGTGGGTCTTCGAATGGAACACTGCAAGTCAAGCGGTAGCTTTATTTTTTGCAGTCAGAAATAATATTCAGTAATCTGCAATAATATGACACAGAAATAGCGCTAAATCGACCACCATTTTGAGGTCTTCCAATAACTTATTGTCCTCCTTCCGAGGCTCCCACTGGACACCCATTGTCTCTCCTTGTCTCACTTTTACTACAGTCAGCCGCAGCACTTCTCCTGATACCATGTGAAATAGGTGTTGAGTTTCACATTACAAAGTTCAAGTAATTGCTTATGGCCTCTTTTGGCGCTGTGCTAATTGTGTCTTAAACAATCTCGTTGTTATTATTATGCTACCTTACGCTCTCAATTTTGAGGTATGTGTTACGCTATTATGATTTTAGTGTTGTTTCTTTAAAGTACAGCTGTAGTGTATACACTGCAGTTCAATGCGTTCAACAAAGGGTTTTAAACCCCCGACTCCCTGTCAGAATGTCTTGCTTGTTCTTTACAAGTTTTAAAGCCTGTCTTAAAAGAGCTGAATATGCTGGACATAAAACAGAGATGTCCACGCCTTGCAAGCAGTAGGCAACACTGCTAACCGTCTCATTATTGCGGAGAGGATGTGGTCCGTCGGCTAGACTGCCGACTTTGGTGCTGAAAACCAGGGTTCGAGCCTCGGGGTCGCGTCCACATCCTGTGATTCTGGGCAAATCACTTCATCTCCCCGTGCCTGATGTGTAATGTAAATACGGTGCTCGAGTTCGCGCTATATAAATATGCAACCAAAAAAAAAAAAAACTACTGGAATACATCAGGTTTCATTTCTGATCACTAGCAGGTTACCCGAATACCATCAACCTCCACCCCAAAGTGCTGAAGGTTCTTTAGTGCATGAGGTGACTGAAAACAAAGATTTCTAATCACATTAGCGGACTGTTTAAGGGTAAAACAGATGTAGATACTGTTGCTTTGAAGGACGGCATTGCCTTTCACATTTTCTACTAGACCATCTGAACATGTCACGATAATAATAGCAATTCGCATTTTCTGGTATTGCCTCGGGGTGACGAAACCGGATGAAGCAGACAAACTCAGGGATAGATTTACTAAGATTTTGCGTTAGGGTCGCATCCCTTTTTAGGTCGAGCCTAGAGTCAGCGCGCATGCGCTGCTCTGCGAGACTTGTAGTAGTGGAGTACCGAGTAGAAGCCTCGCCCACGCTCCGCCCATGTTTGTCATTGGCTTTTGTCTTTGTACTTCGTACATGCAGGCTTCTGATTGGTTAATCGGCTTGTTAGTCCCTTCTCAGTACCGCCTTGTCTTCATTAGTAGCCTCCTACGGCGACTGGCCCCTTTACTTCGTTGTTACACAGGATGCTTTATTTTAGCCTGTAAGCACTATTTTCTTTATTGAGTTCCTTACTTGCAGGCACAACGTGCTGTGCTACATTCAGCACGCCATGCCCACTTTCTGCCGTGTTTACTCGCCACGCCACTGTTCCGAGATCACGGCCTCCTGTACTGGCGCGGGAGAGTTGCTTGACCTTAGGGGGGTAAAAGTCGGCGTGTGAAACATGGAGAGTGCTGGGAAAGACCAGGAGCCAGCTGCGCAAAAGAGGAACCTTCCCTGGTAGGAAAGCGGCCGCCCCCTGTTTCTTTCGTTTTCATTACTTTAGTTACAATCTCGGCACCGGCGCGGGTGCCATGATTGCATCAAAAATAAGAAATAGAAAAAAAAGTGCTTTTCTATTTCTTTACTTTTGATGCAATCGTGGCACCTGCGCTGGGGCCGAGATTGTAACAAAAGTAATGAAAACGAAGGGACGGCGCCAGCACAAGTTAACTTTTTAATGTTCCTCTGGTGCCTCGTGTGAGTGGATTGCTCTTCGGACAGCAATGGTCGCAACCGAGAACTTGTCCCGACGGTCTTCTTTTTTTAAAATAAATAATAAATTGCCAAATAAAGCTAATGTTACTTGGGAAAGGGAGAGCCTGACTTTCTGGAAATATGGCAGTACTCCTGGGAAAGAGGGTGCGCGGATGCACTGTATCAAAGACAGAGCAGCAGTTGGGGTCAAGCGTATTTTATTTTAGCTTTAGTGCTCGACATTTTCTTTGTCGGAGTTTGGTCAATAGAAGGTGAAAAGTGACTCTGCTATTGTTTACAAGGTGCTATAGATTCCAAGCGGCAATTATTGTCTGCATGCTGCATACATTCCTGGAGGAGTGTGTGAATACTGTCCAGCTGCTGTAGACCGCTGGGAACTATCAGATATGGGGTTTCTGTTCACCCACCCGTCTGTCTGTACGACTATGTGTCTATCTGTTTGTCTATCCGTTTACCCACCTGCCCGTATTTCCCTTCTCATCTATCCATCCATCACTCAGCTTACCTTTCTCTTTTCATATATCATGCCATTACCCAGCTTACCTATCTGGATCGGTCTGTCCAGTCGTCAACTACACATCCCACAATGTCCACCCACACATCTAGTCATCTAGCTGTCCATCATTATCTATATATTTATCCATCCTACCATCCGTCCATCCGTCATGCATCCATCTGTGGCACTTAATTTGTCCAGCTGTTGTCAGCTGTGACAACATTTTCTTATTTAATAGTGAAGAGTGAACTAACAAGCATTTACAATGTAATAGGTCTCGAATTTGCGAGAGTTTAAGCTATTTGCATTGTAAATGACAATGTCTTTTATTTATGTTTTAAAAACCGAAACATAACTAAAACGCATTGTCATTTACAATGCCAACAGCTCAAACTTGTGCAAATGCGAGACCTATTGCATTGCAAATGCTTGTTTTGCACAGCCCCTACGGAGAATCTATTTTGAATTTGCAAAGTCCATTTTGGCTACAAAAGGCCTTGCCTTACCTTGCACCCGGTAGGCGTTACATAGCTGGAGGGTAGGCATTCCCATGCATACACCAGGTATTCTGACACCAAATGATTTGCTTTCCCGTGTCTGGTGTAAGGATGAAAAATACCTTTATTTTTCCTCTTTTCATGTGTGCAGCAGACATACAAAGAGGAGATAGCCTCAAAGTATCCCTTCCTGCAAAACAACAAGTGCGCCAGTGCTAGGAGAGACCACAACTGCTCCATGTCTTTGTAAATATGGCACAGTACTGCTCTCTCGCAGCACGGATACTTCCCTTGCTGCACGGAGTTGAGTGAATTGTTGGTTAATATGCCCTTCGGTTTTTACATTCTGCTTCTCTGTTTATTGTTTGCATTGATACTCATACTTAAACATTAAATTCCTACTCAAAACATTTCCAGAGCACCAGCCTAATGGCATTAATAATGTTTTGCTGCCTAGCAACTCACTGTCTTGATGACTGAATATGTAGCCAGCTTTCGTGGCTTCCCCGAAATTAGGTGAACACAAGGTTAAACCATCATGCTCATAGTTTAGACAATATTTAGAGCCTGATTTGGACCCGGGCCGGGAAGGCAAAGCCGGACCCAGTAGGGGCCCGGGGGGAACGCCGGCCGGCGGCGGGGGGACCCTCCCCTTTCCCCGCCCCCGCAACATGTAAATGCCCGGCTAAGCCGGGAAGGGGCCAGGATTGGCCCACCAGGTCAAAGAAGGCTCCCCCAATCAGGGGGCGAGCCGAAAAGCCAAGGGGGGGTTAAAGGGGCCAACGGCCCTAGGAAACCACAAGTCACCCCCCCGTTGGCGAGGAGAAGAAGAAAGAAGTCGCCTTACCGACTTCGAATCATCGACGGCTGCAGCGAACCCGGGACGACCGACGGAGAGACATTGCGGACTGGGCCGGAGCAGCGAGCCGTCGGGCCCCGGGCTTCCTTCATCGCCTTCCAGCAGCGGCGGGGAACAGCGAGAGTCGAGCCTCCACCCCCCGCCTTCCCGACACAGCCGGCCAGCGGAAAGTCGTCCCGCCGGGTGTTTTTCTTTTTAAAAGATCCTTCGCCGGCCGGAGCGTGCAGCGGGACCAGAGCCTCCAACCCCACAGCGGGGAATCTCAGAGGGTCCGCTTACGACCGGCCGGGGTCTCCACCCTCCACGAGCCTACACCCCGCCTTTACAGCGAGCGGCAGAGGCAGAGAAAGAGGACTGCGGGGGGCGGCGGAACTCGCTCCTCGCGCCTCGGCCCAAAAACAACAAGGGGGAATAGCGGAGCACCTGGCAGGAGCGGCAGCTGGTAGCAAGGGAACCAGCTCCTAGCGCCGCGGGGGCACAGGATCCTGGTCAAAGACACAGCGCCAAGGGGCACAAGCTCCCGAGCAGCGGACACGGCGCCAGGGGACACCAAGACCAAGACCCCAAGATAAGCACACAGACCAACGGGAGAGAGGGGAAAACATCCTGCCCAGACAACAGAATGCCGAGCAGGAAGGGGGCAGCAGGAAGGGCAACACAGCTCCCGGCAAGATTCAGGGAGGACCAGGAGAGGCCAGCTGTCCCCCAGAGGGGGCAAAAGCGACGCGGAGAACCAGACCTGGACGGGGACCTACAGGCCATGCTGGAGCAGGCCAGGGTCCTGGTGGCTTTAAAGGGGAGCAGCTGGATGAACCAGCAGATCGAGGAAGCAGCACGGGGCAAAGGAAAGAGGCCGCGCAACGCATCCCCTGCACGAACAAACTCAAGTAAGGCAGCAGGCAAGGGGCTTGCAGCCAGAACGGCGGCCCCAAAACAGCCAGCTGGGCAGGGGCAGGCAGCCAAAACGGCGGCCCCGAGGAGGGCAGCTGGGAAGCCCCAAGCAGCCAAACCACCACCCCCGGCGAACCACGGGGAGGGCAGGACAAAGGCCCCCCAGCAGGCCAGAAAGGGGAAGGACAGAACCCCCGAAGTGGTGAGCAGCGCAGAGTCCGAGGACAGCAGTGAGGAAGAGGGGCCTGTAGCCTCCACGGCGGCCCCACGAGATGGTCAGGAGGGACACGGCGAAGCAAGCGGCAGGGGCACCGGTAAGCAGGGCGCGCGCAACAGCGAACAGGGGCGCGGGGCGGGCCAGGGGGCACGCGCCAGCCCAGGGCTAAATGTGAATATGGGGACCCAGCGAGGGGTACACAATATAGCAATGCAAGCTCCATGGCACATGCAAACTCCATGGCAGGCAGGGCTAGGCATAGGGAGGCCGGAATTCCAAGGGGAAGCATGGAGCAGGGAAGAAGGAGGGCAAACATCCGGACTGCCCTGGTGGAAGTGGCCAGAGATGGGACCCCCCCCCCCCTTTAACAGGTACGCAACATGGGGAACAAGGGGTCCAGGGACCCCCCTGCCCCCGGGCGCAGGGGGGGCCAATGGGGCGCTCCCGATGGAAGCTACAGGCCACGGGCCCGGGCTGACAAGCCCAGCATCCCAAAATACGCCGGCAGAGACGGGGGCAGCCCCACACGGGAACACGGGGGCCAGCGGGGGGGAACAGCTCCAACCAACCCAGACCCACAGAAGGGCAAGATAGCAACGGGAAGCCGGCCAGGGAATACATACGTCCCTCCCCGAGCGACCCACCTACAACAACGAGAATGCTAGGGCTGGCCAACCTCATCCCGCTCGCAGTTAAAGAAAGAATTTGGAGAAAAGAATTCATAGATATTTTCTCACTGCTCGAGGTGCGACAGGCAGGGATAGACCTGACAGCGCAGGATAAAAAGACGAGGACAGAAGAGCCCCCGAAAGCCCAGAGTGGAGAGGTCAATAGAAAACTGGCTGAAAGCGTTCAGAACGCTAGCATGTGTGTCCATTGAAAAATTCCCCCAAGCGCGGCGGCACTATGGTTATATGAGCAGAAAATACATGAGGCACAACAGCTATACCAAGGGGAGGCATGGCTACACTACGACGAGGGCTTTAGGGAAAAGATGCAGGTGTGGCCAGTAATAGAATGGGATTGCCAAGACATGGAGGGCTTCTCAAAACACATGGTAGCAGCCAGAGAGGGGGTTGGCGTGAAAGAGTACACTTTTCGGCAGTACGGGAGTAAGGGCAAGTTCGAAAGCCAAGGGAAAGACTTCAAGGGAAAAAACCAGGCAGGACAAAAGTCAAATAAAGCATGTTGGAAATTCGACAAAGACGAGTGTAAATGGGGAGCATCATGCAGATTTAAGCACGCTTGCGGGTCATGCGGGGGCAACCACCCCAGCATTCGCTGCAGACGCAACGCAGGGCCGGGGGCCAACAAAGAGAAAACAAGCACCAAAAAATAAGATACAGCCCCCGCCGAAACGGGGCAAGGGGACGGGGGCGGAGGGCAGGCGCTACCCACCCCAATCAGGATAGGCAGACTACTACAACTACTACAAGGTTACCGCAAAACAAATGACAAACAGTTACTGGCAGTGGGCTTCACGCAGGGCTTCCCATACCCTACAAAGGGCCAAGGGGGCGCGGGAAAGCCCAAACCTGAAGTCAGTAAGAGACAACCCCGGGGTGGCGTGGGAAAAGGTGGAAAAGGAAGTACAACTAGGGCGGGTGGCCGGGCCATTTCCCAACCCCCGCTGGCAGACATGGTGGTCTCCCCGCTGGGGGTAGTCCCCAAAAAGAGCCAGGAAAATTCCGACTGATCCACCACCTCTCCCACCCAGAAGGGGAATCAGTGAACGACTGGCTGGAACACAGTGAGTGCACAGTGGCGTACGCATCGGTGGACGATGCAGTGGACTTAATTAGGCAGGAAGGAAAGGGGGCCCTGATGGCAAAATCAGACATAGAATCAGCCTTCAGGTTACTGCCGGTCCACCCGGACAGCTACCATCTGCTGGGGTTTAAATTGGACGGGCAATATTACCATGACAAATGCCTACCCATGGGGTGCTCAATATCATGCGCACATTTTGAGGCCTTCAGCAGCTTCCTAGAATGGGAATTGGGGACAAGGGCCCCGGAAGGAGGGCGGGTACACTATCTGGATGATTTCCTGTTCATCGGGAAAGCAGGCACAAAGGTATGCGGGGCACTCCTAGACAAATTCGTGCAACTGGCGCAGGAACTAGGCATCCCCCTGGCACAGGAAAAAACAGAAGGCCCAACCACGAGACTGTCCTTTCTGGGAATCGAGTTGGACTCGGTGGCCGGCACATGCAGGCTGCCTCCAGAAAAGGTGGCCGACTTGCGCGCAGGCATTAAGCTAATGCAACAACAGAAGAAAGCTACGCTAAAGGAGGTGCAGCAGCTTCTAGGTAAACTAAATTTCGCCACACGGGTAATCCCCGCGGGCGCACGTTCGCCAGGAGACTAGCCGGGTTAACCAGGGGCATGACGCAAAAGCACCACAGGATCCGCATCACACAGGGGGTGCGGGAGGACCTGGCGCAGTGGGACAGGTTTCTGGCAGAGTTTAATGGCACCCTGATATGGCGAGAACCCTGGGTACAAGCACATGAGCTGGAGCTCTACACCGACTCAGCAGGGGGACTCGGGTTCGGAGCAATACTAGGGACCTCTTGGACAGCGGGTAAATGGCCAGAGGAATGGCAACGCATAGGGTTGACAAAAAACATAGCGCTGCTGGAACTATTCCCCATAGTGGTGGCCTTCCACATCTGGGCCCAGCGGCTAGCAAACAGGCAAATTACACTGTGGTCAGACAACCACGCGGTAGTACAGGCAATAAACACAGGGGCGGCAAAATGCCCAGCAGTGGGCGCACTGCTGCGTAGACTAGTGGGATACCAACTGCAGGGCAACATGGCAATTAGGGCACGACACATCCCAGGAACTGAAAACTCAGTGGCGGATGCCATTTCTCGATTTCAGTGGAAAAAATTCAGGGACCTCGCCCCAACAGCCGACAGACGGATGACCGAAATGCCAGAGGAAGCATGGGCATGGGTGGAACAGGGTTGGAGACGCTTTTGAGCAACGCATTGGCGCCAAAAACAAGAAAACACTACAGTAAGTGCTGGGCAACGTTCAGGAGCAGGACGGGGTTGGAAGGAAACAAGGGGGCCTCACAAAGGGAGGTCCTCGGTTTCATCGAGTGGGCCTTCATGACGGGTAGGACGAAAACATGGGCCCAAGCATACCTCAATGCGGTGGCATACTACTCAAAAATGGAGGGGCAGGCAGATCCCACCAGGTCTTTCAAAGGCAGAATGGCAATGAGGGGATGGGGGCGGTTGCAACAGCCAAACAAAGATAAGAGGCACCCCATACATGTCAAAATACTAAACAGGATGCTGGAGGCGACTGCAGAGGTGTGCCCCTCCAAACAGGAAGGAAAGCTTTTCCGAGCAGCATTCGCAGTAGCATTTTTTGGGGCTTACAGGGTCAGCGAGCTAGTAGCCCCATCAAGAAGCGACCCCTGCACAGAATGCATACACAGAGGGGACGTGGCGATAGAGGATGGCCACATGGACATAATGCTAAGACGGTCCAAGACGGACCAAGCTGGCAAGGGCAGGAGAACCAGAATTCTCTGCACAGCGAGGGCAAACACCTGCGCAGTGTGCTTACTAAAGGAGCACCTAGGAGGAAGGGAGCCAAGCCAGGGGCCGCTTTTCAGGCACAGGGACCGATCCTTCCTCAGCCGCTTTCAATTCATAGCGGTAATGAGAAAGGTACTAGAGAAAATAGGCCTCCCCGCACGGGAATACGGCTCACACTCCTTCAGGATAGGCGCAGCCACGACAGCGGCGGGGCTAGGGTTGGGGGAAGGGCTAATAAAGGAGATAGGGCGATGGGCATCCAGCGCATACAGGCGGTACATACGCCCCACGGTCTACTAAGCCCAATCTCTCCCCCCCCCCATACAGGTCCAGGAATGGCGCGGAAGACGGTGTGGATAATGGGACATTCCTACGTAACGCGGGCGCAAAAGTGGGCGGCATCCAGACGCAAATTCGGAGTCGTATGGTTGCGGGACACCACCATCGAGTGGTGGGGACGTGCAGGGATGAGATGGGAACAATTGCTACCCTCGGCGCGGGCAGCGCTGGAGCACGGTGGCAGACCGGACGCGGTTGTGATCCACCTGGGCGGAAACGACCTGGCAGCATTGGGAAGACGAGCGCTGCTAGAGAACATGCAGAGCAGTCTCGCGGCGCTGGCACGCCTAATCCGCCCAGCAGACCTAATATTTTCTGAAATCATAGCACGGGGGCCTGGCGCGGGGCGGTCAGGCCGGAAGCAGTCGAAAAATCCAGAAGAAAGCTGAATATTACCATGGCCAGAATATGCAAGGCCCAGGGATGGGGATTCGTGCGACACGGGTTCATAAACCTAAGGTCCCCCGGGTACCACCTGGAAGACGGGGTACACCTCACGGGGGTGGGAATGGACATGTTCCTACTGAACATCGTGGGGGTACTGGAACAAAGGGGTTGCAACTAGGAAATTAGGAGGGGCAGCAGCAAGTAGGGGGAGCACGGGGGCGCACCCTCCGATCGGGGAACCGGAGGGAGCGTGGCGGATCAAACACAAGGAAGCTAGTAGGACGCAAGAGCACTAGAGGATAGACGGGAGGCTCTCACAGTGGCCTTGGGATGCCTCACGGCAGGGGGTACTGAGGGAGCCAGGGGCGGCGGGCCGCCAGAGAAAGAATAGAGGCAACTCTCCCGCAGGACCCTTGGGATGCCTTACGGCAGGGGTACAGAGGGAGAAGATGGTAGGGACTCAGCCTCAGGAAAGAGAGAGGAAACGCTCAGGCAAGGTCCTTGGGATGCCAAACGGCAGGGACCCCCGGGAGAAGGGAGGGCCCACCAAAAGGCCCAGGGAGAGCGGGACGGCGCTTGCAGCCCGGGCAGGTCCCAACGGACACCCTCCAAATCGGTAGCAAGTTGAAGCCTAGACCCGCGACGTGAACCCCCACCAAAAAGGGGCCCCTCCCTCCTCCCCCAGAAAGTCGGGGAGGCTGGAAGTCCAGATCAAAAAGAAAGTGAGGAGACCTAAGCCAGAACATAGAGGGCTTATGACCATGGACGTTGAAATATAAAATTGTATGTGAACAAAAATGTTGTGTTATTGAAAATAAACTGCGACCTTTTCAGGCACCAAAGAAGTGGTCAGTGGTGATTATAAGGGAAAGCGCGCAGTTGGCGGTAGCAAGCGGGGGGCGGACAGAAGGGGGGGGACTCGCCGCCTGGAAGGGGTTTAGAGTTAGGCACATGGGTTGCTCCATCACGTTTGGGACAGAGCAACCCGTCCACCACACTCGAAAGCAAGTCATTAATAACTTGGTGTGCTTTGAATCTCAGGCATTAAATGACTCCCTAACACTGCGAAATACTTTTGCATGACTAAGACAAAGGAGGCTGAAGGCACGTGACCATAGCTGCCAAGGTTTCAGATTGCTTATGTGTGACATTTTCATAATTTCAGTGTAATTTCAGTGTAATTATGAGTGACATTCAACGACTATGAGTGACACTTTCTCACGAGCAAAAATCAAGCAATGAAGACGTGGGAAATATTAGAAATGACACCCATTTGAGCAATGAGAAACTAGGGAGCTATTAAAACTGCTGCAAAGCACCAGAAATGGAAGGGCCCTAAGCGACATGTCACACAGTCATTGCACTCCTCTTCAGTGAGCGCTCTGCTGCTGGACTCATCCATGTCATGATCAGTGAATCAGCCTCTGTGCAGTGCCAGGCTGAGTGAAGCCACTTCTGGCTTTAGCCAGTGTTCTGCGCAGTGGTGTGGGGAAGCGAAGGGTCACAGTGGTGGTGCTGCTGTAGAATGAGCTGCTGCTGGGGGCTGCCCTTAGTCTCACAATGGGTTGATCCTGACTGAGGCTTGTTTTCACTTCATTGCCTAGTTCTTTTTTCCCAGTTCTTATTTTTCACGAACTTGTCCTGAAGGTAATGGAGAGGTTTACATGAGCACCTGTTGCATTTTACAAAGAAACATTCGTATTGTACAAGCAGGTGCTGCACAGTCACTTAAGCTGACTTCTGGCGCTGAACTGGAAATGTTTGGTTATAAGAGGGCCAGTGTGAGGGGTGTCTGACGTCGGGCAGCCTCCTAATATGGCAGCTGCTTGTCACTGTGTCGTGCATCCAAGCTGGCAGACCACCGCTGCCCAGCACATTTAAGTGTGCAAATGTGCCAAGAGTACAGAGACCCCACTCAAACTGTACACTTTCCCCGAGGGCATGCAGAGATGGCAATCTAATTAGAATGTTGTTGACACTCCAGTGTCAACAACATAAATTGTAAATCGATCTGCAAGGTTGAAGTGTCTCGGGTGAGGGGGGGAGTGTTTCGGGTGAGGGGGGCTGGCCTGGGGCCCAGGAGTGAGGGGAGACCACGAGATGTGAGATAGTGCTCCGACCCCTCAGAAGACCAAAAACATCATGCGCCGCGCACTCACTGCAGAGCGTCTCCACTAGCACCACAGACAGAGTTTGTTGGGCACCAGCTTATTTCGGACGGCAGGCAGAGAGTATGAAAAGAAACAATATGAGTACAGCCACAAGCACACAAGGCATCGGATTCACAGGAGGTTGGGGCTGGTGCTGTTGTTTTATTATTTTATTTTCTAACATTGTTCCCTTCCCATTACCCAGAGAGGTGAGACCACAGCACCCCGGTCAGAGCGAGCTATTAAAAACTAAGCAATATTACAAAAGCAGACAATACCTGACTCCTCCAGACCTGCCTCGTGGCAGAGGAGTATGACTCGGATTCTCTGGCCAGGCATGATTCAGGGTGGCTCAGCAACACAGACTGGACTATGGTGTGCTCTAGTGGGCCACTCTGGGTGAGGAACCAATCCGAAAAGCGGCCTCTCCGTGGTACACTCTCAGCAGCCCGCTGCTGGGTGAGGGGTCCAGTCGCGGGATTATCATTTTTCAGAAAGATTACCAGAGCTGCCTGCGATTCTTTGCCAGCAGCCAAAACAAAATTGACCGAACTGCTGCTTGCTCAGCTCGCGCCGTGGGCGGCAGGACGTCCTGCCTATTAAAGAGGGTGTCTGACAAAACGTGTCCTGACATCACCCTCATTGATTGTCACGCTAGTAGCTTTCGCGAGCACTGACTCCTGACATCATGATGAATCATTCTACTGTGCGCAGTGTCTTGGGTGAATTCTTAAAGTTACAGTGTTACCACAGCAGCTGAGACAGCCCCCAATCCTGCCGAGCAGCTGCCATTCACTCTCATAGTAATAGTGCATTAGCAGCGCTCAGTAAAATGCGAGACTTGCATTTCAGTGCGGTGATGCGGACCACCACACTGAAATGCGTTAGTCTAACTCCCCATGCTTGGTACTTGGCAGGGCTGAGTGACTTTCTCCCATCCTCCGCCAAAAGTCCTACTGTGGTTCCAACAACCGCTCTTGGCATTACAATACTGCAATGGATTTCAAATCTTTTTGGTTTTTGTTTACAAATTGAATTCAGATGTACTCACTAGGCAGTAATTTGGAACCACCAGACTATCATCTATTTTCCAAGCACCTACATGAATTTAAGCACTTGAAATAATGATGTATTGAAATCTCTGGTGTGGAGCATTCTCTGTTAAGTCCATTTACTTATGTCGAATGATAACCATTGCACATTCTCAAGGTCTGTTCTAATCGAGGATTCTAGAAGGTTTTGCAGCCTCAGTCACTATGCAGAATTTTTAGGTCGAGCCTCGACAGCGCTTGCGCTGTCTGTAAGACCTGGTATATCTCTTCTGTGGGCTTTTGTCACAGCCAACAATTGCCATTGGTTCTTCCTTGTGCCATTCCGATATGATGGCTTTCTATTGGTCCATTCCTCTCAATTGTCCCTCCTTCTGCTGCTTGTTTCAGCTGAGGCGATTTCACTAAGTTATTGCTTTTGTTGGTCATCACAGCTTCCTCCTGCACAGTGCGAGATGGCCCCTCCTCCCCTCTGGGCATCCCAGCCTGTTACAGCCTGAAACCGTCTGTGTGGGTGGAATTTGGTTGGCATAAGGATAGTTTTGTTTGCCTGTCGCAACAAACATAACTTGCTGTTTTATATAGGGCTAATTCGACTGGAAGGTATCAGAGCACATTACGCAAGCACCACCGGGAGATTAAGTGATTTGTCCAGAATGACTTAGCGTCTGTGCCGAGACTCGAACCCAGTTCCCTAGCTTCAAAGTCGGATGCTCTAGCCGTTCTGCTGTGTTGCTGTACAGCTAAGTACATGTTTATTCCGGAACTCTTGTTGAAGTGCTTCTGTTCTGACAGGCAAGGGCGCCATGACAGGCGACACCAACAAGTGTCTGGGGCCGCAGGACCTGAAAGAGCTGAGCGGCATTCCCTGCTGCAAGAAGGCTACAAGGGGTTCAGCATAGGGGCTCGATCTGTGTGGATTTATACAAAGGACCCCCTAGTATTGTTTGCATTGGTGATGCCTTGTCAGGCCTATTGGAGTGTTTAGGAAGTGTTTAAATGCTTACACGTGATGTGTTGAGTCCTTCAGTGATGCACTTCCTGTCTGTCTCAGTTAACTAAGCAGTGGTGTCACAGGCAGAAGCTACTGCAGAAGCACTGCGCAAAGCAGGTGATACGGCGATTTCCTCCCCACTAGAAGCAGAGTTTATGTTACTGGCAGTGTCTGTCTGAGCCTTTTCTTTGCTTGAAACAAACGCTGCCTTGTGCCCGTGAATAGATAGCTTCCACAGTGGTGGACTAGGCAGCATGTATGCTGACAAACATTATTTTGGGGCTAATAACTAAACCCCACTCCAGAGTGCCCTGAGGACCTTTTCCTATGGCTGAATGAGATGTTGTTAAAAAAAAGTTGCATTGTTTGCCTCTGAATGACACCTCCCACAAGGTGAAGCTGGGATGTTTACACTCCAGGCTCCTATATACAGGCTGAATTAGATTAGAAAGACTGCAGACTGAACGTGCCCTTCTTTCAGGATCGAGGTATTGCACTTTCATTTGTTTATCCCGTTGGTAACTTAATGTTTGTTTAACTTTGTAGAAACTCCTGCCAGGAAAGAGAGCTCCTCCTGTAGAAATGTGAGCACCTTGTAAAGCAGAAGCGCGTTGTGACATGAAAATGCTGTACTAAATGGGCAGCCAGAATCTAAAAGCAGACAATATATATTAAATAGAACTTCAAACGACTGGATCCTGCTCCTCCCCTCCTCCCCAGCGCCTTGAGACCCTTACGGGTGAGTAGTCGCGCTTTACAAAACATGATTGATTGAGAGATGGTCGAAATATTAATCATTTTTGTTGGTTTTGCATTCCAGCGCGAAATGATTTTTTATCACTTCCATGCTTGTGATTACGAAAATGTGTTTCCAGTTTGCAGCTGCTTCGTCCATGTTACATCAGCACAGTTCATATTTACGTTATGCTCACATCACATAACAATTAGTGATCTCTCCAGCTACCACATTCCAGGCACTGTAAAACAGACTGTGTCTGGAATTAAAGTAGTGTGATTCAGAGGATAACATAAATGCATGAATTGTTTGAGTTATACGCAGCAAAACTTTGCTTTTGCCGTCTGTTTTCTGTTTCTTCTGTTCTCCCCTGAACACCCTTGCTGCTAGCTGCTTTTCCGGTCTCCTCTGTAATTCCTCATTCTAAGTCCTCTAGACAGTGCTGCTAGATTCTTCTCTGGTCCAGTCGGTAATTCTTCATTCTAAGTCCTCTACACAGTGCTGCTACCTGCTTCTCTGGTCCGAGTGGTAATCCCTCATTGTAAGTCCTCTAGGCAGTGCTGCTAGCTGCTACTCTGGTCCGAGTGGTAATTTCCCATTGTAAGTCCCCTAGACAGTGCTGCTAGCTGCTTCTCTGGTTCCGTCAGTAATTCCTCATTCCTAGTCCTTACACAGTGCTGCTATCTGCTTCTCTGGTCCCAGTAGTAATTCCTCATTCTAAGTCCTCTAGGCAGTGCTGCTAGCTGCTACTCTGGTCCGAGTGGTAATTTCCCATTGTAAGTCCCCTAGACAGTGCTGCTAGCTGCTTCTCTGGTTCCGTCAGTAATTCCTCATTCCTAGTCCTTACACAGTGCTGCTATCTGCTTCTCTGGTCCCAGTAGTAATTCCTCATTCTAAGTCCTCTAGGCAGTGCTGCAGCTGTGTCTCTGTTCATACATCCACTACACTCCAAACCACAACACATAGGTAAAAGACATTGTCAATTACAACAACAATTGCTCTAACTCTAAAAAAATGCGAGACCTATTGCATTGCAAATGCTTGTTTGGCTTTCCCTTGCACACCAGGTCCTCCCAATTGGTCAGAGCAAGTCATGTGAGTAGATTCATGCCGTCTATTCTTTCATGCTTGTAATGTCTTCACCTCTACCGCGCGTTCACACCACGAAAACACTGCCGATAAAGGGGACATATGTCTCCTCTTTACTTTATTATCTACATCAAAACATCTATTATATTTAACATGTCCATAAACATATACGTGATTGTTTTTTAATGGGCCATAATCTGAGAACTATTTGGCAGCAATATGCATTTCTACCACTGCTTTCACTGCTTCCAAATTTCTAGCCGGGAACTAAACGCTAAACCACAGTGGAAATATGCTGTTTAAACCATGTAAATAGAACAATAAAAGTATGCATTTACATTCATCAGGGTTCTGCTTTTTGAACAAACTGATCAAGGGAGGGCCAACAATTGTGAAAAATTCACGATTGCATCACTTATCGATTATATGTTTAAAAGTTCAATTGAAAGAATTAAGCATGCCAGAAATCGTACACAGAGATAAAGAAAATGTTCACTTTGATCAAACATTTGTTAAATAAAGCTAAGTAAACCGGAATAAAGAGCGACAGTTATCCCAACTAATAATGATTCATTGAGCCTTTCACTCAATTATCAAACCCCCTTTTTTTCACCGAGCTGGAGAACGCCTGGAACTGAGTGGAACCATAACAGGACAAGACAGAAGACCAACCAGAGTGCCGGTCAGTAATGAAGGCGCAGCTCTGAGTGAGGCCCACGCTTCGGACAAGGAGACTGGAGCACCAACCCCTGCACCTTCCTCGTCAACAGCCTAAGATGGCCGCAGAGCGGCCATTACAACGAAGGCCACCATGCCAGAAATTGACAGATGTCCAACCTACCGTGACACTGAAGGGGAGGCAACAGTCAGGACCTGACCTGAGTGACACCTCGAGCAGCTCCCACTGGTGACACCACAGATGAGTGAAGACCATATATAAAACTACAAGGATTGAGTTAGGTTTACAAACGATTATGCCCAATTTACACTTTAGGCGTACACTATTAAGACATATTTGACGTGAAACAATACTAATACAAATGACAGAGACCCTGGTTAGGGCAGGGCTGGTCGGGATGTCACACATGGCTGAGGGCAGACATAGCTCAAGACAGAGACCTGATTTTTCGTGGGCATTACGAAGTGCTTGTTATAAGAAGACAGCTCTGAAAGCAATGGGCAGCTCTGGAAAGATCCTTTAGCTGGATGCCCTCCATTAATACATGCGAACTCTTAAGTCATGTAATGGACTGGGCTTTAAGCCGAGAATTGAACCACAGTAGCGAGCCAGCTTACTACTCCCCCAGCTGTACCCAAAGTTACGTAATTACAATACTAAGCCTATGATTGACATGTTGAGTTACAGTTGTTTGGTTTGATGACACTTCAGTTGATGACCCGCAGTTTTAGTGGAAGGATATTACTACCCAGGGTGGATCCTAGCCAAAATATCTGGAACGATTTGGTCCACTTTACAGAGTGACAAATCCCTTTGAGAAAAAATTATGTGACAGGAACACTCAGGACTCAAGCACATTGAAACATACCATGGGGACACAGGGTGGATACACATTCACAACATGGAATATCTTGGGGGTATGAGGTCAGCAAGCATACATGATACAAGATGCAGGCTCATCTAAAAAGGATGAGGAGTGCACAATGAGATCCTCCAGAAAACTCAGTTAGCTGATAAGTCGGGAAGCAGACTGAGGCACAGATGGGGAGGGCAGCTACTCTGCACCACGTACTCCACATATGCCAGAGGTGCAGCTATTTGGCTTGGTCTGGGGCTTCTGCTCCAAGCTCAGGAGATATGCCTGGATTAAGACAGGTGATATGTACTGATTAGAGACCGCCTAGGTGGACACCTCATAGTACTGGACAGTTGATATGCCCCTGATGTTGATCAATCCCACTGTCTAGCAACATTATCACTGAAACTAGCAGAGTTGGTAGATATTTTGTGGACGCTGGGGAGGCATTTAATAGTCTACTTGACGTAACGCTTGACTGCTCACATCTCCCACTATCGGTGTGCCCATGGTCTGTGTGAGAAGCTGGCCTGGTATATGATGTCCACTTATGTAAGTGGGCACCTTGCACCAGTCCAGACAACCCTTATGGTGGTTTAAGAGGTCTTAGAAAACCTTAGAAAGCTCTCTAAGTGGTAGCTGTGGAGAGCAACCTTCGGGCTTAGTCCAGAAGGAGTGTAAAGCAGCTTGTTTTACCAGAATACAATCTTATAGTATAGATTAAGTGAAAAAAGAACCACACAAGGTATTTATAAAAATATGTATTTATTATATAATACTCTCTAATACGTTTAAATATCTCCTACATGGAGATAAACACAATGCACACAATACTTTGCATAGAAATACAGTAAATAGCACGAAATACACAGTGGACCCGGGGGGGGGGGGGACCAAACCATATACTAAGAAAGTGGTATAAGAACCACGACTCGGGTCAAGACAATGTCGAGAGGACGTAGAAGTGCTGCGGACCCAAGGAACCACCCAAGGTGAGTGACTAGGAACCCCACGGAGAACGTGTGCAGTGTGGGAACATGACAGCATACTCTGTACAACTCTACGTGTAAGTCGCAGTTGGATTTTTAAAGATTAAGGACACTTCCCAGTGGACCCTGAAGATACCCTGTGGAAGATAGAAGGTTGGAGAGCCACCCCACCCGTCGATATCCTAGTACCCACATTACCTACACCAGGGAGGCCGGTTGCATAAGTGTAAAGTGGTGTCAGAAACCGGCGTCGAACCCAATGGAGAACTTCAGGAAAGTGCCACTGCTGAAGAAGAAGAAGAAAGTGTCCGGTGGAATCCAAAGGTGGATTCTAGTTGAGAGGTACCTGCAAGCAGGGGGGACAGAGTCTATGTCACTCAGGAGTGACCAGGAGACTTGGAAGATGAATGCTCTCCGATGTCGGGTGTTGCACGAGAGATGACGATGACCTTGACTCTGCAGCTGTGAGGACCAGGCGAAGCTGAAGAAGACCAGGAGTTGTGCACGAGCTGTCCCACGTCGGATGTCAAGTTCTGAGGGGTCGGTGTCCGGCGGGAGCACCAACAAGCCTTGGCAAATGCAACCAGCGCAAAAGTCGAACATTGTGCAATGTCGGGATCAGCAAAGTCCAGGGGACTCACCACAAGCAGGGGAGTCAGGCCAGGCCCCGAGTAATCAGGGGAGCCCAAAAGAAACAAAGGTGACCCTCAACAGGACCCACAGGCCGGAGGCAATGGAGTCGCAAAAGGACCTCAAGCAGCTCACCAAAAGATGCAGGCCATGGTGCAAACGATGCGATGTGGACAAAGACTTTGGTTACTGGAGATGCTTGAGGTTGGGGCTACTTGGAGCCCGAAGATCTTGGTGGAAGGAAGCCAACAAGCCTTTGTAACTGCAAGTTGACGCGGTGCACAGGGGTTTGGTTATTGCAGCCCCCACGAGGGATACTGGCCTCAAACTTGGTGAGAGGGCAGGGTAGGCCTTGAGAGCTGTGGAGATCCACCACCTGTGTTGCAGAGCCTTTCGGAGTCCGGAGGGGCTCAGGATCAGCAGACCAGTCGACTTAGTTGCAGTGCCTGCGAATGTAGGGAAGTGACTCCTTCACTTCAAGGGAGATTCCTTCAGGTGTCTTTGATGCCCACCTAAATAAGGGCCACACCAGTAGAAGGGATACATTAGTTTAAGACAGAAATGGACTGGATCAGGACATTAGGGCAGGATTGAACCAAAGGCGGTAGGTATAGGGAAGAGGGGCGATTTAAAATTCTTTTGTTGCTTGTTGAATGCCCGCAAATTGAGCAAGATGTTCAGGTTTAGCTATATTCAACGCATAAGATGAAAGTGGATCAATACTCCCATACTCATAAGAGAATGCTATGCATTAAGAGGTGGCTATGATCTTGTCTGGAATATTCATGCTGGCTGTTTTGTATAACCTGTGCTTAAATAAAACTAATAACAATTGGTTTATAAAAGAAGTTTGGTTCAGCCACGTTTACTTGATACTGTGGATCCAATTTGAAGGGGGAAGGGACAAAAGTTGTCGTGGGGAGTCCCTAAGCAGCTTAATCACATGTCAATTCCCAAAGGAAAAAAAGCTGTTGTTCCCAGAGCAAAAAACTGCTGGGGGATCACATTTTGCAAATTGCCCTCCGAATCAGATGATAGTATGGGTAACCCCAAATCCAAATTGAGGGGTGTACAATACCTACTGTTAAAAAACAAAATGTTTCAATATTCTGGCTATTTTCTCGGTTCTCTCTACAGGAATCCATAATCCTTGGGTATCTTTAGAATCCTCAATATGTGGGGGGAAAGGAGCAAATCTGACCAGTATACCTTATGTGGAAAATATTTATGAGGACCTAACCATGAAGTGCCCCAAACACCAAAAAAGGTTTCAGCAGTGGAGGTGGAAAAGCCACAGCAGCTAAGGGGCCAGGCGTGTGTTGTTATTTAAACATGTTGTGCTTTTACATGTTGTTACTTATTGGTATAAATATTATCAGGTCAAAAGCATTGCATTTGGTGAGCAAGTTATACTTTGCATTGCTTTAATGGATTGCGGAGCAAAACATAACATTCTGACCTAATCAAATCTTATCACATTTTCATGGAACTTGGATGATGTGAAATGCCTTGGTTCAAGTCTGGACTAAATACTAATCTAGATCCTTTTTATTTAGTACTATGGCAACCCATTCAGAGAGTTTTGAGTAATAAAAATAACAAACAAGGGATCAAATGAGATTAAAAAAAATAGCTATCTTGGCGGTTGCAATTATAATAGGGCATGAGTTATGATCTGCCTAACTAGGCAGAACAGTACCATTTAGGCTTTGAAATGTAATCATAATGTCAATTCAACTAAAGTTATTTGAAGACATTTCTGAGGATTTCCATCACTGCAGATGGGCAGGGAAATAAGTTTAGGGTCTGGCTCACTCTCAACCTACCAGCAAGCTAAGCATTATTAGCCTGGGCACCCAACCCCTTCATCAGGATTCATTAACCATCTTTCACACTCTACCTGCTCCAGAGAACCTGAAGGAATTAATGGGCCAGGGTGGATGGGTATTAATCCGACCCCGAGGTGTAAACAGTCTTAGTTGAATTTCACAAGTGCATGACATTATCAGTTATCGGGTGAAAACTAGGGGTGGGCGGAACTCAAATAATTCCATTTAGCATAATCACGCAGAATTACCTAAGAATTCCACGAGATTATGCTTGAATTATGCAAGAAGAGTAATTCTGCATTTAGCGCTATTTCCTGGTGCAAAATGCCCCCTCGTATCCAAAATGGACGAGGATGTATTTTGCGCTAAGAAATAGTACTAAGTGCAGCAGAACACGAATTGCAAGCGTGAGCAACTGCTCATGCATGCTTGCTAAATGTGCTCTTTGGTAGGCTTTCACCCTGCTTTCACCAGCCATTTAGTGCAGAACAGGAATAGCAAGCAAAAGCGGGCACTCACGCTTGCTGACCCTGCTCTCAATGTACAATTTTTTTTTCTCCAAATTACTCCTAGTTACGCAAGCACAACTAATTGCCTAATTATCTGTAATTCCACGTCAGAATGATGCAAAAATACCTCAATTACTCTGGCGTAATCAAAATTCTACCCAGGCCTAGTCCAAAAATAGTTGACCCACTAAAACTATGATTTACCTGCCACCTTGTCAAAACCAGGAACCCCCAAACCTTTAACTGACCCTATACTTGAAGGAATGATTTTAACGTTGCAATATTTTGCTATGAACTGCTGACGTAGCATGCAAGGAATATGGCAACTTTAGTCTATCAAACTTGCAAAATAAAGAATGTGAGACGAAAAGGTTATGAAGACCTATGCGTTAACTGCTCCAGATGGTAATACAAGCATTGGCAAAGCCAATAAGTCTGATGCCTGCACTCGAGCGCTGAAAACAAGCAACAAAATATTCCTGCTTAAGTGAAAGACCTTTGAGAAAGTTGCTTTGCTTACACAATGCACAGATGAGGCAAAGAATAGAACATTCGACAATAAGGAAACTTTTTAGATGTGAAATAGAGCCTCATGCATTTAAATGGAGGTTGAAGAATACACTTTAAATATCCAATAGTAAGAAGGCAAGACTTATATTCTCCTACGGGCTGATTTAAGATATGATTGACAATGTCACAAGCCAAAAGTTGAAGATTTCTAAGCTAAAGAAGCCAACAAAGAGGCTAAAACAAAGCCCCTTATAATATGTGGAAAATATAATATGTTCGACATGATTGGCACAAGCGCCACTAAACATCAAAACTGAAAAACAATTAGCCCATGTGGCTCTAAGCTCTTGAAAGGCTCAAAGTGAATAAAAGTAGCACCTATAAATTACAGGGCTGTGAAAAGGTAGAAACTGGGGTACAAAGCACTTAATAAAGGCAAGTTGTTATTACCCTAAGAAATGTCTCCAATATCTCCAAACCAGACATCATAAGCAAACACCCCCTCACTGCCTCTGGCTTCCCCTAAATGGCAACGGACAGACAGTGTTTCATTGGGAAAAGCTCACATAGTCAACCTGTACGTTGCCTCCCACCAAGGTCACAAGCCAACTGATGTCCAGAAGTGTTAAAAGCACATGTTGGTTTTGTGGAGCCTGTCAGCCTTGTACCCTGGCAGGCACAGCATATCCCTCAGGCACTGGGCTCAAAGACCACAACTCGTTTCAAATATTTCCACAGAATCATCAATGCCAAGCAGCAGAGGACCATTTTCTAACACCTCATAGCCGGCCACTGCTATCCCAGAGATAGACTGTCCCACTGTGTGGGTGTATTGTCTTATATAGCCCATGCTGAATGCAGGTCTCGCCTCACACTGGAGCAGCCCCGGCAATACCCACATCTCTCACCTTCGGAAGGACTGACTTCGACAGTGGAATCCCAGCGCAATGAGTTTACAAGGAAGAATAATGACTATGAATGAGTGTCGGAAGAGCTTAGTATCGGTCCAGGGCCCCACAGGTGAACGGCTCAGCACCCTGTGTCAAAAGGCTGAGCCATTTACCCCAGTGCAGTCAGGCCCAGCCTTCCATATGGACTGCTGTCAAGAAGTCACTGCCGTTGAGCCAGGCTTCCTTTAGGAATGCTGTTCTCCTCATTTTAGTAAAGGAGGAAGAACAAATGGTTCTGTGAGCTCAGAACAGTATCACACAAAATATTGACTAATATCAGTGCCCTTGGGACACTGGAAATGAAGCCGACGGTGCTTGAGTCTGTTCTCCTGCCTCTTGGCTCCTATCGAGATCGGTACCATTTTCAGACCCTCGATTGGTGCAAAATGTGCAAAATGTGACTTCCACCAACATCACCTAAACTAACCACAAACATAACACAAAAGAAAAACGCTACCATGCGTAGTATAAACGGCATGGGGTTTTCTAAGCTGCAGTTTCAACTGCAGTCAAATGTTGGCCACGAAAGGAATACATAAAATAATATTTTGGGTAAAATGCTTCACACTCATTGGCTACAATCGGTACGCAACAGCACCTCACAATACACCGAACTGCATCTCAGAGCCGCAATAGTGATCAGAGGACAGCGTCCTGATAATGAGGAAACCGTACCCTTACGAAAAGCAGCCTTACACCCGTGGCAACTCTGGTAATATCAAGAGAAAGCTTCAGGGGAGTGCGAACAATCTTCCCAGGGGCATTCAGCCTGATAAATGTGTTTTTTTCACAAAACGGCCTTGATAATTCTGTGAGAACAGCAGCTGAGCGATCCACGTTTCATGTCGACAACTCTCTTGGTATTCATGGAAGATGGAAAGCCTTGATGGCCGATGATTGGATAAGTGGATCTTTTCCAACATGCCCTTCAATATTTAATTATGTTTGCTACATCATTCTTAGCACCGCGCTCCATGAGGAAAATGCATTAAACATAAATGTGAATAAATAAAGATGCATTTGTGTTGTACTCGTCATTTTTATTTCATTCTCACACATGTGAGCCATACTGCCATATAAGAACCTATGTTCACGGGCCTCCAGAGTGGGCAAGAGAGTAAGAACCTTTTAACGCGTGTGAATGGAAAGATACTAACATTTAGAACACAGCTGGACAGTCTGCAACAAAACTAGAGGTAGTTGTACGCCAATAACTGCAGTGTGTAGACAAGAATTGTGGTGTGTGTTTGTTGGACTGCGTGCTGGTTTGTTTTCGGCTTTCCTTTGCAGGTACGCTTGGCCTCCAGATGTTGGTTTAGTCCGTCCTCCTCCCTCGAGACACAAAGGATTGGTCCATTTCTCCCGTTGCACCGGGCATCCCATTCGAGGTCCGCCCACCTCCTTTGGTGATACGTATTACATACCCATTTAACCTTTTCTTTGATCTAGTCAAAGTTGAGTGCCATCAAAAGGGTGACAAGGTGAAGGTATCTTCATGTGACATCTTCCATGTCTCGACCTGTTAGGGCCAGGTGGTGACTTTTTATGCTCTGTCCATACCTAACTATACCTCCTATGATTTTAATTCACATAGGCCTTGCTCACGTCTGCTTCAGACCGCTCCATCCTTGTGAGCCGCACTTACGCCGCTTATGGGTTGACTCCATAGACCCACTATTGTCATATCTTTATTGACGTCATATTCCTTGGGTTGTGCCTTCACTCCTTTTGACCGTATATAATGGTATCTGTTCACCTAATATTCCTTGACGTGTGCGTCACTGTTTCTGCAAAACCTCACAAACTACCGGTGTCAGACTGGGCCAGAATATAGGTCGGGGCACCATAATCAAAGTGGCTCCCATTAGTGAATTAGATAGCTAAAAAGGCCCAATGTTTGCGAATTGGGGCAAAATTAAACTTGTAAAGACACGCTGTATAAGTGTTTGCAATGTATGGTGGGCCAGTTTTTACTGCAGATGTTCCTGATATTAAAACAAACAGTGCCTGTATCAAGCTCAGGGATGTGAACTTGCTACAGGCAATGTTTGTTTTAATATCAGGAAAACATACCTGCCAACTCACACGGTGCCACCGTGTGACACACAATATCAGCTCCCATCACACGGTCTCCCAGTGAGGAGCCGATATCACACAGTGGCAGGGAAAACAAGCTGAAAACCACTGTAAATAGTGGTTTTCCAGATCGTTTTCTGAGGGTTTGAACTGCCGACATCCATTAACGGGTGTGAAAACCCCCCAGGACATCGGCACCAGCCTCAGCAAGCTTTTTTTTGGGGGGGAAATGGGGGCTTTGGGCGGGGTGGGGTTCAAAAGTGCCTCCTAGGTACTTTTCGGCATGAGGCCCCATCCCCTCCTCACACAGTGAGATTGCTCTGCAAGTTGGCAGGTATGGTAAAATCAGCAGTAAAAACAGACCCAGCAGACAACAAAGCAGGCCCACATACTGACTGTCAGACCAGCCATCTGGCAGTACCTGATTGTCCTACAGGCCAGTCCGACCTTGCAAACTACTCTGGTATGCGTCTTAACTTAAACTTTCCTTTCCTATCCCACACCACTATCTCCTAATGTTTTCATCCAGTAGAAACCTCTTTGGTCGACTTCCTACTATTAATTTCCTGTGGGTTATGCCCCTGCTGTTTCAGAGTTGACAATATATATCCAATATTGTGGTGAGTGTTTTAACATATATTCGTTTGGCTGCACCTTTGGCACTTCTGGATTGATACCAAAAACCCAATATAGTGGTGTCTGTTCACATCATATTCTGTGGGTTACAGCCCTGCTGCATCTGGGGTGAACCCACAGATCCAATAACCATGTGTATGTGTTTTAACTTAAATATTAATTGGGATGTGCTTTTGCTACTTCTGGATTGACCCTCCATACCCAACGTAGTGGTGTTTGTTCAAATCAAACTCAATGGGTTACATCCCACAGCTGTTGGGTTTGCTCCATAGAACAAGCACTGTGGTACCTGTTCTAATGTAAATATATATATATGTTGGGCTGTGCCATCAAAAGTTTTGGGCTGACCCTGAAGACCCACAACTCTGGTACCTGCTTACCTCTTACTTGGGTTCTGCACCCAAAACTTTGGGGTTGATCCTAGAGGCTCACCACTGTGCTATCCATATAAGTTCAATATTTCCAGTGAGTGTCCTCACTTATGGATTTACTCCTTAGACTTTATATGGTAGTTTATCTAATATTCTTTTAGCTGTTCTTTCACTGTTACTGAGCTCTCACTTCAGGGGCAAACTGAGTACACTTCGTCAGGTAGTTGGGTACTTTGTTCTACTGCCTCCTATTTACTTCATGATTATCTTTCACCTGCTCCTGGAAGCAAACTTAATAGTCCTTTATGGATTGTCTTTTTCCCTCTTCTGGTGAAACTAGTACAATTGTCAGTGTGTGTCCTTCTTTTATTCCTTGGTAGACTTCTTATTCATCTATCTATTGTTCATTCTTTTAGTGCCAACTCCTCATCTAACCCAGATATAAATCACTAACTAATTAATCTCCTTCTAAAGTTCCCCCTCCATTCAATTCTCTCATAATCATCTTAACCCATTCATACCCCTACTCTTTCTTCTCAATCAATGGAAGAGCCCCAAACACATTCTGCCCATGGAATCGGCTGACATACTGGCCAGAAAAAAAACCTCAAAGCCCCAAGAAAGCTCAAATGTAGGAAGAAACAACATCACCCCTTTCAACACTTGACTGTCAGACTTTGCCTCTCTAACTCTTCAAATTCCTTTTTTTCCCTTATCTCTACTCAGCTTTCCCTTCCTCATACTCTAGCCTGTATCTTACTTTCACTTTCCTTTTAATTCCCCTTCACACGCAGCAGCCATATTATCCTGTTTAATCTAAACAACCTTATCTCTTTCTGCATCCCCCTCTTGGTATTGTACTGCCCTGTCACTCTACACTATCCTATCTACAAATCTCCATTCTCCTTCCTCGCCCCCTCAGCCAGGACCTGTACCTCACAATATATGCCAAACAAATTAATATCTATTAATTATGCCCCCAACACATCACGTATTCCCCTTGTCATAATGGCCATCACAAAAGAAGTAGATCAGTATCACTCTTCAAACCTTATTAATTCCCAACAGAACCTTCATCTATCAGATATTTCACCATCCAACAGGTGTCCTTCGAGGCTCAATGAATGCGGTCTGCTTTTTAATGCATACCTCTCTCCACTCCCAGAGTTCATCAATTCCTTCAAGTTTAGTTGCTACAAGTACAATGAGAAAATGCAGGCCATTACAAAGCTAGAAAATCCATCAGGTCTGGACACCTAAGGATTCAACCAATGCCTGCAGACAGCAGGCATATCAATGCTACAGAATGACTTGAAGCTTAAGGCAACAAATATTGAGATCCTTGCTTGTGGAGCATCAAGAAAGTATGACTCTCCCACCAACAGGCCTAAGAAATGTAAATTGTCACCAAACACTTTTGCAGACGTTGGACTCGATCAAGAGGCTCTAACCTCTCATTCCAACCTTGGATTTGCCAAGTGACCAAATGTGCCTCCTGAACCATAAGATTGCTATGATAGATCATCCCTAACATGGGACTCTCCCAGAAGGTCTTGGCCTCAACAGCTGTAATTCTTTGTATTGGATTCCCAAGAAATATATTCAGCAAAGTACAACAGACAGAGAATGCTGCTGATAGACAAGTGTTAAACCTGAGGAGCGCTGACCATGCCACGCCTACCCTCAAGTTCTTGAACTGACTCCTCAACATTAGATTAAACTGATTCAAATCCTTTTGCATTGCCCAGCAGGCAATCCATGAAACAGGACCTATTTTTATAAACTCCAAATTCAACCTGTGCTTCAAAACAGAAAAATGGGATCCAGAATGGATCACTTGTTGAAATTCCTTGCTTTTACACTTTTAAAAACACAATTTGGCGGGAATTCATTTTCCAAAATTAGTAAGGATAACTAGCAATCACCTAGAATTTAAAAGGGCAAACGACTGTTTCCTAAAACATAATTTTATCTGTGTGTAATCTACCATAAAACACTACCGGAGCACCACCCAAACCTCCCTCGAGACACCAATACATGTCTCTTATAGGCAAAATTGAATAAACATTCTTTTAAACAAGTTTCTATTAATTATACTTGTCCACACTGAATGTGGTTTGGACCTCACAGCACTATAGTAATGTCAGTAAAATACAATATAATACAACTACTAGCTATCCTAAAACAATGGAAACATGTGAACACTGTGACTACCCGATTTTCCCTTTCGCCCTTTGGTGGTGACTGTACTATCACATACATTCAAGAACATGGCACACAAAAAAGTGCTACTGGCTGACACGCCTTGCTTTCCTTGCATTCTGCAACAGCTTTAGAAGGCTATACCCTTCCTGGCCTCAAACGTCAAATCCACCACTGTTCCTGAATGCCGGAAAAATCTCTTTACAGAGGATGAATTGCAGCAAATTTGAATACACCAGCATGTGACCGACGAGTCTCTCATAAGCCCACCATCAGAAGTATTTAATACTGAGTTTTAATCCACACCCCAATGCTCCTTATCTGAAGAACATTGTAAAGTTCATCGTATGGTACCACAGAGTACCGCTGCGGTTCTCCCCCATCAACGCCTTGTTGAATCACATGATCAAAGATAACTTTGACTTTGACTTGTGGTCAGTAGGAAGGTAGTGATTAAGCTCAACCCCACACATAATATAAAAGGAAAGGTCCCTTTGACATTATTAGCCGAGCCAGTCTTAACCTCTTAGAAGTGAGCAATGTTACAACACCTAGAGTCTTAGGTTCTACGGAAGCATGTAATATTAATGAGATTTAATTAGCAGTAGGTTCCTCCTCTGAAGATGCAGGGCATCGTATTACTGTTCAATTCATTGGCTGAGGAATAAAAGAGGACGCATGTCTATACTTTGATGAGATTTAATAGATGCCTCCATTAAAGGCTAAGCTATTATATCTGCTCACTACAAATATGGCATAATCAAATTAAATATATCTAATTACAACCTGATCTACGGAATTTTGCAAATGGAGGATTTTACACACCCCTGCCAATAGATTTCTTTTTATCTAACAACTTGGGTAATTCCTGTAACCTGTATGTTTAACCATGTTTACACTGCTGGCTGTATTTTGCCATCTTGGCCACAAGCCTTCATTGTCCATATATAAAAAGTAAGACACAATATTTCTGAAAACATTCTGCCCGCTTTGAATGCTGGACTGAAAAGGCAATCTGTACTGCAAAGGGCCTTCTAACGGGTTACAAGGAGACCTTGATTTGAAGGGAGCATTAGTGCCAAGCCGGTCTACGCCGATCCGTGAGAAAGGAGGCGCACGGTTTTAGGCCCATCGTTAGTCCACTAATAACAACACGTGTGCATGTTAAGAAAGGACACTTCAATGGGGCTTTCTCAAATTTGGAAGCAGCGTTTAACACCGTAGACGCGTTACTCCTGTGGGGCTGGATGGCTTTATACAGTGGCTCTGAGGTGATATATGAAATATTTTGCCCGCATAGATCACGGTTAAGGTTAATAAACTGGTCACTACACGTGTTATATTGCTCTCTGCCTTTTTCACATATAATGACATAGACCTCTTTTGATATCAGCCACGCCTGACGTTCCTTCTTTGGCAGATTCTCCTGTACCAGTACATGCACTGCTAGAACTGAGATAGTCTTACATAAATGACTTATGAGGAGTATTACGCCCACAAATGGCAAAGAAACACTGCCAGCAAATGAAAGCTAGTAGTAAGTAACAAGACACAGTTTTACCAGTTTAATTGTGTCTTAAATTGCATAAAAGCTGAACAAATAACTGAGTTTGATTATTTGGGCATGCGTTTCTGTAGTACAGGAGATTGGTATCTACAAATTCAGAAAAACACTCAGACTATATCTAATACTGCACATATATCTTTGGTGTATAATTTTAAATCTGCAGGACTTCCCCCGTCAGCACCTTTGAAACCCATCCAGAAACCAGCGCCTTCCACGGTGCAGAATTGTGGGGCTCTTCCTAAATGATAGCTTTGAAATGCCACAAAATAGATTTCTGAAGAAATTTTGCAATCTGCCAATATCTACCTCTTTTATTTAATAAATAATTCGGATTACATCCTGTGCTGCCGTTAAAGAGATAATAACTTGGTTTATATGGAGCTTCATAACAAACATATGTCATTTCTAAGGTCTGTAGAGTAGGCGATGAAATTACTCAATTTATGAGTACTGAATTTACCGACCTTATAAGGATGAAAGATGAGTCAGCTTTGTCAGAATCAGAATTCGTGACCTACTGATCACCACGCATCTCAGCAGGGAGCAGTTATCTAACCGAACCATCCTCTTGCCTGACACGTGGCAAATGCCAGGCAAGGCAAAAACACAATCAACCAATCAGACTTCCAAAAATAAGAGGGCCTGTTTGAATAAACTAGCATTTACAATGCAATAGGTCTCGTATTCACACAAGTTTGAGCTATTGGCATTGTAAATGACAATGCCTTTTATTTATGTTTTGGGTTTTAAAACATAAATAAAAGGCATTGTCATTTACAATACTAATAGCTTAAACTCTTGCAAATGCGAGACCTATTGCATTGCAATAAAGGGCCTTCTCGACCGCTTGTTAGATTGTAAATATGAGAAGAAAAAGACCTGCCTGCGACGTCTTCAAAGTAGTGATAAATAGTGCAGTGAAGAAGATGTGTAAGTGTTGTAAATTACACAGACACAAAGTGTGAAGTGAGAGTTACATATGATCTGAGGTATAAACACTAACAAAGCGCTCAAACACCTTTCACTCTGTGATTACACTGTCGCGGCTCAGGAGGAAGAATGGGAGGGGGGACTATTTCCTGCCCTCTCCGTGATTTGAATGTGCAGTGTTGAATTGCGTAATGTCATTCCTATCCTTGGCCTAATAAAAAACACTCCAGCTGTAGTAGGGCCCTGGCTTCACCTCCTGGTGCAGGGTGGGCTGTGCTTTATGGCAGGCATGGAGGGAGGCAGGGATGGTCTTGGCTGCAGCTCAGGCCTCGTACAGTGCCCCTGCTATTAGTAGTGAGCGAGAGGCGCTGAGGTGGTGGTATTGGTGGTGTTGGTGGTGGCATTAGTGGTATTGGTGGTGGTGGTATTGGTGGAAGTGATGGTATTGGTATTGGTGGTGGTATTTGTATTGGTGGTGGTGGTACTGGTATTGGTGGTGTACTGGTATTGGTGGTGGTGGTATTGGTGGTGGCGGTATTGGTATTGGTGGTAGTGGTATTGGTGGTGGTGGTACTGGTATTGATGGTGGTATTGGTATTGGTGGTGGCGGTATTGGTGGTGGTAGTACTGGTATTGGTGGTTGTGGTATTAGTGGTATTGGTATTGGCAGTGGTATTTGTGGTGGTGGTATTGGATTGGCGGTGGTGTTGGTATTAGTGGTGGTGGTATTGGTAGTGGTATTGGTGGTGGGGTGGTGGTATTGGTGGTTGTATTGGCGGTGTTGGTATTGGTGTTAGTATTGGTGGTATTGGTGGTGGTATTGATGGTGGTGGTGGTGGTATTGGTGGTGGTGGTTGTATTGATGGTGGTATGGGTGGTGGTGGTGTTATTGGTGGTGGTGGTATTGGTGGTGGTGGTGGTGGTGGTAATAGTGGTATTGGTGGTGGATTTGGTGTTGGTGGTATTGGTGGTGGTATTAGTGGTGTATTGGTGTTGGTATTGGTGGTAGTATTTGTGATAGTATTTGTGGTATTGGTGGTGGTGGTATTGGTGTTGGTGGCATTGGTGATGGTGGAATTGGTGGTGGTATTGGTGGTGGTGGTATTGGTGGTGGTGGTATTAGTGGTGGTGGTGGTATTGGTGGTGGTATTTGTGGGGGTGGTATTGGTATTGGTGGTGGTGGTATTGGTGGTATTAGCATTGGTGGTGGGGTTGGTGGTGGTATTGGTGGTGATAGTGGTATTAGTGGTGGTATTGGTGGTGGTATTGGTGGTGGTATTGGTGGTGGTGGTATTGGTGGTGGTGGAGGCGGTGGTATTTATGGTGGTGGTGGTATTAGTGGTGGTACTGGTATTGGTGGTGGTGTTGATGGTGGTTGTGGTATTGGTATTGGTGGTGGTGCCATTGGTGGTGGTGGCATTAGTGGTATTGGTGGTGGTGGTATTGGTGGAGGTGGTGGTGGTATTGGTGGTGGCGGTATTGGTATTGGTGGTGGTGGTATTGGTATTGGTGGTAGTATTGGTGGTGGTGGTACTGGTATTGGTGGTGGTACTGGTATTGGTGGTGGTACTGGTATTGGTGGTGTTGGTATTGGTGGTGGTGGCATTGGTGGTGGAGGTGGTGGTATTGATGGTGGTGGTGGTATTGGTGGTGGTAGTAGTGGTATTGGTGGTGGTGGTATTGGTGGTGGTGGTATTGGTGGTATTGGTGGTGGTATTGGTGGTGGTGGTGGTATCGGTAGTGGTGGTATTGGTGTTGGTATTCGTGGCGGTATTGGTGGTAGTATTGGTGGTATTGGTGGTGGTGGTATTGGTGGTGGTGGTATTGGAGGTGGTGGTGGTGTTGGTGGTATTGGTGGTGGTGGTATTGGTGGTGGTGGTATTAGTGGTGTTATTGGTGGTATTTGTAGGGGTGGTATTGGTATTGGTGGTGGTGGTATTGGTGGTGGCATTGGCATTGGTGGTGGTGGTATTGGTGGTGGCATTGGTGGTGGTGGTGGAGGTGGTGGTATTGGTGGTGGTATTGGTGGTGGTATTGGTTGGTGGTGGTATTGGTGGTGGTGATCTTGGTGGCGGTATTGGTGGTGGTATTGGTGATGATGGTATTGGTGTTGGTGGTGTTCGTGGTGGTATTGGTGGTGGTGGTGGTATTGGTGGTGGTGGTGATATTGGTGGTGGTGGAGGTGGTGGTATTGATGGTGGTGGTGGTATTGGTGGTGGTGGTATTGGTGGTGGTGGTGTTGTTGTTAATAAAACAGGCTTTTGAAAACAACCCGTCAGGTGGCTTTAGTACAGATGACATGTAACACAGATGTACTGTTGTCAGCTTCAGCCCATTAGTACAGGATTATGTGCTAACTGGAATTCACATGACTTAATTTGCTAATCGTTTCTAAATCCATTTTACTTGGGGGTGGGGGTGTTGAAACAGACATGAGATAATGCTGGGTTAAAGTGATTTTACTTGGTGGTGGTGGTATTGGTGGTTGTATTTGTGGGGGTGGTATTGGTATAGGTGGTGGTGGTATTGGTGGTGGTATTAGCATTGGTGGTGGTATTGGTGGTGGTATTAGTGGTGGTATTGGTGGTGGTACTGGTGGTGGTATTGGTGGTGGTATTGGTGGTGGTATTGGTATTGAGGGTGTTATTTGAGGTGGTATTGCTGGTGGAGGAGGTGGTATTGATGGTGGTGGTGGTGGTATTGGTGGTATTGGTATTGGTGGTGGTGGTATTAGAGGTGGTGCTATTGGTGGTGGTGGCATTAGTGGTATTGGTGATGGTGGTATTGGTGGAGGTGGTGGTATTGGTGGTGGCGGTATTGGTGGTGGTGGTATTGGTGGTGGTAGTATTGGTGGTGGTATTGGTGGTACTGGTGAAGGTACTACTGGTATTGGTGGTGGTGGTATTGGTGGTGTTAGTATTGGTGATATTGGTGGTGGTGGCATTGGTGGTGGAGGTGGTGGTATTGATGGTGGTGGTGGTATTGGTGGTGGTAGTAGTGCAATTGGTGGTGGTGGTATTGGTGTTGGTGGTATTGGTGTTGGTGGTATTGGTGGTATTGGTGGTGGTATTGGTATTGGTGGTGGTGGTATTAGTGGTGGTATTGGTGTTGGTATTGGTGGTAGTATTGGTGGTATTGGTGGTGATGGTATTGGTGGTGATGGTATTGGTGGTGGTAATGGTGGTATTGGTGGTGGTGGTATTGGTGGTGGTGGTATTAGTGGTGGTATTGGTGGTGGTATTGGCATTGGCGGTGGTATTGGTATTGGTGGTGGTATTGGTGGTGGTGGTATTGGTTGGTGGTGGTATTGGTGGTGGTGGTATTGGTTGGTGGTGGTATTGGTGGTGATGGTGGTGGTGTTGGTGGTGGTATTGGTGGTAGTAGTATTGGTGGTGGTGGTATTGGTGGTGATGGTGGTGGAATTGGTGGTGGTATTGGTGGTGGTGGTATTGGTTGGTGGTGGTATTGGTGGTGATGGTGGTGGTGTTGGTGGTGGTATTGGTGGTAGTAGTATTGGTGGTGTTGATGGTGGTGGTGGTATTGGTGGTGGTGGTATTGGTGGAGGTGGTGGTATTGATGGTGGTATTGGTGGTGGTGGTATTGGTGGTGGTGGTATTGGTGGTGGTCTTGGTGTTGTTAATAAAACAGGCTTTTGAAAACAACCCGTCAGGTGGCTTTAGTACAGATGACATGTAACACAGATGTACTGTTGTCAGCTTCAGCCCATTAGCACAGGATTTTGTGCTACCTGGAAATCACATGACTTAATTTGTAATCATTTCTAAATCCATTTTACTTGGGGGTGGGGGTGTTGAAACAGACATGAGATAATGCCGGGTTAAAGTGATTTTACTTGGTGGTGGTATTTGTGGGGGTGGTGGTAGTATTGGTGGTATTGGTGGTAGTATTAGCATTGGTGGTGGTATTGGTGGTGGTATTAGCGGTGGTATTGGTGGTGGTATTGGCATTGGGGGTGGTGGTATTGGTGGTGGTTTTGGTGGTGGTGGTGGTGATATTGGTGGAGGCGGTGGTATTGATGGTGGTGGTGGTAGTGGTATTGGTGGTGGTGTTGGTGGTGGTGGTATTGGTGGTGGTGGTATTAGAGGTGGTGGTGGCATTAGTGGTATTGGTGGTGGTGGTATTGGTGGAGGTGGTGGTATTGGTGGTGGCGGTATTGGTATTGGTGGTGGTGGTATTGGTGGTGTTGGTATTGGTGATATTGGTGGTGGTGGCATTGGTGGTGGTGGTGGAGGTGGTGGTATTGATGGTGGTATTGGTGGTGGTGGTGGTAGTAGTGGTATTGGTGGTGGTGGTATTGGTGTTGGTGGTATTGGTGGTGGTATTGGTGGTATCAGTGGTGGTGGTGTTGGTATTCGTGGCGGTATTGGTGGTAGTATTGGTGGTATTAGTGGTGGTGATGGTATTGGTGGTATTGGTGGTGGTGGTATTGGTGGTGGTGGTGTTATTGGTGGTGGTGGTATTGGTGGTGGTGGTACTGGTGGTATTTGTGGGGGTGGTATTGGTATTGGTGGTGGTGGTATTGATGGTGGTATTGGCATTGGCGGTGGTATTGTGGTGGTGGTATTGGTGGTGGCATTGGTGGTGGTGGTGGTATTGATGGTGGTGGTATTGGTGGTGGTGGTATTGGTTGGTGGTGGTATTGGTGGTGGTGGTATTGGTGGTGGTGATATTGGTGGTGGCGTGGTATTGGTGGTGGTGTTGGTGGTGGAGGTGGTGGTATTGATGGTGGTGGTGGTATTGGTGGTGGTGGTATTGGTGGTGGTGGTATTGATGGTGGTGGTATTGGTGGTGGTGGTATTGTTGGTGGTGGTATTGTTGGTGGTGGTATTGGTGGTGGTGGTATTGGTGGTGTTGATGGTGGTGGTGGTATTGTTGGTGGTGGTATTGTTGGTGGTGGTATTGGTGGTGGTGGTATTGTTGGTGGTGGTATTGGTGGTGGTATTGGTGGTGGTGGAGGTGGTGGTATTGATGGTGGTGGTGGTATTGGTGATGGTGGTGTTGTTAATAAAACAGGCTTTTGAAAACAACCCGTCAGGTGGCTTTAGTACAGATGACATGTAACACAGATGTACTGTTGTCAGCTTCAGCCCATTAGCACAGGATTATGTGCTACCTGGAATTCACATGACTTAATTTGCTAATCATTTCTAAATCCATTTTACTTGGGGGTGTTGAAACAGACATGAGATAATGCCGGGTTAAAGTGATTATACTTGGTGGTGGTGGTATTGGTGGTGGTGGTATTAGTGGTGGTATTGGTGTTGGTATTGGTGGTAGTATTTGTGGTGTTGGTGGTATTGATGGTATTGGTGGTGGTAATGGTGGTATTGGTGGTGGTGGTATTGGTGGTCGTGGTATTAGTGGTGGTATTGGCATTGGCGGTGGTATTGATGGTGGTATTGGTGGTGGTGGTATTGGTGGTGGTGGTGGTATTGGTGGTGGTATTGGTGATGGAAGAAGAAGCGGAAGAAGAAAGAGGTATTGGTGGTGGTGGTGGTGGTATTGGTGGTGGTATTGGTGATGGAAGAAGAAGCGGAAGAAGGAAGAGTCGCCCATGGTAGAAGTAGGGAGCCCGATCCAGGGCAGCCATGTCCTTCTTCCGAAGGAAAGGTGAGGGACCGTGGGAAGGGAAAGAGGTAGCTTTCGGGAAAATGGTACTAGTAGTGGTATCTCGCTCCAGGACCTTGCTGGGCTGCGGTGTGGCGCTGCTCTGGCCCGACGGCCAGGTGACTGTCTGCTGATGTGGCCGTGATTGGACCTGTTAACCCGCCTGATGTCTCCTTCCCGGAGAGTCCGTTCCGACTTCTTCCCTGGAGCACGGAGGTGCGACACGGCCGTTTGCGGCGGCCTGCCATTGTAGTGCGCTGCCACTGCGGGGGTCACGCTGAGGTGAGTGATCAGCGGACCCCTCGCACGGATATACTGGACTCGTGTTGGCCGTGGCAAAGCGTTAACTGTCGGGAGGCTCTGCATTATGATCCTGAAAGGCCCCTAGAAAGCGTAATGAGGCTGTTGGACACATTAGCGTTGGAAGTGCTGTGTTTACACTCAGGGGTTGTTGGACTGTGCCTGCTCCCAGCTCGTTCCACACAGGCTATGACTAACCTTTAGTTACTCGAGTGCCTCGTGTGTATCGCGCCTGACTCCAAAATGGCGCCCGCACTCGATCGTCGAGAGGGGCCAAAACAACTCCCAAGGGTGTGTCCCCCCCCCTTTCCAGCAACAGAGCTAAGGGCCGCAAAATCGAGCTGGATCCGCAACTACTGTGCTGACCTTGAGGGACAACCTAGCAGCCGCCGGGGTTTTCCTGCAGTGATACTCAGGAAACAGATGCGCCCCCCCTTGCCTGACCTCAAGATGGCCGCCTCAGCGAGACCCTCCTCGATGCTTTATCTCTCCTGGTCAAAAATCTTTGGTCATCGTCTTGATCTTGATCAGCCCTCACCCGACCCTGGTCCTACTCACCTACTAGGACATTTATTCTGAGAACTTTCCCTCGACAGCTGAGACTCAGCAATTTTGACTGATGCCCAGTGGAGCTTTCTTGCGAGCTATAGGGGAGATGGACTATGGATTCCCTCCTTGACCATCACCTACCCAGCCGGTCTGGGCAAACTATCCTGCGTCTCTCTGGACCTTATTTGCCTCCTCCCCCTTCACCCTACCCCCTACCCCTCTCCGCCCTACTCCTCTCCTCTCTCTAGCTACTGACCTTTGCCCTCACCCTGCCTTGCTCACAGTTCCCACACTTTCTTATCCACTTGACGTTCTTTTGTAATCCTTTCCCTCGTCAGTTGAGACATAGCTATTTGACTGATGCCCGATGGAGCTACCTTGTTTAGCAATTGGGGAGACGGGCTGTGGATTCCCTCCTCGGACGTCACCTACCCAGTCGGTCTTTGGGCAGACTTCCTTTCGTCTCTCCTGCCGTCTTTTCACCCATCCTCCCCCTTCACACTCCCCCCCTCCGCTCTATCTGTCTCACCTTTACTTCCTCTCTCAATGTGTTGCTTATTTTTGATGTAAAGTGTAATTTGTTTATCGTTTTCTGTAACATTGTGGAGCCTAATGTAAAGCGCTCTGATACCTCCGGGTCTAGCCAGCGCTATATAAAACTCTCAAAATAAAAATAAATAAATAAATAAAATGGTGGTATTGGTGGTGGTATTGGTGGTGGTGGTATTGGGTGGTGGTGGTATTGGTGGTGATGGTGGTGGTGTTGGTGGTGGTATTGGTGGTAGTAGTATTGGTGGTGTTGATGGTGGTGGTATTGGTGGTGGTGGTATTGGTGGTGGTATTGGTGGAGGTGGAGGTATTGATGGTGGTGGTGGTATTGGTGGTGGTGGTGTTGTTAATAAAACAGGCTTTTGAAAACAACCCGTCAGGTGGCTTTAGTACAGATGACATGTAACATAGATGTACTGTTGTCAGCTTCAGCCCATTAGCACAGGATTTTGTGCTACCTGGAAATCACATGACTTAATTTGCTAATCATTTCTAAATCCATTTTACTTGGGGGTGGGGGTGTTGAAACAGACATGAGATAATGCCGGGTTAAAGTGATTTTACTTGGTGGTGGTGGTATTAGTGGTGGTGGTGGTATTTGTGGGGGTGGTGGTGGTATTGGTGGTGGTGGTATTGGTGGTGGTATTAGCATTGGTGGTGGTATTGGTGGTGGTATTAGCGGTGGTATTGGTGGTGGTATTGGTGGTGGTGGTATTGGTGGTGGTGGTATTGGTGGTGATATTGGCATTGGGGGTGGTGGTATTGGTGGTGGTTTTGGTGGTGGTGGTGGTATTGGTGGAGGCGGTGGTATTGATGGTGGTGGTAGTGGTATTGGTGGTGGTGTTGATGGTGGTGGTGGTATTGGTGGTGGTGGTATTAGAGGTGGCATTAGTGGTATTGGTGGTGGTGGTATTGGTGGAGGTGATGGTATTGGTGGTGGCGGTATTGGTATTGGTGGTGGTGGTACTGGTATTGGTGGTGGTACTGGTATTAGTGGTGGTGGTATTGGTGTTGGTATTGGTGATATTGGTGGTGGTGGCATTGGTGGTGGAGGTGGTGGTATTGATGGTGGTGGTGGTATTGGTGGTGGTAGTAGTGGTATTGGTGTTGGTGGTATTGGTGGTGGTATTGGTGGTGGTATCGGTGGTGGTGGTATTGGTGTTGGTATTCGTGGCGGTATTGGTGGTAGTATTGGTGGTATTGGTGGTGGTGGTATTGGTGGTGATGGTATTGGTGTTGGTGGTATTGGTGGTGGTGGTATTGGTGGTGGTGGTGGTATTGGTGGTGGTGGTATTGGTGGTGGCATTGGTGGTGGTGGTGGAGGTGGTGGTATTGATGGTGGTGGTATTGGTGGTGGTGGTATTGGTTGGTGGTGGTATTTGTGGTGGTGGTGGTGGAGGTGGTGGTATTGATGGTGGTGGTGGTGGTATTGGTGGTGGTATTGGTTGGTGGTGGTATTGGTGGTGGTATTGGTGGTGGTGATATTGGTGGCGGTATTGGTGGTGGTGGTGGTATTGGTGGTATTGGTGGTGGTGGTATTAGCATTGGTGGTGGTATTAGCGGTGGTATTGGTGGTGGTATTGGTGGTGGTGGTATTGGTGGTGATATTGGCATTGGGGGTGGTGGTATTGGGGGTGGTTTTGGTGGTGGTGGTGGTATTGGTGGAGGCGGTGGTATTGATGGTGGTGGTGGTATTGGTGGTGGTGTTGATGGTGGTGGTGGTATTGGTGGTGGTGGTATTGGTGGTGGTGGTATTGGTGGTGGTGGTATTGGTGGTATTTGTGTTGGTGGTGATGGTATTGGTGGTGGTATTGGTGTTGGTGGTATTGGTGGTGGTCGTATTGGTGGTATTTGTGTGGGTGGTATTGGTGGTGCTGGTATTGGCATTGGCGGTGGTATTGGTGGTGGTATTGGTGGTGGTGGTATTGATGGTGGTGGTGGTATTGGTGGTGGTGGTGGTATTGGTTGGTGGTGGTATTGGTGGTGGTATTGGTGGTGGTGGTGGTATTGGTGATGGTGGTATTGGTGGTGGTATTGGTGGTGGTGTTGGTGGTGGTGGAGGTGGTGGTATTGATGGTGGTGGTGGTGGTATTGGTGGTGGTAGAGGTGGTGGTGGTATTGATGGTGGTATTGGTGGTGGTGGTATTGGTTGGTGGTGGTATTGGTGGTGATGGTGGTGGTGTTGGTGGTGGTATTGGTGGTAGTGGTATTGGTGGAGTTGATGGTGGTGGTGGTATTGGTGGTGGTGGTGGTATTGGTGGTGGTGGAGGTTGTGGTATTGATGGTGGTGGTGGTATTGGTGGTGGTGTTGTTAATAAAACAGGCTTTTGAAAACAACCCGTCAGGTGGCTTTAGTACAGATGACATGTAACACAGATGTACTGTTGTCAGCTTCAGCCCATTAGCACAGGATTATGTGCTACCTGGAATTCACATGACTTAATTTGCTAATCATTTCTAAATCCATTTTACTTGGGGGTGGGGGTGTTGAAACAGACATGAGATAATGCCGGGTTAAAGTGATTTTACTTGGTGGTGGTGGTATTAGTGGTGGTAATAGTGGTGGTATTTGTGGGGGTGGTGATGGTATTGGTGGTGGTATTAGCATTGGTGGTGGTATTGGTGGTGGTATTAGTGGTGGTATTGGTGGTGGTGTTATTGGTGGTAGTATTGGTATTGGTGGTAGTATTGGTGGTGCTGGTATTGGTGGTGGTATTGGTGGTGGTGGTGGTGGAGGCGGTGGTATTGATGGTGGTGGTGGTATTGGTGGTATTGGTATTGGTGGTATTGGTGGTGGTGGTATTAGAGGTGGTGCTATTGGTGGTGGTGGCATTAGTGGTATTGGTGGCGGTGGTATTGGTGGAGGTGGTGGTATTGGTGGTGGCGGTATTGGTGGTGGTATTGGTGTTGGTGGTGGTGGTACTGGTGTTGGTGGTGGTGGCGGCATTGGTGGTGCTGGTATTGGTGGTGTTGGTATTGGTGATATTGGTGGTGGTGGTGGAGGTGGTGGTATTGATGGTGGTGGTGGTATTGGTGGTGGTATTGGTGGTGGTGGTAGTAGTGTTATTGGTGGTGGTATTGGTGTTGGTGGTGGTATTGGTGTTAGTGGTGGTATTGGTGCTGGTGGTATTAGTGGTGGTATTGGTGTTGGTATTGGTGGCGGTATTGGTGGTAGTATTGGTGGTAATGGTGGTGGTATTGGTGGTATTGGTGTTGGTGGTATTGGTGGTGGTGTTGGTGGTGGTGGAGGAGGTGGTATTGATGGTGGTGGTGGTGATATTGGTGGTGGTGGTGGTATTGTTTGGTGGTGGTATTGGTGGTGGTGGTATTGGTGGTGGTGGTATTGATGGTGGTGGTGATGGTATTCGTGGTGGTGGTGGTATTGGTTGGTGGAGGTATTGGTGGTGGTGTTGGTGGTATTGGTGATGGTGGTATTGGTGGTGGTATTGGTGGTGGTGTTGGTGGAGGTGGTGTTGATGGTGGCGGTGGTGGTATTGGTGGTGGTGGTATTGGTGGTGGTGGTATTGATGGTGGTGGTGGTGGTATTGGTTGGTGGTGGTGATGGTGTTGGTATTGGTGGTGGTAGTGGTATTGGTGGTGGTGGTATTGGTGGTGGTGGTATTGGTGGTGGTGGTATTGGTGGTGGTGGTGGTGGTATTGGTATTGGTGGTGGTGGTATTGATGGTGGTGGTGGTATTGGTGGAGGTGGTGGTATTGATGGTGGTGGTGGTGGTATTGGTGTTGTTAATAAAACAGGCTTTTGAAAACAACCCGTCAGGTGGCTTTAGTACAGATGACATGTAACACAGATGTACTGTTGTCAGCTTCAGCCCATTAGCACAGGATTATGTGCTACCTGGAATTCACATGACTTAATTTGCTAATCATTTCTAAATCCATTTTACTTGTGGGTGGGGGGGTTGAAACAGACATGAGATAATGCCGGGTTAAAGTGATTGAAAGCAGGCGCCCGTGTTACGGGGGCAGCTGTGCTGCTTAAAAAAGCACAAGCGGTTTCAGCTGAAGCAGCGCATGTCAGCCTGCAGTAAGAGAAACTCAATAAAGTAAATAGTGCTTACAGACTAAATAACAAGTCCCGTGTAACAACTGAAGTAAAAGGGCTAGTCGCCATGGGAGGGTACAAAGGAAGACAAGGCCGTACTAAGGAGGGACTAACAAGCCTATTAATGAATCCGAAGGCAGCATTTACGAAAGACAATGACACAAGCCAATGAAAAATATGGGAGGAGAACGGGCGCGGCTTCTCTCCCATACTCTACTACAGCAGTGTCGCAGAGCGAGCAGGGCATGCGCGCTGCCGTTAGGCTCGACCTAAAAAGAAAAGCAGGTGGTTAGCATTCAAAAGCATGTTCACGAGTGACCCAGAAAAGAATATACCATTGTAGATGACAAAACACCACCATGTTAGTCAATTGTGCTCAAAAACACCCTCGAATAAGGACTTGAACCACTCACTCACAAAAGCATAACTGTAAACAACATCACGTACCACATACAAAAGGTCGAGCAAAAGTTCACAGTGGCAAACGGCCAACACAATTTCAAGGTAAAGTAAATGAAAATGTGTGCAGAAAATCCTCCACATGTATAGAAAGAGGACAATGCATATCCCTGCAAGACACAGAGGAAGCTGAAATGCTATAAAACATTCATCTCCAAACAAGTGTCCCACAAAACGCCACTGCAAGCAGATCATGCCTAAATTGGATACGGCCACTTGGTGTCTCAGTCAGCGATAGCTGCTTCAACCTGGGAGAAACATTGATCTACAGGCCTGTGGCTGCTAGGATATAGAGCACTTAGGTGCTGCATCGTTTTTAGTCACGACAATTAGACTATTGGACGCACACAAATTGCTGTGATTCTCTCACAGAGTTCTAGTGCCATGAAGGCTGTGGCATGTAATGAAATTATTGCGGATAGGACACCGGCAGCATATGGTTTAGTTCAGCAGCACAAGATTACTAATGAAAAGTCCTTCAGACTGAACTGTAGAAGTGGCTTTTGACAACACATTACAGCGGCGGCTTCTCCTCTAAGGCGGAGGAGATTTACCCCGCTGCTCTCGGAGCAGTTCAAAAAGGAAAAATAAAATGATAATAACGCAATGTTATTGTCATTTTATTTTTCTGTACTGGCAGTGGCTCAGTTGGTTTACATTCTAGGTGGGGGGCGGGGTGGAGCTGGGCTGGCTAGAGCAGGGGAGGAGTGGTGGGCACTTGCTAAGTGAGCATGATGGTTTGGCTGGCCGTCTTGGGCCAGCTAAACAGTCATGCGCACTTAGCATTTCTCCACCCAGCTGTATTGCACAGCTGGGTGGAGAACATGCACAGGTTCCCACTCCCTGTCTGTGCACCAACCAATCATGATGCTGCTGTCATGCTGGTGACAGCAGCGTCATGATTGGCTAGGGGAGTCTGGGAGCCTGTGTGGTTCCGTGAAGCCGGGAGTCAGAAGAGAAGAGGACGGAGGAGAGGCAGCGGCAATACCCAGGTAAGTGATATATATTTTTTTCTAGTCCTCCTCCCGTCCCACCCCACCATCCTCCTTGGGTAGCAGCCGCCACGGCACATTTACTGTTCTAGGTAACAACATCGGTATTTGCAACAAGTTGACCGATTCTGCTGCTTCAGCAGTGTGTACTGGGATAACCTTGCCAGAACAAGCTGGAGATGCAGTCACGCTGCCATGTTTATCATCCACAGGGCACTCATCGCCATTTTGGATGGCAATTGGTCTGGCTGGAGCAACAGTTTGACCTGAAGTCTCCACGAGGAACTCTGCCAATTTCACCATACCAACAACGGTTTACACCATGTCACACAGCGGGACAGCTAGAGTATCATTGTCTATTACTAAAATAACTTCTCATAAGCATAGGTGAGGTCTAACTCTCTTAACATTATGAAACTAGTGCACGATTCTGGAGTTTTTTGAGCTTATGATACAAAGGAGCTTGCAATCCCTTTATAAAAGTCTGTCACTAATTTCCTTGTTACAGATGACTTGTGATGTATCCAGTCACCTGTAATAAAGAAATACCTTCTCAACTGTAATAAGTTATTAGAGTACAGCTCTGGTGTCACAATGTCTGCTGCCACAGTCAGCAAGTAGGGTAAAAGGCAAATCTCAGACAATAATTACAACTGCTGTTTAAACAAGAAAAACGGAAATTGGCTTTTCTTTCTTCTATCTTTTTCTAAAATGAAAAATTGATGAGCCGAACAGAGACACATGTTTATTTTTCCCATGCAATAGGTTATTAAAGGACAGATAGAATTTCTGCATGTTTCTACACCATCTGAGCCACAGCATGTTTGAACCTGACTTACATTACAATGATTCTAATAACTGTTTTGCAACATATTCCTAAATGCTTTTTGGTGTATTTAATTTCACAGTACAGATTCTATTTTTCTTCTTATTTTCCATATAAAGGAACTCAGCCTTCTGCCTCATTCTTCTATATGGTCATGGAACTCCTAGATGACTTGCAATATCCTTATAATGTACTGCAAGGGCCCTTCACCCCAGATATCATGTCAAACATGCACCGGCATTCAATCAATCAATCAATCATGTCACTTATAAAGCGCACTACATACCCGCGAGGGTCTCAAGGCGCTGGGGGAAGAGGGGGGTGGTGCTGCTACTGATCGAAGAGCCAGGTCTTGAGGAGTCTTCTGAAGGCCAGTAGGTCTTGGGTCTGTCGGAGGTTGGTGGGGAGGGTGTTCCAGGTCTTGGCGGCGAGGTGGGAGAAGGATCTGCCGCCTGCGGTCGTTTTCCGGATGCGGGGGACTGTGGCGAGGCGAGGCTGGTCGGCGGAGCTGGCGGGTGGGGGTGTAGAAGCTGAGTCGTCTGTTGAGGTAGGCTGGTCCGGAGTTGTGGAGTGCTTTGTGTGCGTGGGTGAGGAGCTTGAAGGTTATCCTCTTGTTGACAGGGAGCCAGTGCAGGTCTCTCAGGTGGGGTGTGATGTGGCTGCGTCGGGGATGTCGAGGATAAGACGTGCAGAGGCGTTCTGGATGCGTTGCAGCCGTCTCAGGAGCTTAGCCGTCGTTCCTGCGTAGAGGGCGTTTCCGTAGTCCAGCCTGCTGGTGACGAGGGCCTGGGTGACTGTTTTTCTTGTTTCGGTGGGGATCCACTTGAAGATCCTGCGGAGCATTCGGAGGATGTTGAAGCAGGATGAGGAAACGGCGTTGACCTGCTTAGTCATGGAGAGGGTGGGGTCGAGGAGGCATTGAAGAAGAAGAACGAGTAGGTAACAGATCAAAATATTGTAATGTTAGCCTAAAATGACACTGCGGCTCCATTACTTTCCACAATAACTCCATATCTCAGGGTACTGCAAAGCCAATTGTCACTCAAACTTCAAATGCTACCTCAACATCCTCCTCAGTGTATGAGTCTCACATCACTCCGGAGCTAACAAGAAATATAAAAAGCACACTAAACATTTTTCTAAAAGTACTAGCATTCATTTTTCAGATGCTTTTGTATCATTTGCTCCCCCATGTTAACGGGCTACCCGCCAACTAGTTTCAGTTGGAAAATAGTCCCTCATGCATTCGTATAGAGGCAGAAGAACACAACAGCCAACAAAAAAACTTTTAGGAGTAAATTAAAAACCAATATAAAACACCTGTACTTGTCCTCACGGTAGTGAGTTGCACAAGGCCCAGGAAAGTTTAAGAAAGGGAGTGTGAGGAGATGGGTAGGTAACTATTAATTGTGGGATGTGCTAATAGATGATCGAGGGTGGTGTCTCCAGAAAGTTTTCATATAATTTAGTATTCTGGAGCTTCATTAAATCACTTCCAACCTATCTATATTTTTAGGACATTATATCTTCAGTAGGCATGTTTTAGGAAGAGGATTGGAGCGGGGAAAGCTCTGGTGATTACGTAACCCAAAGACTTATCCTATTTGAATAATGTACCAATCTGCTAAATACAAGATATTTTTCAGAGTCTTTCTAAAATTGTAGTAGGTGTTCAGCTACCCGACCATTTCTTACATCAAAAACATCAGCTTTTAGTTTAGCAAGCAACTCTTACCCCTGGCTTGCTATAATATAATACATTGCAAAAGGGGACTTAAGGGGACCACCTCTAAATAAATGAAACCAGGTAAAAGCCAAAGCCAGCATTTTTTAATCATTAGCAAGTTTGTTAAAAAGAGATTCATTTACTATGAAGAGCAATAAAAGGTGTGTTTAGAACTCCCGCTAGAGGACTGTCTACTAACATCAAAAGTGCGCATTGCTAAAACATTAGGTTATTGAAACAAAATGTTTTGGGTGACCTAAGAGCATTCTGTTTAATGTTGCTGTTTCCTCACAGCCTCTCTCGAGCAGGGATTACAGCACACATCGAAATAATGTAGTATCATCCATGTATCAATATACCCCTCTCCAGACACAGATTGTGTTAGCCTAGCTCTCATCCACGTCCTGCCTACAAAAAACACCCCAAAACCTTCCTACTATTGCCACCCACCCAACACACCAGATCATCTTCCCTCTCTCGTGACTCGCCTCCTCCAAACATGGCACCCAATAAATCTCCCCCATTTAAACTCCCCCTTGTTCTATCGTTGCGCCACAAATCATTCCCTTCTCTCTATCAGTTGGCAATAAAAACGGTCTCTGCTTAGAATGGAAGCTGTGTGCTGTGTTTGGTAGCCCTGGCTTCAAATGCCATGGCCTAGCTATATTACTGGAGGCGCAAGAGCTTGGTGCTTGCTCTAGCGAATAGCAAATAAGTAGTGATTGTTGAACAGCTGGACAGAAACTGCTCTACCCACTCGACATTTGAAATACTGTAAAAGTATTCTGAAGTCATCACGGTGAGGTCTAGCACTATCAGCAGTGCTTTAAATGGGCCGGTACTCACAGGTACTGAGTACCGGCACTTCTTTTTTTTCCCCTCTAGAGTACCGGCACTTCTCCGTTAATAACGAGAGTACCGGTACTCACTGTAACAAGGCGGCATTTTAGGACACAAATAGTTATGTGAGCATGCATCGCATTTCTACACTGCGGCGCATGCTCACATGATGTTAATTTCACAGAGGGTGGCAGTGACGCCCCAGGGCAGAGCAACGTGTAACGTCACCCCCCAGGTAACTGTGCGGTGGGAAGAAAGAGGAAACCAGGGAAGCCCTTTAAAAAGCAGTTTGCTCTGGCTTTCCCTTTCTAATTTGCGAGCACAGGAGAAAGGGAAACAGCCATAAAATGCCGCCAGCGAGCAAAAAGCAGGTTTCCCATAAGCGCCAGTGCCAGTCCGATTGAGAACCCAGCCACAAGGAACTTTCTGCCACTCTGTAGGTGAGTGCCCTGCGCGCACCCTCAATGTCCTCGTGCCTAAAAAAAAACAAGCATTGGCATAGCCAATAGGTCCCGCCTTTGGGACCTTATAAGTGGTCAAGCAGCAAGGAGAAGGGAAAGGAGGTGAACATGGGTGCAACATACAGATGCAGGTGACTGCTTCCGACGGACAGGGGGGGAGCTTCAGGGAGGCAGGAAACTAAGAAATACAAAATAAGGTGCTGAAAAAGATGCCAACGGTCATACAAGATGCAGAGTAGGCAATGGAGGAAGGCATGGTTTGGGCATTTAAGAAGTGTGTGGCCAGGATGCAGCCACTGAAGGAGTGTAGGAACAGGGTGTGCAAAGGTGCAGGTAGTGGCAGTAGCACAATTCAGATAGAAATTAGGTGAAAAGATAACCATCAAGTTGTGGAATTCTCTGCCTTTACAGCTGAGGCGGGAACCTTCGTAAAACGCCTTTAATAAGAAGCTCAAAATATGGCTGTTTCAATTTGTTCTGGTACAAGGTCATGTTGGGTAAGGTAGGGTGGTGGTAGTTCGCTGGCTTCGCATCTATTTATAGGTGAGGATCGTTGGGCTGTAGGTTTCTGGGTTTTCCTCCAGCACAGGGACACGCCTTTGGGAGAAACTATGCGCTTTATAAATCAGATTATTATTAAAAGATCATCATTCACCAATTCAATTTTTGCACTTGAACAAAGTAAGGTTTTAGACAGGCAGTCGAGTTACACAAAATAGCAGCCTCCAGCAACGGTGTATTATTACAAATTCTGTTGCCTCGGAGCACCTGCAGGAAAAGGCAGTGGAATAAAACTTCCTTAGATCCAGAGTCTGGACTCTAAAAAGCGCAGGCACGCCTGTGCATTCTCTGTTAATTAACTGAGCCCAGTGCTTTAAATGGGCCGGTACTCACCGGTACTGAGTACCGGCACTTCCGTAGTTTTTTGCCGTCAGTACCGGCACTTCTCTGTAGCCAGGGAGAGTACCTGTACCCTGATCCACGGCACGGCAGGCTCAGGTTAGGTTTCTGATCCAGTGCAGGGCAGAGGCCGCTCTGCTTCCGAGCAGCTTGTAATTAACTCGTTTGAAGTATCCTTTTGCAGAGTTGCTGATGAAGATTCCAGCAGCGCCCATTTGAATGTCCCCAAACTGCAGGGGGGTGAGAGGGCCTGTGTCACGCTGTGATTAACAGGACAGGCCCTCTAGACAGACCCTGCACTGTCAATCAGGTGCGCAGCAACCATTCGGGTGAAAGTGCCATCACGACTTTCATTTTGTGTTATGAGTTAATCTGTGTTTTTTTACATAAACACATTTCTCATGTGTTTTAATATGTGCTGCAACTGGTACAGAAGTTTGCAACTGGTACAGAAGTTTCTATGTATTATGATATTTTGTCCTTAGCCCCGCCCCTTGCCCCGCCCACTTGCCACACCTCTATTTTAATGAGTACCTGCACTTATTTTTCCCCATTTAAAGCACTGACTATCAGGGATTTCCTGCAAAAGCTCAGCTTTGAGATCAAGTACGGAATCCAATTTAATACTCCAGTGCAATAGGTCTTCCCATTTCCATATCGTGCATAGGAAAAATGATAGTCTTATTTAATGAGTGCTACCTCACTCAGGGCCGGACTGGGAACCAAAACCGGCCCTGGCAAACTTTTTGGGGGTGCGACCGAGCACTTTGCCAGGGCCGGTTTCGGCCGATTTTGTTACAGGGGCCGATATTGCAGCTATGCTGCAAAAACGGCCCCCCAGGGGCCCAAAACCGGCCCCCACCCTGGCGGCCCACCGGGGAAATGCCCGGTGCCCGCTACGGCCAGTCCGGCCCCGAGTCCTCACTCACTGAGTTGACTGCAAGCAGAAATGTAACGTTCAGTCATATCAAAATTCAATAGTCAGAGCAAAATGAAATGCTGAGAAACCTGGATCTTGTTTTACTATATGGTGTCATTACATTTGCTGGCTGTAACAAACTGTGCATATTCAAGGTTTTATTTCAAACAATGTATGCTTTAGATTCGAGCGAAGGCTTTAAATAGCTTCCTTTAATTATTCACTTTCAAATAGGCAGTGAATATAAAATGATCCCGACAAGTCTATTCATAGTAACAGGGCTTTCCTGTGCGAGGTTGCAGCCTGGTTTGTGCGAGTGAAAACAAATCCATGTGTCCCATGATACTTCAAAGGTTTTCTTTATGCAGCCGGTATTGCTTTCCAATAAAAACATAACACACAATCGGACTCACGGTGCGTGGCAGTATCCATGCATAAGATCCCTCAGAACAAATAAATGAAACAAACAGCCAAAGGCAATCTTCGGATTCCTCATTTCGCCCTCACCATGCCTGGACCTGAAGCTGTCTGATTGCCAAAGACAGACGTCCACTAATGATGCTCTTCGGGCAGACCCCCCCGTGGCCTACAGACGTCCACTGCTGATGCTCTTCAGGCAGATCCCCCCCATGGCCTCCAGATGACCTCTGCGGATGCTCTTTGGGCAGACCCCCCATGGCCTAGACGTCCACTGCTGATGCTCTTCGGGCAGATCCCCCCCATGGCGTACAGATGTCCACTGCTGATGGCCTTCAGGCAGACCCCCCATGGCCTACAGACGTCCACTGCTGATGCTCTTCGGGCAGATCCCCCCCATGGCCTACAGACGTCCAATGCTGATGCTCTTCAGGCAGATCCCTCCGTGGCCTACAGACGTTCACTGCTGATGCTCTTCGGGCAGACCCCCCCATGACCTACAGACGTCCACTGCTGATGCTCTTCGGGCAGATCCCCCCATGACCTCTAGATGACCTCTGCTGATGCTCTTCGGGCAGACCCCCCATGGCCTACCTACGTCCACTGCTGATGCTCTTCGGACAGACCCCCCCTATGGCTACAGACGTCCACTCCTGATGCTCTTCAGGCAGATCCCCCCCATGGCCCACAGAAGTCCACTGTTGATGCTCTTCGGGCAGATCCCCCCATGGCCTACAGACGTCCACTGCTGATGCTTTTCGGGCAGATCCCCCCATGGCCTACAGACGTCCACTGCTGATGCTCTTAAGGCAGATCCCCCACATGGCCTACAGACGTCCACTGCTGATGCTCTTCGGGCAGACCCCCCATGGCCTACAGACGTCCACTGCTGATGCTCTTCAGGAAGATCCCCCCCATGGCCTACAGACGTCCACTGCTGATGCTCTTCAGGCAGATCCCCCCCATTGGCCTACAGACATCCACTGCTGATGCTCTTCGGGCAGATCCCCTCCATGGCCTATGGACATCCACTGCTGATGCTCTTCGGGCAGATACCCCTATGGCCTACAGACATCCACTGCTGATGCTCTTCGGGCAGACCCCCCATGGCCTACAGACGTCCACTGCTGATGCTCTTCAGGAAGATCCCCCCCATGGCCTACAGACGTCCACTGCTGATGCTCTTCAGGAAGGTCCCCCCCATGGCCTACAGACGTCCACTGCTGATGCTCTTCAGGCAGATCCCCCCCCTTGGCCTACAGACATCCACTGCTGATGCTCTTCGGGCAGATGCCCTCCATGGCCTATGGACATCCACTGCTGATGCTCTTCGGGCAGATCCCCCCATGGCCCACAGACGTCCACTGCTGATGCTCTTCGGGCAGATCCCCCATGGCCTACATATGTCCACTGCTGATGCTCTAAAGGCAGATCCCCCCCAGGGCCTCCAGACGTCCTCTGCTGATGCTCTTCGGGCAGACCCCCCATGGCCTACAGACGTCCACTGCTGATGCTCTTCGGGCAGACCCCCCATGTCCTACAGACGTCCACTGCTGATGCTCTTCAGGCAGACCCCCCCATGGCCTACAGACGTCCACTGCTGATGCTCTTCAGGCAGATCCCCCCCATGGCCTCCAGATGACCTCTGCGGATGCTCTTTGGGCAGACCCCCATGGCCTAGGCGTCCACTGCTGATGCTCTTCGGGCAGATCCCCCCATGGCGTACAGATGTCCACTGCTGATGGCCTTCAGGCAGACCCCCATGGCCTACAGGCGTCCACTGCTGATGCTCTTCGGGCAGATCCCCCCATGGCCTACAGACGTCCAATGCTGATGCTCTTCAGGCAGATCCCTCCGTGGCCTACAGGCGTTCACTGCTGATGCTCTTCGGGCAGACCCCCATGACCTACAGGCGTCCACTGCTGATGCTCTTCGGGCAGATCCCCCATGACCTCTAGATGACCTCTGCGGATGCTCTTCGGGCAGACCCCCATGGCCTACCTACGTCCACTGCTGATGCTCTTCGGACAGACCCCCCTATGGCTACAGACGTCCACTCCTGATGCTCTTCAGGCAGATCCCCCCCATGGCCCACAGAAGTCCACTGTTGATGCTCTTCGGGCAGATCCCCCATGGCCTACAGACGTCCACTGCTGATGCTTTCGGGCAGATCCCCCATGGCCTACAGGCGTCCACTGCTGATGCTCTTAAGGCAGATCCCCACATGGCCTACAGACGTCCACTGCTGATGCTCTTCGGGCAGACCCCCATGGCCTACAGACGTCCACTGCTGATGCTCTTCAGGAAGATCCCCCCCATGGCCTACAGACGTCCACTGCTGATGCTCTTCAGGCAGATCCCCCCCATTGGCCTACAGACATCCACTGCTGATGCTCTTCGGGCAGATCCCCTCCATGGCCTATGGACATCCACTGCTGATGCTCTTCGGGCAGATACCCCTATGGCCTACAGACATCCACTGCTGATGCTCTTCGGGCAGACCCCCATGGCCTACAGACGTCCACTGCTGATGCTCTTCAGGAAGATCCCCCCATGGCCTACAGGCGTCCACTGCTGATGCTCTTCAGGAAGGTCCCCCCATGGCCTACAGACGTCCACTGCTGATGCTCTTCAGGCAGATCCCCCCTTGGCCTACAGACATCCACTGCTGATGCTCTTCGGGCAGATGCCCTCCATGGCCTATGGACATCCACTGCTGATGCTCTTCGGGCAGATACCCCTATGGCTTACAGACATCCACTGCTGATGCTCTTCGGGCAGATCCCCCCCATGGCCCACAGACGTCCACTGCTGATGCTCTTCGGGCAGATCCCCCCATGGCCTACATATGTCCACTGCTGATGCTCTAAAGGCAGATCCCCCCCAGGGCCTCCAGACGTCCTCTGCTGATGCTCTTCGGGCAGACCCCCCATGGCCTACAGACGTCCACTGCTGATGCTCTTCGGGCAGACCCCCCATGTCCTACAGACGTCCACTGCTGATGCTCTTCAGGCAGACCCCCCCATGGTCTACAGACGTCCACTGCTGATGCTCTTAAGGCAGGTCCCCCCATGGCCTACAGGCGTCCACTGCTGATGCTCTTCGGACAGATCCCCCATGGCCTACAGGCGTCCACTGCTGATGCTCTTCGGACAGATCCCCCCCATGGCCTACAGACGTCCACTGCTGATGCTCTTCAGGCAGACCCCCCATGTCCTACAGAAGTCCACTGCTGATGCTCTTCAGGCAGACCCCCCCCCATGGTCTACAGACGTCCACTGCTGATGCTCTTAAGGCAGGGCCCCCCCATGGCCTACAGACGTCCACTGCTGATGCTCTTCGGACAGATCCCCCCCATGGTCTACAGACGTCCACTGCTGATGCTCTTCGGACAGATCCCCCCATGTCCTACAGACGTCCACTGCTGATGCTCTTCAGGCAGACCCCCCATGGTCTACAGACGTCCACTGCTGATGCTCTTAAGGCAGGACCCCCATGGCCTACAGACGTCCACTGCTGATGCTCTTCGGACAGATCCCCCCCATGGCCTACAGACTTCCACTGCTGATGCTCTTCGGGTAGATCCCCCCCATGGCCTACAGACGTCCACTGCTGATGCTCTTAAGGCAGGACCCCCCCATGGCCTACAGACGTCCACTGCTGATGCTCTTCGGACAGAGCCCCCCATGGCCTACAGACTTCCACTGCTGATGCTCTTCGGGTAGATCCCCCCCATGGCCTACAGACGTCCACTGCTGATGCTCTTCGGGCAGATCCCCCCATGGCCTACAGACGTCCACTGCTGATGCTCTTAAGGCAGATCCCCCCCATGGCGTACAGATGTCCACTGCTGATGCTCTTCGGGCAGACCCCCCATGGATAGCAGCTGTTTTGACGCAAATTTCAAGTTCCAGTTTCCCTCACATATTTATGATTTGTCCATTTCAATGCTACAACGAACATGCCATCAAAGTATATCTTGGCTAACCTATTTTCAGTTGTTTAGTCCCCAAACAATTACTGTTCACATATCAATAATGACAAAAACGTTTCTAAGCTATGCTTTAGAATATGGTTCTTCAATATATTCGTCCTCACCAGTCTGACCGCTCCACGATCTGTAGACACACTAGTGTAGAGTCATCTACAGAGAGGAAAGCTCTAGTAATTCAGAGATGACTTTGCCACTGGGACTTGGGAACCACTTTGGTCGCCAACATTCTGTTCTTTCCATCACCCCACCCGCGCTGTTCTCCATCTTTTTACAATAAGGAGCTTTTCCTCTTTACAATGACACTGAAAACAGAGATGTTTGCCTTTCAGTCACAGTCGTTGGACATGGTATCAACCATGTGAGCACCCACTTTACAAGTGACCATAATGACACCAACGAGTCGAAGATGCTAGAAGTCCATTGACTGTTTACATTCAGCCTTTCTGAATCGGTCATCCTTGCAACCAACTTGTCAGGACAGATTTCACAAAATCTTGATAAGACTGCCCCACACACCACATTCAAGGGGCCTTCCCTGCTCCTTTTCAAACCTGATTTTAGACTAAGAAGATCGTTCAAAGTTTTTTTGTAAACTACAACAATTTTCAGTGTAAAAGAGCATCACAAGCGGAATGTGACTAAGCATGCTTTATTAGTAAAAGGCTGCCAGAACTGAGTAAGAGGAGGCCTAGCTCTTCAGTGAGAGGCAGCAGGCAGGTGGGTGTCCCTCCTCACACTTCTCAAGCCTTTCGCCTGGCTTCTATGTACAAGGTGTCCTGTAGTATCCGCCTGACACACACAATAAATATCTACAAACCACAAGACATTCTTCATCCAAATATGCACAACATGTACAGAAGTCTAATGATCTGAATGACCACTCATCTGCCTCTTCATTAACAAGGTCAGTGTTTTACTTAGCACTGTTCAATCCCGGCGAACGTGACAGTCCCCAATCATGCACGTTTATATGATGAAACTGTAGGAACGATCAGCCAGCGGTTCCATCGGCTCAGTGCATTCCCTTGGTTGTCCTGCATTCTGAACGCCCAGGGTTATTTCCTTTACCTCTGATGTGACAGTCTCTGGAATGTCCTTATGTTCTCAGTGCAGCACCATGCACTGTGGGACTGACCTGACCCTTGGTGAGCACCCCAAGCGAGAACTGACAATGCTAAACTATTCACCTCAGCCCATCATAAGGAAGCAGTAAAGGTGCAGACCTGGACCTTGGGGTAGGACATTGCCCCGAAAGGTCAGTAAAAACCTTAGCAGCCTATCACGCCTCATTAGCTCCTGGTATCCCTGTTTCAGAAATCATGTCCAAATCCTTAACATGGATGTCAAAAATGGTAGTGACAATTATTATATATTTAAATCGTATAGCTGCAGTGCCATGAAAAGACCAAGGGGGTAACTTGGAGCTGGGTGGTCCACAAAACGTGCAGTTCCCCAGGCCTATCTAGAGCCGGAGGAAGCTCCAGGTCTCCAACAGTAGAGCACAGCGAGCTCTGCGGGAGGAAAGCTTTGACTGACAGCCCATCAGTCAATGTACATTGGAAAGTCCACCAAATTTCGGGTGATCAATCAAACATAAATGTTTCCTGTTTGAGACTACCAGTTACAGCCTTGAAAAGACCAACACCAGTAGTTTTCACACTGTGTGTTGTGGCACCCTGGCGAGCAGCCATAAGAAGCCAGGGTCACCGTGGTCGCAGTTGCTGAACAGAGTCCATTGTGAATTACCCCGGCCTCTGGAGTGCAGGCCAGGGACGCTGGGTGTGCCGCTCGCTAGGTTGTGCACTCACTGCCTCTTAGCGGCACACCGGCAAGCAGAAGGCGTTAACGCAGGCATTCTTCCAGTCCCTCTGTCCAGCATGCTTTAGTGGAAGTTACCTCTTTATCACATCCACCAATAATCTCCCATCCCACGGCATTAGGAGATCAACCACCCGCTGTTCAAGCTGCTCGGGCAAGTGTCTTACTACACTGTACTCGGAATATTTACATGTGCAGAGTGCGGGCTGTGTTTACGGACTGCCACGTACATTCGGCATTATTGGTGCTATAGGAGCAGTCATAAACTATTCACACATTTTCTTCCAAATAACAAGGAAGGAGAACACCCCTTTTCCACCTCCTTTTTCTTGGGATTTGAAACGAATTGCAAGATGTCCATTGCTTGATGCATGACAATTGTGACTTGCAAAGCACTTTAGTACATTTTCATTTGGATTATGATTATTTCCTCTTTGCAAAGCATGACACTTTTTCTGCACACCTAATCTGAGCCATAAAGAACCGGAGGGCATCTGACACTTCTAAAGAAGGTCCTGCTCACGAGGCGCCCCTTTCCGCCAGTGAACATGACGTTTATTACACTAAAGCAGTTCAGTGTATGGCGGAGTAAGACAACTCTGTTGCCGTCGTTGTTATCTGCAGGTCAAGAGCTTGAATCACGAAAAGCCAGCACAGCCTTCCATACATGCCTGTTAAGTATACTGAGTGCCATTAATGTAGTGAATTGTAACGTCTGCTATTTACAGCTCTCAGATCGTAAAACGTGTAGTATGGAGTGCTACATAAATACACATGAGCATTCTTAAAATCTTTGTAACATTCTACAAAAATAGACAAGTATCTCAGACTTATTGTACCAAACTCCAGTGGTTCCCAAACTTTGCACCGCGGCACCCTGGTGCCCCTGGCTGGTTTTGTCCTGCTTCAGGCTGAGCGTGCGCAAACAGCAAACAGATGCAGTCACTGCATGGCCCAAAGGCGCACAAATATTGTGAAAAGAGAGTAGAAATATTCTTGCATTGCACGCAGTATTCTTCATACCTTCATCCCAATTATTTTCAGGGATTAAAATGGAAGTACTACTGAGGCCGGGCCTACATCCCTCTCCCTGCCAAAAAAAGTTATATAATGGGGACCCACGGCCAATTGATCAAGGGAGCTGTAGGTTGAAAAAGTTTGGCAACCACTGACCTACAACTACTGGAAGAAACTCCCAGCATTTCTGGGCCATTATATTTTGTTTATCAATAAAACAAACTTCTGACTCTGATGTTTTTTATTGGAAAACAAAAACTCTTCAGAGCGGGTGAATTAAACATGGCGTCCACTCAGCAAAGCTTCTGTGCCTGCAGTGGAATCACTACAGTAGTGGCTCCACTGAAGATGAAGAGGTATACACGGGCCTGACAGGGATCACTAAACTTAGTGGGCGGTCATCTGTGAACAAAGCAGAGGCCACAGCCTCCACTGATTCGGTAGTCTTACGGGTCCCTAGTCAAGTAGTAAATGATACCCCAAATATTCAGTATGAGTTTACTTGCCAATATTACCACTCCAAAAATAGATTTAAACTTTTGTGGTCATCATTATAGAATACTATTAGAGCTGTCTAGGTACTGATGAATGCGAGGAGCCATTAGTGGCTACTTATATCACAGAAGATCAGTGTTCATGCACATACATGCGCCTACATATTTCAACTGTACTAGTTGAATAGATGGACAAACAATGCTCATGGCTTAGAAAATAAGTTAGGCAATTAAAATCAGTGCACATACGCGAATGTTTGGAGGGTCCCAGGTCAATCAATAGTTTTTGGGCCTTCATTGCGACAACTGGAGTTTTTCACTTCAGGTGTTATTGGGCTCCCATACTCCACACCCTTAAACAGGGGATCAAGTACTACCTCTAGCTCTTGACCCTTAGGTTAGTGAGGCAAAGAAGTACAAAGCCTGCTCAAGGTGATCCTGCGGACTAGAAACTCAGGGCCAGATTTATCAAGGTTTTGCGTCGCCCTTGCGCCATGCAACGGGGTTCAAGGGCGAAGCACAACCTAAGTGAGATTTATCAAGCTACGGAAGGCCACCTTGCGTGGCCCTGCATAGCTTGATAAAGCTAGAGTAATGGAAGGCAGCACAAATCACTGCCTTGCATTACTCTGCGGCAGGGAAGCGTTTTATGGCTGGAGCATGGGTGTTCCAACGCATCCACCCATGCATTTTGGCGCAGTCCCAGATTTACCATTAGTGGTAGACCTGGGAATGCGTCAAAATGCTACGCCTCCCCAGATGAGGTGTAACAAAGAGAAATATCATTATTTCTCCTCATTTTTTCCACTTTCTAAGTTTGCTGCTGGTGGAGCAGGATTTCGCAAAAAGAAACCTGCTCGAATTAACCCCCCCATAATACTTATTAACAGTGTGCGGTGTAAAATTAACAGAGCAAATCACATGAACACGTGGGAAACCGCTTTGCGCATGCGTGCACTAATGTGAACTAATGCATGAAAGAAATAGGCCACATTTTACATTGCGCTTCAAAAGAAACGAGATTATGCATGTTTAGGCCGCATCTCGCATTTGCCTTTTGCATTTTGCTTGAAAACGATATAAAATAATGCCGCTTTGCATGAAGCTTATGCTAGGAAAATTATTAACAGGGAATAGTGCAAGAGTGGGTGGTACACAGTGAAAAATGCTTTACCATGTAATTAATGAATGTTATGCTCTATTTTGTCAAAGTGAGCCGAATGGGCCTGTATTTGCTTAAGTTATCCGGATAGATGAGGGGCTGGAAAAAAATGAGCAAAAATGACCTGACAAGACAGACAGAAGTGCTGAGCGCTGCAGATGATGTAAACATCTCAAGGATGAACCACTCAGAGGACATTGTTTGCCTGCCAAAAGATGAGACTGGCCGTGGGACCCACAACTTCTTCCTCAGACGTGGCTGAGAATTTAGTGAAATGTAACAAGAATAAAAATGCATGGACTAGTCAGTAATTACGCGATGGGAAAGGAAGTAGAACAATGAGTATGAACAATTTTGAATGAAATCACGTTGGTGTGATGCACCACCTGCCCGAGCATCCAATGAGCAGTCGAATTCTGTGCAATGTTTCAATTAATGTGGGTTGGACATGTCGGTTTTAGGGTATAACTGGGGTGCTTTTGGGGGTGTGGTTAAGGAGTTGCTGCAGCGGTAGGAGATTGAGAGGGGTGATGCGTTGCTGTTCGTCGGTTTGCAGAGAGGCCTAGCTGTTCCTGTCCTTGTCCTGTCCTGTTCCTGAAATCTTTGTTTCCTGACTCTACTTCAGGAGACCCCCACTACTCCCTTGGCCAGGGGGGTGGTATTTCATTGATCTTTGGGTTTGTATTATCCTCCGACTCGAAATTTGCATGATCATTTGCAAACGTATTTATGTCTCTGAAACTTATGTCTCTTCATCTATCCACTCCGTCATAAGTATATTGTTTCGCATTATTTTTGCTGAAACTTATGTCTCTTCATCTATCCACTCCGTCATAAGTATATTGTTTCGCATTATTTTTGCTGAAACTTATGTCTCTTCATCTATCTACTCCTTCATATGCATATTGTTATTTGTTGATGAGTTTGACACTGTTTGCATTGCTGATTGATTTTTCTCTCCTTTGTGTGAAATTCATTGTTTGCCTTACGACCTATATATGATGAGCATTAATCAATTATTTAAGATAAACCTTTTAAAACTTACCGAGTGTCTGTGATTATTTAGCTGGTTAGATCGTCAGTGTTAGAAATGGGGGTCTCTAGTTGGCAAGGGCTTGCACCTCTGTCCAAGTAGGGACCCTTCTTCCTAGTCAGGGTAAGGGTGTTGTACTCGTGAAGTAACCCCTGCTCACCCTCGTGGTAGCTTGGCACGAGCAGTCAGGCTTAATTCAGAGGCAGTGTGTAAAGCATTTGCACATAACCAACAGTAATACAGTGTAAGCACTACAAAAGGACACCACACCAGTTTAGAAAAATAACCAATATTTTTATATACTCAAAGACAAGACCAATTACGACAAAAATCCACAATACTATACTTTAAAAATGAATGCTTGATAAGGTAACTTCTTCTTTGCAGGAATAACACAAAAGCAAAGTTTGTGCGAGTCGGTAGCCCCGTCCGGGTCTACCGCGATGCTGAAATACACAGAGTCTAACAGTTCCAGCCGACCGCGTCGCTACGGGCCAGCAGAGTCGTGAACAGACTCGGTCACAGTACCTTTCTCGTTGTGGCTGGTACGGAGTGTACGAGCCGGTCGGCGTTCGTCGCGGTTGCGGTGCAAGACGGAGCGATGCAAGGTGCGGTGTCCTCGATGCGGTGCAGGCAGCGGCTCGATGAGCGTCGTGCAGACGGAGTCGGTGAGTCCAAGGCATGCGGTGCAGGGCGAGACGGTGTACGATGCGGTGCTGACAGGTTGCGATGCAGGCGACCAAGCCGGAGTGCGGGAGCTGGCGTCGGACAGCGGTGCGAGTCGGAGCGGTGCGTCGCAAACGTGCGAGCGGTGCCCCAAATGCAAAGCGGTCACGACTGTTGAGCCAGTTGCAGCGACCGCATCGGTCGGGTCCGGCTGGTTCAGTGAAGCGATGCGATGCGAACTGCGGTGCCCACAGGTCACGGGGCAAGCAGCGGCTCGGTGTTGACGGCGTCGGACGTCGCCTACGGTGAGACCAGGGTTGCGATGCGAAGCGGAGCGATGCGGTCTGCGGTGCAAACAGGTCACCGGTCAGGGATGGATTCGGTTAACGGAGTCGGTTGCAGTTCCCTTTCTCTGTGGCAACTGAAACAGCGTTCCAGAAGCGGTACCCAGAGGCTTGTGAAGTCTTTGCAGTCCCTGAGACTTCTTAACAGGAGGCCAGCTCGGTTTCAGGCCCTTGGAGATACTCAGCACAAGTTTGTAGAAAGTTCAGTCCAGTCCTTTCACTGCCCAAGACAGAAGCAGCAACTGCAGGCCAACCCAACAAAGCAGTCACTCAGCAAAGGGGCAAAATTCCTCCTAGCAGCTCTCCAGCTCTTCTTCTTGACAGGTTCCTTGATTCCAGCGAGATCCAAATTCATGGGGTCAGGGCCCCAATATTTATATCCCTAATTCCTTTGTTCTCTCTTGGCAGAGAGGCCTTTGCCTGGTCCAAACCAGTTCTGGTCAGTTTTGGAGCACTCTGTTGACAAGTCTCCATCTTTCCTTTCAGGGTGCAGGCCAGGGACATCAGACACACCAAAGGAGGTGGAGCCAGCATTGTGGAGGAAAGGCCCAGCCCTATTCAGGTCCCAGGTGTGCTCCTCCCACCCATCTACATGGAGATGTGGCTATTCAGCCCTGTGCTGTCTCCCCCTGCCTCCTGGAATCCCCCAGCCCCTGTCACACACAAACCCAGACAGGCAATACACAAACTGCAGAGGCAGGCTTGGATGGTTAGGCAAGAAAATACCTACTTTCTAAAAGTAGTATTTTCAAACAAAGAATGCTAAAACCAACTTCACTAAAAGATATATTTTATCATTCTGAGTCCCGGCATACTAAACTCGAATTTCTACCGTGTTCCCTGGGCCAGTTAGGATTATAAGGTGTTATAATCAAAACTGCCCCTTCTGGCCTATGGGGAACAGGTAGCCCTTTAGTAGTGAAAAACGAAATAGGCTGTAATTCACTACCTGGGCATGCCACACACACCAGGGCATGCCCTACCTTTACATACAACGCACCCTGCCCACAGGGGTACCTTGGGCCTACCAGAGGGGTGACTAATATGCACAAAAGGGAAGGGTTGGGGACTGGCAAGTGGGTGTACTGGCCAAGTCGACATGGCAGTCACAGACTGCACACAGGCTCTGCGGTGGCAGGCCTGAGACACATTTTACACGCTGCTGTGGTGGGTGGCACAACCAGTGCTGCAAGCCCACCAGCAGCATTTGATTTACAGGCCCTGGCACACGCAGTGCTTTACTAGGGACTGACACATAAATCAAATAGCCAAAACATGGAAATACCAATCCATACACATTTCATACAGGAGCACTTGCACTTTACCACTGATCAGCAGTGCGTAAAGGGCGCAGAAACACTAAACCAGCACAAAACAGAGTCAAAACCGGGAGGTCAGAAAGCAAAAACTCAGGGGAAACACGCCAAAAGATGCCAAGTCTAACAGTCAGTTAGTTCTATTATTACCATTAACTTCTCAACTAATTGGTCCATCGACCGAGAGGAAAGAGAGTTGATATATAGGTCTAGTTATGTATTTAGAATAATTGAACATGAATTTGTGAAGGAAACGATTTCCACGTCTTTAAAACTTGACCCCCAGCGCATCAGGGATTTGGGTGAATGTGTATGGGCCATTGTATGTAATATTGATGAGTATTGATCCCTGATTAAGTGTCGCGCTGGATCAGTTTTCTGGTAGCAGAGGACGGTTTAATTATTGATTAGTTTGGTAATAATTATTGATTATTGATTATATGTCTTAACAAGAAAAAGTTAGTGTCCTGTTCTATGTTGTCTAGAAGTACAGGTAAGGCGGTACCTGAGGATTCCCGGGAATGCAATTTTAGCCTGAAGTAGGCAGAAGAACAGTGTGGATAAAGAAATCACACTGCAGAAGTACTTTGTCTGTTGTTATAATACTGTACGGCGGAAGGCTGTAGGTGTTATATTTAGGGACAATTTCGTATGTGAGTAGAGTGTCTGAAATAGCGAAGGGTCCACTTTCAAAACTCTGGCCTTATCCCCAGAGGAGTACCAAGACCTCTTTTACACCAAAAAGTCCTCTTGCGAAACTTTGGCCTTATCGCTAGAGGAGTACCAAGTCCACCTGTAGCTTGTTTGGGTGTGAAGTAACGCTGGTCGTTATTTTACTTGAAGTAAAAGAATTTCTTGTTTTGAAGTGAAGAACTATCTCTTCTTTAGAAGGAACAGACAAGGTAGCATTGTTTTATGTTGTTACTAACAAGAATTTTGATTAAGAAGATTTAGAAATACATTGCCGTACTATTGTGTAAAGGTAGGGTCAGTAGAAGGAGTAATACTGACGTCACAAAAAGGCCGCACTGGCATTGGTCAGGCAGCGAACGAAAAGTAAGCTCTGATTGGTCGGTTGGTGTGAGCCGCACTAGTATTGGTTGAGATAGTAGATACGTAGAGAGCTGGTGTGAGCCGCGCTGGTATTGGACAAGAACTGACAAATAGAATAAGTAGAATTACGGAAGGGTTTTTCTTGTTGTTATATTGAGAAACAATAGTGTAAAGAGTTAGAATAATGAAGTTGCTAAAGAAAATAAAGAATTTCTTTAAAAAGGATAAACCAATAGTGACTAGAGAGGGAATTCTTATTCCCCCTCCAGGAACACCTGCTTCCTATATGATGTTAGAGCGAGGATACCATACGTGTACTTGGTTAGAGAATTGGGTGGAATACACGAAGGATGATGGTGTTATAGCTTTTCCACAGCATGGCTCGTTTAATATAAGAATTTTGCAGAATTTGAGAAATCGAATGAATTCATTAGAGCCAAATCCCAAACCTACACAGTATGAAGCGTTAGAGGAATGGGAAGTAGAAGCATTTGAAAGAGAGAAATATTGAGGGGGTAGGAGATACCGAAATTTAATGACTAAATACCCTTTTGAGAGAAGAGAGGACACAATGAAACGATGGAGGAGAGCTGTGGTAACTGAGTGTTTGTACTCAGTTTTAGTTGCTGAAGACCAGACAGGAGGCAAATGTAAAGAAAAGAAGAAAAATGTAGAAACTTCAAGTTTAAGAGATGATGCAAACGATTCTGATGATGAGTTATTAGAGGATATTATGACCAAAAGACCTCAGCCATATCAAGAAAATTCAGTTGAGGTGACTCCGAATGCATACCTTTAAGGAAATCCATTAACCCCACAGATTGCGGACATGGCTAGAATAGTGCGAGAAAAAGAATTGGACAAGAGTAGAGCAGATCCAGAAAATAAATCGGTTGAGTCTAAATGCAGAAGCATTGACGGTACCGGTAACAATTGGTCCTGTAGTTCCATTGTATGGAGAAAAACAGAATATAACAAAAGTACATACATCGGCAGTTCCAAGGAGTAGAGACAGGAGTGGAATGGTGATGGTAGTGAATGAGGATGAACAGGCTGACACAAATACTACATTGATAGAACTTCCAGTCTGTGAGATGATAACAGAAACCCCTAGAACAAGTGTACAAATAGATCCAAGGAGAATAGGGCCGAATGTCATTTCAGCGACGGGGAGTTCAGCAGGTCCTTCACCTGAGGAATTGAATGATTGGATAAAGGGAACGGAAAGGCAAAAACTCAACCACAGAGTAGAAATGTGAGCCAATTGAAAGTGGATTTGGAAGAGATGAATATTGGTACGTTAAGTCCAGATACATTAGGGACTTACCGAGATGAAGAGCTGTTGTTTTTGGTTAAAAGTATTACTTGGAGAGCGAGGAATCTTCATGAGAAAATATCAGAGGCTGCTAGTGAATATGGAATAGATATAGAGAAGTCAAAGGTGTTGCAGAAATCGTACAGATTGGCCTTTACTGAAAAGGATTTGGAGAGTTTGAATGTCTGGGAAAAGATTGCAGATAAAAGAGTTGATGAATATTCTGAAAAAATGGGGAGATGCTGAACGGTGGAAAGGTAGATGGACGAAAAAGAAAGAAGAGGCAGCTGGAAAAGGAGCATCGATGTTTCCGTTAAAAGAGACAGAACAAGTTGAAAGGTCGTGTCCAATGAGGGAAGTCCCAGGTGGAGGATATGTGCAAGTTCCTTGGACAAGACAGGATATATTGTCCTTTACGAATGATTTTCCTAGATTAAGAGAGAAACTGGTTAATAATAATAATAATACTGTCATTTATAAAGCGCCTGAATACACCAAACGGTGTGTCTCCGCGGTTGAGTGGTACAAACAGGTAGAGAGGTTTGTGAAAGTTTCAAAGGTTTTGTTAAAGGATTTAGATGGTTTGTTTGAGATTGTCGTACCAGCTGATTTGTGGACAGAATGTAAAATTACTGTCGAAAGAAGAATATCCTAGAGACCCTAAAACAGGTGCACCATCTGATGAGGTGATGAGAAAGTATAATCAGGTAATCACCTTTTTGAAGGGAAACATTTCTCCAAAGGAAACAGATTGGGTTAAGATAGACAGAACGACCCAAGAACCAAAAGAGTCAGTACATGCTTACTATGAAAGGTTGTTGCAGGTATTTAAACAGTATAGCGGATTTGAGAATATTGGAGACAAAGATATGGGACATTTTGTGTATCGTTTTGTGTTTGGTTTGAAACCGGAGATAAGTAATTTGATTCAGCAGCATTTGATTTGTTGGCAGAGCAAAACCATTGACGAAATTTTGAGGTATGCAAAGTATTGTATTTATTTGAGTTTTATATAGCGCTGGCTAGACCCGGAGGTATCAGAGCGCTTTACATGAGGATCAGAGTTACAGGCTAACATGTTACATTTGTTTAAGAGCAATCAAAACATAGGAAACAAAGAAAAAGGGCAGAGTTACAGAAAATTCGTTATGGGAGGGGGAGGGAAGGGAGAAACAGGGAGACGGGGAGAAACTGTGCCCAAAGTCCGGCTGGGTAGGTGACGGCCGCGGGGATGAACCAGGGCCGATCTCCTCAATAGCTGAACCAAGCAGCTCCACCGGGCGTCGGACATAATGTTCGGACTCCGCTGTCAGGATAGTGATCAGGGGTACTCAGAGAATGTCAAAGTAGCGGGGGGGGGTTGAGAAACCATGGTCCAATGAGATCTAGACGCCATTTTGAGGTTAGGCACTGTCAGTCACTGTGAAAGGATCCAAGTTGATCTTATTGAATTGTAAGAGGTCGTCATAGGTGAAGGCACGTAGCGTAGTCATTCTGCGGCAGATATGTGACTTCGGGGTTTCGCTTCATCAACCTAGGGCATGCCCTTCAGTGGTCTCGGGGGCCACGCCGTGTTATAGCAACTTGGGTTGCCTCCATTCGTAGCCCCAGTCTTCTCGTGGACTTTATTGTAGTGATGACATTGAATCAAGGCATAAAAAGTTAAAAGAGAAAATGATGTGGGCACAAGTGAAGGTAGCAGAGCAACAAGAAGTAAATAATAATTCCCAGACAGGTTATCAGATGAATGGTTAGATTCAAAATAGTCAGATACCCAGTGGAGGTGGAGGTAGAGGGAAAATGAGTAAAGAAGAGGCTAGGAAGAAATTTCCTTGTCATGCGTGCGGAAAGTATGGACATTGGAAGAACGAGTGTAGATCCGCTAAAAAGAATAATGGGGTAAATTAAAATTTAAATCCACAGATGCAGAATGAGGTGGGTGTGAACCTGCATCAGCAGCAGGTAGTTGCTCCACAGTTACAGGTGCCACAAGCTCCCATGCCCAATAATGTGAATGTTCAAGTACAGAGGTACGGTGCGAACACTGGATTTCACGGAGGTGATCAAGTTGGTAAGAATCAAAATGTGCAAATGGTTCCGCAATATTGGTTGCAGTGCAATGAGAATGATTCAGACTCATCTCAATGACGGTGCCTAAGGGGGGAGGAAGAGGGCGTACTTGGCGCATCTTTAGCGGTAGATCAGTCAGGTCCATTTGTTGACGGAAAGGTGGAAGGTAATGATATTACATTCCTGGTGGACACTGGTGCTACCCGTTCTACTGTGAGAGCAGCAGAAATTACAAACATACACCTCTCGGGAGAAACTATCCAAGTTGTAGGAGTCTCAAATAAGCATATTAGAACACCAGTCACAAATCCAATAGAAGTTCATATTGGGAGTTTCAGAGACATGCATCGCTTCGTAGTATGTGACTCAGGTCCAGTAAATCTCCTGGGAAGAGATTTATTGTGCAAAATGAATTGTACCATCTATTGTACACCAGATGGTATTGCGTTTCAGACACCTTGTGAGGATGTTGAATTCAAGATGATGTTAGCGAAGCAAGGGACAGAAGTGGATGAGTTGTTTTCACTTCTCACAGAAGAGAGTTTGCCTGAAGAATTAAAAGTACAGTGAGGTTGGATGTATGGGACTTTAAGAGATTGGCCTAATGACAAATGTAGATCCGATTCAGGTTACAGTGAAAGAGGGTGCTGTATATCCAAACACACCACAGTACAAAATGAGTCCAGAAGTAATTGCAGGAGTCACTCCTGTGATTGATCGAATGATTGAACAGGGAATTTTGAAAGAAATAATGAATAGTCGTTGTAATTCGCCTATTATAGGAATTAAAAAGTCCAGTGGAAAATACAGAATAGTACAGGATTTATGAAAGATTAATAAAATTGTAGTACCTTGTTGTCCAGTAGTACCGAATCCAGCAGTAATCCTTTACCAAATCCCATGTGATTCTGAATGGTACACAGTAATTGATCTGTGTCAAGCATTTTTCTCGATTCCTTTACATCCAGAAAGCCAATATCTTTTTGCATTCCGGTTCGGTGACCGTGTTTTGGCATGGCGCAGAGTTCCTCAAGGGTACACAGAGAGTCCTTCAATTTTTAATCAGATTCTGAAAAGGTGTCTGGAGACTTTGGTCATGCCAGGAAATTCAGTTTTGGTTCAGTACATTGATGACCTACTTGTGGCATCAAAAACCAGAGAGGCATGTGTGACAGATACCATTGCCTTACTGAACCATTTGGCAGAAGGAGGACACAAAGTGTCACCCGCAAAATTACAATTTTGTAAACAGGAAGTCCAATACCTAGGACACAAAATAGAAAAGGGAGTCAGAAAGGTGACACCAGAAAGAATTAGTGTAATTAAACAAATGAGCCCACCTACCACTCAGAAAGAAGTCCGAATGTTTTTGGGAATGGTTGGATATTGTAGGCAGTGGATCAGTGGTTTCTCACTGATTGCAAAACCTCTACAGAGGTTGACACGAAAAGATGTGAAAGATCCGATTGTATTGGATGATGAAAGTATGGAAGCTTTTACTAAACTGCGAAATAGTCTTTGTCGAGCACCTGCATTGGGACTGCCAGATTATGCAAAGGATTTTGCATTGTAAGGTTGTGAAAGAGATGGGTGTGCACTTTCAGTTTTAACTCAAAAACATGGAATGGCACGACGTCCAGTAGCATATTTTTCTGCTACTTTGGATTCAGTGGCTGCAACATTGCCAGGATGTTTAAAAGCAGTAGCTGCTACTTGTGTGAGTCTGGAACAGAGTGAAGCAATTGTGATGGGACGTCCAGTCAAGGTGTATGTGCCACATTCAGTTGAGATCCTTTTGACACGTACGAGGACCCAGTACATGACCTCTAGTCGGCTGACTAAGTATGAAAGAGTGAATTTAGGTGCTGAAAATGTGACTGAGGTAAGGTGCACTACCGTGAATCCAGCAACTCTGTTGCCGAATTCCTATTGTGAGGAAGTGAAAGAGGAGGCGGATCATGATTGTCTGGATGTGACAGAGTTGTTCACGAAGCTCCGGCCCAACATTGAGGACATTCCACTAGAAGAATTAGATTTTGAGATGTTCGTTGATGGATCATGTTTAAGAAATGAAAAAGGAGAATTGTGTTCTGCCTATGCTGTTTGCACCATAGCGGGAGTTCTAGAAGCATCCTGTTTAAAAGGGGTAAACTCTGCTCAAATTGCTGAATTGATAGCTCTAATTAGAGCGTGCAAAATTGCCAAAAGCCTGAGGGTAACCATATTTACTGATAGTCAATATGGTTTTGGGGTTGTTCACGACTTTGGTCAGCTATGGATGCAAAGGGGATTTCTGACTTCTTCAGGTTCCCCTATTAGAAACAGCAAAACTGTAAAGGATTTATTGGATGCTTTACAAATGCCCAAAAGATTTGCAGTGGTCAAATGTTCCGCACACAAGTCAGGAGATGACTGTCTGACAAGGGGCAACAGATACGCAGATCAAGTAGCGCGTTTCTGTGCACGAAATGTAATTGCCCTAAACAGAGGGATTGAAAAGGAAAATACCAATTGCCATCTTATGTTTTCTTCATCCTTTGAAACTTGGGATGAGGTTAGGCAGTTACAGGAAGAGGCAAGTGATGAGGAAAAAGAAATTTGGATAAATTCAGGCTGCAGAAAGAGAGCAGAGGACGAAGTATGGGTCTATATAGACAAAAGACCAGTCATGCCAGACGGTTTACTATCCCAAATGACAAGGGTATACCATGGAATTGCTCATGTTGGAAGAGATGCAATAATTAGGCTCTTCAAGCAATCATGGTATAACCCAAAGTTCAGGGTCATTGCAGAGAGTCTCTGCCAGAGGTGTGTCACCTGTCAGCAGCAAAATCCAGGCAGAAAAACAGTTGTTAGTTGGGGACGAATTGGAAAGGCAGCAGGACCATTCACCCGACTCCAATTGGATTTTATTGAACTCCCCCCGTGCAATGGGCAGAAATATGTGTTGGTTGTTGTCTGCTTGTTTTCTGGCTGGGTGGAAGCGTATCCAACGAGAAGGAATGACAGCCTAACTGTCGCAAAGCTGCTTCTAAGAGAACTGATTCCTAGATTTGGATTTCCAGTCACTTTGGAAACAGATAGAGGGACCCATTTTAACAATGAGATAATTCGAATGAGTTGTGCAGCATTACAGATTGAACAGAAGCTGCATTGTGCCTATCGACCCGAAGCATCTGGAGTGGTTGAGCAGTTAAATGGCACAATAAAATATAGGTTAGGAAAAGTGTGTGCATCCACAACACTGAAATGGCCTGATGCTTTACCCCTTGTATTAATGAGTCTTAGAAGCATTCCTGACAAAAAGACGGGTTTGAGTCCACATGAAGTCCTGATGGGAAGAGCAATGAGACAAGCATTTATACCAGCGAACAAACTGATGAATATATCTGATGATCTAGTGCTTGATTATTGCAGAGGATTAGCTGATCTGGTGCGTTCTGTGTCTCGCCAGGTTGGAGAAGATGCTACTACGACACAGCCGAATCAAGCTCATGATCTGAGTCCTGGTGAGTGGGTTAAAATGTAAATGTAAAATGTAAATGTAAAATGTAAATCCATATTTGTAAAGCGCGAACTACTCACCCTTACGGGTCTCAAGGCGCTGTGGGCCGTCATGGAAATTAAGTGAGCTATTGCCCAGAGTCACATGGTGCTGAGTTGAGCTGCCGCCGGAGCCGGGGATTGAACCGTGAGCCCTGTACACCGAAGTCAGCTGCCCTGGCCGCTGCACCACACCTCTCCACTACGTGGTTCTTGTCAAGAAACACGTGAGGAAATCGTGTTTAGAACCCAGGTGGAACTGACCCTACCAGGTGATTCTGGTGACGACGACAGCAGTGAAGTGTGGTGGTTTGCCAAATTGGATCCATGCCAGCCATACCAGACGAGTCCCAAGTCCCCTTGAAAGACAAGAAGAGCAGCAACTGGTAAACCAAAGCCAAAGACCAGAAACTGAAGTGTGTGAAGCTGAAGAATCTAGAATAACAGATTCTGAAGAACAAACGGATGATGAACAGCCAAGCACAAGTCAAGTAGGGTGGGCACCAGTTACTGGGTCTCATGAGACTGCTGTTGAACCAGAAGAAGGAGAAGTTACTGAAAGTAAAGAAGTAGAACAGATAGAAGAAAGGTCAAACAAGAGAACTTGTGAACCAGATGGAGAAGGTGAAAAAGTAGTTCAAGTTAAAAGGCCAAGAAAAGGTGGCAATTGGCCAAGCGGAGTGTAAAGACTGAAATACACTCTTGTGAGGAGAAAGTCAAAGAGAAAACCAGAGCAAATCAATGAGGTCACAAGTCAAACAGAACAAGAAGAGTCAGAAGAAGAGTCTGTACGAAAGACAAAGAGTAAGAATTCCAAGAAGAAAGTACACAGCACCGGAATGGACATATGTGATCTTGGAAGAAATTGAAAGCTCAGATCCAAGTGAAGAAAAAGACGGTACTGACACTGAACAAGTGGATGAAAGCAAATTAAGACCACCTTAAAAGAACTGTGAAAAACTTTAAGGTGAAACCTTGTCAGATGAAATGAATGAAAAGACTCAGAAGATTTAAGAAAAAGTGAACAAAAGAAAGTTATAAAGGAAGAAAGCCTTGAAGTGTAGGATTACACTATTTTTCAGAAAATTATTTTTAGTATATTTAGAGTTTTTATAGGTTTATATTTTTATCTTTTTTCAGTAGAATACAAAATAGCCAAAGCAAAAGTGACTGAACATCCAAAATCTACCCTAAAACATAGATGTATTAAAGCTTGCTTATGTAGTGTCTTTTTACTGACATTTATGTGGATATTATTAACTGTCATTGTACCTATTCTAATGGTAACTAATAATGGAAACAATACTAATGATGTAATAAGTGAAAGAATGAGTGATGTTACTAAAGAAACCCCTAATACTAATATAGAACAGATGGATGGAAGTATTCTCAATCATGATAAATCAATTAGTGATTTCTCATTAAATGTTTTTACTAAATTGCTATATGAGTATGTTAATACAATGAATGTGAGTGATTGTTATGTGTGCATGCAATTACCTTTGTCTGTCTCAGAAGGGGTGACTTATCACCACCTTCCTCTAACATATGGTGTGTCTTGCAGTGTCATAACCAGCCTATTCTACGTGACGGGAAAGCTGGAGTATCATTATTCTAATATAGATTTAGTATTTTCAGAGATACCCATTATAAAGGAACTAAACAAGGTTGTGAGTAGTAAGAATGCACGTTATATGGGAGAATTCTTCCATATTACTAAGACACTAGATATAGGATATGCTTATAAAAACAATCTAACATGTAGTTTGCGGGTTGAAGAAAAAGTGTTCATAGTTATGGTAGAATATAGAAGAAAAAGTTTCCAAAAGAAAGCTGCTGACCAGAAGTCACAGGTACCACCATGGGCATTTAGAGAAGGAAATTATGAGAAAGGCGAGACATATGCTGCAATGTCCCTGGACTGGTATAAAAAGGGGAAATTTTGCTTGCTTAGATTGAAAACTAGCTATAATAATTATTTCATTGGTTCTAGTGAATGTGAGCATACTTACTAAATTACTGGAGGTTGGGGATTGAAGGGTGGAACTGATCCCGTTTTCCCAGGAGTCTATTATGTGTGTGGTAAGAAAGCCTACTACAGGTTACCTGCACATTGGTATGGTAGTTGTTATTTTGCAATTGTTTTCCCAAAGGTTTACCATGTAGACAAAGGTAATAACAGAATCAATTAAATAAAACAAGGATTAACACGTAAGAAGAGAGCTAGTTTCTCAGAAATAGTAGGTGATATTTTTGGTGCACTGATACCATCAGTTGGGGTCGTTCTGAATTCGCATATCATTCGAAAATTGTCCACAGTGGTTGATTGTTTATCGACAGATACTGCTGGTGGCTTCTTGATGATTGACACCGAAATGACTGCGATCAGATCAATGGTTTTGCAAAATCGACTTGCCCTTGATATCTTATTGGCAAAAGAGGGTGGAGTCTGTGGCATGTTAAAAATTCAACACTGCTGTACTTATATACCTGACAAAAGTAAAGGTATTGAGGGATATATTAAGAATATTACGAAATTACATGAATACTTGACCCAACTGGAGGTTGACGGTGTCTGGGAGAGACTTGGTAAAAGTTTCTCTTCTGTAGGTAAATGGTTTTCTACCTTTGGAAGTAGTTTATTAGGGAAAATAATAATGCCAATGATTTCAGTAGCTGGAGTAGCATTAGTAATAATAACAATATATAAATGTTTCAATGTAAGTGTGGAAGAAAAGAGATGACAGGAACAAATAACAAGCGAAAAGCAAGAAAGAGAAAAAGAGATGAAATAGAACTAGAAGATATGAAAGGAGATTACTATGATGAAATGAAGGAGTTAGATGAGAAGATGATGAAAAGAGAAAATAATACTGATCTTTAGGTAGATAAAGATGGCACTTGGTATGGTGGGTATTTTATGATGGCTCCAGGAAGCCATAAGAGGGGGGATTGATGGAGCAGGATTTCGCAAAAAGAAACCTGCTCAAATTAACACCCCCATAATACTTATTAACAGTGTGCGGTGTAAAATTAACAGAGCAAATCACAAGAACACGTGGGTAAACGCTTTGCGCATGCGTGCACTAATGTGAACTAGTGCATGAAAGAACTAGGCCGCATTTTACATTGCGCTTCAAAAGAAACGAGATTATGCATGTTTAGGTCGCATTTGCCTTTTGCATTTTGCTTGAAAACGATAATAAATAATGCTGCTTTGCATGAAGCTTATGCTAGGAAAATTATTAACAGGGAATAGTGCAAGAGAGGGTGGTACACAGTGAAAAATGCTTTACCATGTAATTAATTAATGTTATGCTCTATTTTGTCATAGTGAGCCGAATGGGCCTGTATTTGCTTAAGTTATCCAGATAGATGAGGGGCTAGAAAAAATGAGCAAAAATGACCTGACAAGACAGACAGACGTGCTGAGCGCTGCAGATGATGTAAACATTTTAAGGATGAACCGCTCAGAGGACATTATTTGCCTGCCAAAAGATGAGACTGGCCGTGGGACCCACGACTTCTTCCTCAGACGTGGCTGAGAATTTAGTGAAATGTAACAAGAATAAAAATGCATGGACTAGTCAGTAATTACGCGATGGGAAAGGAAGTAGAACAATGAGTATGAACAATTTTGAATGAAACCACGGTGGTGTGATGCACCACCTCCCCGAGCATCCAATGAGCAGTCGAATTCTGTGCAATGCTTCAATTAATGTGGGTTGGACATGTAGGTTTTAGGCTATAACTGGGGTGCTTTTGGGGGTGTGGTTAAGGAGTTGCTGCAGCGGTAGGAGATTGAGAGGGGAGGTGCGTCGCTGTTCGTCGATTTGCAGAGAGGCCTAGCTGTTCCTGTCCTTGTCCTGTCCTGTTCCTGAAATCTTTGTTTCCTGACTCTACTTCAGGAGACCCCCACTACTCCCTTGGCCAGGGGGGTGGTATTTCATTGATCTTTGGGTTTGTATTATCCTCCGACTCGAAATTTGCATAATCATTTGCAAACGTATTTATGTCTCTGAAACTTTTGTCTCTTCATCTATCCACTCCGTCATAAGTATATTGTTTCGCATTATTTTTGCTGAAACTTATGTCTCTTCATCTATCCACTCCGTCATAAGTATATTGTTTCGCATTATTTTTGCTGAAACTTATGTCTCTTCATCTATCTACTCCTCATATGCATATTGTTAATTGTTGATGAGTTTGACACTGCATTGTTGATTGATTTTTCTCTCCTTTGTGTGAAATTCATTGTTTGCATTACGACCTATATACAATGAGCATTAATCAATTATTTGAGATAAACCTTTTAAAACTTACCGAGTGTCTGTGATTATTTAGCTGGTTAGATAGTCAGTTAGTTCTATTATTACCATTAACTTCTCAACTCCATCGACCGAGAGGAAAGAGAGTTGATATATAGGTCTAGTTATGTATTTAGAATAATTGAACATGAATTTGTGAAGGCAACGATTTCCATGTCTTTAAAACTTGACCCCCAGCGCATCAGGGATTTGGGTGAATGTGTATGGGCCATTGTATGTAATATTGATGAGTATTGATCCCTGATTAAGTGTCGCGCTGGATCACTGCATTCTGCAGCAAACATAGAAAGAGGAAAATGCCTCTCAGGGTGTCCCTTCCTGCACAAAAACAATGCTGCCTACAACTCAGGCACCCTGGCACCATGACGAAAGGGTGCCTGCATAGGTGATAGGCAGTCAAAAGTGCACCAACGCTAACAAAGGACAGGAATATGCTGTGTAATGGTAACTAAGGCACATTCCTGCCCTTCCCCTTTCACGCAGCATGGTGCAGCAGAGCAAGATGGCTTGCTGCCTTACGCTGCATAAAAGAATGTTAAATCTGGCAGCGCAACACATAACACTCAATAAATCAATGCCCAGTCAGCACTTGTTAATCAAAAAATTACTTTAATATATGCAAAGCTAAATGCAAAATTACAAATATAAACAAAATTTGAAGTGGAAAAAAACACAATAGTAACACACATTAAAAGGTATTGCAAACTATAAGGAGTTAGCATTAAAGAAAAATCACAGAAGTCAACTGACCTCCTAAAGCTACACAAGACCCTAAGACTGGTTGGCGTTTCTGCATACCATAACCCCTAAACCACCATACACCCTAAGACTATAGCAAAACGTCGAGTACAGAGTTAAATAAAGTCAGGCCGACTGAATTTATCACAGGGAATTCACAATGCTATCACATTGAGATGTAGGCATTTCCTTATCAATGAACAAGATGTTACCACAAACAGAAGCATATTTCACATTTCACTACTGAAAAGGCTATTAGCTTTGACACATTTATTACAATTCCTATTGGAAAACGGTAAACATTTAATTGAAAATCAAATTTCACAATGAGCCCAAAACATTCCCTAGACACACCTACAGGTCAACCTTTGTGAAGATTGACTGGAGCCTAAGCTTCGCCCAGGGTCACTAATTCAATACCTGGTAGCCCTAGGGTGCCACATGTTTAACTATTTTACAAACACAAGGGAAACTCAAGGATATGTAGCGACCAAGGGTTGTATCATGTTATAAGGAACAAAATGTCCCTTATCGAAAATAGACAATTAATAATGCACTGGGAATATAATGATAGCACAGGAACCATCCAATCAACTTTTAAAACGTTGAAACATTGTCAACCTAATCACTCTGACCCGTCTGACTATATTTAATTGATTAGTGGGTGCAGCAGTTTTGTGTTTTACAGAGCTGTGACTCTAATTCTATATTTTTTGTCACTAACCCTTTTTTTGCCTGTGTTTGTGTTTCTTACCGGTATAAGTACACCCCGCAGGGGTACCACCCCTACATATTACTTTTTATTTTATATATTAATAAAATTATGTTTTAAAGGTTGATTGGACGGCTCCTAGGCTATAATTATATTCCCAGTGCATTATTAATTGTCTATTTTCGATAAGGGACCTTTTGTTCCTTATGACTTTTTTAACTATGGGCAAGGGGCTCCTGGGTGTATATGAGTTGCTCCTCCAGCCCGAGTAATTCCTTTGAGGCAATCGCAGGCTGTGAATCCCACCACTTCTCCTCCCACCTCAGCACACACAATTCAGTGATAGGCAGAGAAGCCACCAGTTGATTTCTCTTCTCTTTCCTAACATACAAGGAGAGAGGAAGGAGCGCCATTGCACTCCCTCTGTATTGGTCCCCAGATGGTACCCTCTGGCACATAGGCCAGAAGGGAAGGCCAGGGGCTAACCTAGACTGGTGGCATGCACCTGGTGCCTACACATGTTAAGTTTTTCAAATACTCCACATTACTTCCTAGTCTTCTGATTCCCAGAGGGACCCATGTGCAGAGGGCTAAGCAGGAATGAAACCAATTTGTGTTTTAACATTTTCTGCCTATCCGGTGCCACAACTCGCAGGGAACGTGCACAGTTGCCCTTCTTGCTATAAAATCCTGGATCTGCCTTGCTATAAAATCCTGGATCTGCCTTTCTGTCCAGCACTTGGCAATACCCTGATCTGGATTATTCCTCGCTACAGCACCCGACAGTCCTCAAGGTAGATCTCTCTCCCTGCCTGTCTGCCTCAAGCACACATAGGCCTTCAGCAACTTTTACAATGTTTATGTGTACAGAGGGAGCCTGTGGTACCTACTCAAGGGCATCCACAAACAGTACAAGCTCACAAACATCCAAAGAGACCCCTTTCCTTCAAGGTCCCCAGCATGTCCATCCTCTTCTGGTCCTGAAAGAGAGGCAGTGAGCTACTACCACAAGCTCTGGGGACAGAGTCCAACAAACGTCTATAACGTACATGCCCAGAAGAGATCTTCCTTCTCTAGACAGAGGTTTATTTACAGATGAGCCTGTCCATCACCTACTGTTGCTCCTCTACTTCTCACATTTTCTTCCCCATGCAGGAGTTCAAAAATGAAGGGGGGAGCATTCTAGAAGTTGACACATCCTTCCTACCTTAACTGGTGCTTCTAGTGAGACACCCTCTGCCAGTCAAGCCCCTGTAGAACATTCTGGAAAGAACAAAGATGGTGGTTTAAAAGCACATTCCAACACACCTCTCATCTGATCCAGGCTCACCGCACTCAGATCAGGTTTCTTCCCTCCAAGGCTTTAAAGAAACCCACTCTCTGGTGACCCGAGCCATAGGTCTGCCTCTCCTCCCTTTGCCCCACGTGGTAACATCTTGCCCAGTGCTTGCCAGGGAGAGGCAGTTACTTAACTTACTGAGATTTACTCGACTCCATTCCTCTGTCATGAGAAGGCTAATCTTCCAGAATGAGATTATTGTTCCAGCTGGAGGTTTCAACTCCCAGACCATGCGGGTAGCTCAAAGCAAGAACTGTGATATGCCTAGATCATGGAAATGTGCCCAATTGTATAAATACTTTAAAAAAAGCAGTTAGATAAAACCAGGCCTGAGTGAATTTGTATTACGCTGGAGTAGTCTGAGCGATTTTGGTAATTTCCCATTACTCTTTTGATGCAAAATTACCAATAATTATGTGATTAGGCCAGTTTACGTAATTATGACTAATTTGGCTAAAAATCCTACTGCAGGAGCACAGGAACAACATACTGAGCAAGCTCAAGCGATTGCTGGCTACTGCTGTTCGTGTTCTGTTGCATTTAGCACTATTTTCTTAGTGCAAAATGCATCCTTGGGTCCATTTTAAATGAGAGGAGTGCATTTTGAGCTAAAAAAATTGTGATAAATGCTGGGTTATGCTCCTCGTGTAAATCTGCATAATGTTGTGAAATTTTGGTGCAATTTTGCGCAATTACGTACAGCAAATTACGCATGTTATGCCCACCTCTAGATAAAACTGGCTCTAGCCATGGGTTAATTGCCCCAACAATTTACAGGAAAAGACATGAAATTATCTTTCCTGCCTCGTGCCAATCAAAAGTATATTTTGGGCACACTTTATCCGAAGAATAGAAACTGTTTAAACAATGCTGATTGTATTCGGCAGCCAAGTAGAAAGGGGAGTTATCTTGAATTCACAGCTGAATTACAAGGTCCTAGCAGGCCATAACTAATTTAATCTGGGCCCTATCAGCCACAGTGCTTCCCATTTGCAGATACAATGGTAGCTGAAACAAGCAGTTTCTCTCCCAGCGGCTACATCTGTGCACATGCATCAGAGCATGTGTCATGCACAACCAACTCCGAGCCAGTATACATTAGATGCTCTTATTTTAAAGGGTTGGCACTAACAGTTGAAGTTGAAAACAATTTTAAATGAAGCTTACAGAGTGAGAGACTCTATTAGACAGATTCACTCACAGCAGAAGTCCAAACATTAGAGGTCCAAACACAAAAATAAATGAGGTGTTGATGGGTCAAGACCTGCTTCCTTACACCATGTTAAAGATTTTTTTCATCAATTTGTAACCTACCTCAAAAGTTATGTGGCCTGATAATGAAATACAGGGGTAGCTGAAGGTAAGGATTATACTGCCACCCCCCAGTTTCTGGAGAGATGCACAGGAAAGCGATGCATTGCTGAGGAGCAAATAACTATCTCTGGCCTAACCCCAGGCTACATAGGCAGGACTAGAACTGTCCAGACAAAGACAAAGACAAAAAGAAAGGCATGATTCTAACAGAAGTGGACCCTTGCTCGCTGTGGCACTGGATTCAAGCTCGCCCGGCTGATGAGGGGTGATACCCTGAAACCGGTCCCAGGATGCTTGTTTCTGGTCCAGGGAGGAACTGGCCTGTTCCCATGAGGAGCAGGATCAAGACTGATTTGCATATGACTGGGTGCAAAGTGGCGTTGCATAGTGAGCAAAAGAATGATGGTTTAAACCCAGATCTCTTGACTGGGGGTGAGTGGTTGAAAAGTTTCAGGAGACAGAGAGAGAGAGAGGGAGGGAGAGAAGCCACGGGGCTGAGTCATTACTTTACCTGCTGCATTTAGTTTCATTCTAGAGTTGCCAAAACAAGAAATGAATCTCTCTACCAACCTAAAACGCTGCAGAGAGTCAAATGAAGCCAAAAATCCCTACAGTACTTGCTTTGTCAACTGACCGGTGCTCAAAGAATGCAGTGAACATATAAAAGTACTGCTTCGATGCAATGCAAAATCTTGAATTTGAGCTCATTGGAATTCCTGAGTAACTGTACACACGTGTAAGAATGAGGTTGCTGAATTTCTAATGAGTCAGTCCCTCTGACTGTGACTGGAAAATTGGAATCACTCGGAATGTTTTGGTACATTTTCACATAAATCTTGATAACGTTTGCAGAGAATCAAGGATCTACCAAAGAACAAAACTTCTCAAGAACATAATAATCAGCAAACCTATCTTGGTCCTTAGACAGTGAGAGAAAAAATAGGTAAGCTCTTTTAAATATCTATCTGTTCTGCAGCCGCAATTCTCCACACACATGGATGCATTTCAAATTAAATGTACAATTCCCTTACACTGAGCAATCTAGATTATAATACAAGATAAGGAGCATGCGAGGAGTTCTCTGCAGATAGCAAATGCCCCTATTATGTCACTACGAATATTATATTTTATTCTTGCCAGCTTGATGAGTCTATTTTTATTCCCTCTACTCTCTCACAAGGCCAATCAGCTTGCCCTTTTCCTAACGGCAAGGGAAGCTCCCGAGTAAACACGCCGTGAAGGTAAAGGCTGCAGATTAACATGTGATGGGTGCAGGCGGCTGCTGCCGCCACAGACGCGCGCGCGCATGCCGTCAGCATCTTTAACGAATGGCAAACAACATTTTAATTAACCGGGCCTCACCATATGTCAGATCTACTTCCGATCACGCCCGTCATTGGGTCCTGGTCTTGCTTTCTGCACACAAGCGAGTTTTATAGGTTTAATTGTATACTGCCCGTTTGCTTTTATCATCCCATATAAAGGGGTATGCGGTGCTATGGGGTGTAGGGGATAGTTAGAGGGCTGCTGGAATAAGGTCATCATCTGATTCTACAATATCCATCGCAATGAAAAGCTTTAAAGGATGACCCCCTCGGAAAAGGTAATTTTACTTAACTGCGCCAGTATCTGTGCACGCGACCTCTCCACGGCACCTTTCTCTTTTGCGAGGTAGAAAACGCACCTCACAGCTGGGAGCCAAAAATAATCGGCCATCACTGAATAACTGCTTACGGTGCAAAAGGTACAGGATACAATAAGCCATTAGGTCAGCCATAACAACACACATGATTAAGTAACCATTGGCAAAGTCAACAGGTCTAGCTTTAAAGTGCTAATGCACACAATACAGACATGTACAAATGTGTACAGACTATTTGAGCTGTGTCTCTGTTCAACCTGAAGCATCACAAACAAGCAGAATAAAAAACAGCGCACAGACATAGCGATCCAGAAAGAGAAAGGTCGCGTACATCCACAGCGTCAACTATCTATGATCATTTTGTACATGCTTATGCTCGCATACGTTTGCACTTTAAAATCAAACCAAATGGCTTTGACAGTGCTTTCTGAAATCTGCTACTGGCTTGACCTCGGCCATTAATGCCCCGGTTACTTGCCGGTAATCTTCATTACTCCGAGTATTGTCTTCCTCGCCACAGCAGTAACAAAGTGAGCTTCAGCTCTACACCAGAACCCTCCAAAGCAAAGTCAGCATCCCATGCCTCCCATCCCTCCCCAACATGGCCGACTCACGTCACCTCAGACTCGCCATAAGAGGGGAGCTGGCCCATCCCACAGCCTGAAGAACTACCAAGCCCCAAGAACCAATGAATCCGATAGCACAACAGGGAGGGAGGGATGGGAACTCATGTGGCGAAGAAGACAATACTCGGAGTAATGAAGATTACCGGTGAGTAACTGGGGCATTACCACCTCGTAAGTCTTCCTCGCCACATGAGTAACAAAGTGAGCACATACCCAAGCCAAGCGGCTTCATGGCACACACAAGAAACCACTGACAAGTAGGAGATGCCAAAGAAAACAGGTATTAATCCAAAAAACAGTACAGGGAAATGGACAAAACCACCCAGGGGGAATGGAAACAGAAGACAATCACGAGCAGGAAGAACCAGCCCCGAGAACTGCCTCAGTAAAACCCCCCGTAGAAGGACCACCCAAAACCACCCAGTAATGCTCCATGAACATGTGCGGGGAGGACCAGGTAGCAGCCCGACAGATATCCTCAATAGACACACCCTTGAAAGAAGCCCAAGAGACAGACAGACTTCGGGTGGACCGACCCCGAACTTGGACCGACAACTCAGACCCCTGAGACCCGTAAGCCAGCAAGATAGCCTGCTTGATCCAACGACTCAACGTGGAGAGAGAAGGCTTGTGGCCAGAACACACTGGACCAACGGTCACAAACAAACTATCACAACAACAGAAAGGAGCCGTCCTGTCCAAATACAACAAGACTGCCCGATGGACATCCAAAAGGGAGAGGGAAGAATCCGCCCGGTCTCAGAAACAGACAGGAACGAGGGCGATACCACCTCACAGGACCGGTTAACCACTGAAGGAACCTTGGGCACAAATCTCGAGTCAGGACGTAACACCAGACGATCCGGTAGGGGACACAAGAACGGAGGGGAATGGAGAAAAGAGCCTAGCTCCCCGATCCGACCCGCCGAGACAATAGCCACCAAAAAAAACACAGTCAAAGTGAGAAACTTCAAATCAACCGAAGCCAAGGGTTCGAAGGGCACACCCTGAAGAGCCCGTAACACAAAGGGAAGATCCCAGGAGAGAGCCAGGCAAACAGCCTGGGGATGCTGCAAAAAGCAGCTACGAAGCAAGTGAGCCACCAAAGGGTTCAGACAGTCCAGAACCAGACTGCGAAAAGCCCGCAAGGCCGCCCACTGAACCCGCAAAGTGGAAGGAGAAAGGCCCAGAGAAAACCCCTCATCAAGAAAATCGAGAACCCTCAAGGGATCCACCGATACAGGGTCAACCTCCTTCAAAACACACCACCGAGAAAAGGAAGCCCAATGGCAGGAATAAGAAAGCAGAGTAGCCGGACGCCGGGAACGCTGAAGCAAATCCACAACCTCAAGGGAACAATCCTGTGCCAGCAAATTCACCCTCTCAAGAGTCAGGCCTGAAGATGAAGCCGACGTAACACTCCCCCCAGGAGTCGGAGGGCCCCGCAAGGGGTAAGGGAGATCCGGAATTGCCCAGCACTCCTGGACAGCAAGTTCCCTCAGACCCAGCCAGGAACCACCAACAGAACAAACGCCCTCTCCTGGCGAATTTTGCACAGGACGCGAGGGATCAAGGGAATTGGGGGGGAACGCGTAGAGCAGGGAAACCGCCCAACGGAATGACAATGCATCCAACAGCCATGCCCCCAGGCACGGAGGAAGGGTGCAGAAGCGGGGCAGGAGAGCACTGAATTTGTCCGCGTACAGATCCACCGTCGGGTGCCCAAACCGGGCCTGCAGGAGATGGTACACAGACACCTTCAGGAAAATGGCCGCCATTGAAGGAAACACCCTGCTCAGGCGATCCGCCACGCAGTTCTCCCTCCTCGGGAGATAAACAGCCCTGAGGGACAACACCGAAGCCTCCGCCCAAGACAGGAGCAACCGGGCCAGGATCCAAAGAGAGCGAACCCTGCAAGCCCCCTGGTGATTAATGTACCTAATCACCACCTGATTGTCCATCCGGACCAAAACTTGATGACCCAGGAGCAGAGGGGCAAACTCCAGGCAGGCCAGATGAACGGCCTTCAGCTCCCGAAAGTTGGAGGAGCAACCCACCTGTAGACGATCCCAACGACCCTGAACATTCCGGGAATCCAAGGTCGCCCCCCAACCCAGGAGGCTGGCATCAGTTGTGACCACCTGAGACGGGGATACCAGGAACGGAAGACCCCTGGAAAGATGTGCCTCCACCAACCACCAGCCCAAATCGGCACGAATCAGAGGGCACACCACCACCGGGAAGTCGTAATTCTCCGAACAGGGAGCCCACTGGGAAAGGAGATGGTTCACTAATGGGTACAAATGAAGGCGAGCCCACGGCAGTACATTGATGGTAGCTGACATCAACCCCTGAACCCCCAACCACTGATGGACAGGGGCGGAACCCTGTGCCAGGAGACAACCCAGGTCCCTCCACAAAGTATTCCTCCGCTCTACCGGCAAAAACACCATCCCCCGGATCATGTTCAGGCGACCCCGATGAACACCAAGTCCTGGGAAGGCAACAGGTGAGACTTCTTGAGGTTGATCAGGAACCTATGGGTGGACAGGACCTCCCACACCCTCTGGACGTGATGAGTCCCCTTAGAGGAAGAAGGGGCAGAAATCAGCCAATCATCCAGATAAGGGAAAACCCTAATCCCTTCCCCGTGGAGAATCCCAACCAAGGGGGCCAATATCTTAGTGAAGACCCTAGGGACTGAGGACAAACCAAAGGGAAGTACCTGGAATTGGAAGTGCCGGCCCCCCCACACAAAAACAGAGGAAACGCTGGGAAGACGGGTGTATGGGCACATGGAGATAGGCATCCAGTAGATCCAGGGAAGCCACCACCTCCCCCTGAACCAGCAGCAGTAGGATCCCCTGCAACGAGAGCATCTTAAATTTTACATGGGGAATGAAAGTATTAACCCACTTCAAATCCAGTACTGGCTGAAAGTCCCCAGACACCTTCCTCACCAGAAGAAGGATGGAATAGACACCCAAACCTCTTTGAGAAGCTGAAACCAGCTGAAAGGCCCCTTCACGAGGAGGTCCTGGATACCGGCCATCAGAGCTTGTCTCTTTCCTGATGCTGAAGGCAGCGGGGTGGAAAAGAAAGCGTCCTGAGGAGGGGAGTCGAACACGATCGTGTAGCCCTCCCGGACAATCCTCAGGGCCCACTGGTCCGAGACGGAGGACTCCCAGGCCGTGATAAAATTCCTCAGATGTCCGCCCACTGGAGCCCCGGGAGCAGGGATCCGAGGACAGTCCGGACTTTGCTGCGGGGGTAGAGGTAGCGGCCTGAGACCGAGATTCGTTGAAGAACGGGGTGCCCCGGCCGCGACCCCAACCATGAAAGGGCATGCCACCCCTGGGAGTAGAAGAAGGAGTAAAAGATCTTTTTGGACCAAAGAAATGGCCATGAGAGGGACGGACAGGAGCCAATAGTTTCTGTCCTCTGCAGACTTCTTAACCATCGCCTCCAGGAAAGGGCCAAACAGTTTTGTCCCCGCAAAGGAGATCTTCATCAGGATAGCCTTCTGGGCAGCGTCCACCTTCCAGTAACGGAGTCAGACCTGGCGATGGGCCTGGATAGCAGCCCCACCAGCTGCGGCGGCGCCCCCCCAAGGTGTCGAAGGATATATCCGACAAGAGCTGTGTCTCCTGTTCCATAATCGCCAGAGTAGGAAGGACGTCGGCGCCTTGTTCCAACAGTTCAGACAAGGATTGGAAGTCTTTCAGAAGAGATTGGACTGTGTAAGAAAGATAGGCAGACGCCCGGATGAAGAAGTTGGCTGCCGCATAGGACCGCTTAGCAGCAGCTTCCACCCTCTTGTCAACCGGGTCCGATGGGGACGTAATAAGTAAGTGAATACCGGCAGTTATTACGCTATGCTGGATTGGGGGTATCAGTTATTGTCCCGTTTTGGGAGTAGAGACGGAGGCATTCTTTGTGGTCTATTAATCTTTGATGTGGCCATGTTTGTTTTTAGATGAGAGGTTATCCTGTGAATCGGGTAAGATGACGCTTTAATTTCCCACTATTCTTGGCACGTTCTATCATTAGTTCGATATAAATGACCACAGGTTCTCTGTTTTCTTTTGTTGTTGTCCATAGCTATGATCTAGTAAATTTTTTGGGAATCTCACAGAAACTGAGTGAGACACCAGCAAGGTATTATTTTAATAAGTCCGTTTTTGGAGCACTAGGGTGTTTGTATGTTTTCATATGGGCACTCGTGGTGTGTGTTTTTAACTTGGTTACACTGTTGCATGGTTTGGCATGTCAGATACTGGTGTTTGGCTTCTTGTGAGCAGACAATACAATATGATACAGGGTGTATTGACTGGTTTGTTTTGTCAGTATCTACAGGAGTTTTCCTATGTGCAATGCTGAGTCCTGAGGATGGTCTTGCGGACCCATGTGGCCATGAAAGACCGAAACGTCGACAACACACCCTTATTGCCTATGAATATCTTGATTTAAATTTTGTGTCAATGAGTTTTGAATACTGTGAATTGAAAGGATATGGGCTGTTATTTGTACTGACCATATTATTTGATGGTAAAAGGGTGTCTATACTACCTTCAATCCCCTAACAAACCGGTGCATCGTATGGGATTGTTTGGGTAGTTACAGTGTTGCTGTTTGCTTTCTGTATATTACATATAATGTGTATATACTGTTCATAAAATGTGGATGTGATGTTCAATGAATCGTTTCAAGTAAAAAACACATGGATATTTGAATACATTCTTGAATACAGTTGTTATTCTTTCACTGCCTGGATCGCATCTGTGACCAATATAATTGTGAGAATTTATTGTGAATAATTCCTCAAGGAATTCTCTGTACATGTACTTGACTTTACCTAATTCCTTGGGGATAATTGGGTTGCCCTATTTTGTTAATAGCAAGTTTTAAAACGTCACCATGTAATCTCCAGAACATGAGCAGATAAATGGTGATACCACCCATACCCTGTGGATGTGTTGAAGAGAAAAGGTACAATAAAGCAATTAACTGTGATGAGTTCAAAAATAAATTGAATTTGATAGAATTTTGTCAATGGCTAAATGAATTCTTTTTGTAACTAACAGTTTGACCAGTATAAAAATCCTGAAACCTTGGGATCTAGAAGGAAGATCTAGAGATATCTCTATTCTGTGGCCTAGAAGTGCACATAGCCATACTTGCAAACATAGCTCAAAAAGAGCATGAATCAGAAAGTGAGGCAAGGCACAGCAAATTTGAAACAGGAAGGAAGAAAGAGTGAATGCACAGATCAGGAAATGTGTGAATGTTAAAAATCGTCTGAAATTTTGATTAAGCAGCATGGGCTTATGGGAGTCTTACATTCTACAATTGATGTTGATACTGGTATGTGTTCAAAAGCTCTAATTTCATTAATAAATACCCATTCTGTGATCTCTGGACTCTGGCAATAAATAAATAATTCATATGTACTTAACATTTCAGGGTAATATTGTCTCCAAATTTTGTAAGGCCATGAACAGATATTTCCAGTTAGCACAGTAAAGTGGCTTTCTACCTTGTAAGGAAACTGCAGCAGAGCATAGGATGGATGTCCAAGCAGTGAAGTTACTCAACGCTATTTGTGTAAACAGATTTTATCAAAGGTTTTGTAGACAATATAATTCAATTCAGTCATGCGCTCAAGCTACACTCGCACAAGCTGCACATCTACATTTTAACATAAAAAAAATTAAACACCCTCAAACTTACTCCTATATCTTCAACTTTCTCCCCCCTCCCATCCCACTGGAGTCGTTCCCACTATGAATCTGTATGAACTTCCTCCCGTTAGATCACTGTGTCAGCGCTTGAAGAATGGCAGTAGCAGTAGTGTAGTGAACATGCAGGGGAGTAGGCTTGGCTAAGCTTCAGGAGAGGCCTTATCAGGCAACCCAGTGCAGGCAGCTGACCCCGGAGACCTCTTGTCCTCAGGGCCTTTAAGGAGTTGCGGCTGGCGATGTCCCTGATGATGACCCCTGGGACTGTGTCTCCGGTTCGTTTAAACAGCCCATTAGGGTGTCCCGGGCCAGCACCACTTCTAATGGGAGCAGTCCCTTTCTGACTTCCCTGACTAACACCTCCCCTTCATAACTAGCCCATCATTCAAGTTCCCTGCGCCAGGCCATTATGCGGGTTCCCCCGGTGCCTTCCAGTGGCGTGTGAGTTCCCTCTTTGCTAGTATGAATATCTAGGTCAAGTTACTTAAACCTATGATACTTTTGGCCGTAAAACTCCTAATATGATGTATGGAATTCTGTAAAACAGTTTTAGATCTAGATCCCAATAGTCAAATAAATACATTTGAAATGCAACTGAGAAGTTATGTAAGTCTCCAGTAACTAGGAGGGTAAAGAATATTTCCAGCATATTCCAAAGCAGTAATTAACATCTGCGTGAAGCTTCAATTACTTCTGCCATGTTCTTGAAAAACTCTTTTGTTCTTTCATTTTAATCCCCACCAAAAGTACGTTAAATCTCTGCTTAGAAGCTATCGGAACCCAAGGATTAAATTTTATTTATTTTTGACAGTACTGAAGATTTTCCTAGGGTGTTGGAGAAGTATCAAATCTCTGTTTATGGATAGAATGGACCTCGAGCATCCAAACAATGGGGGGCATTACGATGGCAGACAAACTTCAGTCCGTACGCCATCGTATCATATTTGGGAACGCCCGCCTACAAGGCAGCGGTCCCACAGGCCAAATTATGATGCGACCGCCACTGTGGCGGTCGCATTGGCCACCTTTTACATTGCGGCGGGTGCTGCAGGCTTCAGCACTCGCCGCAATGTCAAACAAGGATGTTTTACATATCCCCGTACTACGTGACAGGACCCAAGCGGGGCCTGTCAGTTGGATCAGGGATATATACAGGGGGGCACCATAGATGCCCCCCAACACCCAAAGAAATGTGCCAGTGGGGAAGTGGGGCCCGCTACGGCCCCCCAATGTCCATCCCCATCAGCCTTTTCATGGTGGGTGAACCACCATGGAAAAGCTGGCGTGGAGGGACATCCTAATCCCTACGGCGATGCCTGGTAGTCACCGCCACCAATGCAGGGATTGGGAGGCCCTCCGCCGCACCAGCGGGCTCAAGGAGCCCGTCGGATGCATGGCGGCCAGAGTTTCTGACCGCCATGGAACCGCCAGCCATTGTAATGTGGCGGGCGGGGAATGGCCTTCCGATGGTGGTGAGACCGCCACCGGCAGCCTGTCTGTGGCAGTCTCGCCGTCATCGTAATGACCCCCAATGTGTTTTTTTTTCTTCTCTTGCTTGGAATCAGTATCAGGTATACAGGCGCGGCCCGCACAAGTAAGAGCGGTGTGGCCTGTGGGCAGGGGGGTCAACAACCCCCCACACCACCCCCTCTCCATCGCTCCTACCTGCACGGGCTGCGCCTGCAGGTATAGTCAGTGAATCGCAATATCATGGAAAGCTTCCACCATGTCCATACGCTAAATATTTTACATTTTTCTCTCTAAAGGCTGTTACAATTAGTCTCGATTTGTGCACTTTTTCAAAATGTGTCAAATTGTAACTAGGTGCATCACTAGACGGGTAGTGTTCGGCATCTGTTAAAGTTACTGTTTAGATCTATGTGTCCTAGTGCTGAATTATCCACATTTTCAGGCAATCCTGGGGATCAGGAGCTGCTGACATTTTCCAATGTTTTTTTTTTATTATCTCTAAAAGGTCCATTGGGGTAGGGCAGTTTTGTATTCTATGGTCTGTCAAGGAAAGGAGACGATAAGAGACCTGGATATAATCTTTTTTCCAAGCCCTCCCTTCTGCCACCACCCTTGTAAGCATCACACTGCACCTAAGAGAAGTACTGTCATTGGCGGTGCAGTAGGTAGTTCTTTATTTTGTCTACGACTCCAGTCCAAATAGAAATACTTTTTTCAGCAATGGAGAAGATAATTTATATGTTATCTCTGTAACAATATAACCAAAATAAAATGATCATTGTTGGAATAGCATATTATAATCACATCAAGTTCATAGTGTTACCCAGTGCAGAAAGTAATCTTTCCTTTATGGTTACAGTCACAACAGAAACATTATATACTACAATGCGAAAGACAATACTTCTTTTATGTTTACAGCAATGCAGACAGCAAGACTGGTGACAGTGACGCGTGACAACCTACTACATTAAACAGAAGTATGATGATGAGGAGAATGACCATGCATGGCCATGCAGGCGCATGCCCTTCTCAGAGTATAGTTTTTTTTAAGAGGTCGATTTCCTGAACAAGCAGGGGGACTAAACATAAGTCATAAGATTTTATTAAGCACACATATCACCCGTAGGGGTCTCAAAGCGCTAGCGAAAGCAGGTGATGGAAAGGATAAACGACCGACAGGAGGAGAAGGACAGTCAAAAGAGCCACGTTTTAAGACTCTTTCAAATCTGTTTGTGATCAATGATCGTACGAAGCTGCAATGGAAGTTCATTCCAAAAGAGAGAAGCTAGATGAGAAAAGGATCTACTGCCGTTCCTGGCGGTACGAACCCTAAGAGGAGTAAGAAGATGTTTAGTTCCTGACCTGAGAGTCCTATTAGGTAAGTACCAGTTAAATTTTTTGGCAAGGTAGCTCGGCCCATTTCCATGCATGGTCTTATGTACCAGACAGATGCTATTGAAACTGATTTGTTTCCTGATAGGGAGACAGTAAAGAGCTTTCAGACTAGGTTCAGACGGGGAGCGTGATGGAAGATTTAGCACCAGTCTGGAGGCCGTATTCTGCAAGACTTGGAGCCTGGTGAAAAGCTCTTCATTGATGGAGGCTATCAGAGCATTTCACAATCAAACCGACTTATAATTAGACTCTGAACAAGTGGTTTCCTTGATTCTGGTGGAATCCATTAAAGATCTTGCGTAGCTTAGGCTTCGCATTAAGTCATAGCAAGTGCTCATTATATGGTTTACATGGTCTTTCATGGACAGCTTGTTGTCGATTTTCACTCCAAGGTTACCTACCAAGGGTTTAGGAGATGGACAGGAGCCAAGGCTCTGGGGCCACCAGTCGTTGGACCAGAATTCATGCGCCTTTCCAAATAGGATGACCTCAGTCTTACTGGCATTAAGTTGAAGATGGTTGGTTTGCATCCAGATGTTAATGTGAGTCACGCAGTTTTTAAATCCGATTCTGGTATCCGTTGGATTGGGACCAAGAGTGATTAGTAGCTGGGTGTCATCAGCATATGACACTACATCGAACCCATAGGATCTTATCACCTTGGCCAGGGGTGCCACAAAAAGATTGAAAAGCATGGACTTAGAATGGATCTCTGGGGGACTTTCTTGTCTACCAACCGACTGCGAGAGACCATAGTGCCTAGTTGTACGGTAGTTGTTCGGTCTTTTAGGTAGCTACTAAGCCAGTTTAGGGCCGTTCCCCTGACTCCCATCTTCCACAGTCATTGTTCTAAAATACCATGGGAGATGATATCGAAGGCAGCCGCCAGGTCTAACAGGACAAGCATGGCTGACTGCCGATGTCCTGGGCAAGTCTTATATTGTCGACTACCTCTACCAGAGATGTTTCGATGCTGTGGGTAGCCCTAAACCCTGACTGGGAGGGGTCCAACAGTTTGTGGCTTTCTAGATAGGTTGTGAGTTGTTTGTTGAACAGGGACTCGAGCACCTTTCCAAAGTAAGGAAGAAGAGAAATAGGGCAAAAGTTACTGGGCTCTTTGGGATCTGCCTATGTTTTTTTCAGAATTGGTTTGACCCTGGCTGCTTTCCATTTAATAGGCACTGTTGCTTGATTTAAGGACATGTTAAAAAGGTTGGTGAGACTGTCGAGGAGTGCTGGGGCAACAGTAGACAGGATGTGAGGTGAGACCGGGTCGACCAGAGAACCCGATTTGATCTTGAAGAGGGCAGTTCCAACTTCTTCTTGAGTAAGTTCAGTAAACTCTTCTAGAAGTGCCGTAGCAGATATCTGGTTACCGTCAGGTACGTTATGATGCTTTTCGGTATTGTGATTAAGGAAAGTGTTTTGAATGATGTTGATCTTTTCCTCAAAGAAGGTGGACAATGTGTCCACCCAGTCTTGTGAGGATGGATTATCAGACTGGCAGGTGGGGAGTTTAGTAAATTCTTTTAGTATTTCATAAAGTTCCTTGTTTGAATTTGCAGCCTTGTCGATTCTCTTGATAATACAAGTTTTTTTGGCTAACATAATATTGCTCAGATGACATCTGTAAGTGAGTTTGTAGGCCTGTCTGTCCTCAGTGCTTTTGGTTTTCCGCCCATTTGCGTTCGGCTTTCCTGCTGGCTAGTTTATCAGATTTTAGGGATTCAGTGAACCAGGGTGACGCTTTACTTATGCTTGACCCTTGACATAGGTACAGTGATGTCAAGGGCCTGTATAATTGCATTCTCAAAGGCGTCCACTCCGTGATCTATGTTCTCGGTGCCTGTTAGGAGAGGGGGACTGAACTAGGGTGAAAAAATTGCTAGACTGACTTTTCTCCAGGGCCTTATCCATTTCTGTTCACTACTAGGACTATCTTAAGTAGTGGCTATTTGTAAAGAAAATTTCAATAGACTGTGGTCCGACCAGATCAAAGGGATAGGAGGCTCCACTTTAATGTTAGCTGTGTTTGTGAACAGGAGGTCAAGTGTATGGCTTGCCAAATGGGTGGGTCTGGTCACCATTCGCACTAATCCCAAAGTGTTTAAATTGGAGATCAGTTGGCTCGTATCCGTATCAGAAAGAAGTTCTGCGTGGAAAATAAAATCACCAATAAGAAAAAAATTATCGGCCGCTAGTACGTGTGGGGCAATGATCTTGATCAAACGATTGATAAAATTGCTTTTAGGGCACGGAGGTCAATAGAATAGGGCACCTCTCCAAGTTCCCTTAGTTTGTTTTTCAATTCTAAAAATACAAAGTTCAGTCAATTCTCAAGTAATGGTTTCCAAGATGCTGATCTTCAGTCCATCCCTAAAGGCTATTGCTAGGCCACCCCCTCTCTTGATATTCCTATCAAGTCTAGTCAGTTGATATTCGGGGGGCGGGAAGGCAGTTGCCACATCGGGGAGGGTGGACTCGTGAAGCCAAGTTTCAGTAATAAAGCATATATCTGGCTTCTCTGAGTCCAGCAAACTCCATACCTCGAGTGCGTATTTTTCGGATTGAACGTGCATTGAAAAAAAGCCCTGCTAATTGTTTCAGTTGCTTAACATTGTTCCCGCCTACTATGTTTGTAGACAGTGGTTTGGACTGAGGGGGAGACTCACATTGAGTATTTTTCGTGACAACTTTAAAAGTGGATGCTAGTAAAGGAGTTAACACGGGGCACTGTGATGATTTGGCCGTGTGTTGTTTGTTTAATAGTTTAAGCTCTTCACTCAAGTAGTGATATTCTGCCATTGGATAGGGGGCAATGCAATACACTAATGATACCTGAGAGGTAAAGGCAAAAAGAACAAGCATTGGCATAGCCAATAGGTCTCGCCTTTGGGACCTTATAAGTATTTAATTATGCAGCACAATATCCTTGGTGGAACATCAACTGTTGCATGGCTAAACACTTATAATGCCCCAAAGGCGAGACCTATTGGCTATGCCAATGCTTGTTGGTGGATGGGATGAAGCCAGCCATAGAAACTGCAGCCGAGGAAGTCACTGAACAGGGCCAGGAGAAAAAAGGTATCCGACATATTGTAGCTGTTAGCAACCATTCTTTGCGCCGTGCATGGCTGCCTCGTGCAGCTTTTAAGTAAAGATGAACAAATGGGTGAAAAAAAACAGATAAGGATGTGAGCACATTTGTCATTGGATGACTGACTATAGATAACCGACTAGGGGATTATTTTACTTCACTGTGAATGTGTGAAGATAGAACAAGTCTAGAATGAGCCCAGAAGCTCTGCATGCGTTTCTGGTTTTATTGTCTCGACCCCTTGGTGGGCAGCCTTTTGCTCGCTCGCATTAGCTTACGATGAAAATGACAGGTTGGGAGGTTTTCAGTTCTGCTTGTCTCGGGTGATTGATTGCTCGACAGTTTCTCACAGGGGGGATTTCAGCTCTGGTGGGGTTGCCAGGTTTTGGGTATGTTCACAGGAAGACACCCCGTCAACCGAGCAGGTGGCACAGTCTGTTCAACGAGAACATTAAGCCTCTTAAAACAAGCATATTGAACCTGTTCACCGTGGCCCCATAACAGCCTGCGTGAGAGCCCGAATCCTCGGAGGAAATATTGCACCTTTCCTGCGAAGCCCTGGCGCTGGGCAGCGACAGCATCTTAATCTGGAGGTTTTGCAAGACTGCTCGCAGATGGCCGTGATTATCTTTCTGCAACAAACTCCACTCCCTCATAAAATAGGACAGCTGAAGAGATGTAAGCTTTAATGACATGGCTTCGCGCTGGTTCTTCCGTAAAGTGTTTGCCAAGTATTTGATCTATAGGCTACAACCAACGCGACTTCCCACGTTTTATATTCCAGTAGGAGTGGAATAGCGCAACCTATGTGTTTAGTGCCACGAAGCCACAGTAATGCTAGACTGCACGCTATATGCAGATAACACAACATGCTTCAACTTAAATTATAAAGTTGGCAAGTGGGCTAGAGTTAAAATATAACATAACTGCACTTTAGCATCGCCCAAATAGCTAATAAAATAGCGTGTCGGAGCCAGTCACTCTTCTTTCATGGAATGTTACTGTTTAAAAGCCACGATACAGACGCTGAAAACAAGCGCGCGCGCCTCGCGCTGAAAGTTCAAAAAACAAGCACGGAATCGAAACGGAGGAGCGGGGGCGAGCGAGCGCGGCAGCCTGCTCAGCTGACCAGACGCTCGTGCGTCATGGCCTTTTCCCCGCACGGCCGGCATATGTTTCCAATTATCGTGCACGCGTCTGGGCACGATAATGGGAAACAGATGTCGGCCCTGCGCGCGTAACCGCCCGAAAAAGGCCACGACGCACGAGCGTGTGGTCAGCTTCTGAAACCCCTTACTTAAAGTCTTCGCCTAGCAGCGCTTGCGCGCTACTCAAGGCTCGACCTAAAAATAGGCAGGGGTCCTGACGGCGGATGGGCGCAAACGGGCTTGCCTTTGGTGCACCACCGGCGCGCCGCTGCGCATCTGCGCCCTTTCCTGCCTTAAGTAGGCAGGGCAGGAGAGGGAAAGGAGGAAGGCAGCAGCTAGAGCGCTGACCCGCCGATGGTGAGAACACTCATTTCCGGTCCCAGTCAGCGAATCCCGCTGAGCAAGTCCCTCCGCTCAAGCGGCACAAGCCGTGGCGGCACGGGGACAGCTCAGTAAGAAGGTGAGTGAGAGATCAAGTGCAATACAATCTCTGTTAAAATGCGATGCAAACTCTATTAAAATACCAGCAAATGCTGTTCGTAATATAATACAAAAAGACAAAGGGGCAGATTTACAAGCCCCTTGCGCCACTTTTGCGTCACTTTTAACATGGGAAAAGTGACGCAAAAGTGGCGCAAGGGGCTTGTAAATCTGCCCCAAAGTTTTACGATAAAAACGGATTTTGCGCATGTAACAAGTTCTCCTCATAAGATAACGGAGGGCCGTTATATCTAACCTCCAGCAACGAAGATTTCCCAGACCCATAAATATATTTGGATACCCACAAATTTAAGGGAGCTGTACACAAATATTAGTACTAGATGATAAGCATCCTAGATTTACTAAACACCTTTACGAGGGGCCATATTGTTGCACAATGCTTCATCTGAGCAAAAATATAACATGTAGTTAAACGTTTTTCTCTAATTTTTATATGGAGTGTCCTGTTCTTTGTCTCTGTGTTTGAATTAAAAAGACATTGTATATTCTTGGTGTTTTCTTCTGTTTAATCAGTGATTGATTTGCAAAGAGGAAATGAGACACAATAAAATAGATATCTATTCCGTGTACAACAGGTATGTTAACCCTGGGGCAATAAAGTGGGAGTGTCATATTCAGACGAACAAAAAGCAGCATGATTGCAGACTCACACTGACTCATAACATTTTTGCAATTACCCGTCATTGTCGACATCAATGATAATTAAACAATCAAATAACTAAACAATCAGATATGGCATCAAATGCCCTATGAAATCACTTGCTCAATGGTCCCTGCAGAGCTGCATACTTTAGGATGATTTACAAGTCATTGAAAATTAACTAGACTGCATAAACCTCCCTCAGATTTTCAGGTAGGATCTGAAACTTTTGCAGAACTGATCAGTGGTCCAAAACCATTCAAGTCTATGTTTACTAATGTTTGGGTTATCAGTAACTGTATCTATTAACTAAATCCACTCGGTACTAAAACTACCCCAATGCCTTAGCACGATAAGAGAAATGTAAGCCTTGAAGCTCCAAGGAACAGCAGGGCGATATCAAAGAACAACCTTAGAATGAGGTTCTGCATTTATAGTGGAGTGCTCTATGGGTCTAAGTGAAGACCAGATGACATAAATCAGGATGTGATGGGGACGAGGGCAATAATTGGGATAGCACAAGACAATACAGACATTTGTTCTAAATTTTTACCACTTAATGTTACAACTTGAGGCACATAGCCATTAAGGGGTTTGACCAGATTTACATAATAGTTAGGTCAAGTGTTGACACTGAGTAAAGCAGTTCACCCACTACAGTACATTTCCACCCTTTCATCCCCTCAGGAGATACACAAGCATTGTCTCTAATACGGCTTCCTTTTATACCTATTGCTCACACAGCTCCTCATCGCTCATTTATGCCTTTCAGTGAGTTCCAATGCTCCCTGGATTCACTCATTCAATCTGAAACCAATGTGCAGAGATTCTTTGGGTTAGCAGCAGTGCTACTGTAGCCGTGCCGCCTGGATCAAACAAACGACCGTCAAAACTGGACTGGTTATTATGAGAGATGACCCACAAGTCAAGGCCATTTTCGGTGATTTTTAAGGACAGAGTAATTTAAAACCCCAAATTAGGAGACTGGAGTAAAAAACTATGTTGTGTTTAAAATATCACTTCAGATGTGGAGCCTTGTAGTCTATTAAATCCAAGTTTTTCCCATGAATTGGCTCTTTGGGAAAGTGTGAGAAATGAATTCGCAAATGCCTACTATTGCTTTTTTTCTGATGGAGAAGATGTTGCGCAGCCCATTATTCATTAGGGCATGACACATCAGCCAAAGAATTTATTGTAAAAACATTACAAATAGAGGGGTTTCACCTGTTAATTGTCTTTGCTGTGTTTTGGCCTGAGAGCCATTTCAGAGTACATTTTCAGTATGGAAGTATTTCTACTTTCAAAGGATTGGACAGAGTCTTAACTATTTAGATAAATTGTTAGATAATGTTTTTCAGAATCATGAAAATACTTAAACAAAATATTTTGCTTTGGAGTTAAAGAACTTTCCCAAAAGCCAAAAAATGTATTGGTAACGTCCGCATATGGCCCTCATTTCAACACAATTTTTCTAGATTGAGGCTAACTGTTATTTAACTTCTCAGGTCAATTCCATGATTTAATCCTGGTCCTTTCTTTTTCTTCGTCTGAGCGGTCTCTTAACTTTCATGGCTTGCTTTCATAAATTCTCAGTTAGCTCTGATGTATTTAAGTTTTTCTGACTCTATGCTTAGCATGTTTAGTCTTGTGCAGAACGTTATTCAATCAGTCAATCAATGATTTGTAGAGCACTATTTATCATCCGTGAGGGTAGCCAGGCGCGGGGGGTGGGGGGGTAACAGCTGGGAGTTGTTAGTCTAACATCCAGATTTTTATGTCATCTCTGAACTTCTGTACGGTGGATGGAGTCCGGAGGTGGAGTGGGAGGCCATTCCAGGTCTCGTCAGCCAGGTAGGAGAAGGTGCGGCTGCCACTTCTGCTTCTGTGGAAGTGGGGCATGTGGGCAAGGGAGAGGGAGGCAGAGCGTAGTTGTCGACGGGTTGGCGGAAGTACAGTCTGTGGTTGAGGTAGGTTGGTCCTTTGTTGTGCAGGGCCTTGTAGGCATAGGTCAGCAGTTTGAAATGGCACCTTTTTTGGACGGGGAGCAGGTGGAGCACTCTGAGGTGGGGGGTGATATGGGTTCTTCTCAGGAGGTTAAAGATGAGCCTGGCTGCAGTATTTTGAATGGTTTCCAGTCTGCTCAGTAGTTGTGAGGTGATGCCCACGTAGAGGGAGTTCCGTAGTCCAGGCGGCTGGTGATGAGAGCTTGGGTGATGGTGCGTCTGGTGTTGATGAGGAGCCATTTGAATATTTCCCGGAACATGCGGAGGGTGAGGGAGCAGGCTGAGGAGACAGTGTTTATCTGTTTCTTGATGGTGAGCTTGTTGTCAAGTATGATGCCAAGGTTTCTGGCGTGGTCTGTGGGAGTGGGCGAGGGACCCAGTTCCGCTGGCCACCTGGAGTCATCCCATGGGGAGGTGTTTCTCCCAAAGATGAGTAACTCTGTTTTGTCGGTGTTGAGTTTGAGGCATTTGTTTTGCATCCAGTTGGCTACGCTGGTCATGCACCTGTGTAAATTGGTGTTAGTGGGGTTTGAGGAAAGGGAGAGGATGAGCTGAGTGTCATCAGCGTATGATATGATGTTCATACTATGGGATTTGACCAGCTTGACCGGGGGGGCATGTATGTATTGAACAGGATTGGACTCAGTGAGGACCCTTGGGGAATGCCGCATTCTTTTTCGCCAGTAAAGGTAAAATAACTTCTCATATACTTTGCTTTGCTTTGCCTCCAGCTTTGAAAGGAGATCCAGTTTATGAGGTGTGAATTGTTCAGAGAGCCTTACCCTGTACAGGGACCTCCTTTCATCACTGATATGATTTGTCATACTTATCTGTCCCACTCTCTTCACCCTAATGCACTCTATAAATGGTCATTGATATCATAAATTGTTAGACTTGAAAGCTGACTGAGGAAATGCGCTGCCCAGTCGAAAATAACAATTTTGTAATCACTACTGAGGATTGACATTGAATGCCAATATCAAGTCACAAGATTTTGAAATGTTCTTTGCTCTAACCGTGTACATATGCTAACAACACATGCAGCCATCTGTGCTTTAACAGCCTTTCACCCTAATATGTCATCAGCTTGCTAATCTATTAAGCAAGTTGCCAGTTTTTTTTAATTTGTGAAAACGATTAACCAGGCTCACTGCTTGCTTTTCTTTTGGTATTTAAGTAACATATTTCCAAAGTATTTAGAAGGTAATTTTTATCCAGGTTTTCATTTTTGTGAAGATGCTCATTCAGTGTACTATTACATGGTCAAAAGATGAGGTTCTGGAGTTAGATCTGCAGGACCAGGATGGAAAATCCGCGTTAGCAGAACTGCATGTCGAACATAGCGTTAGTTCCAGGTCCATCATGGCTGAAGGGGCCTTCTAACCCATAAAGGGACAGTGCACTGTTCATATAATAAAACTCCTGTGTTAGAAGTACAGCTCTGAAGCAATGTGTCTAGATGCAGAAGCTGTCTACAAGCGGGCAACGCACACACTGATATCTCGTTCTGTCTTTAGCGTTGAACGAAATGCACAGACAGTGTAGCAGGAAAGGCTTTCTAAAAACAAGGCAGGATTTGCAACGTCTTCCTAGAATATTATTGTGTAAATAAAATATGTCTAAAAATGAAGTCAGCTAAAAATGTATAAAATATAACACTAAAAGGAGAACCAAAGTGGGTCCCAGAGGGCCTCACTACACTACCACATAACAGATGGTACCAGTATCATTGCCGACAAACGATGATGCCCTGTTACTCACTAGACAAAGGGTGTTGATCTCTCATATGGTTCTAATATACACAACAGAATGGCTCCAGTGACTCAGACATTTCTCATTGAGTCCACTATAGCCCCAAATTCGCGGTCTTTGTAGGAAAGTAAGATCTGCTTCTTATGGTTACCCCCACTTTTTGCTTGATGTTGCACTGTTTTTGACTAGTCTGACTGGGGTCCTGCTAAACAGGACCCCAGTCTATCTGCTTTCTCCTCTAAATTGTCTCACATGTACTTTGGTACACTCCAGATTGGATAGTGGGGTACCCTTATAAGTCCCTAGTATATGGTACCCATGTACCCAGGGCATAGGTACCCCAGAGGCCTCCCATGGGCTGAAGCATGTATTATGCCACCCATGAGAGGCCATGCAAAATGGAACTCCAGGTCTGCTACAGTAGCCTGTGTAAGTTGGTGCTTGCACCACTTACTTTAGATATAGGGTCACTATATCTATAGGTCACTACACTTAAAACTTATAAGCCACCCTTATAGCAGGCCTTATCAAACCTGAAGGCAGGGTGCTGGGTTTTTAGTGAGAGGGTGCCCCTGCATGAGCAGAGCCTCTCTGCAGCCTTCGGAGACCATTCTCCCGGGTTGTCTGCGACTCAGCCGGACATATAGGTAGAAGTGCATTATAACCTCGCGGTAAATGCTATCTCGAAAACGGCTGCATAGAAACATATCGTGTTTGTATCAAACACCTTGGAATCATACCTCCACACCGGTGTATGATTCCACCCTTCTGAAGCGAGCTTCGTGGGGGCACTGGTCTATCCGGTGACAGCCTTCTCGACCCGGTCAGCACAAAATGAATGCTGCCGACCAGAGACACACTTCTGCCCTCCTGCTGCGGAGCCAAGCTCGAGCAGGGGAAGGCAGCACAATAGGCATCCTGTCACAGGGAGGTGTGACCACCTCCCAGACAGGAATTAGTGTATTGGGGCTGGGTGGGTGCACTCTGAGAGTGCCTGAAAGTCTGCACCCGGGGCACATTTGGTGTCCCTGTGCATAGTCCAGCTCAAACCAGTTCTGGGAGCCATTGGCTCCTGCTCTGGCGGCGAAACTGGACAAAGGACATGGGTGTAACCACCCCTCTGTCCTGACCTTCCCCTAGGAGGGTCCCCCGAATCTGTCCAACCCTCTCCCGTGGGTACAAAAGGGCTTACCTGGCTGTAAGACTTTAGATTTTACATGGACAAGATTCTACAAGAAGAAACCACTGACCTTCGACCGTCTGGACACTCTGGACTTCGCTGGACTTCGACTGGGCCCGACTTCGTCTCCCTCTCCGTCCAAAGCTTTGTCTGTGCCCTTGCTCCATACAGGCTACGTGCAGGACCTGTGGTGCACTAAGGACAACTGAAGAATCTCCCTTGGAGTGAAGGAGTCACTACCCTGCCCTAGCAGGCACCTTAACGCAACTGACTGGTCTGCTGCTCCTGAGCTCCTGCAGACTCCGAAGATTTCTGCAACACAGGAGGTAGATTTTCAAAGGTCCTTGAGGTCGATCTGCCCTCTCAGCAAGTTTGAGGCCAGTATCCCTCGTGGGGACTGCATAACCTGAACCCCTGAGCACCGCGTCTATTTGCAGTTGCATATGCTTGTTGGTGAATCCCGAGCTTGTGCATTGGACTCCATGTAGTCCTGCCCCTGAGCAGTATTTGCACCAAAGAACTCCGGCCTCCTCGCATCGAGTGCTCCGTGGGCTGGTACTTTGCAATCTTGCCCGAGGTCCCCTCGCGACTCCTGGTCCTTCGGCCTGTGGGTCTCTCTGAGGGTCATCTTGATTTCTGTTGGGCTTTCCTGGTTGCTCCTGATGTGCCCTGACTCCCCATTTCTTGGTGAGTCCCCTGGACCTTGCTGGTCCACACCGTAACCTGCTAGACCTTCCTTTGTGGGTTGCTTTTGCCAAGGCTTGTTGGTGCTCCAGCCGGACACGGACTCCTCAGCACTTGACATCCTTCGTGGGACAGCTCACCTCCGGCTCCTGGTTGTCCTCGACGTCTTCTGATCCTCGTGGCTGCAGAGTCAAGCATCCCTTCTTCATACCTGAAGCACCCGACATCGGTGGGCATTCGTCTAACAAGCCCCTGGTCACTCTGAAGTGACCCAGACTCTGTCCCCTCTGCTTTCAGGTTCCGTCCTTCCCGAATCCAGGCTTGGATTCCACCGGACCCTTTTCACCTTCACTGCAGCAGTACTTCTTCACAGCCCTCCATTGAGAAGACGGCAGTTTCCGACGCAATTCCAGACCTATGCACCCGGCTCCTCTGGGATAGGTAACTCGGGTACTACGGTATCCACGGGTGGGGTGGCTCTTCAAACTCTTAAATTCCAAAGAGTTTGCTCGAAGTCCTCCTAGAAGGGTCCTTAAACTTTAAAAGTGTAACCGCGACTTCCCCATAGAATTGTACGGAGCCCACGGTCGTGTTCACACACTGCACCCTTCCTCCGTGGGGTCCCTATCTACTCACCTTGGGTGGTTCCTTGGGGTCCCAACGATTCTACGTGCTCCAGACCTTGTCTTGATCTCAGTCGTGACTGTTATACCACTATTTTAGTATATGGTTTGGTCTCCCCCTGGAGCCCGTGTATTGTGCTACTTACAACTGCTCTATTGATCTTGTATTGTGTGCTTTGTGTTCTATCCTCGTGTAGAGGATAGTAGAGAGTGTTATATTAATAAATACATATTTTTATATAAATACTGTGTGGCTCTCCTTTCATTTAGTCAATATAGGAGGTAATGTTCTGGTAAAACAAGCTGCTTTACATTCCTTCAAGATTAAGCCTGAAGTCTGCTCTCCACAGCTACCACTAGGATAGCTTTCTAAAGGTTATCTTTGACCTCATACATCATAAGGGTCGTTTGGACTGGTGCAAGGTGCCCACTTTATATAGTGGACAGCATATACCTGGCCAACTTCTCACATTGGTGTACAGCGGTTGGGATTCAAGCCTGCATTGTTTTACCAGATAAATCTCTTTGTATTGATTAACTGAAAACCACTAAAGTATTCAGGCACATATAATACTTAAAGATTAGAATAAGTAAGTTCTACTGAACTTGGGGTTGGGTAAGTTAAGGGTCTAGCACACCCTTTCTCCAACCTAAGAGAGTTTAGGTCCCACTAGGTTAGGTAGGTGCATACACCACACCACACTAGTATGTCTTCTAAAGGAGAAGCCAGTGGCTCTCTGCCTTCTAGGTACAATGGTCTCACATTTCAGGATCTGAAAGCCATGTGTGCTTCTAGGAAGCTGAAGACAGGGAGAAATGCCAACACCCAACGTCTCATTGAGGTGTTACTCTTAGATGACCTTAGAAGGACGCCAGGGTCAGATGAGGTAGAAAGAGTGGGTGGGGCAGGGAATGGAGACAGGTCAGGAGGTGACACCTTGTATGACCTAGACTCAAACCCTGGCCAGGAAGATCAAGATGATTCCAACCTGGACAACCTAGATCTTCAGGGAGAGGGTGCAGAAGGCCCCAGTGGCCCTCTCTTTACTCCTCCAGAGTTTACCCAGGAGATCTAGATCTCCCTCTGCAGGATCTGACCATTCAGGACATTCTATAGGGACCTCCATATCTCATAAGAGAGATAACTCTTATGAAAGACAGTGCCAATTTCTAGAGCTTGAGAAAGTCAAGCTTAGGCTCAGGCAAGAGCAATTAGCCCTAGATAAGGAATCCTTAGAATTCCAGAAGGCTAGAAAGAAATTGGGACTAGAGTCCCATGGTGGCAGCAACAGTGTCCCTAGGATTAAGGAGTATACTTATGACCATAGGAACCTGAGCAAGATAGTCTGACAGGAGGCTCATTATGGACAATAACGTGCTGCTGGCCGAGATAAGGCGGGAAATGGCCGAGCAGACAAGGCATCTTGAGGACATAAAAAAACACCTTGGACTACCATAAAGTCTGGACATGTTGTGCCCCATCCCCCTCTTCTCCCTTCCCCCAATGTTTTATCTTGTATTTTAGGTAGTGCTAGGTAAGTATTTTAAGTGTTAGGTAGTGTAGTTTTAGTGTAGGTATAGTTAGTGTTAGATTTCAAGGTAGTTTTAGATTTTTATTATTGTATAGTATTTGGAGATAAGTTTCCTTTTCCTTTGGGTGGGGGGTTGTCGTCTTTTTGGAAAAAAATAAAAAATAAAAGAACAAAAAAATATATCTTTGTGTAGGTTAAATGTGTAGTTAGTTTATGTTTAGCTTAGATGTCTTTGTCCTGTCTCGTGATGTGCCTTAAGGGTAGGAGGGGGTTGATGTCTTAGATATGTTTTGCGTGTTTAAGGTTAGTTAGGGTAGATAGTTTAGGTACTTTTTCTCTTAATTCTAGTTAGTTTATTTTAGATTAGTAGTAGTTATGATTGTAGTTAGTTTAGGAGAGCTACATTTTTTAATTTTATAATAAATGGTTACTAGTTTGGATTTCTGCTTGCACTTATGTCAGGGGTGATGTGGTGGAGTGTGTCTTTTTACCTTGTATGCATCTCATATCATCAATGGACTCTACGTTGAATGTGTAAGTGTGGTCATGACATATTACTTAGCAGGATGGATTGTGTCAGGATACCTTAGATGTGAGCACAGGAAACTTGCATGGATAACAGGGTGGCAAGTAGGATTTACGGCCTAGTCTAGGGGCAGTTGTTTGGGAAGTTATACATCTTAAGTGTGACTCCCGGAGTTGGCCAGCACATTGTTGCACATTTACAACACAAGGTAGGGACATGGCATTGAGAGGACATTTTAGTAGCTATTGTTATCCATCATGGAGATGGATGTATGCGCCGGGTACCACAGATTGTGTCATAGCCCTGCATCTCACATGCTCCTTGCGCAGAGTCCATCTACATTGCACAGACCTTGGCACACTTGCTGCGTAGTGCAAGTGTGTCAGATTAAATTGAATTACATGTTCCTGTGAATGGAGGCTGAACCTCCGTGCCATGCCAGTAGGAGTCTTTCTGTGGGTCCATTGAGAACTGCATATGGCAGAACAGTGGGCCTGATTCACGTAAGTCATCTGAGAGTAAGTCATGAGTTTATGTTTTCCGGTATTCACAACTGACATTGAGGAGTAGTGCAGTTAGATGTACTGACTTCACTTCTCCTAAATCCCTTTTGTGAATCACAAAAGTTGGTAAGTCATGATTTTGTCACCGTTAAAGTTTTTGTGCGTGCACACAGTTCTGCTGCACACAAGAGGGGAAATGTTGCATTGCTCCCTCTTGTGCCAGTGTCATGGCAAATTCTCCTAGCTGTTACTTTTTGGCTCATAGTGATGCCACCCTTGAAATGGTGGCACTGCTTCTGACTATATGGTCAGTGCAGTGCACCACGCATCCCTTGTCACATTGCCGTACCCGCTCACAGTGGTCACACCATGTGGGGCTCCAAAGTCAGTAAGCATTGTTCGTCCACAGGAAGGGGCTGACTGACGCATTACACTTTGGGGTGAGTCTCTATTGACAACTCTAATTCACTGAGGCAGACTTTGTGGTTAAATTAGTGGCTGGTAGACATGTGTCCTTACGTATCTTCATCAATGTGTATATGGTGTGCACCGTCTTGGGATGTGAAATACAATGTGCACCTTCACAACAGGCTTTGTCCACCATGTAGAGTGTGAGTAGATATGCCAGGAGATTTTCTTTCAGTAATTGTAAAGGGTGACACTACTTGTGGCCTGCAACAGACTTTGCCTTTTTTAAACACATTCCTATTTCCTTCATGGATGTGGGGCTAAGTTGGGATATTGCTAGATTGGTGTATTGGAGCAATGGGGGCACAGCTGGTCCTCTCACTGCCTATCAGGATCACAGTAAAACATGTACATTTGTATTATTTTCCTGGGTGTACCTTTTGGTGGATTCACTGCTCCTACATTTTGCAAGACTGCTATACTGGATTGGTCATGGACAACAGACATCTGTGTGATGTAAAAATATTTATTCACATGTCTGTTGACATAGTTGGAGACTGGACCAGTACTTGGCCATGCAATCCCCACATTACATTGATGGCCAGTGGAGGGCCAGCAGAGTCCTTTAGGGTTGACAAGTCCAAAGGATGAGGAAGAGTTCAGTCAGCAGTCTGATTGCTGTGTCATTGGTAACCAAACAAAATATGGCAGTCCATGTCGAGGTCCAAGGTGAGTGTCACAGAGTGTATTGGGGGACAGTGGAAGGTGATATTCCGGGGCATGATGCTCAGCCCAGAACCAAGTAGAAACTGGCCATTTGGCATAGATGAATGCTACCGCTTCCTTCTTTGCAATAAGGCAGATTCATCCTCATCTTTGTCCTCTGATGTGTCATATGCCTCACATGTGAGTGGTGGTAGATTGGCTGCAGCACTGTGAGTCACTGACACATCAGGGAGCGGAGATGTGGATGTAGAAGCAGCAGCAGCATTCATCTGCGCCAGACCTTGCTGCAGCAATGCAGTGATGATGATCTGCAGGGCATGGAAGATTCCAGCTACATCTCGCTGGTGTGCAGCCGGGGCAGCCATTTGTTCCGCCTGCATCCACTCCATCTTCTCCATTATCCTCCGCATGCGGCCCAACTCCTGGCTGCCATCGCTGGAGCCACTCTGACTGGACAGTTGTTCCTGTCTCTGAGTCATGACTCCAGCGATGTCAGCCATGGAGTGTTGGAGAGCATTGAGCGGACTGTGGGTGTCCATGATGTTTTGTAGGTGGTCCCGGATGGAACTCAGACACCCACAAACGGAATCAACTTTGGCCGCCAGGCTGTCAAACCCGACCCGTACCTGATGAGCCATCTCCTGCTGGACCTCTAACATACGCCGTTGGAATGCCAGGTGTGGGTCCGGGAAGTCCTGGGAGACAGCCGTGGTGGTAGGTGCTTGCTGCTGTGTGGTTTGTGCAGGGGGTCGGGTTTGCACGATGCAGCTGGGTTGCCCTGCTCCTGGAGATGGGGTGCTGATGGAGTCTAGCAGCTGTTGGAGGGTGTCCGTGTCGATGGTGGCAAATTCCTCCTCTTCATCGGTGAAGAGTGGGACAGGCTGCTGTTCAGGAGGTGATGTTTCTCCCTCTGCAATGTAAAGGGGAGATGCAGTTTAACTGTGTGCTTCATATGTGATCATGCATTGGATGAGTTTACAAGCAGACTGCATGACAATGTACATTGTGACTGTTTGGGAGGAGCTGCCTATTTGTTGCAGGATGTTGAAGTTTTCTACTACATCACGGATATGAGGTTGTACTTGTACATTGTCATCTGACAGTTTGCAGCTATGACAAATGTGATTGTACAGTTTATACACACAAGCGGCACCAGTTGTGTCCTCTGTTCAGTTGTGAAGGTGATACAGTTTGTCCCACATTGTAGTCAATGTTGATGAGTTCCTGTTTTTATGTGTGTGCGCTGCATTGTGGGATACTCGCCCATGCAGCTTTGGTTTTACTACCCCTTATCCCTTTCAGGCAGTGAGCCTTCACTTCTGTGCATTTACAATGCTGAGATGTTGCAGGCTGGGGTAAATATGTGTCTTGGTCAGAGTTGGGACACTTGTGCATTGTTTTTCAAGAGATGTCTTGTTTACCTCAGGGGTTGTATGTACACGAGGATGTGTCAGAGTGTGACCTGCTCCTTTAGGGATGTGGTCCACACTCAGCCACCTCAGTGACGTGGCCTGCACCATGTTGTGATGTATGGGGTGCAGGCATGCTATTCATCATGCACTGTCACTTGCCTTGTCAGTGTGGCTCACAGACCCGCACCTTTGCTGTGTACTGCACATATGCATGTGTTTGTTGCAAGATTAGTTATGTGTGAGTAGGGCCCCCTTAGGTGCATTGGCTACTAAGGCCTACTTGCTGTTTGAATGTGTGCTGCACTATGCTGTACACGTGTGCATCCAGGTAGCTTTGTCTATTGTGATTTGTCTTGTGTGCATGTCGTCAGTCATGATTTGTCTTGCATGCATTGCTTACTGCCCTCCTGTTGGCTTACCCATTGTGAGTATGGTGCTGCGTGAGTTTCTATTGTTGTTGCTGGCTGGACAGACAGTGTCAACACCCATTACCCTCAACGTTGACCCCACGTGTGGTGTGTAAGTGGGCCTGGATTTGATGGATGTGGATTCCCTAATTCGTATTTGTGGTGCTCAGGCCTTGTCCCCGCCACCCTCCCAACAGATGCAGATGGCAGGGTGATGTGTGTTTGTGTATGTGCCACGCAGCTGGTCACATGGGTGATACATGCTGTCCTGGTTTCGAATATTCAATGCATGGCTTTGCGTGTGGGTGATGACAACCATGACTGCATCTTTGTTCACTGACACAGTTGACTTACCAAACAGATAGGTTTACATGCACATAATGGTGAAATGGGAAACTCACACCAGGACTGATGTGGAATGGTGTTTTCTGTATGGCAGATGTGTACACTTGAGAGTGGAGGTGTGCAAATCGACCTAAGGGGCGAGTGTGCCATTTTGCTAGTTGTCATTATTTGTTGCAACTTTGCTATCCTTGCTTGTTGTCATACTTTGGTTGTCTTACTTCTTTACAGGGACATTGTAGTTCTGTGAGTCTGGCACACAGACAAGTCATGCAGTACAGATTTGGTTGACACATTCCTGATATGCATTGTCCCCGCACTGTGGTGTTGTAGGCATAGCCCCCCTGCTCATTGTATTACATCGCCTTTTGAGTGCAGTCTGCTGTTTGTGTGCATTGTGGGATATGCACCTTGGGGCCATTTGGCTGCATGATCAGTTTGTTGTGGCATTGCATGTGTTTCTGGTATGCAAACTCACTAGATGGTTTCTCACTTGGTGTTCACACAGTGACGGTTCACAGTGAGAGTGCTGCATGGCGGTGGTGCGGGGCAGTGGTGCGGGCGGTGGCGGAGCAGGATGGGGGTTAGAGGAGTTGGACACACGACGTGCTGGAGTTAGGTGAGTAAATAAATGATTTGAACTATTTACCTTGCACTTGATGCATCGCTGAGTTTGCGATGCAGCAAGCGCAAGGTAAATAGTTAGGATTATTTATTTACTTGCCTAACTCCAGCCCGTGTGTGTCCAACTCCACTACCCCCATCCTGCCCCTCCACCGCCCCGCACCACCGCCCGCACCACCGCCCTGCAGCACTCTCACTGCAAGCCGTCACTGTGTACACAGGACTGCATCTCATGGACAAGCAGGCGGACATATTTACTGGAGATGTGGCAGGATGTCTACATGGCCCCCTTTCCTCAACAGCACGCATATACAAATCGTCTGCACAGGGCTGCATCTCTCTGATACTATAAATGAGGATGCACTGTGTGTGTGACTGATCATGTGCATGAGTGGGCATGCCACCACCAATGTCAGCAGACATGCAGCATTGTGCACGTGTGTCTGCGTTGTGTGCAAGATTGTGTATGTGCAGTTGTGTCCCCCTTGATGCACATGCACATTCTTGCACACAACTCCGACATACGGGCACATGCATATGTGTGGTGTTGAGGCAATGGGGCCATTTTGACAGCCTGCCGCATCTACAATCAATGTGGGCCTTTGCTCTTTAACGTAGCCCTTATTTTGTGGTCTGATAGGATACTTGGACTATATTTGTTCAACTTTTCTGTGCACATTTCCATGTCTGTGAGCCCACCAATATGTGTCTTGCAATATATTGTTTGGGTAGGGTGATATGTGTCTATGCCACCAGGGCCAAGGGGATCCGGGACATGATCCGAAGTCATTGTGGGTGTGCACTGCGATATATTTAATTGTGCATGAGTGCCATTGGGCCCATCTCCCCCCGTCCCCCCAGTCCCTGGTTGGTACTCACCCTGTTGCTGTTGTGTCTGGTCGTGTTGAGCAGTATCCTGTCCCGGAACTCCAACCACCGTCTGCTCGCTGATGACTTGGGACACCTGTTCCTCCAACGCATCCAGCTCCTCCTGTGGCGCTGGACTCCCACCTCCAGTCTTCATTGCTGCTTTCAGGTTGGCTGCAAGTTTCAGCTTGGTCTTGCGCTTAACATCATGCCAGCGCTTCTTGCAGTGGTCCACTGTCCTCCTCACCTCTCCGACAGCATTCACCTTGGCCACGATGGACTGCCATATTGCATTTTTGGTTGCCAATGACACAGTGGAGGTGACAAAAAATTGTTGTTGGTGTTCGATCACCTCCGCAATCAGGACCTGGTTTTCCTGCTGACTGAACCGCGTCTTCCTCTTCCTCTTCTCCTTGGCCTTCCCCTGGGTCTCTGGCTGGTCCTCCTGGGTGTTTGTGGGGTTGTTGTTGGCCTCTGTGCTGGGTCCAGCTTCCTCTATGCTTTGTCTCAAATTTTTCTTCTTTTTTTTTTGTGTTTGGGCTGCATGGCGGGCGTTTTATAGTGATATTTCCCGCCTAACGTGGAAAAAGGTGCGCTGACGCTAATTAGCGTGCCGTTCCTGGACGCTAATTGGCCCATCGACACTTTTTTCACGTTAGCGTGATGATTTTTATCGCCGTGGCGCTAATCTTAATGCCGGACATTTTACCCGGTAGGGGAAACTATCGCCTGTTAGTGGCGCGTTGTGAATACACCGCTAACACAGCGATAATTTCCCGTGGTACAAGGCGATACGAAAACTCACGCTAACTGAGGTTAGCGATAGTTTTCGCCATTTGTTGAGAATATCCCCCCAGTGTCTAGAGAGTACATAACCGAATGCCTACTGTGAAGGCATTTTTTCAAAAACAAAAGTTATTTGCTGCCCCACACCTAAAAATCATTGGAGCAATAATGAAAGGAGTAAAGAGTAGTGGAGAAACTGGGGCATGAGTTAGATTCTCTGTAAAAGAATCGAAGCAAGAGGTGAGGGAGAACACTCAACCTCTCTTCCCATCACTGTAAAAAACACAAGGGCAGATTTACAAGCCCCTTGCGCCACTTTTGCGTCACTTTTCCCATGTTAAAAATGACGCAAAAGTGGCGCAAGGGGCTTGTAAATAAGCCCCACAGTTTCAGATTTCCGAGACCAACAGAACTACAACGATGTTCAATTTGTTGCCATCATAATTCAACAAAGACTATGTCAATGTTCATGCTTCAATGTATCAGTGGAATATGAGTGCAGTACTAAGGTTACACTCAACATTTAAGTGTTATTCATTTTGTATTTATTTTCTTAATATTGCTCTGAGTACGTGTCTGTGCACCACTGTATTCTTCACCCTTTACTGAACTCTCAATTTGTGCATCTGTTCAAGTCACTTGTTTTTGGACCAATTTGCAATTTTTCGTTACCATTAAATCAAAGGATTACGTGCAAAATAAAAGTCCAACATGAAATTGCTCTGTTTTGGCTTCAATATATTAGAGCCAAAGATCAAAGCAAGGCAGCATCAGGGAGCCTGAATACGCAGACCAGGAACTAGAGACGAAGCAGCGCTAAAGTACGAGGACACGTGCCAAACCATTTCAAGGAAACAAAATCTTTATGTCAGACTTTTTTAAAAAGGATTATTTTATCTAACACTGAGAAAAATGAAGGTCAAAGGAAGAAAGCACAAACTATCACAGAAAATTAATTTAAAATGGATTATAGCAAACTGTAGGGCTAGATTCTAGCGGATTAAAAGCCAACTCAACGAGTAGCTATCAGGAGTCTTCGCAGAATGCCTATATTCGATCTCTGCTTCTTTAAATAAAATCTACTAACACCTAGGACTCCCGGATACATTACTTGTTCGGCGTTTCATATCCACCATTGTCACAAGAGATCAAATATCTGCCGGGTCTTTGCAAACTCTTACAATTGATTAAACTTAAGATGGTGCTGTTGAGAAACCGAAGCGGTTTTCTGACAATCAATTGCCCGTTGATTTGCTTATTTCAAAAACACTGATCTACAAATATGTGTTTAAGAGATTGAATAACTGATATACCAAAGAAGAGAAATGAGACTGACCAGGTATTGGCAACAAGCACATTATGCTAATAGGCATGACACAGCCTTGACGGTCAGTTTTTTTTCATTATTTTCCAGAAAATAAAGTGCTTTAAATTAATTGGATAAATAACCCCAGCTCCTGAAGTGCTAGTCTGCGTTTGCGTGTCGCATGTGGAGGACAGGATTAAGCGATTTAGAATTAGAATGATACCCATGGTTAATCTTTTTGTTTTTATTTGTTGAAAAAGGTAGGCAGAGTTGTTAATATGTCTCCTCAAGAGCTATAAGCAAGATGCTCTTCGCTAGGCAAGGTAACTGCTGTCCTGTTTTTATGTGACTATGGTCATACACGGTTTTTTATAAAGTAGTTGAGGACCACGGGAAGTAGCGGTATTCCCACCCATGGCCCTCTTCCTTCCAATATACTTTGTTCTTTTTTAGCTTTTGCACCTGCCAGGTGTCTGATGAATACTAATCTTTCCCTTTTACAGGAAGTCGTTCATCTTTGAAGCCTGAGAAAGCAACACCTTTGTGGTAAAAAATAAATAAATCAAGCCACGATCTTGGCATATTTAACAACTATTGTACCATCTCCAAGTTGCTATTCTTAGGGCCCGTGGTGGGAACCTGTGCTGCTTTCTTTCTTGAAAAGTGGGCCAAGATTGTTGATCTGATGTAATTGAGCCAATGACTGCACTTCAACTATCACTTTCAGGTGTTGGATAACTAACTCCTAATTCTTGATGCTAGAGTGGGACTAGGTAGAAATTACTTTATTGATTTAATTTAAATCATAAAAGGAGCGGCACAACTGCTAAAACACATAAAATTCATAAGCAAGGTACAGATTAATTGATAAATTCTCGTTAAAATATTTGATAAAAACTTTTAAAAACAGAATACGATTGGTTCCTTCAGATTTGTAATAGTGAGTCAAGCTATAAAATGCATAGTTCTTATGTGGGCTGCGGATTGATTAACTACACTTTATCACTTTGCATGCTTTGCCAGTTCAAGTTCTCTCTCTCTTTTCTAGTTCATTTGCAGCTAAACTCAAAAACTTTGTTGCTTTGCATGCCAATTGTACTGTCGAGCCTCCTAAACATTTTATTACGGCGGATCTACAAGTCCTTATTTGTTCTCTTTTCATTATTGGCCGCAAAAGTTCTTTCCGTATGGATAATAGTGCCGGACAAATACAAAGTAGGTGGAGCAATGATTCGTCTCCTTGTCCATAAAGGCGGCAGTCCATTGAGGGCCAGGTCCGTTTCCATTTTGGGATAAGATCTTTAGTTAGATAAACTCCCAGTCTCAGTAAAATCAGTTGCTGCTTCATGCGATTTGCAAAATGTTCCGACAGGTATGATTGAGGCTTCAACATTTTGTATGTTGGCAACACAATCCATGCGTTGATTTTCGTGGTCAATGAGGCTTTATCCTTTTCTTGAGATATCCAAATGATCGTTTTATTGACTTTTCGTTTGAACTCCGAGTAGGATAGTATTGTGTGCCAAGCTTCCTCTAACTTTAAAGCTTCAATTGATTGCTTTAAAAATGGATAAACCGAGTTACTTAATCTGGATTGCCTTTCTACCACCAGCCAGCAGTAATGTGCCAGAGACTCTTCCTCTGCTGCCCGCATTCTCCAGTAATATTTTACCAGCGCTCCTTGTCTTGACGGGATCTGGTTTTTTAACCCAAATTCTAATCTAATCCGGGCTTGAGAAATGTGGCGCGGAATTTTAAATAGATTTTTGAAGAGACTGGTTTGGGCGATGTTCAGAATTGTTGCGTCCTTTGTGTTTAGGAGTTCTGAACCGTACGTGATTGAAGGTAAAAATTTTGCTGCCACGACCTTTAATAAATGGGTCGTCGAACAGTCATTGAGTTTTTTTTGCAAGGTTTTGAATGCAAATAATAGCTGTTTGGCTTTTGTTTTCCGCTGTTCTAAGTATTGCTTGTAGTTAAGGTGGCGATCTAAAGTTATTCCCAGATATTTATATGTTCCCTCCTGGTCCAGGCAGTTGCTGTTGATCGTCCAAGTGAATTTTGGTATCTTTTTGTGTGGACTCGAAAAACACATAACCTTTGTTTTTTTAAAGTTTATGTCTAATTGGTTTGAAGCTGTGTATTCTGCTAGTTGGTTTATCAATCGTTGGAGGCCGCGGGGCGTTTGGGATAGCAGCACAATGTCGTCGGCATATTGCAGACTTACTATTCTCACATTCCCAGTTTTGGGGGATCCCCTAATGTCGAACGTAAGTTATGATCTAAGTCGGCTGTATATATATTAAATAGACAGGGGGCTAGGACGCACCCCTGTTTTAAACCATTGGTGGTGGTGATTTTGTTTGTTGAAGTTCGACCGTCTCCCATTTTTATTTGAACCCATGTTTTGGAGTAAAGGTTAATTATTGCGTTCAGTAGGTTTGTGGGGACTCCCCAGGATTCCATTTTTGCCCACAGGGCTCGTCTGGGGACCTTATCGAAGGCTGCCTTAAGGTCCACAAAACATGCATACAGAACTTTAGAGTTGGCAATGGCTTGGTTGGCCAAAAGCGTGACGGCAGATGTATTTGTTAAGGTGCCCGTTCCAGCTCGGAAGCCTGTTTGTGTATTGGGGATCAGTTCAATGCTGTCAACCCAATCCTCTAGGTCTTTCAGCAAGTTTGCGGCGTAAATTTTTGCCTCAACATCAATAAGGGCTATTAGCCTATAATTTGAGGGATTTGAACGAGCCCCTGATTTAAATATTGGGTGTAATATGCTTCCTCGCCAAGAGTCTGGGATAGTGTGGGATTCCAAAATGTTGGCGAACAGTAATGATAGATGGTTAGACCAAAACACTGGATCTTTTTTAAATAGGGCTTTGGGCAGGCCGTTTGGTCCCGGCGCCCCGTCAGGCCTCTGTTTTTTTATGGCGTTTAATACTTGTTTTTGTGTGATCTGTAGATCGAGGATTAATTGATCTGACCCTGGTGTTTCAGATAAACCTCGCTGAAGTTTACCTTCAGGTTGTTTGACTTGGAGATTACTTTGATCTTTCGGATTCAATTTGCAAATAGTGAAGTCTGGGGCCTGGGAAGTTGGTTTCGGTGTGTCTGCCGTCCAATGCTCTCTTATTAGAGTGTCTCTAGAGATTCTGGCGCTGAACCATCTCGCCTTCAATGTGTCATATTTAACAGTAGCCCCGGGGGCTTTCTGGGTGTTAAATGTAGCCTCTATATGAGCTCTCCATGCATGCTCGGTTATGTCGGAGTTGTAATGCCGATTTTTCCCGTTTGATAGAACATTGATTTGGGCCCAAAACTCTTTTGAATTTTGTTGTCGGCTGACATGAAGCATTTTTGTCCAAAATTGCTCATTATATGTGCGTTTTGCTGCACGAATCTCTTTTTTTAGGTCGCTTCTCATTTGTTTGATTATGGTCAGGGCCTGCCGAGAGGGTTGTTGGCCATGAGTTCGCATTTGTCTGAGAGCTTTATTTAGTTGTCTTTTTTTTATCCTTAGGGCATGAGTGTACCATGCTGACCCACTAATCCTGGCAGATTTTTGGTTTCTAGAACTGTGTGAAAACTTTCTATTCAGACTGTTGATAAGAGACTCCCAGGCCTCTATCCCTAATGGTTTTGCGTCGGTATCGGCCAATAGAGCCGAGCAGAGCTCCATGATTGCATCTACAGTGTTGTTGTTCCATGTTAATCGGTTTAAATTGTACAGTTGGGTAAGTTGTGTGAGGGCAGTGGTTGGCCGGGACTTTTCTCGAATGTTGGTTAATATAAAAGATTGAGGGTAGTGGTCGCTGTCTACTCTTTCTATTATTTGGAAGTTCGTAATGAAGGGAAATAGGTCTGGGTCTGCTAGGGTGAAATCGACGGTTGCTCCTGTTTTTGCCGTCATTCTTGTGAAAGCTGCCGGGCTATCTTGTGGACCGCGACCATTTAAAGTATACAATGATTGATTATCCAGTAGTGCAGCGCATTTCTTACCCGAAGTGTCACGTCTAGTTGTGTTGTCGTTCCTGACCTTTATATTGGTGGGTAGGTTTTTTTCTTGGGTTTGCATTAGATTCATGTTGAAATCCCCGGACAATATTATATTGGCATATGGGTAGATTAGCTTTAGGGTTTTAATGGCAGCTACCAATTTTTGGATATCTCTCCCCTTATGCTTATAAGCTGGGTGCATGTAGATGTTCAAAATTAGCAGAGTGCAGATGATGGAAACAGTAAGTTTAATACATTGCATCCAGCAGGAGTCTAAGTCGATGTTTTCTTCTTCCCATAAAATGTCTGTTGAGATATAGATTGATAGGCCGCCTTTGGCTCTTCCGTTTGCTGACTCCTTTTTAGCTGGGATAAGATGTTCTTTGTAACCTACAATTGGGGTGTGTGTTGTTTGCCAAGTTTCTTGCAATAGCAGTATGTTGTACTGTAGGATGAAGTCAGCAAAATCGATTTCCTCTATTTTAGAGGCTAAGCCGTTCACGTTCCAGGAACAGATTTTACAGTCCTGCAATGTGTTTGGATTTTTATGGATTTTTATTCATGCTGCTCCTTGTTGTGTGTTTAGGGATCTCCAGTACTGGTTGTCCTCTTTATTAGCTATTTCTGAGTGTGAGATTGTAATCGTGATTTGTCTTATAGATTGGGCGTCATCCTTCATTTGGTCCTGATTCTCAGGGCCTTTCGCTCCTTTTAATATGCCCTCTGTGCAGTAAGGGTGTTGTAGGGGGCTCGGATAATGAGGAGGTTCCACCTTTTTTAGTTCTATACCCCATGATGCAAATACCTCCTTATGCCTCAGAATCTGTTCAATGACAGAATAATTTGTCCAAGTGGCTGTTGTTATTTCAGGCCCTATTTGGTTGGGGTTAGGTTTAAATTCAATTCTTTCCAGATCCCTGGATGTAATATGTTTCAAGGCAGGAAGAGATTTGAGTAACCTTATTATTGCGCTTTGATTCAATATATCGTGGGCTCCCCTCGATTTATAATGTGGGACCAATTCTATCTGGCCTTGAGCCGTGAGCGATTGTGGTTTTGTGGGGTCGATCGGGGTCCCTTTTAATGCTTCTGTTGGGTCTTGGTGATGTATTTCGACGTGATGGGTATGTTTAACTTGGTCTTGTTGTATGCTTTCAATGGGCTCTCTAAACCTCTGGGACTGTGGATTAGTTTTAATTTTATTATTAACAATTCGCGCCTGTATGGCTCCTTTCCCACTTAGTGCTACGTCCTGCGTGCAGATTTCACTTGTCTTTATCTTTAGCTCCTGTTGTATTTGGATTGTGTCTGTTTTTACGGTTTCTTTACTTTTTACGTTGTTTTGTTCCTTCTTAACCGAGGGTTTGAATATGTCATATATTTTACTTATTGACGAATTTTCCTTTATTTGCGCGTCGTGGTTTCTTAAAGCGGCAGCCTCTTTTATTGCCGGGTTGTTATGATCCGGCGTGCTGACTGTACCGCTGTTGCTTTCATCACCTTTATCTTGTCTTTTCTGGGTGGGTATCAATTGTGATTGTGGAATAGCTTTATTTAATTTACTTTTCCTTGCTTTCCTCAGGCGTTTCCGTTCCCGCTTTGTGAGGGATGTTTTCAAGCTTATTTGTTCCTTACTTTCTACAGCTTCCTTTGGTAAGTTGCTTTGATTAGGAATTGATGATGAGCCTTCTGAATATGACTGTTCATCTGGTTGTTCGGACTCTTTCTCGGCGTCAAGTACATTTCTGCATTTGCCTTCTTGAGAATTAATTTCCTCTTTTAATAGTTTGATATTAATATTGGAGATGTCCCCACTAATTCTGTCTGCTTCCTTGGGGTCTCTTTCCATAGATGTTATGGAATTAAGTTGTGTTTCCCTGACTGCCCCCAACAGCTCTGACATTATGGTTGGGACAGTTGCGAGCTTATCGATTATTTGGTAGCAATGGCACGTGTGGTATGTGATGTCCTGCGCATGTTGTACCTTTATTATCATGGCGTTTAGATCGTGCAATTTTTGTTCTATTCCCTGAACATATAATGCTAAGACATTTAATAGCTCGACTTGAGTATCCAGCTTGTCGGCATGATAGGTCATAGCTGAGCCGATCGTTTTCATAATGCCTAATAGCTGATTCCAAAATGGTCCTGTTGGTGGACCTTCTTGTTGTTCCGTTGAATGTTGTCCCCCTTGTTTCTCGGTGCTTCGTCGTTGCGCAGATAAGTTTTGTGCTTCTAAGTGGCTGAGTGGGTTGAATTGTTCGGCCTCGTAAGAGTCGTAGGGCGCTGGCCCATTTTTCTTTTGTTGAGCTGGTCCCTGCTTCAACTGATGCGCGATTTGAATTTGGTTAATTGGTATTTTCAAATTAGTGGAGAATTGTTCTTGCCCGTAGACTGTTTGACCCCCAAACTGGTCAATGGGTTGAGGGTCTGCCAATGAGTGTAGTAATGCGCAGGAGCTATCGATGCTATCCTGCCAGAGCACCAGGTTGTCCTCCGGGCTCTGCACTTCAAGGCACTGCTAGGCGGTTTGTTTTTGCTGGTGTTGTTGGCTTAGTTGGCTTGATTGAGCCTGGCGGGTCCATTGTTTCGACATGGACTCCCAGTTTAATCCCGGGTCATTGTGGACTACAGCCTGAACGGTCTGTTGAAGGGATCCTTGATGGTCAGTGAGTGAGCTCAAACGGCCCTGTATAGGACTGGCACAGCTTGCGTCTTCTAATGTGATAAACTTAGAGTCCATTTGTTCTGTGCCTTCCTTTTTTGCTGTTTTGCTAACACTATCTTTATATGTCTCATTACCTGGACTGCCCCCCTTGGTCTTCTTAACTTCCTTGACTACTTTGTGAGCCTTTTGCTTCCCCGGGGATAAACTACGACATACTTTTAAAAAGTCTGTTATGAGAGCCCGCTTGTTTTGATGGGGGAACAAGTGGCATTAGTAAGGGTGTGGTTGTCTTCTTGGATGTTATCTATTTTACTCTCCCTATCTTTTTCATGATTTTGAAACGCTTCCAAATCCAGTTCCTGTTCCTTTTCCTGTGGCTTGCTAAAATTTTCCATTACCGTTTGATCCTCTCCCTCCTTTTTGGATTTCTGTTGCTGGTTGCCTGTCGTCCCCCTGACTTTTCCTGATCTCATGGTGGGTTATTGGCGCGGATTTTTTATTCAGTTTTTGGCTCACCTGGAGCAGTACGACTTGCTTGGGCGCGATTTCCCTGCACTTGTTGGTTTACTTGTAGTTTTGGTTGCTGCCGCCTTGCATCTTTGTATCCTGGGGCGCAGTGGTCTTGGGGTATTTGCTTTGTTTGCTTTAGGCACTCCTGGTTTGATCATTGAGCACCCCCGGACGCCCTAATTCATCTTGCTTTGGCTTTTACTTGACTTTTATTTGCTGAGTATTGAGTGATCTTGCTTTTGTTCTACAGCCGGAGCGCCAGGAGGAGCTGCCGAGGAGTGGGACAAAGGGGAAGCAAGAGCGAAAGCGAAGGCAAGCGGGGCACACAGGGCGAGGTCGCTGGCAGCACCACAATCTAATCATGCTAATCGTGCCGCCTCCGCCGAGGGCTCACTCTCACTGCGGCCGCCTGCTAATGGCGGCCGCGCTTGCCACTTACCGCAGACGCCCTCACGAGACTCTTCCGTCCTCCGTCTTCCCGACTGGGCTGCTACCTCTGCTGCGTCGGCTGCTGCTACTGCTCCCACTCGCTCACTGCGGAACCATGGAGCCACGGAGCTCGCGGCTTGCCTCGTTACCAACAACAGGATGACAGGTAAAAGCTAGAGTGGGACTATCTTCTGATCCTACACTCTGTGGCTTTTGATATAGTTTGGCAGGGGTGCTGAAGACGCAATCCTCTGTGATGGCATGGACTTCAGGGGTAGAATCCAGGACTGGTTTTCCTGGTAGAGCACAAAACGTTAGAATGTGTGGGGTCATGTTTGAAACTACTGTGCCCTTTTGGTGTCTCTTGGGGCCTCAGTTTTGCACCCATGCTCTAAATCATGCATATGAAATCACTGGTGGATCATACGGCCAGACTGGATCATTATGTGGATGATACGAAACTTAGCCTTCTTGTATTTGAGTCACTGGCTGGGGGTAATAGAGGACTGGACGGCTTGACAACCATGTCAGAGAAAGTGGGACTCTGGTGTTGGATGGCCGTGCAAGGTCTTGGTGTTTCATCTTGGACATTATGCTGATTCGAAACTGCATGCCTACGCCATTTCAAAGTCAGTTAATTTATACATTTATTTGCTGAGAATACTGCCTCATCTAGTTCTATAGGGCCAGACCCAGACAGGGAACCAATAGTAGTCATGGGGAATTTTTATCATACCAGCCCCCATTTTCATAGAGTGAGTGAATTGAGCAAGACTCGGCCACAACAAAGGGGGGAAGGACTCTTACTAAAAAAAAAAAAACAATGGGGATATTTATATTTGCCACCGAGCAAGTGTCAGACCCGTTCTTTGGAGTGGGAGTGGACTGTATGTTTAACCGGTAGCAAGCACCGGCTCCCGGCATGCCCTTTCGTTCTGGTGCAACGTGCCTGGCTTGCAAAGTGTGGACTTTGTTAAATAATACAGCGCGTCGCCCCCCCAGATGGTAAAAGATACTCAGTGGATTTCACTGCCGTATGGGGAGAAAGGAAGCAGTATTCCACTGCGTGAAGGTGACAAAGGTTGGATTCACCATCATTGTCTCCTGTTTGGCCTGCTGGAGTAAGCGTGATTACCGTAGCCAGCAATGTTTGGGACACCACAAGGTGTACGAGTATGCAAATCACTGAATCTGCACTCGCAGCGGGAGGCACAAAACCCGGCATGGATCACTGCAGGAATGGCGCAGTCAGAAGCCGTGGAGGATGGGCCAGTATTGCACTCCAATCAGAGAAGACCTACTTGGATTTAAAAACTAGCACCCAGGTTCAACATCATAGCTGAGGTGAAGCAGGCACTGAGGAAAGCCGTAAGGCTGAAACGCGTCTGCCAAGCGTTTTATGGACACAGCAATACTTTGACATGCGCCTGTAATTTGGAATTAAATTTCACCCTTTGCCACCAAGCAAGTGTCGGACCCGTTCTTTGGAGTGGGAGTGGACTGTATATATATATATATATATATATATATATATATATATATATTTTATACAACTATTGACTAAAAAGTCGTATGATTTATTTATAGTAAAACGCCTAATGGCAGGCATGAGCTGCTGCAGCCTTTCCATACACTAAGAACCTGGCCACAGATTGGATAATGGGGAGCCAATTGTGTTTAAGTGTGGTAACACACATAAACACTTGTAAAGAGGGGAGCTGAGAGCTTTGCATTGCCACAATATTGGTGGATAAGTATAACTTGTGTTCTTTTGCAGAGCTGATTTTAAATTGCTTCTAAAAATCTTAAAAATGTTTGCCTCGACAGACAACTGAAGTGGCAGTAAAAAAGTGATCCACTCGTGATCACACAAATCGGTCAACTGGAAAAGCCAGGATTTTAAAAAAAGCCTTGTCGGATTCAAATTTTAAACCACAGTTAAATAATTCACCCACACTAGGAGTATCTGATGCCAAGCCACAGCTCACATTTAACTGCTCATGTTGACAGCCTTAAGGAAATTCACAGAACAGCAAAACATTGTGCATATGCTATTTTTATGTTTTTAAATGCCTGCTTTCTGACACTCAGGTTCAGTGAAATATACAGCCACTGTAATATACAATGGCTTTCGAACAAGTGGCATCAAATTGTGGTGCAATACAGACGATATTTTAAATAGATTTGTTGTGCCTCCTTTTGTGACTCGCCCCATCCTTGCATGTGTTTTGAAGGGCTAAATTATGCATTTTAAACCATTTTTGCCAGCTATACCGTTTTTTAAAGTTCGAAAGGTGGAGCTCAGCTCACAAAACCCATGATCTTTATGCACAAGTACCTGCCTGCGTCCACTTGCTTGGCCAATTTAGAGATATGTGTCTGATATAAACAAGTTGGGACTATTAAAAAACATTCCAAACAAAGGTTTTGCTTGGGAAGGCAGTACACATGCTACTCAGAATACTCTTGTTTACACAAATAATATCCACAAATTTCCCACCTTCTCAACCATACACACATACTTTTCTGGATAAAACACTTTTATTAGAGTGACACTAAATGAGAGTGGGAATACGTGTGAGTTAGTGTCTTAAGTCTAAACTTCAACATGCAGAGAAATGGATTTGAGCACAGGCTTCCGCACTTGATCAAACCATATCATCCTGGACATCTGCTCTCTTCTCATTGTGTAGTGACTGGAGATAATTTGGCTTGCAATGTGTGTTTTGTATGAAAACATTGTAAGAGTGAGCAACTGTTGCACAAGAAACAAAAGCATGTACAAGAATTAAGCAAAAAGCAACCATTAGCGACTGGTTTGCAATTGCTTTGATGGAATTATAATTTGGTTTTGAAAATTCTACTTTTTGACTGAACGCTTTGTATGTTAATGAGACCAAAAGCGAGAAAAACTAGAGCTTGATTGGGGTCTTGCATAACTTGGCTTGCATGCTTACAACATTTACACTTTGGTCTAGCATGTCACCGGCTACAGTGGTGTTTTTATTGGTGTGAGGATTTATGGGCTTGTTTCCCGTCACAATGATGTTAAAACTTCCAGTGGGTTGGACACACACTGCTGAGATCCGTGTGTGTGGCATGCACATCAAAGGTTTAGGCCCTTACGTAGTCAACTCGTTCATTTCATCCTTCCACCGTCAATAACATGAGTAGCAAGGTGAAGTAGATTCAAATACTGCTGAACATTTTCTGTTCAAAGAACTACGAGTTAAAAGTGTTATATAAGGCATAAGGTTTTAATGTTTTGACTTTTATTCTCTCCATCGTGAGAGTGTAATCATTCTATTTTCTGCTTGAGTCAAAAAATAAAAGCTCCCTCCTCACCCAATGCAGCGACAATGCTCACACGTTTTTGTGTTGGACCAGTGCTTCCTGGTACAGTTATGTTCATGTTTGGGACCAACATCACTTTGAAATCAAGTCCACACAGTCTTCATCCTGAAACCAAGCTGCAATATAAATGCGTGATGCCTTGTCATTAAGGCCAATCAGAATTGACCCCTGTACATGTGGCCCAAAGTTTTTAAATACCTGATGAACTCTGAGGACTGCAGTTTTTGACTAAAACCCCTGAATTTTTACTTGGACTTGGAATGAAGTACTGTTTTGGCACTTGATTTTTTCTTTTTTTTTTTTAATTATAGCTTCGTTTATGATTCCGTTTATTTGAGATTTTTTCCTGTATTGGTAACATTATTATGAGTGGTTGCTGTGTACAGCACAGAGTGGCTTTGTGGGCTTTTCTTGAGCTTTATAATACCTTAAAAAAAGAAAAATAATGTAGTGAGAAAACTTATATGCATGGTTCATAACACATACCTTTATGCAAAGATGAAGACACACCCTTGCAAGAACACCTGGAATAACTTAATTTGTTCATCTATTAAAAATAAAATCGTTTTAGTTAATTTCAGTGTCAGTTTAATGATTGTCAATAGTTAAAGCTGTAGAAGTGCAACCGTGACCTATTACTAAAGTATGCGCTCTCAGCAGAAATTAGGTAAAGAAATAATGGGTATGGACATTATTGGTTCCTTCAAATCGTACTTAAATCGCCATCAGTGAATCATTCCAGTGTTCACCAAAAAGAAATGATGGGGCCCGTGGTGGGGCAGGCTTTGAATCATCACGGGGAGCCCTATTTAAAGTATTCTTTAAAGCCACTTTTGTTGGTTGTGTGCCTTTCTCAGCACTTAAAGAACAATCTCAGTCTAGCAATGATGCTTGGACAGTGATGTTGCACAGTGGTAATGAGTACATCTTAAGGAAGATGCATGTCCTTCAAGTTCAAGTGTTTTCTAGTTGCCAAGATGGGGCCAAAGTGTCATTAGAGACTACCTTTAAGCAAACATAGAACCTTTACAACATAACCAAATGTGATCTAAAGCTGGAATAAAAACACATAATTATTTATCTTGAATATGACTTTTGATGTATTACATTGTTCAGAAGAATTTCTGGATAAACCTTAATTAATATTTCAACAGATATGTACTGGCTAAAATCATGCCGATATCCACCCACTGAATATAGATTTAAATACTTATGGTGGTCTGTGAGACTGTAGGTGAAGGAGAGCCTATCCGCGATGAATACATATTTACAATCAGAGTGATTACATTGACATTCTTGTAGCTGCCATGTAAATTTGCATGGTTTCTAGGAGAAATTCCATGAAGGACATTTCTTTCACTGTATCTAGATGTTGCCTAATCTGTACTTTTTCAAGGTCACGAAATTCTTGCCCAGCTTCCTTTTCACCTTTGTAAATAATTTCATCAGGTTGAGGCTACCTCATAATATAAGTGCTGCTTGCTTTCGACTACAAATTTCCGGACAATTTCAACATCAAAGTAGTTTATTTCGAGTTTCACTGACCCATAAAATATGCAAGCTATAAACAGTAACACCGTAAAACATTCTGAACATAAAAAGTAAAAGTTTTTTTTAGAATAAGAATAAAACTGCCGATCCACCCTCCTAAAATATTGCTCTGGGTACATAAAGTGCAAGTGCATTCACAATTATATCTCTACAATACTAGTAACCGTTTCCTATACATGACAATTACATTAAAAGACACCAAGGTAGAGAGAAATAAAATCTAATTCAATATAAAATAGTTGTCAGACACAATTAGCAGATGTAGTGGGAGGGCCCATCACTCAGAAATCACATATCCTTAAGTCAGATGGTTTGTCAAAACAGTACAAAGAGTGGAATGATTAAGGTGGACTGTATAGACGTTTTCTTATAAGCCAAACCGCATAAAGGTATCTGCTGATGGCAAATACAATGGGCTCATCAGTATTTGATGTTAATATCAATGTTAAGTAACATCTGAGCCCCACGTAGTTACAAAGTGGCTCAATCCATTCCTTCGAGGATATTTATACTGGGGGCAGAAGAACAGTAAATGATCAACGTCTTCGCAGTTTGCTCCACACATGCTACACCTAGACGAATCTACCCGATGGTTATTCCAGTTTTTGGTATAATGTCCTATCTGGTGTGTACCCAATCTAAATTTAACATGTAAAGTCCTTGCATAGCCCGGTCTTATTTCACCCAGGTAGGGTTTCAAAGCGGGGCCGGATTTAAACTGAAGAAACATTGATGTCAGCAAACCCTGTCTACTGTTACAATGCTACTACTCTGTCACGTATGGCCAATATGCTTTTTAACAGCTAGTTTCATATTATTGGTAATTGCAGACAGAGAAAACCAAAGTTGTCTTGTGCCTATCACTGAGAGGGTCTTTTTTATGTGCAGAAGCCTCTTTATGGATTCGGATTTTGGGATGCTCATAACCCCAATTAATTAATTTCAGAATGGTTGCAACTCTACTGTACCCCACAACCACACCCAAAACAACTGAGGACAGAGATGTGCAATATAACTCAACAGCTTAAGGTCAGTTTCAAGAACTAGGGGCATAATGGGGGTACTCTGTGGCAGATTAAACAGTGATCTAAGAAGATAATTTTCTTTGCTAATCACCTCTTTTTTCCCCCCGACATGCCCCCAGATTTCTTCTGCCCCATACAGGCCGCACTCTGAATCTTGGCACGATATATTTTGATAGCCAGTGAGAAGTATCTTGGGGTCGTACTTTTATATCTCTTCAGCACAACATGAGTTCCATATAAAAAGGTAGCACTTGTTTTACCCATATGCAACACCCAGGAGTTGGTTTTATCGATTAAGATACCCAAATAACCAAATTTATTCTCCCTGTGTAAGGGGATGCCTTCCATGCTAAAAGCGCCTCTATGGGGATTTAAGCACATATATTTTGTTTTATTAGTGTTAACCTCAAGGTCCCTTTCATCACAGAAAAGTGTGAATTGATTCAAAAGATTTTGGAGACCCATAGGAGTGTGTGAGATCAATAGAGTATCATCAGCAAATAAGAGCCTGGTATAGGCTTGCCACATAGTCTAGGGGAATTATGTGTGCATTTGAGTAATTACCTAAGTACGTCATTGATGTATAACAAAAAGAGGGTCAGGGCTAGAACATAGCCGTGGCGGACTCCGCAATCAGTTTCACACCTGTGCATAGTTTGAGTCGTACAATCTAATTATTATGTATAATAAGAACGGGTCCATCTACATTTTTTCCAGCACTTGCCAGAGCTTAACCCTAGGTATCAGGTAGAATGCTTGTTTAAGGTCCACAAATGCTATATATAAATGATTTTTGGCTAGCTGAGGATACTTCCATTGCAATAAAGTGACCCTAAAAATGTGGTCAACAGTATTAATCTTTTGTCTAAAACCGACTTGCAAAGGGGAAAGGTTACTCTTAGCATTTACCCAATCCTTAATCGTATATAAAACCTGAAAACAAAATGTCTTTTGTAAGTTATTAATTAAACTTATAGGGCTGTAATTCCCGGGATGATTTCTATCCCCCTTCTTAAATATGGGAATAAGTTCTGCCCCCCTCCAGGTCTCAGAAATAGTTTTGCATTCCAAAATATAACTTGAAAGTTTATTTATATAACGGACCCAATTTCCCGTTTTGAGGAATAGAGATCACCTCGAAGTGGTCCTGGGTCCGGGTGCCTTCCTTGACTTAAGTTATTTTACCGCTCTTCTTGTCTCTTCTAAGCTAAAACTCAGTGGCGGATCAATTTTTTTCTCCTAGATACCTGATACCATTGGGCTCCCTATTTGCTGTAGCTTTGAGACACTAGTGTACAGGATACTAAAATGTTGCTCCCATAAATGGGCAGGGATGAGATGGTTAAGCGGGTGAGTTGATCTCAAGTTGCCATTAGCTACTGTATGCCAAAAGGAGCTATTGTCCCCAGTTCTAGCTGCTATAAGCAAGTCCTCCCAGCTTTTGTTAAATCATTCTTGCATAGACTCAGCTATAGTATCTTTGAACTTAACTTAGCTCTTTTAATTCTGAGCAAAGATGTATCCCCTGACTTCAGGGCAGTTAAAAGTGCAAGTTTAGCTTGCCTACATTCGGGGTTAAACCAAGATGAAGATATGGTATTGACTGGATTAATGTATTTGTGATCAACAGAGCAAATCAGACTCAAGGTGCTAAATAATTCAGAGTGTACTTCCCTGAATGTGCCTCCCGCATCATGACAATCTAAAGATGGCTCAACTATGGTGTTAAAAGTGTTGCATATTGCTGCCATGGCCTCAGAGTTCTTCAAAGTTTTATCCCAAATTACTGCTCTCCTGTTGTTGGATATAATAACCGCAGTATCGGAAAGAACTTCTGCTATGGAGTTACTATAGAAGAGAGCCATATTGATGGACATATGTAAGGGATAGTGGCACTAAAACCAATTTTGCACACATCAATCATGGTATGCCAGATCTCTAAGTCCCCAAAAATATAGTCAATCCTACTTTTGGATCTACCCCTTATGAATGCTATGGGGATCAGATTTAGTTCTACCATTACATGCCCTAAGGCCATGTTTAAGTGTCATTGCTCTAAGCTGCAGAGCCATAGTAGACAATCTTATTAAAGGCTTGGCAGCTAATCTCTGGACATTTCTAGCTCTGTCCTCCATTTCCGCAATGGAATCAACGGGCAATGGGTTTAAATGTAACATTAAAGTCACCGGCTATGACCAAACGAACAGTGATGGGGCCATTGGGGACAGTGAGCTCTAATTTTTACAAAATAGGTAATTCCCTGTTTAAGTTTCCTGGTCTATTATAAACATTAAACAAGTTAATGCAAAAGCCTTTAGGGCCCTTAACATATAACCCTAATATATCAGAACAATCCACATGGATTTGTTTCACAATCAAATTTCTGGCCACCCGACCCAAATGATATTTCCCCCCTTCAGCCAACCCACCCTTGACGGGAGTGCTTTGGCACTATAATTAATGTACCCATTTATCACCACTGGGGCCAAAGACCAAGGGTCTGATTTAGATCTTGGCGGACGGGTTACTCCGTCACAACGGTGACGGATATCCTGTCCGCCAAAATATAAATCCTATTATATCCTAGGGGATTATATTTCAGCGGACGGGATATCCGTCACCGTTGTGATGGACTAACCCATCCTCCAAGATTTAATTCAGGCCCCAAGTCTCCTGTAGCATAATAATGTCGAACCAATTAATAAAGTCAATCCATTCTGGATCATCTAGTTAGCCCCTCAGCCCTGCAATATTTCAAGATAGAATGACAGTTCAGAAGTAAAATCTGTAATGGGAACAGGGGTTAAAGTAATGCTTCTTAGCAAAATGCTTTCATTGCCAGAGTTAATGCTATGGATGAGTCAGACTTCCTCAGAAGGGATAGTACAGGCATTGGGAGGAGCGGAAAGTTCCTTCACTATTGTAGTAGGTTTCTCAGTAGTCATGCTGCCCGAAGTTGAACTCCCCCTCTTAGCTGTCAATATCTGAGTCTTAAACTGAATATTAGACGATGTTTTTGAAATTGACCTTGCCTCCAAGTTAGTTAACCATCAACCAGGACCTGATCTCTTAGAATGAGCTTTATAGTGTCCAGATTTAGATTGGCCCGTGTACTCGCGAGGCTGAGATAATGTCCTCGCGAATTATAGCCCGGCAATGTCTTTTTGTACGAATCCGATGAGTTACTTTGTTTATGAGCAAATCCACGTTCTCCTTTTGGCTAATTTGGGCATATTTGTCATATATATCTCGGATCTCTCCATACAGTGCGGGTTATATGGGTGTGACATGCTAACGCTGGTCATCCTCGCCATCCTATGAGCCTTATCAGGAAGAATTCGAAAATTTTCGGAATTATATCTGTCACTCCGCTCATTGGAACTAGAAGGTAAAAAATGCGCCTGGAAGGTCTAGAAGCCTGCAGACAGAGGTTACACAATTGCTCTCCTTGTTGGTGGAAGGGTGCTAATTGATAGTTGACTATTTGATATGGGGTTCCATATTGACCCATGTGGGAGAGTTGCAGAGGGGGTAGAACTTGACTGCCACCTGCAGGAATAGCACTTAAAGGTAGGGTAGGATGGTTGCTACAATATCTACTTCGAGGATTTGTAGATGAGGCCCCTACTAAATCAAACTGGTGCAAACGGGCAGGAGGAGCTTGCTGGTTCGTGGTAAAGCAATAGAGTCCTGCACAAACCTTAAAGAAGAATTCAGCCTCATAATTGACTCCTTAATTTGGGAGAACTCATTTTTGCGATAGAACATTTAGGCTTGTAAGTCCCCTGTAACCAAAGAATCAATACCAACTATTGGCATACGACATGTGGGGATATCACCATTATCCTCTTGACAATTGCAGGTGCTTAGGTGGCTTGCTGAGCTAATGGATGGAGCTTGGGTATCCATAGGTTCTTTCAGCTGGACAAAAGGAGCCTTATTCGCAGGTTTAAAACTATTGACAATTTGGCCGGATACCTGGGTTGATTCAAGAAGTGCTTCATTCGAGGTTTACAGTGGTCAATTTAGGACACTTCCTTAGATAATACAGACTGCTACCTGAAGAGGGTTCTTTCTCTTTAGATTTACTTTGTTTTCCCGAGTTGAAGTGGGTGATTTTATTTTCCTTATCAGATGTCACAGATTTAGCGGGCTATTTATTATCATGCCTGATCATCCCCTGCACTTCTACAATTAAATTGTCAATCTCACTTAAGGTGCAGTTCTCTGCAGAATGTCTAGGTGTTTTTGCTCATTCCCCATTAGTCATCGGTGTTTCCACTGCTTTCCTCTTCCCCGTAGTGCCCTCCTGAACTCAGGGCTCACGTTGCTTCTTATCTGGCCAGTGACCAGTTGTTTAATGCAGTAAGTGAATCTCTAACCCAAACTTTGTGCAGACTATTCAATTGGATGGATATTTAGGGGGTATACAAAAGAAACGGCCAACCAGAAGTTGTACTTGGAGCAAAGGGCGTATCACAGGAATCTTGCGTGCAGGTCCAATTGGGGTGGCCCTACCCTGTCTCCTCCTGGCGCTGAAGGGTGCCGGATGGGCCAGCCTTGGCGTTGGGCTTCGCCAGGGTGCAGCCCGCACGCGTCCCATGCAGCGGGCTCACTGGAAACTCTATATAGCGCAAGTGAAATGAGCAGCAGGTGCGGTGATGTTAAGAGCCATCTCCTCGCCCGAGAGAAATCTGGGACACATAGTCCAGATGCTGTTCCCGGTGTTTTCATCCCACGCAGCGGGCTCACTGGAAGTGCTATATAGCGCATGTGAAATGAGCAGCAGGTCTTTTACACTTCTGGTGATCAACTACGAGCTTTGAACTATTGCACACATCACGTTTCATTATATATTTACCATTATTCACAAAACACTGCAAAAATTATTTAAATAGTGAAATTGTGTGCATTCTACAAATTACCTTCTGCATTTGAGAGGTACGAAAGGCATACTGTGCTCGCAGGATCTGCAAATGTCTATTCTGAGAATCCATTTGCCATATTTAGGTCTAGCATTTGCCAATACCTTTTGATTTTAGAGACATTATATATGATACATTTGCTTATATTGCTCTCTCACCAAGCACTCTGTATCTACTGGTCTGTTGTACCATTCACATTTTCGTCCACCCACTACAGAATACAGCAAGGGGGAATGGGTCAGTCCAATTCAGCCACTGGCTAACTTCAGTGTGAGTGAAAGCATTCTGCTCTTTCACAAGGAGCACATCTTCACACAAAGTAGTTTCTACCATGGTAATGTGTGCTTTTTGAGAGCAAAAAGAAAATAATTGTCTAGCAAGTTTTTTTAAAGGTTTGCCTTGACAGCTCATCTCTTACCACATCCTATGTGATCAACAGAACAAGAATGCTCCAAGTAATACTGAGAAATGTGCTTCGGCAACACCCACATATTGGGTGTTTTTTAGTCTAGCATTTGCTTAGGCAGATGTTATGTGCTTCCACTGAAAAGAGTGCTTGTATTGCACTTTTTGCCTTGTGGGAAACTTATAATCAGTACAGCAGTCCTGAAATGATTATAATGGTAAGCCAGTGTTCAGGGCTATAGTCCTGATCTGCTTTGTTATGAAAAGCTATGATAAAGGCGGTTTCTTTGGCGGCAGCAGTAACGGCCTGAGGGCGACTTGGGGAGCGATCGAGAACGCGCTGCCCTGACCCCCAATATGGCGGCTTGAGGAGTTCGGCGATCAGAGGATCGCGGCGATGCTACCCGGCGAGTGATGAACTGGGACTGCGGCTGTAGAGGAACGCCGCTGGGAGACTTGGCCCATCCTCTGCCTTTCCGAGCCCCCAAAGAGTTAGAATCCGGATGAAGGTGTACCCACGAGGGCTTCTCGTGGAGCCGGAAGCTGCGGTGCGGTGTGCAGCCTGGCTGCAGTCGGGGCCTCTGGAGGGGTGATCGGGCGCTCACACAGTCATTCCACCTCGGGAGTGTGGGAGACCTGCGCCTGGACTGCAACACTGCTGGACTGTTATTTGCTTGTCACCAGGCTATACCGGTGAGTGCACGACATAGCTTGAAGCTGAGGGGGGGGGCACTGACTGTCTCTCACAGGCGAAGTGCTAACAGCTCCTCTGTAAGGAGCAGTGGGGGCATTATTGGGAATTTCCCCCTGACATAACGATCTGGCCCGGGGACATTGTAGAGGCCGAAATATTCATTCGGAGCCTTCTCAGGGCAATGCCTGACCTTAAGATGGAGGCTGGGACCAGTATTGATTACAGCCGCGGGGGGCTCCTGAGGCTCCGGGGCACTCCCAAACTGAACTGTAGGGACATTCCAACTGATCCCCCATTGCGAAGGCACCCTATTCTGGGGGCTTTTCGAGCCTGGGGTGTCATCTGTAATGACGGGCCAGGACAACGCCTGACTTTTACATGAACTCCTAAGCACTAAGAGACCGATCATCGTGGCCGATTTCCGGTGGAGCTGCCTAGTCAGCTATAGAGGAGATCGGCTCTGGGTCACCCCTTGACCGTCACCTACCCAGCCGGACTTTGGACACAGTTATCCTCGTCTCTACCCCTACTATTGATTCTGTGAACTTGCCATCGACTGCTGAGACCTTGCACTCTGGCCGATGCCCGGTGGAGCTACCTGTTAGCTGAAGAGGAGATGGGCTGTGGATCCCCACTCGGCCGTCACCTACCCAGCCGGACTTTGGGCAGACGTTCCTTCGTCTCTCTGTCATATCTCCCTCCTACCCCTTCACCCTACCCCCTTCCCCCTCCACGCTCCCTCTTCTTGCCATCTATCCCTTTAATGTTTTTCTGTTGAGACCTAGCTATTTGACCGATGCCCGGTGGAGCTACCTGTTAGCTGAAGAGGAGATGGGCTGCGGATTCCCCCTTGGCCGTCACCTACCCAGCCGGACCTTGGGCAGACTTTCCCTTTGTCTCTCCGTCGTATCTATACCCTACCCCTTCTTCCCCTTACCCCCTTACCACTCCACTTTCCTTTTCTTCTATGCTCCTCAAATGTTTTTACTGGTATCATTGGTAACTTGTAACTGATGTAAGTTTGCAACTATGTGGAACCTTATGTAAAGCGCTCTGATACCTTCGGGTCTAGCCAGCGCTATATAAAACTCTTTAAATAAATAAATAAATAAAATAAATAAATAAAAGGCAGTAGGCATAACATATTTATTGTTAAAAACATAAGTTAAAACCAACTAGCATTTAACAGTGGTTTGTTATTAATCTGTACTAAAGCCTGCAGAAAGGGATTTTGTTACATGGAATCTCAAAGATTACTTTAATGTGCAAGGGACCACCATCTAACAAACCTTTGGGGAAGAAGATATGCACAATTTTAATCCTTGTTAAGCCCTCTTATAAGAGACAGTATTTTGCTTTACTAACTGTATTTTTGTATATATGAGTAATTTTATGACTATATGCCTGATGGTTGCTAGGTGGACGCCATAGGTCTGATCTGTTTATTATGAAAAACTATGACAATGGCACTGGGCCAGGCTGATACATTGTGAAAAGCATTTGTTAAAGCCATCGGGCTTTTAATGGTGGATAATCGACCGAAGGTCAAAGTGGGCAGGATCTATTGGGAATGATGTTCCCAAGCTTTTTATAACTTTACAAAGGCAGTTGCCATAATTTTTGGTAAAAACAAAAAACAGCCACTCCTGAACGGTTATTGCCACCCTTGAGGAGTCTCCAGGTGAGGTTGAATAAGAAGAATGGGGTTTCCAGACTGTGAAGCTGAGGGAGGGACAGACAGCTAGAGAAGAAACAAGTCCTCTTGCCAGGGTGCCCGCTACCTGAAAGGAATGTAAATGTTTGCAATTGGCTAATCAGCAAATCTAAAGGCTGCTTGGGTGCCAATATAGGCTTCAATAGATGGAGTCATTTGAATTCTTGTGGTGACAAAGATTTATTATTTTTTAAATGTAACAGGGTGTTACCAGCTGAGTTCTGGAATGCATCCCTTTAATAGACACTAAAAAAAAGGTTTGCAGTTTGTACAGTCTGATTGCATATTACCTAAAATATATATTTTGAAAGCACTTGTTTTATCTTAACCTCTAACTCTTTTTGCACATAGGTAGGCAGGTATTTTGTTGGATGAAATCGCACAGATTATCGAAGTAGTCAGTGTTTTGATGTTGGTGATCCACCTGAATAAACCTTGGTGACTAAATATCTTCCCCATGTTAATATTCTTTAGGCCTTTTAAAAATTGATTATATATTGTTTTGAAAACTGGTTTATTGAACATATTTGTAATTTCACAAATGCCCATCGATCTGAAAATAAGTGCAACCCAGTTCCAGAGTTGGTGGGCCAATTCTTCAGTTTTTCATTTTCCCCTTTTATAAGACTACTTTCATTTCTTTCCTTCGTCTCTTTTCATTTCTATTTTATAAAGCATACTACAGCTCCCGCGACAGAGCTAACAGGCCAGTTGCTTGACGGTCATTTTATCTACAGTGCGTCACATCCTGCATAGCCACTGCCTCTAAACCAGGCGACCAACATGGAATGGTGTTGTCTATAGTGTATCAATGTTTTATCATTCCAAGATGACCCACATGTTGGTTCTAAATGTGGCAGCCAAGCTGGAACTTTAAAACAAAGACACACTATGCACAATACCATTGAGAGGACAGTAGAGAGCTATTGCTCATTGCCTGGTGTACCGATTTCCCTAATGCCCACTCTTTAGTGCAACAGTACTGACACCACCCTAAGCTAGACCATCTGTTTTTGCAGTAATGCTTCCTAAAGATTTTGGGAAGGCAGTTGCACTCTTAGGTGCAAAGTACAATGAATACTATGTTGTAATTGTGACACAGAGTGACCAAATAATAAACTGCTGCCTCAAGTACCCCACTTGATAGTATGGAAGACTTAATATAGTCTAGCCAATTCATGCTTGTTTATCTCCCCAGATAAGCTTGATGAAATCACTACGCAGCCATTGGAAAAATGAACCTTGTTTGTGCATAGCCATATCAACAAATAAGTATTTGGATTTTGGGCTAACATAATTTCGAAGAATAATGTTCCAGTCATCTTGGACAGTGGCAGAGAAGCCAATTTCCAACCTTACACATCCAGTGGTTTAGCATATTCCAATATGGATTAACTATGTCCAGAGATATGTCCACACTAAGGTATTGCATTGTAGGTGAGCCCACTTGAATGTTATGCCTATGTTAGAATAGTCCAGAACTTGTGCAAGGGGATGGATCTCATACTTATCCAAGTTCAAAAGGCTAATTAAATGCATTAATATGATGTGCGATGGGAGGTACACTGTGGTCGGGATCACTGAAATGGAAAATTATATGAGCTGTAAATTTAGTGTACATTTAACTGTAGTTCCCAAACACTCCTACCTGTATCTTTCAGCGTGATCCACTCCACTGCCCCTGTGTGCCACCTTTTCACCACAAGTTCCCACCAAACCTCTCTATGGACTTCTTGTTAGCCTCGCTCTTTCTAATGCTTCCCTCTGTTCGTTCCTAAATGAAATGAAGGTCTAACACAAACAGGTAATGAACAATTGGTTGTGGATAGGAGTTTTGACTTCCACATTTCTTGCAAGTTTGAGGGCTTTATTTATTTGTTTTGTAACACTTCATCATGTGGCTTTTAGCCATATTGTAGTGCTGATGGAGAAGTATGTTGCAAGCTCTAATTTTGACATAGCACCTTCTTGCATTGTATAAATATATGGGAGAGTTACATAATCTTAAGTGGATACTCAGGTCCGGAAATCGGCAGGCATCAACTGCACTCGGTGGGGCCCTGTCCTGTTGTTTTCTAGTGGGAGAGAAAGTCCAGTTGACCTCTTGGTGGGATGAAAAGGCCTCTCTGAAGAGGTTCCTGCTGGGGTATGATGCAATCTTCACTTTGTGAAGGAATTTATACTTAGTAAATGTAAAATACCTATTTTGCAAATTTGGCAAATGTCTTCTAAAATGCATTCAAAAGTAGTGACTTGTTCCCGGGCAATTTGTATCCGATTTTTTTCTTTAGATGTCAAAATCTTTCGCATTCTTGTATTTCACTTTCTATCTGTGATGTATAAGACGTGGGAAACTAAATGGCCACAACTAAGCGTTTTGCATTCCAACATAGGAAACAACACCAAGAATATAAACACAACAATTCCAAGTAATATTTTAAGACATATTTTGACTGTTGAAAGACAATTCTGAGATCCAACCTTAAAGACAACTTATGAATGCTATTCAACTTCTTTGTACTAGTTCTCCTGTTTCAATGCATCATACTTGTTTTTTGTGCATCATCCCTTTTCTCTGTAACTTCTCTGATCTGAAAGGAGCCCTTATGCTCTCACAAAATGTTATATTCAGAGTACACACATACTCTGGTAGGTCTGTGTTGTACGTATTTATGCTCTTCTTCTGCTCCACAGATCTTTGAATTTTAGTGAATGCGTTTTTTATCAAAACATCTCTAAACTATGTTTTTTTTTCTTTTTTTCTTGTCGCACTTAGATTTTTGTTATCAAAGAAGACAACTGTTATTTCCTTTTACCAAACTGAATGGAATTATTACTTTTTGACATTACTGTTGATTAGTTCCTCGTAGAATCTGTTTTAATAGTTGCACCAGTAACAGGTATATGCAGACAGGACAACTGCAAGTCGCTTCTCATTTGCGTATCTGGCTTTTAGATGGGATTTATTCAGTGTATATGGCAGACCTTCTATAAAATCCTAATAAAAACAAATTTCAGATGATAACAATTGAATGCTTGTTAATTCAAACATCAATACACATTAACCAACACATTAAAAAACAAGCATTAGATGTTGAGACATCTGCATGGTAAACAATTTCAAGGAAGGTAAAATTAGGGGTGGGCGACGAATTACGCTCCGCCAGCAGAGTTAGCAGAGTTTTGCCCACTTCGAGCTCCGCATAAAACGCGGAGTTCCGAAAAACTCAGCGTAGCGGCTCGGAGCGGAGTTTTTCCTCTTGCATGGCTCGCCAACGTGAAGTTGATGAGCACGAGCGAGGAAAATCATACGCTAGACCACCTCCTGGCAAGATTTCTCAAACCAGGCGGTCGCTTGCGTTGAGAAACCTGCTGCTAACGTTGAGGAAGCTGCCTCTCGGATAGAATATCTACTCGAGCGGCAGAAAGGAGCAGCGCCCTCTTGTGCTGCGTGTGGTGCAGTTCATGCTGATTTTACAGTGCGGGACAAACTCCCATCGCTAAAACTCTGCACTACTTACTTCACTCCGCCGCTTGCAGAACGCCGCAGAGTGCAGCAACGTTTTATCGCACTTTGCGAAGCTCCACCCAGGCAAAATGAAAGCGATCAAACGTTGCGAAATGGGAGGGAATCATAATTTAATAAAGAGTATACTATCTCTGCAAAAGGTGACCTCCATGTACTCAGAAGCATGCTTTGTACACAGCGCTTCACTTACTGTCCACTGAAAAGTCTTCGGTGATTTACAATATAAAGAAGCACAGCATGCAATTAGCAACAGGGTAGCACAAGTATCAACTGTGGCTATGACATTTGCAAGCTTCTGCATTTCCTAAAAATGTCCGTTCAGGCTGTTATTTACAAAAGAGATCTTGTAAGGCGGGTGGGGGAGAGGGTGAGAGGGACAAAGAAGAAGAGAGAGTAACAGAGAAGCAATTTCATATCACAAGTAAATACACAATAACAAAAATATAACAAAAATGCTTCTGTTTTTTAGCCAATAAACCTCCATTAAATGTGCAACCTAAGGGGCCGGTTACGATGTTGGTCGGAAAGCTTCCGACCGACTCTGTGTCGGAATGGTTTCCGACTGAATCGGATTCAGGGAGTCCGACCGACCGATTACGATGTTTCCGAACACCGTTCGGTCGGACTCCCATTGACTTCAATGGGAGGCTGTGTTCCGACCGACAACACAGGCTCCCATTGAAAAACGGGGTAGTTGCGGAAAACCTTGCACCCTGTGGCGGGCACCCCATGGTGCCTGCAACACTGTGCATGGTTGCAAAGAGGGGACACATGGGTACCCCCACGGGCCCCAACCGGAGGCCTCTGGGTGAAGGGGGGCCTGCTAAGGCCCCCAAAAGTCAGATTCTGAAAGCCGATCCGTGTCGGACAAACCGATTCGGAAAGGCTGTCTGAATCCGACATTGTAATCGCTCGGTTGGAAACGCGGTCCATAGAGCCGTACGAGTCGGCTCCGTCCGTCTTCGTTTCTCCGAATACCGGTCAGAACCGAGTTGGAAGGACCGAGCGGTTACCTAACATCATAATCTGTCGGTCGGAAATATTTCCGAGTCCGTTGGAAACGCAGGCTCCGAATCGGATTAGGACCAAACAAATGCTGTTCGGAGACTTTACATCATAACTGGTCCCTAAATGTTTAATGATTCAGTAAAATAACTAGAAAACTGGCCACCAAGCAGTGGCCACTGATAACACCAGACCCAATTATAGCTGGCAAAAGTCTGGAGTACGGGGAGTGGAGGCGCCTGCAGCAACTGCTGTTCAAAGGTTGGAGGACGAGACCAGAGATGGCGATACACTATGCTCCGATAAATTACTTGAAGTCCCTGACACAAGAAACTTGCCTGGCTCCTTACCTAGTGGATCCAATCTGGAGACTTCCAATAGTGAGTGAGCTACAATATTAAATATACATAGGCTTTCCTGTTTTCAGTTTCTAATTTTTGTAAATTCTGGTGGGGTTTTCTCAGTGTTTTCAATACCTTTAAAAAACTGTGGTTATCAGTGGTTACACATGTTCGCGCCATTAAAAATAACAAACAGTGTTTTTCCGGTATTTATGGAAGGTTTTGCTGTTTTGGTGCTTGCTTTCTGCACTGATAGGGCATGGTATATAGACAGTGTACGTACAGTGTATATGAGGTCCAAATACATTTAAAAAAATCAAATTTATTGTACTACACCATACAATACTTCTCCTGTGAGTCTTTGGTCATGCACTCTCGCTCTTTCCTTCCAAGTAATTTTATCTGTGAAAGGGCCCTCTCAGCATTGGCACTTGAGGCAGGAAAAAACAAAACAGCCAGTACACAATTTGATAACTCCGCCCACTGACATAGCTTTCCATGCCAATACTGGTGCATCCGAAGATTTCGATTCTTTGGGACAGGTTCAGCAACATAAGCATTGAACTGGGCGCATATGCCCTCAGAGTTATTGAAGCGGTCAAAAATAAAGCAGTACTTTTCAAAGTCCAGAGAAAATTCCCCTTCACTGAAGGGATCTAGAACTTGGGCAGAGTACCAAAGTGAGGCTTCATTGACTTCAAATGCCATGGTTGGTGAAGGGACATTTCTATGCATGATTGCAAGCCATTTCTCATGCATTGTAAAATAAAATTTCCTGAATTGCTCCTCAATATTTCTTTGCTTACCAAGTGGCAAGCATTCTAACATGGAACATGTTGCAGTGCCAAAGTCGCTTAAACCGTCACCCAGACTACTCTCAGGGAGATGTTTCACATCTACACCAATTAACACTGAACACTTGGTAGACACGGGTGTTTTCAGACTCTAGTTTTTTTTATTATGTCCATTACAGCAGTCATATTTTCCTGTAAAAATCTAAGAATGCGGTAGAGTGTACTTTTATTCACATCACTATCATTATGTGCCGGAAGAGCCTCACATTTCTTGCCTTTGCCATCATCAATAAGCAAAAAGTCGGCAAACGGTCACCACATGGATAATATAGCATTCAAAGCCTCTAGGACTGAGAACCACCTGCTAAATGACACAGTTGGGATGACCATAATAGACTACAAAGTCAATAGCATTCTTCATTAACTCTGAAGAATGTAAAGATGCTTTCAGCATACCTTCTAGCAAGTGGCAAGGATCTCTTAAAGGGAGGCACTTCAGCTCCGGTATCGATTTTTGACAGTTTTTCACAAAACTTTTTCATATACGTAGCTGAATCACTGCAAACACAAACAATATCACTCCAATCTTGGTTGAACTTGGTATGAACTTTTTGCAGAAGCATTCCAAGTGATACTGAGTTCCATGTTTTCCAAATGTCTGGTGTCATGTTTTCACCACTATACTAGGCCTGGGCGGAAAACTACGCTACGCTCGCGTAGTTTGCGCAACTACGCGCTACGCGAATTGCACGTAGCACAGTGCAAAAACGCGTAGCGGGCATTTTTTGCTTGCTCGCGGTCCTCAACTTCAAGTTGGCGACCGCGAGCGAGCCAAATGACATCCCGGCGAGACTTTTTCCTCGTTCGCGATCAGCAACATCAAGTTGCCGATCGCGAGCGTGGAAAATAAAACTCCCGGCGAGATTCTCAACGCGGGGAGGTCAGGTTTCTCATTGCGAGTGGTCGCGTATGCTCGCAACCGCTCGCGATGAGAAACTACCAGTCCGCGTTGAGAAAACTGCCGCTCGAGTACAAATCTACTCGAGCGGCAGAAAACAACCGCTTGCACTGTGCAAGATGCCGTTTGCAATTATTGCACAGTGCGAACAAGCATCCGGCACTGTGCAATCATTGCGAACAGCATTTCCTACCGCACTACGCAGTTCGCGTAGTGCTACGCGTAGCTCGTGTAGTGCGAAGTGCACTTCGCGTAGCTACGCGTAGCGCTACTACGTGAACTACGCCCAGGGTTACACTATACCAGATGCTTGTTCACAGCACTCTTTTCACATATACCTGTCACGACACCTTGCATTGAATGTTTAAAGCCTTGGCTGTTTGGCAATTCACCTACTATCAATACTGGCTAGCTAGAAAAGGAAACTGATGTATCAAAGGGTTTCACTCATTCTCTGTGGGTAAATGTGATGGTACATATTGAGAAAGAGTCTTATGAAACTGGCCCTTTTACCTATCATTGAAAGAATCAAACATAGCCAAAATATCAAATTTGATTTTTATATTTCCCGATTCTATACAGTTTCAAAAATAATTAAATAAGACCTAAAACATGCTTCTAAACCCTGCATCTTTAGACCAAAGACCACAAAACTGAAAAAAGCAAAAGGAAGAAGAAACAATATTTTAGTGATATCCCTAAACAACAAAACTCAAGCAGAATACTGTTAGCTCAGTCTTTCTTGCTGCTACCTTGTATGACAAAGTTACATTGTATTGGCCCCTTCAGGAAGAAATAGAAATTACTTTCACTTTCTTTGAATGGCATTTAGTTTGTGGTTGTGCAGGTGTTTTTTCAGTGGTTATATGTTTACACTGGTGAGGGCCATTTCCCTTTAGGTGGGGTTTTATCAGTTATTCTAGGTTTAAACCTAAAACAGGATAGCCTAAATATACAATTTTACTCAAACTGCGTAATGTAAAGTTATATTATCTCTCATCTCATATATCACAATTGAATGCATTGTTCCCCACAGCAATTACGAAACCACAATGGGAAGGATAGCAAAACAAGTTTAGAAAATACAGAAATATTATGTGCCCTCAGCTACTGTCACCAACATCGCTGCCTCCCAGCACTCTGCAATAACCTATCCAACTTCTTCCACATCAAAATCGCAAACATCTACAGCAACTTCGAACACCAATCCAACCCCAGAGAACTCATTGCTAACCTAACCAACACCAACTATGACGGCCACCTGACCAAATGGACAACCCTCACCAGAAATAATACAGCAGCAATCATGCAGACCATCCACTCAGGGGCCCCAACGGACCCATGGCCCCACCACACCTGCAACTTGGGAAGATCACCAATCAGCACCTCCCTGACCCACATCGTCAACATCTCCAACACCTCCGCCATGTTCCCGGATGAATGGAAACTTGCAGAAATCAATGCCCACCTCAAGAAGCCCACAGCCAACTCGAATCAACTGAGAAGGCCATCTACAACCAACTCACTACCCACCTCGAAACTCACTATCTTCCAGCCTACACTCAATCAGGATTCAGAAAGAATAGCGGCACCGAAACAGCACTCATCGTGGCCACCAATGACATTCGAATCATCCTGGACCAAGGAGAAACAACGGCCCTCATCCTGCTCGACCTCTCTGCAGCCTACGACACTGTCTCCCATAACACCCTCATCAGAAGACTTCACAAGACTGGCATTCAAGGATCTGCTCTCAAATGGATCTGTTCCTTCCTCACAGGAAGAACCCAAAAGGTCAGGCTCCCACCGTCCACGCCAGAGACCAAGAAATTGACATGCAGAGTCCCACAGGGATCATCCCTCAGCCCCACCATTTTTAACATACACATGAAATCGCTCAGCAACATCATCTGATCATAAGACTTACCGTCATCTACTACAATGATGACACCCAACTCATTCTCTCCCTGATGGACAAAACAACCCCCACCAGAACCAACTTCACCAACTGCATGACCCTAGTAGCAGACTGGATGCAAACCAACTGCCTGCAGCTCAACTCTGACAAGACTGAAGTACTGGTCTTCGGCAACAATACCTCCCCATGGGACTCCACATGGTGGCTGTCTGAGCTAGGACCAACACCTACACCCAGAGACCACGCAAAAATCTAGGGATCATTGTAGACGAGAAGCTCAACTTGACAGCTCAAGTCAACGCAGTGTGCACCTCCTGCTTCCACATCCTACGCAAGCTGCGAAAAATCTTCCAATGGCTGCCTCAGAACACCAGACGGACCATCACACAAGCACTCATCACCAGTGGGCTGTATTACGGTAACACTCTCTATGACATTATTTCCAAACAACTCCTACACAGACTCCAGACCATCCTGAACACCACTGCAAGACCCATACTTGACCTCCCACGCCACACACACATCACACTGCACCTCAGGAACCTTAACTAGCTCCCCATTCACAAGCGTAGCCAATTCAAACTTCTCACGTAGATATACAAATCCCTACACAACAACAGAGCATACTGCTGGAAAAATATGCACCTCTTATCCAAAAAATAAATTTTTATCCCTTACATATGCTTTTAAAATACCTCTTGGGAACTAACACATATCAATATTTGGAGATATACCATTTAGGTAAAAGGTCTGGTAAAACTAGAGACATTTGTGAGTATGTTTCCATCAGACACAATATGAAACACCCTCCTAATAGGAGAGACTCACTATCGAAATTATCTCCAAATGAGGCAGTGCTTAACAAATGTCGTTAGGAGAGCAATATGGGTATTTCAAAGCTCATCCTTAGCCCTACGTCTGGAAAACAGGGACAAGGTCAGATGCCTAATGCTTTTAAATACAGCACAACAATTAAATCTGAACTCAGCAAAGGTATCAATGAACATACACAGGCAAGTGGGGAGCTCTTTAGGGTGCATTCTGTGAAAATTAATGCTTTAGAATCTTGTAGAGTCTAAACAAAGGAATCAGAGAAACCAGGCAGGTCTTTACACATCACAGTAATGTGTCCCAACTGAAAGGGAGAATCCCTTATGAATTGATATAGGCAAAAATCACACTGCTGCTTAAGAAACACATGCCTGGCACAGAGATTCTAGCCAAGTACAGGTCTTACCTCAGTAAGGTCCTTGAAAGGGAAATCACGAGACAAATAAAGGATTATGTAGGACACCACTAGCTATGCCGCAGCTGTCAATCAGGCTTCAGTTTCATAAGAGGGATGGAAACCTTATTGGACATCAGAAAAGACATTCTAATCTGGGACGAAGTCCAAAAGGCAGGCCTGGACCTTCTGAAACTCTCTGCAGAATTTAGCAGCATAGATAACATTAACGTATTAAAAACTAAGGTAGTGTTGGGAATCTTAGGCACCACTTTGGAATAGATGCAATAATTTCTGTGCAGTCATGGCAAAGTGATAACAATGGTATTGTGTGTCCTCATGATAACAATGGTCTTGTGAGTGCCACCACTATTATTCAATATATTCAAGCATCCATTACTGGAGTTAATCATACAATACTATCTAGTTTTTACCACCAAAATTCATCTTCATGTGTGATGAATGTGGTAGTAAAATTTGCATTTTAAATTGCCGTATACACATCCACCTTAGACTAGAAAGAGCATCTTATGCCTCAAATGCACGAAAGCAGAAATCATGGGGTTAGACAATTCACAAAATAAAACAATCGAGTTCAAGAAACATTTCTAGGATTAGACCAACCCCTACAGACAGTGTAAGGATGCTGCAACAATATATGAATCAGATTCAGATAACTAACTATAACTGCTGAAGTTCTATGGTTTTGTGTGTGTAAAATGTCAACCTAACAATAACATCCCTGTAACCTTTGGGTTTTTCAGTGAATTTCTATGTTTTTTTTAACGTGAAGTGATATTTCATTACTAAATGTCAATCCAACCTCTGCTGCACTCGGCCGAACCCACAGGCCCTGTGATCAACCCCCAAAACTCAGTCAACACGGGTGGGGGCCCGATTACAGCCCTGGGAATCCCATCTCCCATGGCCTGCCACCTTTTTATAGGGGAGGAGGGTACGTGGTCCCCCTCTCGGACAGTATTTGGTCCAGATACCCCATCCCCTTGGGCCCATCACTTAAATTATGGGGGAGGAGGGCACGCAGCCCCCATCCCCAAGCCGATTTTAGCCCCGGGGACCCCATCTACCTGGGGCTAGCCTTATTATAAGGAGGGCACGCAGTCCCCCTCCCAGGGCCAATATTGGTGCAGGCAGGGAAACCACTATAGTCCAGGGGCTGGGCCCCCGAGGCATATTCTGATTCTGGCCCTGGGGTATGGGGTGCCCAGGGCCATTAATGGCTCTGGGAGGGAGGATGCCTGGATCCCCTCCTTTAATATGCATGGCCTGGTCTCGGGGAGGTGGTGGTCCCCGGGGCCGAATACAGCCTGGGAGGGGGGGGCCGCATGACCCCCTTCCCCATTTTTATAATCAGCCCTGCCACGGGGAGGTGGTGGTCCCCGGTGCTGAATACGGCCCAGGAGGGGGCTGCGCAGCCCCCTCCCCCTATATATATGTATGGGCTGGCCCCGGGGACGTGGCTGTAACCAGGGCTGAAAATGGCTCGGGAGAGGGACCGTGCCGCCCCTCCCCTTAATTCATTCGGCCGGGCCCCAGGGGATGGGGTCTCTGGGGAGGGGAGGCCAGGCATGCCCTCCTCGCCCTTTTATGATATAAAATCCACCCCCCAGGACTTGGCCCACCCAGAGGACATAAAGAAAACAAGCACTGGATTCATGGATCCACCACTATTTTTGGGCAAAATAAAAAAAAATGTTTGCCCACCCATGGGACCCCACTACCAGGCCGAAGGGGTCAGGGTATTCCAATACTGCCCTCATGTCTTTTTTTCAGGTTTTTTCTTGGGACTCTGGTGGGTCGAAGTCCCAAGATGGCTACCAACACTTTCTCATTGAAGTGTTGGCAGCCAATCAGATCTCAGCATGAGATCTGTCAGAGCCCCAGAGAATTACTGAACGGATTTATACCAAATTACAAAAAGTACTTTTTTCTGGACCAAGAGCTGGCTTTCTGTCACATTTGGTGCAGTTCCGTTCAGCGGTTCGGGCTGTAGTCATATCTAAAATCCCTACGGGAAATTGCATGGAGAAAATGCGTTTTGGGACCTCCCCTTTTTCTTGGCTTCTGCTTGACGAATCACACCAAAACTTTTAAGACAGTAGCTGAAGTGAGTGGCAAACTAGTTTTGAAAATTTCATGAACATTCGTCAAATGGCAACAAAGTTATTAGGAAAACAAACAAAAATGCTTCAGCTATGGAAAGTAGGCCTTAACTATAACACCCTACTGGGGACTGCCAGTAGGTAATAAATATAGGTATATACATTGATAGGTTAAAAATATTGGTTTATTATAAAGCAAAAGAGACTTCCTTAAAAAAATGGTAAATCAGAATGCCCATAAGATACATTCATAGACAAAAACCTACAAAGTAAAACAGAAAACCCATCCGCAAAAAACATTACACTCCCAAAAAATGCATATATATTTCACTTATTCATCATAAAATAAGTAACATAACACATTATAACATAACATAACAAAACATCACTAAAACAGTGTACAAAAACATAAAACTACATACTAGTGAAAAACACTACGATTAAAATAACCAAATGTACAAAAAACCCACAAACAACACTTTAACTAACCTTTAGACCTTCCCGCTAAAACACCCTACCCTCAAATCCTAAAAATACCCTTTAAAATGGAGTTATGTGTTTTGACTAACAGCAGCACCTTACAGCAACCTGGATCCCAGAAAAAAAGACTAAAAATAACACAAATAGACTACAACATAGAAGGCAGCAGTAAAAAATAGCTGCTAAACGAAACTAAAAAAGACTAGCTCCCCATAGAAATGAATGGGAAATAATTGTAAAATATTGAATAAATGTATTAAAGAAATATAAACAATTATTAAACAAGTAAAATGTTAAAAAATTGTGAAGTATAAATTAAATAATAGAATACAAATTTACAGTTATTTAATATATACTGAAAAAACATATGCTAAAGTGACGCTGAAAATATATAGATGAAACTATTTTAAAAATGTTTTTAACTTGCTACTTAAATCCGTGTGGCAAGGGAAACGCGCACGGCTTTCCTATCATTTACTAACGAGGCCACGGCTGAAAGGTGGCCTGGCCCTGCCAGACTTCCTGACCTATTATAGGGCGGCCCAATTAAGGGTGCTGAGCGAATGGTCACTACGAGAATCTGACAAATTATGGCTCCATATAGACAGACAGGTGATGGGGAGGATGATTTGGGACTTACCGTGGCGGGCTAAAGAGGACAGGTCTCCCAACGCTTACCTCAGTGTCCCTACCTCCACCACCCTCCACACGTGGGATGCAGTCACCAAATCGCTACCATTGACTACATTCCCATCCCCTTATACCCCCATACACTTCTCCAAGAACTTCCCTCCTGCACACCTAGAGGGGCCCTTTGACTTATGGAGGGAGGGGGGGTGCCTCATGATCTCTGACCTCTTTCAAGGCACCAAGATATGGTCCTTCCATGACTGTATGAACAAGTTTCGCCTTCCACTTACTGAACGCTACCACTATACACAACTAATACACTGGGTCCAGCAGCCACAGATACGCCAAGCTGCCACCAGAGACTATTCCCCAATAGAGAAATTTGTACAGACGGGCGCCACGGGCAAAGGATGTATCTCCTTCCTATATAACCTACTTCTCACTCTATCGCCACAACGTACCCAACGCCATAGAGTGTTTTGGGGAGATATGCTCCCGACACCGCCCTCGGATAAGCAATGGGAATCCCTCTATAGGGACATAGTCAAATTCAATCGATACATGCACCTCAGGGAAGCCCATTACAAAACGCTATATGACTGGTACCTTCACCCCCACAGACTACACTCTATCTTCCCAAGCACCTCCGATCGTTGTTGGCGGGGATGTGAGTCACTGGGTGATTTTAAACATATCTGGTGGGACTGTCCGGTCATTAAAATCTTCTGGAAGGAGATTCTATCCCAAATTAAAATCATATTAGGCTATCCAATTGGTGACTCCATGGAACAGGTTCTACTAGGTCTCCGCGACCCACTGCTCAAATACCAAACACACGCTGATAGATCTATTTTGTGGGTATGCCTGGGGGCCGCGAAAATGGCCATAGCAGGAGCCTGGAAAAGACCTGAGGCCCCCTCCCTCTCCCATTGGCATGCCCGACTGTGGAAGGCAATAGCAATGGAACGACTCACTGACATAGCAGAAGATTCCAGGAAGGGATTTGACTATATCTGGTCCCCCCTGGTTAGCTACCTTTCAGAGGGCCTTCCCCTTTTTGCGTGTAGTCCTAGATTGAGAGCGTTTCACCTCTTTTTGATTTAGTTGCGTCCTGCCCCTCCTCGAGACAGCAGCACTGATGATGTGATCCCGACGGCGACAACAGCCTGTTCGGATGATGGGGGGCCCTCGTCGGGGCTTGGCCTTCCCCCTCTTCTTCCCCCCTTCACAGCCCATACTGCCACAGCACTAACTTCCCTGGGTATCACTGTAGTTTGACTGTTCTTATTTCATTTTTTTTTTTCTACTTTTATTTTCCTTTGGTTCTCACACTATGTTCTACGCTTTATTACAAACCGGAGGCTGCTTGCAGCAGGCATCCAGCATGTTTGCATTGGATGCTCATTATTCATCTCTCAAGGGCGTATACCTGTATTGGCGCTATATGTAAAATTGGGCCCGGCGACTCCCGGAGCTACCGGGCCTTTGGTCGTTACCTGTTGTTATACTGCGCCGATTCCTGAGATGCCATGGCGGGGGACGAACTTACCAAGTTAATTAGAAACTGTGCTCTTTACTTTAGCTACTTATAGCATGGTATTTGTACCCGTTGAATCTTTTGAAACGCATTGTGAGATGTAATCATTAAGCACTGTTTGTACTTTGTGATAAACGTTTCAATATACACATTTTGACCAAAAAAAAAAATGTTTTAAAAAAGTAAACAACCGAAAACAAAGTGGAAAATGTACAACATACAATACTATTTCAATAGAATTTACATTTTGTATTTTAGAATACAAATGTATTAAAAATTGTTTTACTTATCTATATACCCAAGTTTATTTGTTAGCAGAAATATATGTTTACACATGTAAAAATATACATTAAATAATAGTTGAAAAAATAAATAAAAATTGAAAAATGTGTTACGTCTTTCTTCTATGAAAAATATAATTAATAATATAATTTACTACAAACATACAACTAACTACTTTTTTATATTCTAACCACCAACAATTCAAATTATATAACAAACTAGTTCTACAAAATACAAATACAATGTAAACAAAGGATTTCACACTAAAATGATGAAATTAAATAATCACACTCCTACATAAACCACTATTAAGAAAGTGTTGGACACCAAAGGGGTGATATTTCTATTCCCACTCCAATCTAAACCAATTTGGAGAAGGTGTTGGACACTAAAGAAATTACATTTGCTAATCCTACTCCAATTTAAACCAATTTGGGGAAGGTGTTGGACACTAAAGGGGAGACATTTACTATTCCCACTCTAATCTACACCATTTTGGGGAAAGTGTTTGAAACTAAAGGGGTAACATTTACTATTGCCACTCCAATCTATACCAATTTGGGGAAGATGTTGGAAACTAAAGGGGTGACATGTACTATCACCACTCTAAAGTAAAATATTTTGAAGAAAGTCTTGGACACTAAAAGATTGACATTTACTATTACCTTTCAAATCTAAACCAATTTGGGGAAGGTGTAGGACACTAAAAAGATGACATTTGCTATTCCTACTCAAATATAAACCAATTGGGGAAGATTTTGGACTCTAAAGGGGTGACATTTACTATTTCTACTACAGGCTAAAACATTTTATGCAAGGCGCTACACAATCAAGACTCCATACTCACACATCATTTTTGATCTATGAAATAAACTAAATCAATTTAAAAAACACATTGACCAAAACTACAAACTTATATCTTCATAAACATTACCATACAAAGGAATATTTTATTACTATTAATAATTAATATAATTTTAGAAATATTTGCTACCATTCCTAAACTTTGAACCATAAAATAAAATATAAAATTATAGCTCAAAATTAACAATCGTAAAATTACAAAAAGCATACTAAATCTATTTTTAAAATATGTTTTCGTAAACAAATCAAAATTAATACATATTAGCAAATATATTCCTAAAAACAAAACGTATTCAAATATTAGACATATTAAAAATCTGATTATTAAATTTTTGTTGCCAATTATTTTTACTAATAGACCAATAACATATAAATGTACAACAAAATATAATTTTCTACATCCGGTGACTTTTGCCGGATCTGCTCCAAAAATATGGAACTCACTACTACCCTCAACGAGAGCAACTACCTCATTCTTTCGCTTCAATAAGGAAGTGAAAGCCTTTGTACTAGATAAACATGTGCCATAAGAGAACTTTTTCCTGAAACTGCCATTCACACTATACGATATTATACACTATTGTTTTATTCCTTGCTCCTCAAACTCTATAAATAGGAACTTTTCTGAAACTATCTTGCAACCAATTGGATATTGTATAAGATTGTTTATACCTTGCTCCTCAAAATCTATGTACAAGCAATCTGAAGAGACAGATGTCTTTACTGTATGGAAACCATCATTTTCCTCTCTTTGTACAGTGCTTTGATACCTTGATGGTCATGTTTGCGCTTTGTAAAACACTAAATAAAATAAATAAAAAATAAATAAATAATACTTATATATTACATTTGCAGTTTACTTACACAAAATTTCAAAAAAGTTTCAAATAAATGTAAATATAAAAAAGAAAATGTCATCAAAATTATTTTTACAAATACAATATAATTTTCAACGTAAATAACGTACAAATAATTGAATTTTGAATTTTTTTAGCAAACATTTTTTATTAAAAGTTTTAATTTTAAATGTTTTAAAATTATTTCACACTTTTCAATGGAATTTTTAATGTAACAAAATACATTTTTAAATTTAACACTATTAATTTGATTATCATTAAAATAATTAACATTACATTTACCTTAAAATATCAATTGTTTACAAATCTCCCCTCCCTTATGCCATAAAAACCCAATATCCCGCAGCTAAAAAAAATATATAAATCCAATATTTTTAGACATTAATACAACTAAAGAGACAAACTTCAACAATTTCTGCAATGAAAACCGCTAAAGCACCAGGGGGTGACAGACTCCCCGCTGAATTCTTTAAACTTTTCCCTGGGACCCTGGTCGATAAGCTTCTCCCAGTATTTGAGGAGGCCCTTGAAAAAGGGATTCTCCGAGACTCCATGAGAGAGGCCCTCATAGTGGTTATACTGAAATTGGGGAGGGACCCCTTGGAGGCTGGTTTTTACAGTCCGATTTCCATCTTAAATGTAGACTTGAAGTTCCTTAGCCAGGTATTGGTGGCGCGGCTGTTGCCGAAGGTTCCTACTCTGATCCATAACAACCAGTCATGTTTTATCCCGCTGAGGAACACCTTACACAGCCTGCATCGGTTAGCCCATGTTCTGCATGCACCAGTTTTAGACGAAGACCAATATGTGCTTGCCTTTCTTGACATTGAGCAAGCTTTTGACTTAGTGCGATGGGACTATCTCTGGCAGGTAATCGATCGAATGGGATTGAGAAACACGTACATCAAGTGGGTTAAACTGCTTTACTCCGACCCACAGGCTAGGGTAAGAACTGGACGATATGTCCTGGCCAAAATTGTCCTACAGCATGGCACAAGCCAGGGATGCCCACTGTCACTCCCTCTTTTTGCCATAGCCATGGAGCTGCTTGCGGGCCGGCTCCAGCAGGCTCTTAATAGATGGGGTATACGAGTGGGTAATACTGACCACGTTGTCTATTTATCCGCTGACGACGCAATGATGTATCTGCGCCTACCGGACATCACTGGGCACATAATGCTTAATATTATGCCCAACTTTTGTGAATTCTCCGGACTGCAGGTTAATTCGGTGTAGTCTGCTCTATTCCCATTGGACCGCCTGAGGGGCATCCCAGTGGACAGTCTTCCAGGTGCGGGGCTACCCTGGAAGGTGGACAGTGTAAAATATCTTGGCATACAGGCGTACAGGCGTACATGGTGAACATTTGTTTTATGATCTGAATCTGGGCTGAGTTCTTCGTAACCTACACCCCTCAATTATATTTTGGAATACCTGAGACTGTCACTCATTGGGAAAATAGCCTTAATTAAAATGGTGATAGTGCCACGATGTCCCTACATATTACACGGTACAATTTACGAAATTCCCCGAATGGTATTTAGGGATTTAGATAAGCTGCTTGTAGAGCTTCTCTGGGAAGGCAAGAGATGTAGAGTGAGCCTCAATACCATGAAACGGCATTGGGACAAGGGCGGAATGGAAGTCCCAATATGGAACTCTATTATCTGGCAGCTCAACTACAACACGCTGTTCACTGGTTAGATGGGGAGCCCAATTGGGAACGCTCCCTATTGGACAGCACATATGATGGACACCAGCTTGCGGCACTGCTAATGAGGGGTCGGCGGATTCCGCGTGAACTGCCCCACATAATCTAGATGATGGGTGGTCTCTGGGAGCGAACGGTGCAATGCATAATTCGGCGAGCACCTTATGCTCCTGATTTTGATATTTGGATAATTCGCCCCTTTGCACAAATGGCCGACGTGATGGCAATAGTTAAATGGCAAATGGATGGATGCTTGATGTTCTCTGACCTCTACCTGGAGGAACATTTTATTACACTTCAGGATGCCATCAAGACGTTTGGACAAGGGAACGGTCAATTCCTCCAGTATGCCAAAATAGTGGCCACGGCTTGTCAGTTATGGCCGTCATTCCCTGAGCCAACGCTCCTACACAAACGCTTTTGACCCTAGTGTCCATGGCGGGTGGGCGTAAACTCATAACGCACATTTACTGAGCACGCCGTACAGACAGACAATTGATGCTGCTCTGTATAGAGAGACCTGGCGGGATCTCAGCGATGAGCCTATTGTCCCTACTGACTGGATAAAAATTCATGAAGGGGTCTGTAAGGTCTCAGTCTGCACTTGGTTTAAACAAATACAATACAATGTAATACACATGGTTTGTCTCTTCCCCCAGAGGCTACATGCCATCTACCCCAATACAGACCATAGATGCCCTCAGTGTGGCGCAGCAAAGGCAGATGTTTTACATATGATATGGCACTGCCCCATCATCACATCTTACTGGTTGAAGGTGTTGCTACAACTCTGCCGCGCAACAGGATGGGAGGTGCTGCATACAATAAATCAGTGCATGTTAGGACTCTTACCTCACAACCCTAGACTGAAGGTGAGTAGAAGATTCACAATGCTAAGGCTCATAGTGGCCAAGAGACGCATAGCTATACGTTGGTTGGAGGTGAAACCCCCTACAAGGGAGGCTTGGAAGAGAGACGTATTAGAGTAGGCAGCAGCAGAGAAGGCACATATAAGGAGAACACGTAGGGATGCCAAGGTGGCCAATAGCCTACTTCCCTGGGCTGCCATGACCCAGGCGCTCTTGGAGCCAGAGGAAGACGACCAATCCATCATGGATATCCAGACCATACAGGTTAGAGCATGGGTACTCACAAACTTTCTCTCGGGGGCCAAATTTAGAGTGTGGTTTCTGGCCGAGGGCCGCACCGGTGGGGGCGGGGTCAGTGGGGGAGGGGGCGGGGCTAGGGCAAGAAAAAAAAACTGTGACCATGAGGTTGAACACAGGCCCCTGCAGCGGACGCATTCGTCCACTGAGCCACCAGACCCGGCATAAACACATCTATCTATCTCTCTCTATCTCTCTAGCTCTCTCTAGCTCTCTAGCTATCTCTCTCTATCTCTCGCTAGCTCTCTCTAGCTCTCTCTAGCTCTCTAGCTATCTCTCTCTAGCTATCTCTCTCTATCTGTCTCTAGCTATCTCTCTCTAGCTATCTCTATCTCTCTGTCTCTCTTTCTATCTCTCTATCTTCTATCTCTCTATCTTCTATCTCTCTATCTTCTATCTCTCTATCTTCTATCTCTCTATCCCTCTATCTGTCTATGTCTCTATCTATGTCTCTATCTGTCTGTCCCTGTCTCTATCTGTCTGTCCCTGTCTCTGTCTGTCCCTGTCTCTATCTGTCTGTCCCTGTCTCTATCTGTCTGTCCCTGTCTCTATCTGTCTGTCCCTGTCTGCCCCTGTCTCTGTCTGCCCCTGTCTCTGTCTGCCCCTGTCTCTGTCTGTCCCTGTCTGTCTGCCCCTGTCTCTGTCTGCCCCACTCTCTGTGTCCTTGTCTCTGTCCATGTCCCTCCCTGTCTCTCTCGATCTGTCCATGTCCATGTCTCTCTCGATCTGTCCATGTCCATGTCTCTGTCTCTATCTGTCTGTCTCTCTCGATCTGTCCATGTCCATGTCTCTGTCTCTATCTGTCCATGTCCATGTCTCTGTCTCTATCTGTCTGTCTCTCTCTATCTGTCCATGTCCATGTCTCTGTCTCTATCTGTCTGTCTCTCTCTATCTGTTAATGTCCATGTCTCTGTCTCTATCTGTCTGTCTCTCTCTATCTGTCCATGTCTCTGTCTCTATCTGTCTGTCTCTCTCTATCTGTCCATGTCTCTGTCTGTCTCTCTCTATCTGTCCATGTCCATGTCTCTGTCTGTCTCTCTCTGTCTGTCCCTGTCTCTGTCTGTCCCTGTCTCTATCTGTCTGTCCCTGTCTGTCCCGGTCTGTCCCTGTCTGTCCCGGTCTGTCTCTGTCTGTCCCTGTCCCTGTCTGTCTGTCCCTGTCTCTGTCTGTCCCTGTCCCTGTCTGTCCCTGTCTCTGTCTGTCCCTGTCTCTGTCTGTCTCTATCTGTCCCTGTCTGTCCCTGTCTCTATCTGTCCCTGTCTGTCACTGTCTCTATCTGTCCCTGTCACCGTCTCTATCTGTCCCTGTCACTGTCTCTATCTGTCCCTGTCACTGTCTCTATCTCTGACCTGTCTCTATCTGTCTGTCTGTCTCTGCGCCTCTATCTGTCTCTGTCTGTCTCTGCGCCTCTGTCTCTCTCTGCACCTCTGTCTCTCTCTGCGCCTCTGTCTCTCTCTGCGCCTCTGTCTGTCTCTGCGCCTCTGTCTGTCTCTGCGCCTCTGTCTGTCTCTGCGCCTCTGTCTGTCTCTGCGCCTCTGTCTCTCTCTGCGCCTCTGTCTCTCTCTGCGCCTCTGTCTCTCTCTGCACCTCTGTCTCTCTCTGCGCCTCTGTCTCTGTGCCTCTGTCTCTGCGCCTGTCTGTCTCTGCGCCTGTCTGTCGCTGCGCCTCTGTCGCTGCGCCTCTGTCGCTGCGCCTCTGTCTGTCGCTGCACCTCTATCTGTCGCTGCGCCTCTATCTGTCGCTGCGCCTCTATCTGTCGCTGCGCCTCAATCTGTCGCTGCGCCTCAATCTGTCGCTGCGCCTCAATCTGTCTCTGGGCCTCAATCTGTCTCTGGGCCTCTATCTGTCTCTGGGCCTCTATCTGTCTCTGGGCCTCTATCTGTCGCTGCGCCTCTATCTGTCTCTGCGCCTCTATCTGTCTCTGCGCCTCTATCTGTCTCTGCGCCTCTATCTGTCTCTGCGCCTCTATCTGTCTTTGCGCCTCTATCTGTCTTTGCGCCTCTATCTGTCTTTGTCCAAACTAGGAAGCTTCCCAAAAGGCCCTTTTAAAAGTCAGCTGTGAAAGCGCTTACAGCTGACTTTTAAAGGGCCTTTTGGGAAGCTTTCCGAAGGTGCCCTGACGTCACAGGAGCTGGCAGTAAACACAGAAGGAGGCCGCAGGAGCATAGTAGTGAATACCTATTTAATACGTATTCACTACGTATGCTCCTGCGGTCATCTAATGTGTTTACTACGGGCCATTGAAACTGCAAGGCAATGTCCGTGGGCCGCCAATGAAGGCCTGCCGGGCCGCTGGCGGCCCACGGGCCGTACTATGAGTACCAGTGGGTTAGAGAGACACCTTCGTTGTAAAAGTAACCGGGGACAAGGGTGACGGACCTACACACTCAATGCACATTGGGAACATGCGTCAGTGGTTTGGCAGCAAAGAAGTTTTAAATAAATGCTACATGCCGATTGGCATAATGGAAGCTTGAGGAGTGGGTGGGTTAGGGAGGGTGTTCTATATGCTATATCTGAGGTTAAATTGATTTTATTTCTGTGTGGATTTTCAGTTGTCATGACCTAATATATTGTAGTCGAAACACTGCTACTTGTATGGATATGGTCTACCACTATGCTGGATGTGGTGAGAATACCTGATTATACTACCCACTATATGGGTGTGGCCACTGTTGGTCTGATGTTGGTCGACTATTATACTGTTAACCATAATACACTGTCACTTGAAATTTCAATAAAGAAATATTTAAAATCAAACACACTGCAATAAATTACATAGAAAATAACACAAACGATATTACATACAACAATATTTTCTAAATCAATATTTTTACAACAATATTAAATACAACACTTAAAATGATATTCCTTGTATGTTCCTGTAGACTATATTTTTGACATCCCAATATTCTTGACTCAATATTTCTGTATCACAATATTGTTTATTCAATATTGTGTCCGAAATCCTGTGCAGTTTGAGGCTGGTGGTATGCACAAACTTTCTTCCATCCTTGGTACGTTGTCCTATTGAGAGCTTTAGAGGCCAGAAGTTTTTTTCTGACTAAGAGCTCCAATAGGCATTCTTTGGTGATAGCTTCCATTTTCGTCCCACTTGACTTTTTTTGCCACATACTTTTTTAAGATAGAATCCTTCACCAGACCAACATCCTGCTTGCATTCGACTCTATGCAGTTCTCAGTCAGCCTCTTGAGAGGCCTGGGACTTGGTCAACATAATAGACAACACTGAGGCATTTTTTTGGGACTTGGTCAACATAATAGACAACACTGAGGCATTTTTTTCAATCGTTTTAATGTTTTTATATTTACTTTGTCTTTTTTATGTACCAGTTTTCCCACTCTTATTCATTGGATATATTTGGTATGTTCCTGTGGCCAATGTTTCTATTTATTTTTGCAATGTTTTTAATTAAAAGTTAATATTTTACTGAAGCATAATGAAAGCTTTTAAGTTCTTTAGCAGTTATATTGTTGTTTGGATGATTAAAGCATGCAACACCATTACACTCCGTCTATTAAGATTGCACTGTATTTCAGGCCAATCTACCAAAGTTGAGCCAACAGTATAATTATTGCAAACTGTTCACCTTTGATTGTCCTGCTTTTTGGGCAGTGTAGGAGCTGAGTCACAGTTTGCATCAAAAGTGTGACCTTTCTCTTCTGTAGCCGGAAAGGTGTCTGTCTTACACTAATTTGCACATTTTTGCAAACCAGTCATGTAAATGTAAATTTCCCTGTGAGATTTGGTCATAACTGAGATATGTTTTATATGATGTGGATACTATGGAGATTCCTCTTTAAATATTACATGGTATTTTCTCGATAATTGAAGCTTTGGTGCCTTCTAATTGCTCATTTTCCTCACTCAACTGTACAAATTGTACTACATATCACTACACCCTGATTTCGTGGATTCCTCTCATCGGTTGCCTGCGACCATACTGCCTTCTTTACGATGTCACTTGTTATATGGGCAGAACCAGACTCATTAAGAATATTCCTGAAGATAGGTTGCTTCTAGAACCAATGGTGGGCAAGGCTTTCTCTCTTACATATCATAAGATTATGGATAATTTACCAGATCCGCTGGGTCCCTTGAGGGAGGCGTGGGAGAAGGACCTGGGACTCCTGGAAGATGACGACTGGGCTGAGGCCATACAGAGTCCCAGGGAAATCGCTATATGAGCAAGAATTAGACTGATCCAGCAAAGGATCTTACACAGGTCATACATTACCCAAACACTCCAACAGAGGTTGGGCCGGTGCGACTTCAGTCAATGTATTAGGGGCTGTAGGGAGGTGGGAACCTTTTTTCACATCCTCTGGACCTGTCCTAAAATTCAACGATATTGGGAGGGGGTATCCTGAGTGATGGCTACGGTAGTGGGCATGCAGGTCCCAGTTGAGTCGCGGGGGCACCTACTGGGAGTGACAGGGGAGTCAACCTGGCCCAAACATACCAAACATGGCTAATGCTGGCCTCGGGAGTGGCAAAGAGGAACATTGCAAGATCATGGGGGGTGGCTGATCCACCAAGGGTGGGAGTCTGGAAACATGATTTAGACTGGCGTCAGCAGGTGGAAAAAGTGGTTTATCACAGTAGAGGGTGCCCCAAAAAATGGGAAGAGATCTGGACCCCCTGGGAAAGATACAGAAGCTAATTGTCTAGAGCCAAGGCATTGTTACAACAGGAGAGGTGAGAACCCAAGATTACGGCTTAAGGAACAGCGAGACCTTTTTGCTTCAAATTGTACTACTCCTTCAATCAATGTTGCCCTATTATTCCCTGTATTGATGATGCATATGAAGATGTATTGAGCAATTGTTTAATAAAAAGAATTTATTCAAAAAAAAGAATATTCCAGTTGCTAAAGGCTGAAGCCTCCTCTTCCAGCACAAAACTTAAGAGGGTGAAAAATGACCCTCCGTCGCCTATTATGTCCTCTAATAATCCAGTCTTAGATGAGATAAGGGGCTTAAAACCTTTTATGTGTGCCACCAAAAAATAACGATGACAAATTAAGGACCTCTGGATTATTATGGAAAATAAAATGATTGAAATGGAACAACGTATTAGCTCTCTCCAAGATGTGGCTACTAAAATTCCTTTTCTTGAGCAGGATATCCTAAAACTCAAATTACCACAAAAGATCTTGAAAACAGGAATTGATGCAAAATCTTCATCTACACGGTCTACCGAAGGCTCTTGCGGCTCCCGATTTACATGAATTTCCTGAAGAGGTTTCTTCCTGATCTTCTTGGACTTCCAACTGCTCCACCTCTCAACATCCAATGAGCACAGCGACTAGGCCGTCCTCACCCTCACTCTTCTAAACCTAGAGGAATTATTATGCTATTTCTTGAATTTATTAGCCTTCTATGCATCTTGAAAGCTGCCAAGGAAAAAGGTCGTCTTGTCTGGCCACAATCTCTTTACCTCTCAAGACATTTCTACTGTGACAAATGCCAGACGCAAGGAGTTCCTTGCTTTAAAATCTCAAATGAGACAGTTAAACGTACGATACAGCATCCTCCACCCCTGCATATGCAAAATTACATATGAAGGCACCACAAAATCTTTTGATGATCCTGTTAAATTAAAGACCTTTCTCTAAACTATTTTATCTCCTGCTATGGACACCAATGTTTGGAAATCTTAAGAACTTTTGGCTTGCATTTGTTCATTTTCTCTCCCCAAAATCTTTTGAATTCATGCCTTTTTTTCTTCATTACTACATTTATCTTTTCTCTTCTGTTGTTCTTGATATGGTGTCAACACGTCCCGTGCTGCTCTTCGATTCATTTCCTTTCAGATCTGGATTATTATCCTTGATCTCTTTCTTCTTCTTCTTTATATCTTCTTTTTCCCTTAAGTCTTCTTCCTATTTTTCCTTCTAATATATGAGTGCTTATATGTCATCCAATATGGTTATGTCACTTGAGTCATGCATTATCTTGCTTTTAATTGATGGTGTTATTTTGTTTCCCTTTTCATTTTTGCAGTTTGCCACCCATGTTCCTGTACCCTTACCCTTGTGTATCCACTATGTTACTGTTGCCTCGTGGAACGTCCGTGGACTTGGTCATCCACTTAAAAGACAAAAGGTATTCTATCATCTGTCTAAGCTTAACTCCCAAAGTGACTTTTTTCAGGAAATCTATTGTAATGATGTTGAATTGGCATTGCAAAAAGCGATTAACAGGTTTCCTGAAAACAGATGCATTTTGCAGCTGCATGGAGAAAATATGGCAACTGTCCTGCCGTCACCCACACAGCTGCATCACATTTTGGATGCATGCTGAATTAATTGACCAGCAGCATACAATATACTTTTCAGTGACTAGATTACAAAACCATCATTCCTCTAGAGGTTTTCGCCGTACGTTATTGTGAAAGATTAATTTGCAGTCGCTTAAGAAATTGGAGAGGGAGTCCCCAGCCAAAAGTTAATATATATGTGGAAGAAAAGCACTTACATTGCCTCTTATCGGTGGTTGGGTGACAGGCTAAGGAAGGTAATAAAAAGAAATGGGTCTCTGGGGACTTACTTGATGTGTTTATGAAAATGTACTAGTAAGGCATCTTCTTTCTGACATTAGATTGTTTTAGTGTAGCTAAAAATGTCTTAAACGAAAGACATTAGAGTTCATGGCAAATTTTGTGTCAAGTGAAACATTTGCGTCTAATTAAAACTTCCACAATCATTACAATCAAAGATGAAGAAGGAATGATACATTTGACCCTCATGAAATCTCTTGAATCTTCTTTACATTCTATAAAGATCTACATGATGATAACAAAGTTGTTAACTCTGAAGAGGGGCACACTTATCTAAGCAACTTAATTCTTCCCAAACTCAATAGTGACCAAACTAGTCTCTTAAATAAAGAAATTACCTTAGAAGAGGTGCACTCAATTATCAAAGAGCTCACATTAGGAAAAGCTAGACAGTTTGATTTCACAATTTTATAAGACTCACTGGGATGATCTCAAAGACCCATTAATGGATATTTAAAAAAAATATGAATCCTCTGGAGAAATCACAGGAGCAACAGCTGAGGCGATAAACTCATTCCGAAAGATGGCAAGGACCTAAATATACCTACAAATTACAGACCAATATCCTTGATCAATCTTGACTGCAAGATCTATGCAAAGGTTTTAGTTAATAGATCAGAGCAAGTCTTACCTTACCTGATTGGATCATACCAGGCAGGCTTTATGAAAGGTCTCCTGGCAAGCAATAATATAAGGCTACTCTGTCACTCCATTGAAATTGCTACACAGAAATCATACCCAGTTGTGGTGATAGGACTTGAGTTGGTGGTAGGACTGAAAACATGTTTTAAAAACCATAGTATACAAGATTATTATGCATAAGAACTGTGCATGTGGAAATTAATTGAATGGAATGGTATGAGCAGAGCATAGAAATAGTTTGTGCTTCATGAAACTGGTAGAGCAAAGGCTATGTCTGGATACAAAATCTACACTGAGAGTCATGGTGCAGCAGTTGAATAAAAACACATTTCAAAAGAGAGAACATGCCAGGAAGTGGGAGAGCTGTGACCTATTCTACCTAAAGAAACAAAAGCAAAAGACCTGCTGCCTGCATGGGGCATTGCAAGGTAGAAGATTAATTGAACAGGCTTGTCAAGTTTATGAATATGTTTCAGGTTCATTGCTTTTTCCCTGAATTCAGCTTTGCATTACCATACTGATGTTATGTATGGTCTAGATGTCATTCTAGAGTAAATGCTAAATTATCAGCAATACCACGTGAGCGAAAGTTAGGCTCTAATCTCAAGTGTCTTCTTACTTCTAGTGTTTTCTTCACTCTATAAAACTAACTCAATACTGAAAATTAATTTATTGGAGTTCAAAAAGTGTGTTTAGGCAGCATTTTGAAATAAATGTAGCATTGGTTATGCCAATGAAGGTGAGTGTTGCCCTCATGCACAATATGATGATGTTCTTCACCTTCCACCCAAAAACGGACCTGGAGAGCCGATTTAAGTGCCTTGCCTTAGAACCCACGAAAAATTAGAATGTTGATAACAGGTCAAGCACAGGCTCTCGTTAAAAGGAAGTAATGTACCATAACCATTCTTTAGCAGGTGGTCAACATTCTGTGTATATTACACTGAGAATCCTCAGCAGTAACTAGTTGTGAGAAACTGGGTTGTTGGTTAAAGAGAGTGTGAGCCCTTCTCAAGCAACAGCCATAATCCTTGTCTGGGTGAACCACAGGCACTAAATTAACCTGTGCTTAACCCTCTGGTAGCTTGGCACAAAAGCAGTCAGGCTTAACTTAAAGGCAGTGTATAAAGTATTTATGCAGCACACAGATTGTAATAAAGTGAAACCACGACACCAGAAAAATCCAACACCAATTTAGAAAAATAGAGTATAGTTAAATTAATTATTTGACACCAAAATCCCAATCAGTAGATCCAGAAATGTACAATTTTAAAGATTTAAGGTAAGAATAGCGCTTAAAAGCACAGAGCGCCACTAGTGATCATCTGGTCATGTGAGACCAGGTGAAGGTCACAAGTTCGGACCGACTGTAGTGGAGCATGGACCAGATACAGGAACCAGGTTACTCCCCCCGAAAAAGCTACCATCTAAAGTCTAACGCGAAGAGCTCTGTTCACGGTGGAGGAGGCCGTGAGGAGCAGGAAGAGCATTGCGGATGGGGTTGCTGTAGCATGAAGAGCAGGCTGGGCGTTGCTGACGGTCGCCACTGTAGCGTGAAGATCCTGTCGGGCATCGTGACGGTCATTGCTGGAGATTCGTGTTGGTGGTCACCGCAGGCTGCCATCGCTGTAGCACGAAGTGCAGATCTCGCATTGTCGATCATCACTGGCGGTTGCTGTAGCGTGAAGAGTCCGTTTCACCAGAGCTTCGAGTTGGCGGTCAGTGCCCAAAACGTCATGGTTTCTCCTTTTCTTCAAGGAGGAGCTCAACTGATGCCCCACCAAGGGCCCAGGACGTGGGAGGCACCTCTTGGCGATGAGTAACTCACTCCAGCAGAGGCCAGTAGGGCTCCGCAGGTCCAGTTTCAGGTCCAGGCAGATCCAATTGCAGCAGTTCAGCTGGGAAGTTGCCGAGAGGCCTCTGAGCTTGTTGTGTCCCTGTAGATCAGAACAGGAGGTCAGTCAGCTGACCCTTGCAGTCACTTCAGCATGGGATGAAGGGTGCAGGCCCAATCTTCCTTCTCAGACAGCAAGGCAGGCCTCAAGATGCAGGGCAGTCCTCTCGCAGCCGCCTTTTGTAGTATCCACAGGTCCAGGAGTGTACAGAAGAATGGGTCTGAGGGTTTCATTTTTATAATTGGTGCCCCCTTTAAATTGGGAGAAACTTCTCAAGTCCCCACCGACACAAAAGTGTCTGGAATTTCCTGCCTTCCTGCTTTGGTCCTAGTCTTATCTGGGGGCACAATAGGCTAGTGTGAAGTCCTTTGTGTGTGAGCTGACCAGTGTTTTCTAAACTGAAAATGCGACAGGTGACAGCTCCACCACTCTCATCAAGTCAGGATGGCCCATACTGCCAACACATAGACCCTCTATTGTGATACTGCCTGGAAGGAATACACAACGGCCAACTACACCTAGTCATGTGGCGCCGGATACAGGCTACAGACGCCAAATGTTTAGGACAAGAAAATGCCAAATTTTTAAAAGTGCCATTTCCAGAATTGTGTCTCAAAATCCGACTTTACCATTAAAGAAGGTTTTAAATTACAATTCCTCAGACACTAAACAGGACATTCTTACTTGCTCCTAAATAAAACTACCAAGACATGTAAAATGTAAAAGTACATGTCCAACTTATTTTTTTTTAATAGCCAATTTTATTGAAAGTTTGCGGCAAGACACACAGTAGCATAGCTTCAAAGAATACATTGTGCAAGCCCAGTCCTCAGTATCACACAACATTAAATGGTCAAAACGGCAGTCCATAATAGCTACACCATTTCCCCCATATTCAGCCATGCTTCTGTGGACAACCACGAGCCTCAAAAATCGGTTTATCCTGGAGCGTACAGCAGTCCACCCACTGCACCAGCATTTGACAGTCGGAGGGTTTTGCTGTTTCTAGGTACAAGCCACATCCCGTTTGGCGACCAACCAAGCCACCCCCAAAAAGATCTGCACAGCCCGGGGGCCCCCAACCTGCTCCACCAACCCCAGCAGCACACTACGAGGTGTAAGGCTCAGAGTGCCCAAAACAGAGGAAAGCACCTTACCACCCCGACCCAGAAGGGCCTCAACACCAGGTATTCCCAAGCCACATGAAAGAAGTCTGCTGCTGGGAACACACATTGTGCACACATTGCTTGGGTGCCGTGGTGTGAGTGCTGTAGGTGCCGCTGGGTGATATATGTTGTATGCAGGTAATTAAATTGCACCATATGCAGCCGCAATGAGATTGACAACTCTCGGGACGCCATGCAGGCCTCCCTCCATTCCTCATCTTCCAGTGCTCCCTCCCATGCCTCCCACCTCTGCCTTACCCGCCCGAGGCCGCCAGGGGCATGGATTACAAATGAACCATAAATCATAGGGATTGCCCCTTTACCCAAATGCCCAAAGAAAATTTCACCTCTAGTGGACTAAACTCGGGCAGTGAATCATCTGGGATCTCATGAGGCTGCAGGGCGGAGCGGAGCTGGAAGTAACGAAAGAACTGCGAAATGGCCAGGCTCTATCTGACCTGTAAGTCCTGAAATGTCACAAGGTTACCTTCCATAGAGACGTCTCCCATATAGGAAATCCCAATTCCGTCCCAGGGGATGAAACCCTCCAGGGTCGAGAGTTGACCAAGCCACGTTCCCTGCCATAAAGGGGTCATCACAGTGAGACCCAACCAATTAGTCGAAGAGCTGCCCTCCAGCAGGTAAGGGACACCGCGTACAAGAAGATAGGATGGTGGGCAGCCGCACCCGTACAGCAAATCAAGCAGACCATCCAGACTTAGCGAGTGAATCTCCGGACAGTACGGCGGGTCATCCCACCCACCCGTAAACCAGTCGTTAATCGGCACCAGGTAGGCTGCGAGGTAGTATAGGTAACCGTCTGACAAACCTAAGCCTCCATCAAAGGGGGATTTGCGCAAGGACGGAAAAGCTACCTTGTGCCTACCACATGTCCATACAAAATCAGTGATCTTGGCAGTCAGGGAGCGAAACCACTTGTGTGGGATGGGGTAAGGGTAGTTGCCCAGAATGTACAAATAGTGCAGCAGACATACCATCCTGAAGAGGGCAGTACGCCTCATAGAATTCAGTGGAAGGGCAGCCCAGTGGCCCAGGTCGCGTTCGAGCCTAAGAGCCCAGGCTAAGTCCGGAAGGGGAGACATGTGGATACCTAAGTACTTAAAAGAGTTGAGTCGGGTGGGAATGTTGGGACACCAAACCTGCCAAAGGCCATCCCCTCTCACCTCAAACAGGCAGGACTTGCCTTTATTAATCCGAAGCCCGGATGCCTCACTGTACAGCCGAAGCAGGGTGAGACATCAGGGCCGGAACGCTGTTGGTCCTTCATAACCAGAAGGAGTTGGTCCACGTATAAAGCTAAGCGGTCCTCAAAACCACTGCCCCACTGCCAACCCCAGATCTGGGCATTGCAGCATATAAGTCCCGCAAGGGGCTCTATCACTAAGGCAAATAGCAATGGGGACAACGGACACCCCTAGCGCGTACCGCGTTCAATAGGAAATGTGGGGAACAGAACCCCATTGACACGGACCTGAGCGGTGGAAGCCTGGTAGAGAAGAGGGATCATGCGACAGAACCCCTCCCCCAAACCCACCCATTGGAGAACTCTGCCCATAAAATCCCACAACACTGTGTCGAAAGCCTTGGTAAAAAAACAGTAACGGAAGGGCCAGGTTGCCATCCAGGCTCTGCCCCGAATGGACCCTCCTGATACAATGATGCGTGCTGTGACCTGGCATGAATCCACACTGATCTGGATGGACCAGTTGCAGCAACGCCCGACCCAACTGTGTCGCCGGAACTTTCACATAGATCTTAAAGTCAGCGTTAATAAGGGAGACGGGGCAATACATTGAACACTGGTCTCTAGGGAGTCCCTCCTTAGGCAGGACAACAATTGTGGCATAGTCTAACTCCAGTAGAAAGGACACTGCTGCACTGCGGCTACATAAAAGTTCAGAAGATGGCATAGAATATTGTGGAATCCCTTGAAATATTCAATAGGATACCCTTCAGGGCCAGCTGTCTCACCAGCTTGTAGTCCCGACACCGCAGAGCTCACCTCCTCCAGTGTGAGATCCTGGTCCAATTCTCAGGCTAGAGCACTGGGTATGGATGGCAATGGTATGCTATCCAGAAGAGGGTTTGCGACCTCTGAGGGCGGCGGGGGTGCCGTGAATACAACACCCCCCCCAGTAGAAATCAGCAAACGTCTGAGCGATAGCTGGAAGTTCCTCCTGTATGTTTCCAGCGGAATCCCGAATCACCGAGATCACCCATCAGAGATAGCCCGAGTCGCCAGCCAATTCAATAACTTACCCAACTTATCCCCAGATGCATGTATCCTCTGCGTAGAGGCCATCCAACAATGCTTGGCTTCCTCAAGGTAGATCTGTCGCAGCTCCGCTCGGGCTGTGGCCAGAAAAAGATGCATGCTCTCGGCATCACGTTGATGTAAGGTGGTCACTAACTGCAATACTTGACCTTCGAGATCGGTCAATCGTGCCATACGGTGAGCCTCAGCCTGGCGAACATAGCCTTTAAGGCGGCCCCTCAAGGAGGGTTTACTAGATGCCCAAAGCGTCGCTGCCGCTTAACTTCAACAAAATCAGCACACTCGGGGATGTGCAAGTGCCAGGCACTGAATCTCCAGGCAGGGCGCAGGGCGGCTGGTTGGGTTCCCCAAGACATCCAGTAGCGGAGCATTATCAGAAATTCTGCACGGGAGAATGCTTACAGATTGGACCGAAAAGAGACCTGCCGCAGGAACGCACAGCAAGTTAATGCGGGACTCCGCTGTGTGTACCGCTGAATGGTGGGTGTAGGCGTGCTGGACTGGATGCCAGGAGCGCCATACATTGCAGAGGCCTAGCGTGTCAGCCCAGGAGGACAAACAGACTGTCCGGGAACGTCTACCCGGGTACGAGGGAGTTGAGGCATCAGATCTGGATAAGGGACTGCAATAAAGTCTCCTCCAATCACTGTACCGCCCTGAGGGAAAGTCAGGAGGAAGGATTGCAGTGACCACAGGGTGGGCTGCAGTAGAGGCAGAGGAACGTAACAGGACATAAAATTGTAGTGCCTTGCTTCCAGGCAGCCCTCAATTCCCACATAACATCCTTGGGGGGTCCGTGTGCTGCGCCGTGACCGCAAGGGGGAGAGATTTATGCAACAGTATGACGACTCCTCTGGAGCCCCACGTAAATCTGGAATGGTAAGCGCTGTCATAGCCGAAGCGGCCCAAGAGGGGACATCTCATGCCCAGCAGGTGGATCTCCTGCAAGAAGACAACAACTGGCCTGTGTCGCCTGATATACCGAAGTACTGCAGAGCATTTAATTCGGTCAAGCAGGCAGTTTACATTTCAGGAGAGCACCGTTAGTCTAGGGGGGGTCATGACGTACACTGAAAGTACAGGGCGGTCCCTGCCGGTAGCAGGGTCTAACATGAGAACTTGGGAACCTGCAGTGCGGTGCCATACATATATGATGGTAATGATATGTGTGTTCGCCATAGACAACCTGAAATGGAAACACCATTAGTACAAATAAGACATTAAACAAGGCCCGTGGACCAACTTGGAAACCTCCCCCAACACCCCCATCCCACATTTCACCCCAGGAAGCATCTGTCGCCCTCAAAGAACAACCCACAACAGCTGAAATCGGGGAATTCGTCTGTGGCTGTCGGGTGCCCATATAAAAGGATCTAGTGCCTGACAGTGAACATTAGCATAGGACAATGCAACTACTGAAAATAGACAGTGGGCGATAGCCTTAAGGGCTGGAGTTGAGCCCCGCCCCGACGGCCCCCCAAAGAAAGGTAGGCCAGCCAATGTCAGTTTCAACCCTCCACAGTCATCTTCTCCGCAGCAGGAGGCCGCAGATCAGAGGGGATCCAACTGTATGCAAACTAGAGCCTTGTGGGAGTCTGAAGAAGAGAACCACAGTCCAGCCCCAATGACTCAAGAGTCATGGGAGAAAGTAAGCATTGGAGGCAGCCTCCAGAGCCGGCAGCAGACTCTGGACCAAGAGCCATATCCCAGGGGAGGTGGAGCCAGCCCCCGGCCCAGCCATCCCACCCATGTAGAGAAGAAAAAAGGAGGGAGAAACAAAGTTAGAGAAAAGGAGTCAAAAAGTCAAGGTGATGAGGAGAGACTAGAAGGCAAGCTCTGTCCAGCCCCATGCGATTGAAACAACACAGGAGTACCTGACAAGTGTCCGTCTGACAACGGGAAGGTGGACGGTGAGACATCCACCGCCGGGGCAGATCCAGGGTCCTCCTCTACCCCGGGCCACTAGGTCTGGGACCTGCAGGATCAAGAGAGGCCACCCAACCCCCTTCTACGGGACCGTGTCCGGGTGCACTCCACAGTATCCTCGTGACGGCACAGATCGGGGGACGCCCGTTTCAGCAGCCCTTGCTCCCTTGCCCACTCCCAGGCCTGATCCGGAGAGTCAAAGAAGAGAGTTTTCGATTGAAGGAGAACCTTGAAGTGGGCCGGGAACAGAATCATGTAGTGAAGATCCAGGGCACTGAGTTTTGGCTTCACCTCTCCAAAGGTGTGTCGCCGCTGCTGCACTGCCTTGGTGTAGTCCGGGAGAATGAGAATCTTGGAATTAGAGAGCCTCAAATCCAGCTTGGAACGGGCCTCCTGTTGGATCGCATCCCGGTCCTTGAAGTTAAGCAGCCGCAGCACCACTGGCTGAGGGGGGGGGGCCCGGTGGGGGCCTCAGCACCAGGGAGCGGTGGGCTAGTTCTATAATAAAGAAAGCCAGCAGTCTGTTTTCAGGGACCTAAGATCTAAACCAGCCCTCCAGTATGCCTGTGAGATCTCATTGCTCCACTGATTCCGGGAGTCCAATGAGACAAAGATTATTGCGCCTCAACCTGTTTTCCGCGTCTTCAGCCCTGTCGGTGAGGGTGGACACTGCGGCGGTCAACCTGAACATCTGATTCTTGAGGGAAGCGATGTCATCTTTTGCGCTGGAGACCCGCATCTCTACCTCGGTCGTTCTATCACATTGCTCAGATCCTGGCACAGCAGTGAAAGATCCACCCTAAGGCCATCCACCTTGGATTCCATGCCGTCTCTAGAGTCCTGTATGGCCTTAAGGATTGTCCCCCAATCAGCCGCCGTCTGCTGCGCCAATGTGGGTGTCTGGCCCACCCCGGTCCCGTCCTCCTCCCGGTGATTGCCTGAAGGGACCGTGCATTGGTCCATTCTAGTTTGAACCGATGATGGTGGGGGATTCTTCCCACGTCCCATCTTCCAGGAGTCCGTGGCCCATCCGCCCCCCAGCAGGGAGGACTGGGGTCGGTCTTGAGGCAGCAGATCATACACGACCCCCAGAGATCTGATTCATCAAGGTCCGCCCACAAGATGCATCGCCAGTTATGAAGAGTCAATAGAATACTGGCAGGGCCTGCGTTCCCCGGGACCAACCAGCCATCGCTGCGGCAGCAGCAATCCGGGGAACGATCCAATCACCAGTGTGATGGGGGAAAGGTGAGCCCTCACCCCCCCACGGTGCCGTAGAAGAGAGAGAGGGTCTCCCGGGGGTCTTCACCTGGAGATCCCGGTGCAGGATTTCGTCCATGCGGGCCACCACCACGTCACACAGACCGGATCAGGCATCTGCTCCACTCAGCCCCTGGTCCCCAGATTGCCTGGCCACCTCACTGTTGAATGTTCACAGCAGCCGCTGTCTGCTTCACAACACGGGCCAGCCAAGATATAATCTATATATCTAGAGAAGGGAGAGGGAGGGCGGGAGTCCCCCTCCGAGCCCGCTTCTGGGCTCAGTGCACCGGCCTCCGGTCCGTGCCACCTCCCAGATCAACCACCTGGGGCTGCACTAGTTCTTGCACCAGGCCCGAGGGAGATCAATAGGCCCCAGTAGATTCACTGCCGGGGCCTCAGGGCCGTGCTTGAGCTGGTCGCCACTGCAACCACAGATCCTGCTGCACCAAGAAGTCAATATGCGGGGGGGCACAAGCCCCGCTGCACAACCTGGTCGGGCACCACTTCCGGAGCCGTCCGCAAGATGGGCCGGGATGAAGATACCCCCGCCGGTAGAGAGAAGCACAGCAGGGCTGCTAGGAAGCAGCAGCACCACTGCGGCCACGCGCCCCAGCCAAACTCCGGAATGCAGAATGCACAGTAGGCGGCTCGCACCGAGGCACAGCCCAGGCCTGGGGGTGTCACGAGCCTAGACGGCTGTCCCAGGGCCACTTCACCCTCAGGGGGTTCTGCTGTCAGGCAGGATGTCAAAGGATAGCGGCGGGTTGAGAAAAGCTCAACCGCCATCTTGGCCACCTTGGCCACACACCCATGGCCAACCTTTTAAATACAATGCACCCTGCCCTGCGAGCTATTTAGGGCATACCCTAGGGGTGACTTATATGTATTAAAAAAGGAAAGTATAGTCTTTCAAAAATGTACGGTCTAACAGTAGTTTATAAATAACCTGAGTTGACACTATCAAACTGGTTATGGAGAAGTGGTGTTCACAAATGAGACTCCAAATAGAGCCTGTGTCAACTCCTACGGGGCCTTGGAACATCAGGAATGAGACAGTCTATGTTTCTTAAACAGCCCATAATAGCAATTCTGACTGCCAACTAGAGATGATCAGATTTTATTTCCTGCCAGTGCAACTGTGTTAAATTCACAAATTTGCAAATGTGCAGGAGGGAAGGTGGTTAATTTAACTCCTTGTTCCTGTTGGTGTGTCCTCGCTCCTGTTGGTTCCCTGCTCCAGTTTTTGGTGGTGCTTTCCTTCCGTTGACGCTCTCCTTCCCTTGACACCTCCTGCTCCAGTTTGAGTTCCTGTTTATCTCCTGTTCCATCTTGGGCTCCTGGTTTCTCTGTGTTTCCTGGCTCATATGTTCTCCGTCGTTTCTGGAGTCTCCTCGTCATCAGAGGTTTTTCCCTACAGGGTTTTTTTCCTCTTGGGACTCCTTCTGGAGGGCACTGGCTGCTTAGGCTTTTCACGGCTGGCGGCACCGTGGCTACCGGAAGGGGTTGCCCATCTCTGGAACAAACCAGGACCTACAAGAGCCGAAGTCGAGAACCGTTCCACCAGCTTAAGACCGGTAAGAAAGACTCCAAACGTGACACTTTTCCATAATTTAAGCACCACAGTAAAAGGTAAGGTTGTTTATGGCAACATGATTCATATTGTCATGGTCAGGCTGGAGAAGGCCTTGATCTTGCCTGCAAAGCTCTGAGGCGAGGCTTCGTTTTTTTGGTATCCCTAAACATGATTTTCAGTTTAAAAAAAAAGAATTATGGGTAGACATGGTATCCTTTCTCTGACAACGCCAAAGAAGTAAATCAGAAGAATTTACATTTCCCCTGTGACATATTTCTGAATATCTTGTTCTGATCCAGGCTAATAACGTGCAGAGTAAGAAGACATTGGATTGTGACCTACCAAAATTCACTCCCCTTTAAGTGTCTGCCTGAACATAGAGAAAGGGACTTAGAGTAAACAGAGCACTCCAGGTAAAGAGTAGAAGTGCCTCAAGTAACAATCATCAGCTATTAGAACACCAATACAAACTAATCATGGGAGCAACTCAGAATACATCAAGTTATTTCAAGGTGATTTGCATAATATAATATAAATGTGGTTAGCTTGCTAAACACAGGCTCTCTGTGTGCAACCTGTGCCATTGATTTGAATTCTTATGGATCTACTCAGCTTATCATCCTTCCACGTTTGGTAATATGAGCAATAGGGGGATAGGTAATATCTGTCAAATTTTCACACAAATATGAGGTACTTGTAAAGATGAGCACGAAGACGAGTAGCAAACACTTCATTAGCACCTCGGCCACAGCCAGTACACAAGCAAGTGCTATTTCTAGAACTCATAGAATCCACCCACAGATTTACATTATGGAATGAGTCTACCTCATTAGTGCAAGTCAAAAGGTACTTGTATAGTAAGACACCCCACATCTTTCTCACATAATACAAAATGAAAGAAAGTAAACCTGCTAAGAAACTTAAGCATTAACACATTGACACACACAAAAAGACTGCTAAGAAAACGCCAGTCTGAGGAAGCCAAATAAACAAATGGTCCAAAATAGCTACATAATCATATAAGTATGCACCTCTACAAAGAACTCATCCTTTTCTCACACACCATGTCATTGCCTAACTTCCCCAATAGACATCCATATAATTATACAAATTCAAGACACAAAGAATGCCCTTTCTGTAAAACCTTTAAAACCGGTGGCCCAAACATACTAACAAAACACCTGATGTTCTTTGAAGGAACAAGATTCCATCAATTCATTTTAAATTATATTACTGCAGATATAGTGACTCGATTAAGAGGTTCATATAAGACAGCTAAGCAAACATCATAGTTTACTGTAAAATGTGAACTGTACGTTAATTTTAACAAAATACATAAGGTCAAGTCTGATGCAGGAAAGAATTATAGTTTGAGCTTTGGAAGGTTAAATTGTCTTTAAAAACATCATAGTCTTGTTTCACAAAGATTTTGCTGAGAAAAGGTGTGACGTACTTACTCTTGAAGCAGTCGTAAGTGTAGCTGATTACAGGTCTGCCCCATAGCTGATGGATGCAACATTTCAGCAATTTTGTCTGCCTTGTCCCTCAAATCACAGAGTAGGATCAATAAATTGTACAGGAAGTCAAGAAAGAATGCCAGTGTGCTTTTTATATATCCCTTGGCAGGGTATGTGCTTCAAATATTTCATTCAAATTGGAAAATATAGTTAATCAAAAAGTGAACCAGCAATATTTTGGCAACACTTGACGTTCCTTCAGTTCGCAAGAAAGCCTCAGGTAGGCAAAGAAGGGTCATCCACAAAATGTGCAAAAATCAAATTGATCAGATCAGTTTATGACAGAAATTGATTTGTGAGGAAAATTAATAAACTTAAGAGCTGAAAATCCGAATCTCGCAAAGCAACCTCCATGTCATGAATTTGGTGGTCCTCCCTGCAGAGTGGGTCGGCCATTCTGCTGAAGTACACCTACAACTAAATCTACAGTGACACAGTCATTTCCATATTAGTTATGGATGTCTAATGGAAAATGTAACAATCGAATTATGAAATTTAGCTAACCAATAAAAAGATGACTGAACACTACTCAAGTGATATTATGACTGTGACATTCCTTCCCTATGTTCTTTGTGAAGAAACATAGGGCCTGGATACGAGTTTGAGGGTAAGGGAACTGCCGATGAAACGGCGCCAGAAACCCCGCCGCCTAGTTGGCAGTCCACCCGCCGTATTACGATGTTGGTGGTTTGCTGAACAAAAGACCACCGGAGAACCGCTGCCACCGCCAGCCATTCACCGACTGCCTCGATGGTGGCACGGGGAAAGCAGCTGCCAGAGGGTGGTACAGACAAGTTTACCGCCATCGGAATTACAAGTTGGTTTTCTGCTGGGCTGACCATGGTGGGAAGACCGCCTGCTTTGAGTGGGCGGAATCGGAGGAATGGGGGTGCATACTCACCCATTTCCTTTTCTCCCCTTCAGTCTACCATGTGGATCCATTCCTCTAGGTTTCCCCTTCACACCATCATCTTGACCCCAAAGAAAACGACCCTGTTGGCGCCAAAATCTAGGTAGGTCAGTTTTGCACTATTTACCCATTGACAGGACTGGGCACATATGGTCCGGACTATGTGTATATTTAACACTTGTGCAGTCAAAATATAAACACATGCATAGACACACATGAGAAATGTTTCCCCCCATCAGAATCACCACTGTTGGCTCAGCGATGACATCGTAATTCGGGGGCAGGAGACTGCTGCCACCGTGGTCTTCTTGGGACCACCACCACGGCGGTATGGCAGTAAGACTGCCGAACTCGTAATCAGGCCTTTAATATTGTTCATGATGTTTGATGACGTGTGTTTTTTGGAAGTCAATACAGTTGTAGAAATGCAGTCTCGGACAAGAAATGTTGCATGGTATGGTAGCAGTAATTGGTGGAGCAGAAAAATGTCATGTTGTTCAAGTGTCAAATTCAATTCTTAAAAGTATTGTTATTTCCAGTGCTAGTGTTAAATTCTGCATGATATATCCACAGCAAAAGGTACCAGTTATGCCACTAGTTTGCATATAGCTGAATTGCACTTGAAAATGGTGCACCTAAGCTAAAAATAATTAAATGCTGCTCTACAACCCCCAGAGCAAGGATGTTCCTTAACTTTTTCACAGTCTGCGTTTTCACTCAATGTAAAAGACATATGTCTAGACAGACATCTTGCTTCATGTGCCAAGAGACTAAAGTTCCACCTGGCATATGAGAACCAAAAAGGGATCTTGGATTGCTTGCGTCCCTTTCCAGGGAGTAAACAGTGTAAGAGTTCAAGCCAGACTGCTCATTTTGTGACAGCGTTGCTGATTTACACCTAGCAGGCCCTCTTTTACCGTGGCACACCAAAGATAAAGTGGGATAATGGAGTCTCGAAGTAACTCCAGCGTTCTACAAGCATGCGCATAAGCATCTAATTTCAAATATTGACGGGAGTCAAGGTTTTGGGCCTACATCTGCCTACCACTGTTGTGTTTTATTCCTGTCTTCCCAGGAAACTTGCTCATACACTGATGGAACATGTTACTACAACTTTAAAAACAAAGACACGAACAAGGTATTACACTGTGCACGCCACAAATCTCAGATATACACATACACTTATACAAACATACAAGTACACACAAATTCAAACACATTGCATGCTTTGTTTCTCTCACTTTTTATGGAACGCGAACATTAATGGTCAATTTGCACTGTCTTGACTCGTGCACAAACGGCTACTTATCAGCAATCGGTCTGAAACACTGGCTTTTCATGTTTTAACGTGGAAATATTTCTTATCGCACTCAATTGTTAGGATGACTAACCATTTTCTAACACGCATTTATCACAGCAGTTTAAAGAATTAACTTTGATACCTTTTTGCATGCTACTTCATAGAGAGTTTTTTTTTTAAACAATGTATTTTTAAGTATTTATGTGTGACAACTCCTACTGTTGTAATCGATAATCCATATCTTTATCTGCTGCCCCATATTAGCCATAAAACTGTGCCATTCGTCATGTCATTTTCTTGTGATAGTGGCGTTGCAGCTACTTTCATGAAAGAGCAAGATTAATGGATTCTTGTAAACTACTAACTTACTTTTCCTGCCTTGTGACTTTGTAGGTCATTGTTGCTCACATGTTAACGGTAGCGATAGCAATAAAGATGGTGGCTGATTTCTTTAATCCAAAGGCTCAACTATGGCCGGGAAAGATTTGCTGCATTTAAGTTTGTCTCTCAGTTTTTGCTAGGCCATATTTGAAGCGACCACTTACCTCCTTCCAGGTATGTGGTCATTGTGAAAAGATGCTAGATTAGAAATAGTACATGTTGGACCTGGCGGTCTCTGCATGGTCACCCAAAACGTTTTGCCATCACACCTCCTGTTTGGCCAAATTTGTTTTTGTAGTTCTTTAAGACTCTGTGCACTTTACCATTGCTAACCAGTGCTAAAGTGTGTGTGCTCTCTACCTAAAACATGGTACTATTTATTGGCTTACACCTGAGTGACACATTTAATTTACTTGTAAGTCCCTAGTAAAGTGGACCTACATGTACCCAGGGCCTGTAAATTAAATGCTACTAGCGAACCTGCAGCACACATTGTGCTTCCGACTACAGTATCCTTTTAAATCATATCTCAGGCCTGCCGCTGCAGCCTGTAGTGCCCTTTTAAAGTGACATTTTGACCTGGCAAAATAATCCTTTTGCCAAGCCTAAACCTTGCTTTTTAGGTTGAGCCTAAGCGTATGACCTCTTGTATACTTTAGTATACTTCTCTTATGGGAATAAAGCCATCCCCCTGCTTTTGATTTGTTTGTTTCAGTGTCTTTTAAAAATCCTTGCTTGCTAGTGGTCAGTTCTGCCTCTTTGTCCCTCCTTTTCTCTTCTGTTCCTCCTAGGCAGCAGGGACTAAGGGCCATATGTATGAACACATTTTCCCATAGACACAGAATGGGTAAAATCGTTTGACACATCTGGCCTTAAGTACTGTCTCATTCCGCTATGGTTCTTTATCAGTTCTTTGAGGGACTTTTTTTTCTTGGTTTCCTATTCTCTTACTGTTTGTCTGTGTTCAGCTTTGGTGCCATAGCTGTTTCCATTTAAATATAATTACGCCCTCCCACCTCCTCTTAATGCCACAGTTTTGTTACTGCTGCCTCCCGCGCCGTGCCTCCTTGCAGTGCCTGTATTTTTTTTAACCTTTTTGCACTTTCCGATGTCCACCGTCAGTTGGGCTTGTTTTTGGTATGATGTCCGTTTGGTTTGGGCTTCTTTTTAATGGGGATTGGGCTTATTGAAATTATCTTGGGCCACTAGTTAGAAAACAACAAAGAGCTATCACATGATGATGCTTTATTACATTAAAAAGTCGTCCGCATCATAACAATTAAAGCTAGGTGGGGTGCGGATGTTTGGCTTACTAAAAAGTGGGTTAAGTCCTGCTGATGGCGAATTGGTATTTTGGTAAGTAGCTTCTCGTGTTCTGAGCATGCGCAGCCATTATGCAGTAAAAAAAAAGCTGTTCACTAGGCGAGCTTGCGCCTAGTCACGTGAGAGATGAGTGCCTTATTACTAGGGACTCAGCGATTTATTGACCAGTGCACGCTTCCCGCAGCCCACCTCCGACGGCAGTGCATGGATGCATTGACCAGTAAACAACAGCACGAAAACACAAGTGATGCGAGCAATAACCCCTTACTACCCTACTCAAAAAATCCAACATCCCCTTCCACCTTTATGCAAATGACACGCAGATCTATCTGGAAACCTTCTCCATTGATGACATCCAAAGACTCAACGCCACGCTTAAAGAGGTCCAACACTGGCTCTCTAGTAATCTTCTAAAACTCAATCAAGAGAAAATGGAAATACTCATCTCCAACAAAGAAGAGAACCCCCAAATTGCGGAATGGCTCAAAGCTATTGATGCACTCAATGGCAACCTCACCCTGGCGGACTCTGTAAAATCCCTAGGTTTCACCCTTGACCCGAAACTAGATATGAACAAACACATCAAAGACTCTGCAAAAAGCGCCTTCCTCAACTTGAAGCTACTGCACAAAATAAAACCCTTCCTCCCGCTCAAGGACCTTCAACAAGCCACTCAAGCACTGGTGCTGTCCAGACTAGACTACGGAAATGCGGTCCTCTCTGGTACAGCAAAATCCCACCTCGCCCCCCTCAAAACAACCCTCAATGCAGCAGCAAGAATGGTCACTGGAACTAAGAAATTCGACCATATCTCACCCGCACTCAGAGAACTAAAATGGCTCCCAATTGAAATGCGGGCCAGCTTCAGAACAGCCTGCCTCACGCACAAAGCCCTACACACAAGCAAACCGGAATACCTGGCTTCCAAACTCATAAAGGCCGGCCAGACCAGGAACCTCAGGAGCTCCAACACTCTGCTACTCATCCCGCTGAAAACACACAAACAAAAAACCACGGCCAGGTCGTTTGCTGGGAATGCGCCCAAAATCTGGAACTCCATTCCCCCCCACATCAGAACGATCCCCTCTTTTGCAAAATTCAAAAGACTGCTCAAAGCCCTCTTCCTCGATCGCTCCCTAGCGAACCGATAGGATCCACTGAAGTGCCTTAGCCGGCACCCCACCTGACTTTGACTCCGTGTCCTGTGACTTCGACCTCCTCTACCCCCTGGACCCCTACCCCGTTCCACCCGTTTTTTTCTTCTTCTCGTTCTCCTTATGTTTGAACTCTACTCGTCACGAATCTTTATGTCCTATTATGATCTCTGCCTTGCTTGATTGCATATAAGATACTTGTTGTAAAGCGCTCTGATGCCCTTGGGTCCAGCTAGCGCTATATAAAACTCCTAAAATAAAATAAATAAATAAATAAATAAAATAGCTGCTCTTGTTCTGGCAGTTCTCGTTAGTACTGAGCACTTGCACAGTGGCCTATGCCACTGCATTTGCAGTAACATTGCTGCGAACGGTGCGTAATCAAGTGATGCGGTATAATTTCTGGGGTTTGCCTGCCAACCGTAACACCTTAACCATACCTTAAAAATTCACCACTTATTGTGCATGGTTATCTCACTTAACCGGTCATTGTCGGGAGTCACACATGCTTCACTCTCACCAACCACGGGATACGGTCACTTTTATCAGCCATTGCTTCGCCCATTTCACGGTCTGAACCTGCGCAAAGCCACTTCACCAGTCACTGTTGACAACCACTTTCGCCATCTATTGAAATGTACGATCGTGTGGTTTTAGGCGCTTTCACCTCACTTGCAACTGTCATTATTCACAGGCACTTTCACCTCCCTTACCTATCACTGTTCTGAGGCACTTTCCGACTCTCTTGCTGCAATCTCTCCTTCCTCTCTCTCTGTCTCTGTGTCTCTCCTCTCTCCTGCAAATTCTGGGCAAATATTGGTGTTAGGAGTTACAAACCAGACTTCTGCCCTTCCCTCCTAGACATGAGTTGCGCATTGAGGCGCTATGTCTGGGCCGGTCTTTGGGTGACTCGTTTACTGAGAACCCGGACCTTCTGCGCTTCAAGGCTCTGTGTCAAGGCGTGTGAGTCACGATGCAGCCTACTGCACCCCCCCTCTGGTACCCTCGGGCTGGTGACTCCCAATCACCTAAGCTAGGGCTCACAGGCAACCGTGGATGCCTCAAGGCACATGGCATGCGCAGTCACCCCTAGTGCCCCATGTGTCAGCCTCGAGGCAGGATGGCCCTGTGCCACACCAGTCCTGATCCTCTGAAGTAAATTGTTTCTTAGCATGCACAGAGGGTGTGTCACCTGTTATTACGTCATATACTCCAAGGGCCTGATTAAGAGTTTGGTGGATGGGATACTCAGTCACAAACGTGACAGATATCCTGTCCACCGTATTACGAGTTCCATTATGTTCCATTGGATATACTGGAACTCATAATACGGCGGGCGGGATATCTGTCACGTTTGTGACAAGAGGATCCCATCCGCCAAACTCGTAATCAGGCCCCAAGTGTTTGTAGTGTTTACTGATAACAGAAAACAACAGGACAAGGTGGGGCTAGGCCCAGTGCGGCCCTGCAAGATAGTTCAGGGGACTAATGTTCTCACTGCAGAAAATTTTCAGCTTAGTCTTCTATCCTCCTGAGGGTGGGAAAGGAGCAATTTTGGATTGTTACAGCACCTTGAGTCTTTGCTAATAACCGCACTCTGTTATGATACTAATGAGATATCTCAGCGACCTATGGGGGTGAGCACTTCTCCTATCTACCTAACCCATCAATCATATTCTTGGCTCCTCGCAAGGCTGTCTCGGTCCTTTAGCCTTCTAAGGTCAATAAAATAAACATGCAAAATTCTGATAACATGCAAAACTGTTCATTTTGATTATTTTTATTGTAAGCTGGAGTTGTCACTGTAAGACAACCCCTTTACCAATGGAGGGGGGAGGGGGGAGTCCAGGACTCATGCTTTCACCATCATAGCGTAATATGCGCTTCTCTGCATCACACTTTACTCCTCCCTGCAGACCAAACTGCAACCCACGCTTTTACAACCATGCACTCCAAAAAGGGCGGGAGTAACTTATCTGAATTGGAGCACCTCATGTCTCCTAAGGCGATATAAAGTGCTATATAAATTCTTCAGTAGAATACATGTTGGGTTACTTCAAGAGTTAATAACAGAAATTTGGTTCTTTGACGTTCTAAAGAACGAAAGAGGGGCTTCTCTGCACTTATTGAGAATTGGGAAGAACAGGAGGGCCTGTGCTTAGTAGGGTGTGTTCAGTGATACGTGCACCCACGCCTGAGGCAGATTTCACGGCAGAAGCTCTAATGTATGAGGCAGGTCTAATAGGCGCGTGGCTGGCTTTAGAATTTAGTGCGTAATCAAGACTGCCACGCATTGTGTGGTCCTGGGCAATTCACTGACTATTACTTCTTGTACTTCCTTGTGCTGCAGGCGGCTGATGCAGTTTGATCACACATGAAAGGAGTACTTCAAGGCCTGCTTCCCTCCTCCCCCACTTTGATATCTTAGCTGTTGTTGTCTCACGCCCCCACCCACTGGCGTAGCAAGGGGGGGGCGGAGGGGGCGGTACGCCCCGGGCGGCACGAGAATTCGGGGCGGCAGGTAAATTTATCGCCAGCACCCCCCCCCCCGCTCTTAGGCGCTCGGCGGCGGCGGCAAAAGGCAGGGACCGCCACGGGCGGCAGAGTGCCTAGCTACGCCACTGCGGCCCCACCCCCTCCTCTTTAATAGAGGGGAGCTTGTTCCTGCCATTGGGTGCCTCTCTCGCTTCTTGGCTCTACAGCAACTGGAAGTCGGGGAAATGAGGAAAGACCCCATCAGCTGACCGTGCGCAGCACGTGTGGGCAGTTCTGTCTCGGTACAAAGGAGCTCTCCCAGGAGGTAAGTTGTCTCACATCCTAGCCGGAATGAGGTCCAGGGGGTGTGATGTTATTATTGCAGCCTGGCAGCATCCGGCGGGACATGTGAGAAGGAATAGGGCTGCAAGCGACGGAATAGCTTTCCCTGGAGGATGGTAGCACCCCCAGGAGGACAGGTGATGTGAGGCGAGACTGCTGGACACATATATTTGTGACCAGTACGGGTGGGCGAGACAGCAAATTTAACATGGTGAGCCGAGCTAAGGGTCTAGCTTTGCTCTTAGAGTCCGTGCCCGAGCTGACCTCTGAAAATGTTTGCCATATAAATCACACAACAAAAGTAAAATATGATGAAATCTCTTCAAAATTCAACACAGTGTATTTATATAGCATGTGGAAGTTTCGACATTAAAACGTCACATTTTAGCACTGCACTGAGAAGCAATTATTCAAAGTGATCATTTTTAAACATGAACATAGAACCATTGTGCCCTCGCCCCCATCCTGGCGACAGTGTCATTAGTAAACTACCAGGCACATTGACTGTGTGTGGTCCAGATTCTTAAACAAAGAGCAACGATGCACGTATATGAAGGTGCTTTCATATGCAATACTGAAGAAAAAGTATTTCGGTAGAACACATTAATTGCCAAAGATCACACAGTTTGGTTAAGCAGGAAAGCCGCAATTAATGCATGTTTTCTGGTTTCACTTAGTACAAATCCGCCACTAAAAGGTCTCTCTTTTTACCTCACAGGTTAATTCTTTATTTTTACCTCTGTGTATGAGGGTAGAACGAGGGTGGGGCAGCTTTGATAGCATTATCAGCACCCCACAGAACTAAGGGCCCGATTCACAGAACTAACTTAAGACAAAATCCTAAACTTACTACCATTTTGGTATTCACAGAAGGCACTTACTCATTTTGGTATTCACAGAAGGCACTCACTTACTCATTTTGAGTAACTTACTCATTTTGTGTAACTTACTCATTTTGGTATTCACAGAAGGCACTTACTCATAAATGAGTAAGTGCCTTCTGTGAATACTAAAATGAGTAACTTACTCATTTTGTGTAACTTACTCATTTTGTGTAACTTACTCATTTTGGTATTCACAGAAGGCACTTACTCATCAATGAGTAAGTGCCTTCTGTGAATACCAAAATGAGTAAGTTACTCAAAATGAGTAAGTAAGTGCCTTCTGTGAATACCAAAATGAGTAAGTGCCTTCTGTGAATACCAAAATGGTAGTAAGTTTAGGATTTTGTCTTAAGTTAGTTCTGTGAATCGGCCCTATGTGAGGAAAGCACGCACACGTCTTGTTTTATATGTAGCCGTTCTCTTCTGTTTGTTTTTATGGACCGCATGCTAAACTGTTCTACATTTCGTTATGTATTTTGACATAGGCCGTAGTCAGAATGAAATCTATACTTGTGTTGGTTGTAAAAGTTAGTTTTTTTGTGATGAGTTTACAGCTGACACGAAATGCTCTGCATTTCAGTATATGAATTTCAATGTACTTTTATAAAGCCATATTGCTGTGCTTTTTTTAAATTTCCCTCTATTGCCTCTTTGCAGCAAATTCTTGCACTCCTCTCAAGGTATGGCTTCGCTTCAATGTGGTTCACATAGACAGTTTGTAGTCCTCTGCCTTCTTTCTATAAAATTCACGACAGTCTCTAAAGAGCTGGAATCTTCGGTAAGGGTCTTGTTTAGAGGCAAAGTAATGGGCTTGGGGTTCTTTAGCTGATGAAGTGCAGGTGATGTCCCAGAGCATTTATGCTCAGTAAGGCCATGTTGGGTGCTTACTCTTTAAAGCTGGGTTCATGTTTTATGGGTTGTTTGTTGGTTTTAAGTCCAGACACTACGTTTGGGTTGGTTTGCTTCCTCATGAGAACTATTGTAGGGATTATTTTCACATTTGCTCTAGCTTTTCTGGGTGGGGGGAGGAGCTTTGATATTGTAGAATTTTGTAAAGTTGAGGAGCCTTCTTTGGGTAATTTTGCTTAGGCATGTTTATTGTTTAAGGGGGCAGGTGATCTGGTGTTAACAGCAAAGCAGGGTTTTGGTCCAGTAATTATTTTAGCCAGTCCATTTAGCCTTACAAATATTATGCATATCAGATAAATACAGGTAATATTGTTGAGTCTCCGGGCGTTTGTGGAAGTTTGGGACAAGGGAGAGAATGTTTAGGATTATACCCATGTTAAGTGGCCTGTTCTAGGACTCCTAAAGAAAAGAAAATGGCTAGAGCAGAAATGGCACTACTGCATCTTGCTTTTTGTTCAATACATTTTCTTTTTGTTGTCTGCAGCGAAATTGTCTCATTCGTGATGGAGAATGTAGTTATGTTGGATGTCTGTTAAAGTGATTGCGCTAGATGTGGCAGTGTTGTCTTTAGTGGTTTTAAGGTCTTGTTTTTGTCCCTGCTAAAAAGTAGTGTAGTCATTTGGCTTGATGAAATATTCTTTTCTCTGAGGTCCACCTCCATTGGTAAGATGCTCTGCAGCTTTGAGAGGTTTGTCACACCTTGCCCAGAGGCTGGCTGCAGCCATCTCTAACCAGCTGCAGCCATAAAGGACTGCGGAATGTTCTGATGTTGTTAACAGTTTAGCTTTGCCAATGCTTGTTGTAGTTTGTTAAGACCCAGAGAGTAGCACCTAACTACTGGTACGTTTCCACCAGTTTGTTGAAGTGTTTGGTCTGAGAAGTATTTTCCGTTTTTCATGCGCATGCCGAACGTGTATGTTTTGTTTGCAGCTCCTCCTTGCTTGGGTCTGAAATTGAAGACACATTTATGCTTTTCCGACATTTTTTAGTGGAAGCAACGTGTTTTAATTTTGTGAATTTGCGCGCAGTGAAAGGCCGTCTTTCTCTGTAATTATGGTTCATCATTTTTAAACTTGGGAACACAATCTACATAAATACACCCCACACCAAGCCACATAATTACAGTCTGCATTATGTCACCCAACGCCACACACTTCCAGCCATGCCATGGATCCCCCCCGAATCAAGAAAGACCGTCACCCACGCACTCATAACCAGCAGACTGGACTACGGAAATGCCCTCTATGCAGGGATCAACAAGTCCCTGCTCCACAAACTCCAGACCATACAGAACACCGCAGCCAGACTGGTCCTCGGCATCCCTCGACACGAACACATCACCCAACACCTGCGGAACTTCCACTGGCTCCCCGTCGAGAAGAGAGTTACCTTCAAGATACTCACCCACGCCTACAAATGCCTCCACAAAACCGGACCCCAATACCTCAATGAGAGAATTTCCTTCCACGTACCCAAGAGAAACCTCCGATCCGCCGACCTCGCCCTTGCCGAAAACCCCTGCATCCGCAGAGCCAGAACAGGTGGAAGAGCCTTCTCCTACATCGCGACCAAGACCTGGAACGAGCTCCCGATCAACTAAACATCTTTAGGAAGGCACTCAAGACCTGGCTCTTCGACTGAGCGGAGCTGCCCAACCCCCTCCCCCCAGCGCCTTGAGACCCTCACGGGTGAGTAGCGCGCTTACAATCCCCTGATTGATTGATTGCTGCAATTCAACTCTACACATTCCATTCCACACCACATAATTCAGTAACAAATCACATAATTCGACTCAACAAAACAATTACACAACAATAATACATCCAATCCACACCCCAGAATTCCACATCATGCCATAAAACTCAACAGCACACCACATAATTAACTTCCACTACATACCACTCCACAACACAAAATACCATTCCACATAATAACATTCCAAGACACAACAATCCCACTCCATATTACACTCAATACCACATAATTATTATCCACATTTCTCCACTGCACATAATGCCACAAAATTCCACTACACAAATCCACTCCACAGCACACAATTCCCCAACTAACAATTCCAATCTAACCCACATAATTACACTCCACACCACATACATCCACTCCAAACCAAAACGCACGGGTAAAAGACAATGTCATTTACAACGCCAATTGCTCTAACTCTCACAAATGCAAGACCTATTGCATTGCTAATGCTTGTTAATACAATTAAAATTATTTAACATTATACAGCGCATTCCTATCTTTTCCTTGTGCTGAGGCACAATGTGCTGCTTAGCGCCAATGCAGGAATTCTTGCACCATGCTGCAAGGGTGCCTGTGTTGTAAGCAGGATTGTTTTTGTGCAAGAAGGGACACCTACAAAAACAATCTTCTGACGCATTTTCCTCTTTCTATGTGTGCTGCAGAATGCAGCACACATAGAAAGAGGGAAATAAGATGAGAAATAAAGATATTTCTCCTTGTTATGCCTCAACTGGGGAGGTGTAGCATTTTGACGCATTACCAGGTCTACCAAAAATGGTAAATCTAGGAATGCATCAAAACTCGTGGGTGCATGCGTGGAAACACCCATGCTCCACCCATGGAACACCTCTCTGGGGCTGAGTAATGCAATGGAGCAATTTGCGCTGCTTTGCGTGATTCTAGATTTATCAAGCCATGCACAGCCATGCAAGGTGGCCTTGCGTGGCTTGATAAACCTAACTTAGTAGTTGCACCGCCCGTGCGCCTCCTTGCGTGGTGCAAGGGTGACGCAACTCCTTGAAAAATGTGCTACTTTTTCTTTAATTCTTTTTAAAATTTGAATGTAATTATAATATACATGTATATATTACCTACTGGGGGCAGTAGGTAGTTATAGTTAGGACCTAGTTTCCATGGGAAAAGCGTTTATTGATTCGCCAATAACTTTGGCGCCGTTTGACGAATCTTCGCGAAATTTTCAAAACTAATGGGCCTGTGCTGTGTTGAACGTTTTGGGGTGATCCGCCAAGCGGGGGCCAAGAAAAAAGTGGGTCCCAAGACGCATTTTCTCCATGTTAATTTTCATCGGACACTTTAGACGTGGCGACAGTCAGAACTGCTGAACGGAATTACACCAAATTTGGCAAAAAGGTAGCTCTTGGTCCAGAAAGCACTCTTTTTGTTAAATGGTGTAAAACCGTTCAGTAGTTTTTGAGAAATTTGTAAATTTCTCAGATATACAACTGTGGCCACGGTGGATCCGCGAACCCTCCCGATCTCGTGCCTCAGATCTGATTGGCTGCCAACACTTCAAACCAGGAAATGTTGGCAGCCATCTTGTGACTCGGTTGAACTGAGTCACAAGCAAAAACTTGAAAAAAAAGAAAAGGGGGCAGGGTAGAAACACCCTGGCCCCTAGGCCTGTTCAAGGGGTCCTACAAACCCCCCAGGGCCAACAAAAAGCATTTTTAAAAACATTTTCAGCGGCATTCACGGTGAATCCGCGAATCCGGCAGAAATGTTTTAAAAAAAACGAAGTGCAGGCTCCTGCACTTCGTTTACTTTACGCCCTTGGGTGGGCCAGGTCCCGGGGGCAATGACAAATAGTGATGCGGGGGCCACGCGCCCCCCCGTAGTCCCGGGGACAGCCACCTCTCAGGAGCTTTATTTGCTTTTAATGCGTGGGGGCTCCAGCCCCCCCCACACAGCCCGGGAACCGCCACCTCCTCAGGGCTAATTTTTTTTAATGTGGGGAGGCACGCGGCCCCCTTGCAGCCCCGGGGACCGCCACCTCCCCGGGGCTAGTATACTAAAATGTGGTGGGGGCCACATGCCCCCGCTGCCTGAGGTATCACTAACACCCCGGGGCTATTTTGCAAATGGGAGGGGGGCCACGCAGTCCCCCCTTCTGGAGCCGTAAATGGCCCTGGGGACCACCATCCCCTAGGGCTGGCTCCAGCAATGTCCCGGGGTGCCCACCCCAGGGACATTGCAGTTTGCTATGGGATGGCATCCCATAGCAAACAAGTGTGCTCGATTTGAACAAGCGAAAGCACTTTGCTCTCGCTTGTTCAAAGCGAGCACACTTTGCTGTTTACTCCCAGGGAGCTGCATCTTAGCCGCTCCCTAGGGGTAAAAAGCAATGCTGGCTCCCGCAGGAGGTGGGAGCCAGCTGGAACCAAGGGGGCCTTCAGGCTCCCCCCGCGGACCCAAAGAAGATGGCCATGCCCCGGGGGATGGTGTCACCGGGGCTGAAACTAGCCGCTCGGCCCCCCCTCCATTTTTTTATTTAAAAAAGAAATGGGGGGTCCCAGGGCCGAAATAGGCCTGGGTAGGGGGTCTCACAAAGGGGGCCGCGCGGCCTCCCTCCCTTTTTATTTGAATAAAAACAAAAAAATGGGTAAGGCCGCGGGCGATTGGGTCAAGGGAAGGCGGGTCACACAGCCCCCTTCCTAAATAAAAAAAAAAAAAAGAAGCCGGCAACTCGCCGGAGGCCCCGCCCCCTTTCTTCTCCACTCTACAAACGTGCCTCCTGGCATGCTCTTGGTTGGTGGGATGAAGTCCCCTGCACTGCTGAGGGTCCTTAGGGGCCAACTAGCCCACCTGTTACCTCCAGTAAGCCCCACACAGTGGGATTGCTGAGAGGTGGTCGGAGGCCACTCCCCTTTTTACACTACTCTGCAAACGCACCTCTTTGCGCACTGCTGGTGGGGCAATGATGTCCCCTTGTGTCCTGAGGACCTCAGGACTAAAGTGGACTTCATCCCCCAAGTAGCAGTGCGCCAGGAGGCGTGTTTGCAGAGTGGTGGAGAAAGGGGGCGTGGCCTCTGACCACCTCTCAGCAATCCAGCTGTGTGGGGCTTACTGGAGGTAACAGGAGGGTTAGTGGGCCCCAAGGGACCCTCAAGCGGCAAGGGGACTTCATACCCCAAATAGTAATGCACCAGGAGGCGCGTTTGCAGAGTGGTGGAGAAAGGGGCGTGGCCTACGACCACCTCTCAGCAATCACATTGTGTGGGGCTTAATGGAGGTAATAGGTAGGCTAGTTGGCCCCAAAGGACCCTCAGCAGCGAAGGGGACTTCATCCCCCAACCAAGAGCGCTCCAGAAGGTGCGTTTGCAGAGTGATGGAGGAAGGGGTGTGACCTGTTATCAGAACTCCGCAATCCTGCTGTATGGGACTTAGTGGAGGAAATAGGAGGGGTGGTTGGCTCCCAAGGACGTCCTTGGTGGGCAACTACCCCTCCTGTTACCTCCACTAAGTCCCACACAGCAGGATTGCTGAGAAGTTGTCAGAGGCCACGCCCTCTTTCTTCCCCACTCTCCAAATGTGCCTACCGGCACACTACCAGTTGGGGGATAAAGTCCCCTTGGCTCCAGAGGGACCTTGGGGGCCAAGAAGCCCTCCTGGAACCTCCTGTAAGTCCTACGCAGCAGAATTCCTGAGAGCTGGTCGGAGGCCCAGCCCCCTTTCTCCACCACTCTGCAAATGTGACTGCTAGTTAAAAAACCTTAGAAATTCACTGAAAAAACAAAGTTGCAGGGACGTTATAGTTAGCAAATAGAATTTAAAAAACCTTAGAATTTCACTAAAAAAACAAAGGTTACAGGGACGTTATAGTTAGCACATAGAATTTAAAAAAAACTTAGAAATTCACTCAAACAAACAAAGGTTACTGATGTGATCAGTGATGTCATTTGAGATGTCATCAGTGATGTCACTGACCATGTCATGAGTGATGTAATATGTGAGGTCATAAGTAGTGCATTGCGGGGTGCAAGTTCTAGTTAACTCAGCTAACTATAACGGCTGAATTTCTCTGGTTTTGAATGAGTTAAGTCTGACCCTAACTATAACGTCCCTGTAATCTTTGTTTTTTTAGTGAAGATAGATAGATATAGATCGATACAGCTAGATATTCCATTAACAAAGAAAAGTGCTGCACTCCGTGAACTGTGAACATGAGAATCTACTTTAATTCATTAACAAACAATCACACAGACGCATTTTGACCACCTCGGTCTTTCATAAATAATTTTTTTTATTATGTTTTAAATTTATAGTTTTTATGTCCTGTGCATACTATTGCTGGTACATTTTTTGTTGTGAGTATTGTGGCCATGTACGGAAGAGCCAACACTTGACTAATCTTCAGAAGCTGAGATGGTTTCAGTGGATCTTATATTTGCTCATATTAAATTTCATAGTTTGGCTGCTTGGACAGAGAAAGATGTTCAACTCATACTTTTTTCTTGTATGCTGGGATTTTTTAAGATGGGGTGCCAGTCTAGAGCAGATGGTCTTTCGTTGCATGTATTTAGTGATTTTCTTCCTGATGAAAAATGATCCTTTGCCATGTATTTCTTTGTGGGTGTTACAAAGTAGCTTGAAGGTGGGTATTTTGGCAACTAGTAACCTATGTAGGGCTCTCAAAGCAGGGGAGATATGCATTTGTGGCTTTACATGTAGGAGTAGTCTGGCAGCAGAGTTCTGGATATTCTGTAATCTTCTCAAAGTTGTTAGCGGTGAACCATGATACAGGCCATTACCGGTATTAAGTTTTGATAGGACAAGAGAGACAGCTGTTTGGACCTTGTGGAGAATCATAGGTGCGGGGAGAGGCCTCGCAGGGTTTTTGTTTGTAAGAGCGTTTGATTTGGCTACCTTATCCACTTGAGCCTTCATTAACAGCTCGGAGTCCCTGGTAATTCCAAGTTTTCTTACCTCCTTGAATATTTTCAGGGGTGGCCCCAGAAAGTCAGGCCAAGAGCAGAGAGGGTCATAAGTTTTCCAGTCACCACAGATGAGTATTTCAGTATTGGATGCATTCAATTTGAGGGGGCTCCGTGTCATCCATTGATCAACGGCGCAAAAGCAACTGAAGATTTTGGAGTTTTTAATGTTCTTGGGGTCTTCCAATTTAAGAAGTATCTGTGTGTCATCTGTGTAGTTATAGCGGGTGAACTGTAAATCATTGATCATTCCCAGTAAAGATTTCATGTAGATGTTGAAAAGCATGAGTGAGATGATTTTCAACAGAGCACTTTACATAGCAAAAGTTGCGTTACATGAGGACACATTCATTTAAAAAAAAATGTTTTTTAAAAATGTTAGGCACGGGGAGATTGAGTGATTTGCCCAGAATCACAGGATGTTCAGCGTCATTGCCGAGATTCGAACCCAGTTCCCCAGATTCGAGGTCGACCACCCTAGCCGTTAGGCCAACTCCTCTCATGATAGAGGGACTCCTACTTTTATGCTATAGGGTTTGAACAAGAAAGGAGGAATATGGATGACATTTGTTCTATTTCGAAGGTAGGATGTGATCCAAGTGAGAGAGAGCAGTACCCTCTATTCAGGCTTTGTCGAGTCTTTGTATAGTGTGCTATGATCGGCAGTGTCATAGTCAGCTAAAAGATCCAAGAGAAGTAGGGCAGCAACCCCATTCTAGTCTACTGTGTTTTGAAGGTCATTCCCGATGGTGATTAGCACAGATTCAGTGCCTCTTCCTGGATGGAAGCCTGTTTGGAAGTCGGAAGTAGAGAGTTCTCTTCAATGAATTTTGTCATCTCTGCAAAGGCTGCTCTTTCTATATGTTTGTAGTTGTTGCTGTCTTAATGGTCCAGGTTTGTTTTCTTTAATAATGGGTGTATGCATGCCTTTTTTAAGTCTCCTGAAAAAAACAACTGTTGTTAAGAAGTGTTGTGTAGCTCCTATAGTACCCCTGCAGGACCTGCGCGTTTGGATAACATATACTGCGGGCTTGGTGGCAGACTGACTCCGTGCACCCCCACCGTATATGTTAGCCTGGTTTGCATTAGCTAGCTCGCAGTGTCACTAGTGTCTCCTCTTATCGGGGAGAGATTAGTTTCTGGCAACCTTAGAACCTGACAACCTTGACTTCCCTGATTCCCTCAGAATCGTGGAAACAATGTACTACCTTTCGCTCAGTCACTCGTGCTCACTTATTCGGTTTGTCTCAGAGAGTTACACAGAATAAACAGTCGGGCGTTTCAATAAGTATTTATTGAACAGTTGTTATCCTAGTGTAAAATATATGTGCTGCGGTAACCAGCAGACAATAGCAGAGATTTATTATCAGCAGTACGATAAAAGCAAAGGGATAGAACAGTTCTACCATATTGCGATAATCATGAGTACATACATGATTATAAAAGCATTATGCAAGTGTGCGTACTCCTACGATGCCTACCTAGATGTACCTGTGTGTACCTAGCATATGTGTGTAGGTCTTAGAAGCTAAGAGCCAAGAATCCTCCTAGGATTTAGTCGAACCCCCATACCTGAATAGAGAGAGTGTGGGACCCCGTCGTGGTCTCGAGTTGGACACCCCGTCCGGGTTGTGTCAGACCACTGTCAGCTTGAGCGACTGCATGCAGGAGCCTCAGCGTCTCTGGTCAGTGTGTCAGCATGGAAGTCTCGGTTCCCCCTACCTTACCGGGGCAAGATGTGGTGTATTTATACCCTAAAGAGTCTCGGTCCTCAGTATGGTTTGTATTGGACATGAGGAAGACGTCAGGGGTGAACTTTGTACATACATATTATGCCAGTGGTGTATTCTTAGAAAGCCATGCATAATTAATGAGTACAGTGTGAGCCTGTGTTTGGAAGAACCCTGCTGCATTCAAAACCACAGGATAGATAACGTTCAGCCCTCAGAGCTCGTTGTGTGCTAGCTGGGACCAATGTAGGTGAAAGATCATGCCTATATAAGGAATCGTACCATAATAGGACATGAACAGTTGTGACCATAATTGGGCATATGCGGCCATGACCATAATAGGGCAAGTACGAATATGACCATATTAGGGTAAATATGAATACGTCCATTTTAGGGCATGTATGAAAGGGTCTACATTAGGGCATCTATGCGGGATATAACACCCACTCCTCTTCCGAACGGGATAATAAATGACCATACTTAAAATCTGGATAATTTAAAAACATTTTTTAAAAGCAAGTAAAAACATGGTTCTAAAAAATCGTTAAAAAATGTTGGTGCTAAAAAAAAAATATGTTGAAATTCAGCTTTTTCTGGTTGCCACTTAAAAGTCTCTCTATAGAAGTTGTAGTACCATAAGCAGGAGAAGGCCATGCTTTTTCTCAAGCGAAAGTGTCAATGTAAGAAAATGTTCCAAATTTAGATCGTTTATTTTAAAACGAGTGAAGAAGCCAAATTCTTTCCCAGGACACGATGAGCCAATTCAAGATTACGCGTCCTGGCTGGGAAGCTCAATATTATCGGTGTCAGCTGCTGTAGATGACAAATCCAACGCCTCACAGAGGACGTCAATCGCACATAGATGGAATGTAGTACTGCCAACAGTCAGTGCTGCGGCAGCTTGTGCAGCAGTTGTAACCTGGGTGCCTGTGGAGGAGTCACCTAACCTAGCAGGAGCGAACGGCACCTGTGGATTCTCCAGGAATGCATTCATCAGAATCGGAAGCCGTTGAGGACAACGCAGAGAGTGGGCCTTTATGGGGTCCAGTATTGCATCCGTGTCCGGAGGCGCATCTGATGGAAAAGTTAGACAAAGATCCAACGTGCATTCTTCTCCGCAGAACAGGCATCGAAGCACAGGTAAGATGCAGTCTATCCAGACTGGTCTAAATGATAGAAACCAGGAGGCATTGAGTTCTCGCAGGCAAGAAATGCCCAGAAGTTGTACCATGCGTTCACGGTATTTCCGCTCCAGGAGCGTGTTCACTATTCCCTCGGGAAGTGGGCCGTCCATTGTGCAGCAGCAATATTACAATCAGGATTCCTGCAATTAGCGACAGGATGAGCGGGAATCCTCCAAATACGCTTCCCAACACGGAGTGTATAAAATTTGGGATTACTCCGAGGACCGTCTGAAAGGTGTTAAGCAGTCCGGACCCTATGGTCTTAAATAGGTGTACAATTCCGCTCGTATCAGACATATTGAAGATACGTCCCACCATTTCTGCCAAATGAATGGGGCAGTTTGTACGTATGAGTGCCTGTATCTCAGTCGAGGTTCTTGCAACTTGAAGTTCATAGGTTTCTCGAGCGGAGGTTAAGGGCACGGGTTGCTGTAAAAGCATGGCTTTCAATCTGCTCAGAGTATCAAACTGTATAAAAGAAACATTCAGCGAAGACCATAACGGCGCTTCCCTGACTGTGTTCAGTGGCGGAAACAATACTTGCATACAGCAAGTAACCCTGGAGTTAACAGTTACTAGATATGCGACGCCCGGAAGCATCCCACAACAACCTTGATCATTTAGCATTAAGAAACTCCCATTCAAGAGCAGCTGGAAAACCGGCGTGATCATGGCCGCTGGGGTCCCTGACATGTGACAAGATAAGTTCGCCACTGAACTACTGCAGGCTCCGTGTAGAGAAATATCCTGACACATGAGAGAACCGCTCAAAGCATTCTTGCAGTTTGTACCACTCAGATACACTTCTCGATCCCCATTCCGGCATCAGTATCTATATGGTAACTCCCAAGTTTCCTTGATGTATCCCTTACCCATTTTTACATATTTGCCTGCCTGCCTTTGTTCAAGGCAATATTGAAACTGAAACGTAGTGACCGGCAGAGTGATTTGGCCATGAATGAGCAATTCTGTTGATGGTGATTTGGCTACAGTGAATGGTAACCTTTCCAGTTTCTCAATACGCAGCATTGTGTATTTGGCTCCCCTTTGTGCCATTTCTGTCTGTTTATCAGATAGATTGTATTCTGAAAACAGAGACGTGGTGTTTATAAAACGCCATGGCACATAGCCTGCACGCAAAGATTGCAGCGTCCAGCTTAACATCATAATAGAACGTAGCTGAGATTGCCCGTGTTGTAACAAGGCCAGATCTTGTTCTAATATGTCGATTGCCGAGGACACAATGTTGCCTAAGGAGTAAATCCTGGAGGTCAAAGTAGTTAACCCATTATCCACCACTGCTAATGCCTTTTCTAAGTTAATACGGTCTATTTCCCGTATCTTTTCTGCGGCCTCTTGTTGGGATATTTTCCAGTTTTCATTATAGTAGGCACAAAGGCCTGCATATATGAAACGTTTCTGACGCTGTTTCTTGGGTAGAAAATCTCTAAGATCCATGTCAGGTGTGAGTAAGGTCAAGTGGTGCTTTACTTCTGTGTGTGTTGAGGTCTCTAGCCAATCAAGGCACAACTTCCCAACACTATACAATGTCACTACCCCTGGGTGTTGTCTTTGTACATAGCGTGGGTCTGGCCTGTGGATACTAAACCTTTTGGTTGTATTCATAAATCTCTGTTGACATTTGTTTGTGTCAATGGGCCAAACCAGCCATTCTGTCCAATCAGGATCTGATCTGTTGTACTGGAAAATGGCATCTAATCCTACCCTTTGTGTAGTTGAGTTCTGCCTCCTACCCATCTGAGATGGTGTTGGAAACCCCGGTGTGTTCATTTCCTTGCCTTTGGCTAATCCAAGACAGGATGTCTGTTGCACAGTTTCATTCAGAAATAAAATCTGCTGCAGAATGATGCATGCTCTAAAAAGTGCTTCTATTCCCTGGACTTGCCAGTCCCTAGAACCACAGATTGATTTGGAATCTATTGTGTCTTTCCATAGATCGAAACCCTGTTTAGACAACTGGTTCAGAAAGGATGCAGAGTAAATATGTTTGGTGTTTGTTAACATAATTTTCTGAGCTGAAATTTTCTCCATTTTATAATAAAATGACGTTGGGTCGGATGTGTTAAACCTTGAGAAGTATGTAAATTTCTGTGCAAATGCTTGTGAACTACCTTTTGGAGGTGTTGGGCAGTGTTCCCACTGCTGGTATTCAAATACATTTCTAGGTGTTATAGACTTGTGTAAGAATTGATGACCATATTGCTGATAACAGTACAATGTATCATAGTCTGAAGTACCTTCTAACATTTCATTGTTCGGAAATGCTGCAGTTTTTTCTAAATCAGACATTATAGCATTTACAGTTTCAGTGTCCCAATCATCAGAAAATGTACTGGAGGTACTGAAATCACTTAAAGAAATTTTAAATACATGTGTTAGCTTTAAAAGTTCAGTCGGACCTAATATATCATAATCAATCTTGTCCCATACTATACCGTCCGGTATAGGAACTGCTGTGATGTTCACTGAAGACAAGTCTCTGGTTTCACGATGTGAAGACTGGTGTGGATTTAAAATCAAGTTGACTCTTTGGGTTGTGGAGCTTGGTTGGAGGTATCGTCCATTAATAAGCATACTAAAAGTTATTATTAAACCTAGCCAGAAAATGAAAAATAAAATCCCAGTGATATACCATAGTTCTATCCAAGGTGACACCAGGTAAGTCTTTCTAAAAAAGTTCAAAAAGTCATTGAATTTCTGTTGAAGTGATTTTTTGGCTGGCGTCGTTTCCGGCTCACTTGGATCCAGTGAAAACGTATCAAAGTTCATGAAATAGCCAGAAGCAGTTCGATCAATTGTTGGAATTGCATCGGGATTTGTTGAAATCGGATTTTGCTCTTGACGAGGCATGTTGACGTAGATGTCTGTATTAGGTCTGATTGCAACTTGGTTGTTAAGTTGATTTTCTTCTTGTCGAACTGGAACGAGTTCCATAGCATTGTTGCTTAGTCCTTCATTCCGTACAGGTGGCTCTTCAAACGTGATGAGTCTTTCTGTTTGGACTTCTTGGATTGTAGTGAGAGGAGGGCGTCTGCTACTGTGGAGTCCACGAGGCCTACTGTTTAGTATCGGCCACATAGTGTGGTTTGATTAAATCAATTGAGACAAATCTTTTCTCCTTTTTTCCGGCAAGAGGTGACAGAAGTACAGTTCTTGTGCCGTGGATTGCAAGGACCGGTACAGGTTTTCTGTAGGATGGCCCAAATTCTTTCTTGTCAGCAATCTTCTCTCTGACCAGATCCCCGATTTTTGGGATCCAGATAGGTCTTGCCGTTACTGCCTTGACTTCCTCAGTGGCGGCCTGTTTCTGGAGCACGTTACTTTGTTGTGTCCTGGATTCATTTAGACCCTGTAAAACAGCCAAACGATCATGGATGTCAAATGGTTTTTCATCCGCCACTGTGCCTTCACAATCAAGATCAGGTACCCACATTCTTGTCCCAAATAGGACCTCGTAAGGAGTGACACCTCCTAGAGAGCTTCTTGGCTGATTACTGAGCGCGCGCTGTACCCCCTAAAGGTGATCGACCCATCTACCGCCCTTGCCTAATACCCTAGCTGTTAAAGATTGCTTTAAGTCTCGGTTTTTCCTCTCCACAACAGAATTTCCCTCGGGATGGTACGGAGAGGAGTACCGCAATGCTACGCCCATTCCTTCCATGGCCTCTTTGTAAGCCCGAGAGCTAAACTCCGGACCACGGTCAGAATGTAACGTGCCAACTGCGTATGTGCCGATAAAGACTCGCAAATCTTTTATAACAGTTCGAGCGTCAGCCGAGCGCTGAGGCCAAACCTTGAGGAAACTTGAGCAGGAATCCACTGCAACCATGATATATTTCCTGGACCCATCAGATTGTAGGGGTCCGCAGTGGTCCAAATACACACATGCGAGAGGTTTGTCTGATTTTAGTAATGGTGTCTGCGCTGGGCGTGTTACGGTGGAGCCTTTTATCTGCTGACAAATGTCGCATTTCAAGACATAATCTTTAGTCTGCTTCGTTAACCCTGGCCACCAGTAGCGCTGTTTCAATAAAGAAATAGTCGCTGTAACGCCTGTATGCGCAGAGCCCAAACCCTCGTGTGCCGCTAAAATCAAGCCTAGCCTACGATCCATATTTGGTATTACTCTATCCCCCACTCCAGGAATCTGAGCATATGGAATGTTTTGTGCATCTAACTTGTAGGAGTACTTGAGTGGAAATTGTTTAGGTACTGCTGTGCTGCCTTTGCGTGAAGCATTGACAGCTACCATTATCTCGCCGTCTACCCTCGTCTTTGAATGAGTAACTGCAGCTACTGCGGCTGTGCGAACAGCCCCCTTTGCGGCTTCATCAGCCGATGAATTCCCTTCAACGTGAACGCCATCACGCTGATGACTCAGTGTATGTATCACGTGAGCCCTTGGTAGTTCGTTTCTCAACTCCACTACCTGTTCCCATAGCATTTTATGCTTAATTGTGCCACCTTTTGCATCTTTGAACCCGTTTTGTTCCCAATGATGTAGATATTCATTGTATGACTGTACACAGTTAAAGGAATCACACACAATCAGTGTGGGGAATTCGTGATCCGTATTTATAAGTGCCAGTATAAGTGCTTTGAGTTCTGCCAACTGTGCCGTGCAGTCTCCTAGAGATTGCGTTTTTGTGCAACTAGGATGGAACTTTCCATCGTGCATGCGACCTTTAACAATTGCACACGCTGCGCTGTAAGCTTGCTTACTTCCTGTGGCTGGTTGAGCAGAACCGTCAGTATAGATAATGTATTCATACTGATCTAGAGGCAAAATTTCATTTGGTAGAGGATATTCTTGTTCGTATTGCAGGAATGCCTGTATTTTTAAACTTGGATCAAATCTGTATTCAACATCCGTTGCAGTAAGAGAATTAGCCCACTGTATCCATCTTGGATGTAAGGCTTTAGCATTTGGAATGCTAGCTTTTGTAACAGCTTCTAAAGCTGGTACTGGGGTCACGACAATTATGCGTTTTCCCTGAGCCAGAGCTCTTTCTGTTGCTACAGCGGTCTGCACTGCTGTCAGGATTTTCTCTGTTGAAGTGAAACGCATTTCTGCGTTTGTGTACAGGTGTGATTTGTATGCGATTGGTACAGTTTCACCTTCATTAAAAGTTAAATAAGTGTACCCGCATTGACCCGCTATGACTCGGATCACTAAGTTCTGTGCGTTCACGCGTGTCTGTAAATGTTTAGAAGCTATCATGTCTTCTTGTAGGGAACGCAGGATATTTGTGTGTTCCTGTGTCCATTGTCTAACTGAAAAGTCAGGTTTTATTAAGTCGTAGAAAGGTTTTACTCTTTCTGCGTAATCCAAAATGTATGTTCAACCAAAATTTAGGAATCCCAGAATTGATTGTAAATTCTTTAATGATTTTGGAGGTTGGAGCAGCGCACACTTTTCTAAAAAGTTAGCTGCCAGGCTTTTTCCCTCACTTGACAGCTCGTATCCTAAAAACAGGACATTGAGGTGGGCAATTTTTGATTTTTTGAAATTAAATTTATAGCCCTCAGAGGCGAATCCCATAATAATGGTGCTCACCCTGGTCAAGTGCCTCTTTAAGTCATCGTCCATCGGATAAATATCATCCACATAGGACAATGCTTCCTCATCCAAATTTTGGAGTAACTCTGTTACCCTTGCTGAGAACAACCCCGGGCTATTCTTGTACCCTTGGGAGAGTCAGCAAAATTGCCGTTGGGACCCTAACGCACTGAATGCGGTCAGATACCTGCTTTCAGGCGCTATATTTTGACAGAAAAATCCATTTGAGATATCAAGTGTTGTTTTGTAGTTTTTCCGCACAATGTTATTCATTAATGCGGCACTGTGTGCATTTTGAACTGCAAATGTCTTTGTGCAAGTGTTTAAATGTCTGTAATCTAAAACTAGACGATATGTGTTGTCAGGTTTGGCTACGGGGAACAAAGGATTGTTCATAGGTGAAGTGCAATTTTCTATCACCCCCTGGTATTCTAGTTGGTCTAGAATCTCCCTGACTTGTTTTTTAGCTTCCTGCTTTATATGGTATTGCCTTTGGGCACTTGGGGAAACTTTTAACAGGATCACGTGGTGGGTTGAATCCTCATCCCAACCAGCATGATTTTTATACAATGCTGGAGCTAGGGCCACCGCCCACTCCTGCGCATATGCATGTTTTAGGTGAATGGGAACGAGGTCGGAAAAGGCTGGAGAAATTATCGTTTCTCCCCTAGGGCACTCCATGATGAATGCAGGCGGCCAGTCTTGTTCTGCTAATAGAATGTCATAACCAGATGACAGATTTTTCTAAAAGAGACCCTTAACTTTTCTGGGCTTGTCCCCCTCCATCCGGAGTGTTATCTCATGTAACTTATGTGCGACACTTACCCGAGTATCAGGTGTTTCCACCGTGATATACTCACTCAACTCCGCTGTCACCAGAAATTCCTTCAGGTTCTGGCGAGCTATCGTTACTTCTGCCACGCTGTCTAGCATCGTCAGAGCCCATTCCCCATTCAGAAGCTGTGTCTTCAGAATTCTGGGCATGTCTGATCTTGAGACCTGCTACCTTCTTCTTTTTGAACTGAGGTTTTGATTTTTGTTTATCCTCTTTTTTAGGTGCGTAGTCCGCAGCGTGTTGCGTGTCTCTGGACTTTGTACGCTCCTTTGATCGTCCTTCCCTCTCGGAGTTTCGTGATGAACCCTGAAAGGAACGAGAGGAACGAGTATCAGTATCCTGATACCAGTTTGGTTTTTTAATGTTGTACCTATTCCTGAGGTTATACCTCTTTTCAGAGGGCTCCTGTTGAGGAGACCTACCTCTTGACTGAGATCTGGTGTCTTTAGACTTTTGTTGTTTTTTATTTTCCCACTTCTTTTCAGAAGAAGTAGGTGTCTGCTTTGTAGTGTCCTTTTCAGGACTGCCCACCAGTTGTGGTTTTAATGCTTTCCCACCTAGACTGTCTCTGCCTAATTCTGCATATGCAGTTTCGATTATTTTGGGTAGTTCGTGTTGTTGGTCGTCTGGACTGAACTCTCTTAGGCGTTGGCGGATCGCCACTGAAGCTGCTTCCCCCTTAATGTTAGCTAGTATTATGGCTGAGACCTGTTCAAAGTTGTTTAGCAACTTCATCCCTAAGTTAAGGGCAGGCTCTGCTCCGTACTCATTTTGTATCTGTTTCAATACGTCAGGCACTACTGCTAAGGACGGGATACCATGTGTTCTGGTATATATGGCAGCAAAGACTGAACCCCAAGAGGTGCAGTCCTCTACTTGTGGTGTGAGACCCATGGGCAAGCAGATTGTTAGGATTCTGTGTTTATCACTAGTTGTAGTATTCGGGAATACTGCTTCAAGCTGAGTTATTTTCTGAGCTATCCAGAATGGGATTTGTTCGCGTTTTGCTGGCATTTTGCCCATTATCGCGTGTAATGTTTGTGGAGTTATTTTATTAACTGTGCCTTGGACTGGGGTGTCTTGTGCTGCAGCTGGTGCAGGCTGAACTGTTAAAGTCCTCATCACAAATTGTGTGAGGTTTCTGTAGATTTTAATTAAATCTCTGTGTTGTACGAGTAAGTCTGGCTGTGGCATTGTATCAATTTCAGGATGCAGTGTGTATGCCGCTAATATGGGCCATGTGGCTCCTGCTCCTCCAAGCGGGCCTAATCTTGCTCTTCCTCGTATGTGGGGTAGGGCGCCTTTGAACCAGTAATTATGTTCCTGGTAAGTGAGCGGGACCTCTACTTCCTCAAAAGGAGTATAGTCCGCTGGTGTTTCACCTTCTAGGTAGTAGTGAAATACATTTGTAATTGCATTTACTGCTGGGAGTGTAACCCAAGAATAGAACACCTCTGTTTTATTGGATTCGTGTGCCTCAATCACGAAAATTACTGTACCACCCCTGGCTCTTAAGCCATGTTCTAGAAGTTTTATGGTGACTGCCCTTCTGAAATTTGGTACAATTTGTATTGCTTCTTCAGGGTCTTCTTCTAAACCAAAGAGGTTTGTTGTAACTCTCCCTGTTGCACTTGTTTCTTCCACCATTTTTAATTGGAAGAAGGGAGATTAAAGAGTTCTTAAAATAAGGTGTAAGTGCACAATTGTAGGAACTAAATATCCTTCAAGCTTGAGTAACCAACAGCCAATAAATAGTATTCTCGTACTACTCAGCTGCGGTGGATTTTGTGCCCACCCACTCCAGACGTCTCTGGGGTTTTGTGAGTAGGTTCTCTGAGAATAGCACGACTGAACTACTCAGATTCTACTGATCAATAAGTACCAAACCAACATTGGCGGCGCCATGTCGTGTGGCTCCTATAGTACCCCTGCAGGACCTGCGCGTTTGGATAACATATACTGCGGGCTTGGTGGCAGACTGACTCCGTGCACCCCCACCGTATATGTTAGCCTGGTTTGCATTAGCTAGCTCACAGTGCCACTAGTGTCTCCTCTTATCGGGGAGAGATTCGTTTCTGGCAACCTTAGAACATGACAACCCTGATTCCCTCAGAATCGTGGAAACAATGTACTACCTTTCGCTCAGTCACTCGTGCTCACTTATTCGGTTTGTCTCAGAGAGTTACACTGAATAAACAGTCGGGCGTTTCAATAAGTATTTATTGAACAGTTGTTATCCTAGTGTAAAATATATGTGCTGCGGTAACCAGCAGACAATAGCAGAGATATATTATCAGCAGTACGATAAAAGCAAAGGGCTAGAACAGTTCTACCATATTGCGATAATCATGAGTACATACATGAATATAAAAGCATTATGCAAGTGCGCGTACTCCTACGATGCCTACCTAGATGTACCTGTGTGTACCTAGCATATGTGTGTAGGTCTTAGAAGCTAAGAGCCAAGAATCCTCCTAGGATTTAGTCGAACCCCCATACCTGAATAGAGAGAGTGTGGGACCCCGTCCTGGTCTCGAGTTGGACACCCGTCCGGGTTGTGTCAGACCACTGTCAGCTTGAGTGACTGCATGCAGGAGCCTCAGCGTCTCTGGTCAGTGTGTCAGCATGGAAGTCTCGGTTCCCTCTACCTTACTGGGGCAAGATGTGGTGTATTTATACCCTAAACAGTCTCGGTCCTCAGTATGGTTTGTATTGGACATGAGGAAGACGTCAGGGGTGAACTTTGTACATACATATTATGCCGGTGGTGTATTCTTAGAAAGCCATGCATAATTAATGAGTACAGTGTGGGCCTGTGTTTGGAAGAACCCTGCTGCATTCAAAACCACAGGATAGATAACGTTCAGCCCTCAGAGCTCGTTGTGTGCTAGCTGGGACCAATGTAGGTGAAAGATCATGCCTATATAAGGAATCGTACCATAATAGGACATGTACAGTTGTGACCATAATTGGGCATATGCGGCCATGACCATAATAGGGCAAGTATGAATATGACCATATTAGGGTAAATATGAATACGTCCATTTTAGGGCATGTATGAAAGTGTCTACATTAGGGCATCTATGCGGGATATAACAGAAGTTGTTGATCAGTGTTCTGACTGGGGTGGTGGCTGACGCTGGTAAAAAAAAATTTGGGAAGATTAGTGGAGGACTAGAAAAGTCTGGCATGCTCGCCTTGATAAGATCCAGATATTCAGTTGTTGATAATTCTTTGAAGAAGTGGAAAGACTGTGGTAAACAACCTGTGGAGGGCTTGAACATAGGTTGGTGCAGTTGTTTTCTTGTGTGTTAAATAAGAATCCAATATGTCTGCTTAGGTTGCGTAATGATTTGCCAGTTGGTCTAAAGAAATCTTGAGAAGTGGGATGGGTTCCTTCAGCGCATTTCAGTTCACAAAATTCTGTGAGTATTTTATCAAATTCTTTATTGACACATTTTGCACTGTGGTTTGTGCTTGAATAGCAGAAGTTTTGATTGCTTACTTGTACATTCTGTTATAAGTACTTAGGTGTATTTTGTCTTGAGGGTTGTTTGTTGTTGGCCAGGGTTGAAGCTTAGCAATTTATTTCATGTTTTTTAATTCTACATTCATCTCAGCGGCTAGTTTTCTTTTGTCATGTTTAGATGTTTTAGTAGTATTAAGATATCAGAAACTTGATGGAGTCATTTGTAGAGTTCTTGATCTGAATATATTGTGTCCAGATCTGTGTTGAGGATAAGCTGGGTTTCTACCTACTCAAAATTCAGTTTGTTCCAAAGTTGATATATAGTTGCAGGTAAGGTAAGTTTAGCTGGGGTGACTTGTGGTGTCTTGTGTTGGAAGGCCACCAGATGATGGTCTGACCACATTACTGGAGTAATACTTTGGAGCTGATATAAGTTGAGTGTGTCTAGGCCAGTGAGGATCATTTTAGGGTAGGTTATATTAGGTTTGTCAAACCATATGCTCAGGTCACCCAGGATGCATAGTTTTGAATATAGTGTGAAAAGGTTTGAAACTATTTCTAGAAAAATGTCTGAGAATGTTTCATTGCTGGGTGGTGGTTTATAATGAAGAAGAAAGTTACAGGAAAAGGCTACAGGAAAAGGTTGGGATAGGGCTGCATCAGACAAGGAGGGCCTCACACCATTGTTAGGAAACATCCTCAGCTTGGTGAGATTTGTTGTTTCCTTAAATATGCAATTGCATATGCAAATGCATATGCAATTTTGTCACACTTTGGTAGCCTTGTGGGACAGCATCATGCAATACTGGTGCCATGTTTTCCCCCAACCATGATTCAGTTATCAGGAGTAAGTCAGGTTCTGTATCTGTCAATAACTTGAAAATGTGGTATTTATTTTTGAAAATAGATCGATCATTGATTAGTATACAGTTTGAAAAATGTGTTTTGGATGGGTATGATTTTGTGCTGCAGGAGAGTGAGTATTGTCCTTTGATGTTGTATGAGGTGTACTATTGGTGTTGGTTTTAACTGTAGCTTTAACTGTAGCAGGACAGAAAATGTATTGTTTGTGGATGTTGTTATCCTTGTCCAACAGGCTTAGGAGACTTTTGCTGTCTGTGTGCCTGGATGGTGGAGAGAGAGGTTGAGATGTGCTGCAGAGATGGTTTTGGAAGGTAACGTTGTGTGATAGACAAGGGAGTGCAAGGTTATGATGAGTGGTGCGGAGTCGCTTTCCTTTGCATACGTTGAAGGTGGAAGGAGTATGGGTTAGGGTGGTGGTGGGTCATGAGGGTCAGGTTTTATGGCTTTGAATTCTGCAATAAATGGCGTGGCTGAGTGAATTGTGTATTTACGGAGTGAGGGGTTGGTGCCTTTGTTGTCTGGAAAGTGTGACGTAGAATGTATGTTGACTCTGTTGGCATGAGCAGCAGAGTGGATGTATGTTGGCATTTTTGGAATGGATGGAAGTTTTCAATTTTTGTAATGATTTGTTTTGAAGAAAAGAGAGTGTGTGCTTAGTTTTGTTTTGGTTGGGTAGTGATATCTGACATTGCTGTAGTGATTTAATGTGTAGGATTTGACTGAGAAGAACTGGGGAGGTATGGATATTACAGAAGATGAGATGAGAATGTGAGTAAGAGAAGAGTCTCTGTAGAGTGTGAGAGGGGATAAACCGGGATTACTGGGTTGGTTGTAGTCTGAGTAGGGGGGAGGTAGCTTTAGTCATGGGGGTATAGAATGTGTCTTTTTCTGTGTTTTTTATAGAAAGAAGAGAGGGGTGCTGTAGTGGGATGGTGTGGTAGAAGGTTCAGTAAAGGGTTGAGGAGGCTGGCATGAGCAATGTTTGAAGGAGGCAAAGGGAGGTGGAAGGATTTTGTGTGAAAAAAAGAGGGTGTTGGAGGGGTTTATGGATGTGTGTAGTGTGGGTTAGTGGTGTATTGGTGCTATTTGGTTTATTGTATTGTAGGTTACCATGGAGTAGTGGTTTGTGTAGGATTAAAGGGGCCTTTGGGAGTATGTAGCGAAAGAAGGATATGCAAGAGTGTTTTATAGAGGTGAATAGTGGTTGGTGAGTGAGTGGTGAGTAGAGTGGTTATATTTGCTGTGACTGATAGATGTGCTTTTATTGTGAGCGTGTGTGCATGTTTGTGAATGCGGATGGGCCTTGGTGAAGATTTATAGGTAGAGAAAAGGGCAGCATTTCTGGCCCTGAGCCCTATCAGTCTCGAACAGAACCAAACAGGCAAGTCACCCTTGTCCTCTCTGCCCTTAGCCTCGACGCTCAGGCTGAGATGCTCTGGTGGGAGGGCCTGTCAAGTCTGGTGGTGAGGTCATGTAAACCTTTCTCAGTGTCTTAAGCTCTGTTAGACTTGGCATCTTTTGGCGTGTTTCCCCTGAGGTTTTGCTTTCTGACCTCCCGGTTTTGACTCTGTTTGTGCTGGCTTAGTGTTTCTGCACACTTTTCTCACTGCTGATCAGTGGTAAAGTGCAAGTGCTCCTGTGGTAAAATGTGTTAAGGATTGGTGTTTCCATGATTGGATATTTGATTTGCTTGTTAGTCCCTAGTAAAGTGCACTGAGAGTGCCAGGGCCTGTAAATCAAATGCTACTAGTGGGCCTGCAGCACTGATTGTGCCACCCACGTGAGTAGCCCTGAAAAGGTAACTCAGACCTGCCATTGCAGAGTCTGCGCGCAGTCTGGTACTGCCATGTCGACTTGGCAAGAGCACCCACTTGCCAGGCCCCAACCTTCCCTTTTCTTACATGTCAGCCACCCCTACGGTAGGCCCAAGGTACCCCTGTGGGCAGGGTGCAGTGTATGTGAAAGGTAGGACATGCCCTGGTGTGTGTGGCATGTCCTGATAGTGAATTACTGCCAATTTCGTTTTTCACTATTGCAAGGCTACCTGTTCCCCATAGGACAGAATGGGAAGTTTGTTTATAACATCTTATAAACATAACTGGCCCTGGGAACTAGGTAAGAAAATAAAGTTTAGTATGCCTGAACTCAGAATCTAAAGATGCATCTTTTAGTGAAGGTGATTTTTACATTCTGTGTTTGAAAATACCACTTTTAGAAAGTAGGTATTTTCTTGCTCAGTCATCCTGTGTGCCTCTGTTGGAATGTGGATTGCCTGTCTGGGTTTTGGATGACAGAAGGCTGGGGAGCAGGAGTGGCTCCAGATAGTCTAGGTGGGTCAGGAAAGGGCTGAATAGACCTGGGCTGCAACTGGGGAAGGGGGAGGAGATTTCCTTGCACCTCAAAGGGCCTGTTCTGCCTCTGACAATGCCGTCTCCACCTCCTGCCAGGAAGTCACACCAGAGAAGGCAGAACTGGTTCTGGCTGGGCACAGACACTCTCTGCCTAACGTATCAAAGGATTTTGGGATATAAATATGGGGGCCCAGACCCCTGAACTTTAGAACTCTTTTGGATCAAGAAGAAGAGCTGGAGAAGCTGTGAGGAGGAACTACCACTTTGCTGTGTGCTTTGCTGTGTTGGCCTGCAGTGGCTGCTTCTGTCTTGGGCAGTGAAAGGACTGGACTGAACTTTCTGCAATCTATTTTTGTGAGTTTCTCCAAGGGCTTGAGGTAGAGCTTGCCCCCTGTTCAAGAAGTCTCAGGCACAACATAGACTTCAAGCTCTTCTGCCCTCAGCACTGGGGACTGTGTGTTTTGTGCTGCAACAGAAGAAAAGCAACTTGACGACGTCGACGACGCCGCTGCCGACTCCGGGTCCCGAAGGCACCGCAGAGGGCACCACCGCAACGCGACCCTGGTCTCACCGTGGTTCGAGGGCACCACTCGTAAAGTTACACGATGCACCGCCCTCATCCCGCACCGCAGCCTTGGCCTACTGACGCCGGCGCCATCGACTCCAGTTCGTCAGCCGACCACAGCGCTTCAGCAATGACGACGACGCTGCTTGCACCGTGACCTGCCAGCATCGTGACGAGCACCGCCTTCATCTCGCACCGCGACCCTGGTCTCACCGACAACGCCACCCGACGCCGCCACTCTCGCACCACGACCTGAGGGCACCACACGCCGCACCGCTGCACTTTGCACCGCAGCACCCGGCGCCTACCAACGCCTGCGCTCCTGACTTCAACAGAAAGGAGATCGATCTGCAACGCGTGTGACTTCGAGGGCCCCGGCGACTCCTGCACCAACATCCGGAACCAACGCCTGCGGACGCCGTGCTTTCGGAAGCTCAACGCGAGGCCGCCGATGCCCTGCATTTCTAAAAGGTACTGTTTGCGGGTCTTCCCGACACCGTAGCTGGCCCGCGACGCCGCGGTCAGCCAGAACTGTTCGGATTTGTTGGCTCACGACGCCGTGATAGCCCCGGGCAGAGCTATCGACATCAAGGAACTGTTTTTTAAGCATATTTTGATAACTGAAGATTCTTAAGTACTGTATTGTGGATTTGTATCGTTTTTGGTCTTGTCTTAAGTATATAAAAATATTGGATATTTTTCTAAACTGGTGTGGTGTCCTTCTGTAGTGCTTACACTGTATTACTGTTGGTTATGTGCAAATGCTTTACACACTGCCGCTAAGATATGCCTGACTGCTCGTGCCAAGCTACCAAGGGGGTGAGCAGGGGTTATTTTAGGAGTGTAACTCCCTTACCCTGACTAGGAAGAAGGGTCCCTATTTGGACAAAGGTGCAAGCCCTTGCCAACTAGAGACCCCCATTTCTAACAAGCTCATTTGCGGGCTCATATGAGTGCACTTGGAGGACAAGTGTGTTCAGCTTTCTAATCCATAAACTGTGTCTGGAGAGCAGGTAGGAATAGGGAAAATGGAGGCAGAGAGGGAGGAGGTAGGAAAAAACTATGTCTTACAGCAGTTTTGTTAATGGTAGGCAGAACCTCATGCATAAAACACATACTTTTAGAAGAAACAGAAGCATAGTCTGTCACCAGAAATGCTGGTCAATTGCTCTTAACTCTTGATTATATTCAAAGGGGTCCTCAGCTTTTGGGCTGATAAACAGATTCAGGTAGTCAGGAGGAGCTTGTGAGCGGAAAGTCAAGAGGGCAGAAGGAGCATGGAAGGAAAATCAAAGGAGAACAGAGGCTGCAAAGAGGGAAAGCAGTGTTATTAGAGTGGAAAATACATACTTAAGCGTACTATAACTGCAAAACTGTCTTTGTGGACAATATTTACAGATGTATCTCTAAAGAACTACAGGCCTCTGCTATGAACAATTTATTCTTTTTGATGTAAAGTATACACTGATCAAGCTTCACTAGTGCGATGCTTTGAAACCCATTAGAGACAAATCCTTGCCATGTAGTACTATAAAAATACAATAGTGGGTTCAGGGCATAACTGTCTGCTCATTTTAACAATGTGTTCAAATGAGAACATTCCTAGTCTTCCTTCATTGTCCTAATCTCTCCTCTCACTGCTGCTTCTCACCATCATTAGTTGAACTCTCTCCTTCATTGTCTTTACATGCTCTACATCCCCAGCTCACCTCTACTGCCACATGCTCACATCCACTCTTTCTCCCAGTATTTCACTCTAAATTCACAGGGAATCCGAATTATTCGTGAAATGGGAACATTTTACCAGGATAGAAGTGGCAGAAAACAGTCTGTCACAAAAGAATTCTTCGCAATCTCACTCCTCTCTAGTCTTAGTAAAAACAGGAAACTAAGCAGATCAAGCCATTTTGAAAGAAATATACATCATGTCATGGTATTATACAGTTTAGCTTGCTCTTCTATTCTCGCCAATACAATTCACAAAACTTCACAGTGCCAGACTTCTTGCTACAGGTGTTCAGAAGATACCTTATCTGAGCATAGATCTGAAACTGAAATAGTATTTTTTTAACAAAAAGCTGTGCGCTCCTCCGTCCCTACCATGGCAAACTGCATGCATCTCATACGCATAAAATTTGAAAAAAGATGACGTATGGCTAAAGAAATTGAGAAATTTAGCGCCAAGACACTTAGGTATTCACGCGCTTAACAAAACCTTTACTTCCTTACTAGAGCAGGTAAATTATATTTGTAGACACATGTTTAACATCATCTTGGCACCAAAGAAAACAGGAAAGCATGACTTCTCCATTTCTAGATGTGTGCATGGGGTTAATTAAAAATGTCTTAAAAGGTAAAGTACATGGGTGTGTATCCTCATTGGTAAATTGGATGTTACAACCTTACAATTAGCCAAAGGTTTTGTAATTTGTTACATCCATTCACATTTTCAGAATAGGCTCTGTGATCACAGTTTAGACTGTCCTCGACAGGGAGGATAACAGATATATTAACTATCACAAAACATATGGTGGCAATAATTAATGGTATGACCTCCAAATTCTCACACAAGCATAGTGAACACAAGTGTATAAAAGAGAGCACGGAGGTGTCAGTATCACCACAAGGAGATAAATAAACGAGGCATGATTAGGACCAGTTTTATTGTCAATATCTGCAGGTAATCAATTTACCATAATGTGGTGGCAGGAGTGAGATCAGCAGTCCAGCAAACAACAGTAGATTGCTAACTGTCCAT